>JAJHZJ010000200.1:13514224-14231724 GCA_023548195.1 Bettongia penicillata ogilbyi
CCTGGAGTCTGGAAGTCCCATTTTCTTGAGTTCAAATCTGGTTGCAGACTATGATCCTCGGCAAGTCATTTAGACCCTGCCTCAGTTTCCTCCACTGCAGTATCTTTGCCAAGAAAACCCCAAATGTGTCACAAAGAGTTGGACACAACTGAAACAACAACAGCATTACTGTTAACTGACATTAATATTTTTGTCTGCCTATTAGTATCATGATGATAAAGATGTTGGTCACTGATATTCCTGATAAGGAAAATGACCAGCACTGCATTTTCAAAGTTTATTCCTCAGAATTAACTGTTTCTGCAACTTAGAAGTAGTGGCAATTTGTCAGTGGCAGCACTATAAAAAAGAAACAGCAACAGGGTACTTTCTGGACATTAACACCACTCAGTGTGGGCAGAGGCACGTTATTATATCTGTATTAACTACTGACGGTAACATAGTACCGCAGAATCAAATGTTTTGGGGAGAGGAGAAGCAAACAACAAAAAACACGCTAACATCCTATGTTGTCTGTACCTGTGAGTTAACCTTAAACTGTGTGACTAAAAAGATGTGATCTCCTCCAGAAAATAGTTTGCAAAGCTTAGCTTGCTTTTTCTAAGCCTTCCTAATATTTTCATCTATTGTTCACATGAAAAATGTGGCAAACCATTCTGGTATCTTTGCCAAGAAAACCCCAAATGTGGTCATGAAGAGTTGCATATGACTAAAAAACAACTGAGCAACTGTATTGTACGATACAGTTACATGTGTGTAGATCACTCTCAAAGGTTTTATAATGACGGAAAAAGGCAGAAAGTCTAGGGGCAAGAGGTTGTAGCATAGTGACTAGTGGCTTTAAGGTAGCAGACCATGAGGACAAGATGGGCAGAACAGGAATGGATTAAGGAAACCCAAGTGATGATAAGGGGAGGGGTATAACAGGGGCACAATAGACTGGAAAGAGAGTGGAATTCCAACATTAAAAATCTTGGAGATGATAGCTCAGTGTCTTTTTTTAATCTCCAGCACTTAATCATTTAATAAATGCTTATTGATTGATTGAAAAAATAAATATACTGTAGTTAAGTTTTCAACAGAAGTGGAAATTATGAACAACTACTGGAAAAAAATGCACCAACTCACTCATAATAAGAGAAATTGAAATCAAAACAACTTGAGACTTTAATCCACACTCAACAAGCTAGAAAGAGTGAGTTTAAAAAATTGAAATGATTCAAGTTTGAAGGTCCATGGGATGACAGAAACACTACTATTTTTGGTGGAGCTGTGATTTGGTCCAGTGGCACTGGAAAACAATTCAGTTTCCAGGTGAGCAAAATGATTCAACTGTTTTGGCTCTAGGCCTGCTTGACTTCACTACTGAAACTTCAGGGCACTCACCAAGCCTCTCCTTACCAGTCACACCTTTCTAAGATTGTTTAGGCATTAGTTTTATTAAATCTTAGTCAGAATAAAAAGAGGTTATAATGAGTTATGGGCAGTGAGGTGGTGAAATGGACAGAATGCTGGGCCAGGAGTGAGGAAGACTCAGAGTTCAAATTTGGCCTTGGACACTTACTAGCTGTGTGAGCATGAGGGAATCACTTAACTCTGTTGGCTTCAGTTTCCTCATCCTTAAAATGAGGTAGAGAAGGAAATGGTAAACTACTCCAGTATCTTTGCCAAGAAAATCCTAAATGGGGTCATGAAGTTGAGTAATGAGTTACAGTTAGATGGACAATTCATTCTTAATGTAAAAATGAGCTTATTTTGAAAAATCAGGAAGAACTGGTATTTGAGTAATTATTAACAACTGAAAACAATATAATCAAGGGTATCTGGGTTGAGAAGTTGTCATACATATCACAGATCTAATCTACTCTATTAAAATAATAATATAAAATGTTTTCCCCTGAAATCAGAACCATAATTTGGTTTCTGATTATTTAAAAAGTATTTTGGGATCTTGCACTGCTTCAATATCATCTTTACAAACATCATTTTCTTCATTATCATCACACCATGTTCTGTAGTTGTGTAGTAGTAGTTCTTGGTACAGGTCTGATAAATATATTACAGTTTACAGAAATGTTTTTAGTCCTTACATTAATCTATCTTAAAACAAGTGCTTCAAATTTATATCTAAGAAGTGCCACTCAAGTATATTCTAAGTGGCTAACAGTAGCTTAAATATAATATCAAATACAGTTAATTCTCAATCACAAGGGTCAGTTGTGTCCAAATCCAAAATGGCACATAATTTTAAAAAATTATTTGATTTCCAAATAATTGTATACTTATAGAGTATAATTTATCTGTTAGCCAAGGAATTCATGATACTTTAAACCAAAACTGAAGTTAGACTGTAAAGTTGTCCAGTTCCTAATTTAGTGATGGAAACAAATCACCTCTCAGAAAGAGACAAAACAACAGTCTAAAGGAAATCCAGCTTAGGTCAAATGAGTTGCAGGGCTTATACATTCTTGAGGATATAGAATTAAGTAATAAAATGTTAGAGACCTTCCTTCAAGCTCATGTTTGGCTACAGTAAATCAAGATTTTAAGTAAAAAGCAGAAGTAGTATTGGCAATGATAGAAATAAGAATTTGAAAGCAAGATTTGCCACAGGAAAAAAGTTAAAGGGATAATCCTACTAACAGATAAATGAATATTAACTACTTTATAGAATACAATATACATTAGACTTCAAAGGAACAAAACTATTACAATGGAAAAGGTGCTACAACACTAAAAACGCTTTTAAAGAAATTATTCTTTTCATGTTACAATGCATATGGAATGAATGCCAGTCATTATGAATATTAGAAAGCTGAGTGAAAAGTTATTAGAGGATTTTAGATAATTTCTTTAAAGAATCTTGTTTCTAACCAAGAGTTATTAATATCAAGTAATTGTCTTCAACTGGAGAAAAAGTCAATCTACTAAAGCCAAAGGTGCTACAATAAGGAAGCAACAATTCAGACGCACATCCAAATTATGGGAACTGTATTCTCCCTCAAAGCAACAGTCACATGCAGGCAGAAAGAAGAAGTATCACCTTGGTCAGCAAATGAGAAGGTTTTCCTGCAATGTTTCTCAGAAGGAGGGAGGTTTCCCTGTCCAGATAGGAATGCTTGTGCAGAAAGAGAGAAAAAAAGGCAAAAGGAGTCAGTGTAGGCTTTCTGTGCTTAAAAAAAATGAATAAATATAAAATAGACAAAGCAAGAATGTCCTTCTTTATACTTCTAAACTGATTGAGACTACATTCACAAAGCAGGCAAAGTTTCCAGATAACAGACCTTGCTGCTTCCTCCTCACCTTAAGAAAATGTAGATTACCTAAAGGCCATAGGAGAAATAACTGATTACCCTCTGGTAACGTTTTGAAGTACTATATCCTCATAATACAAAAATATGTATATGCTGAATAATAATGGTAATAAGTTAAAATTTTAAGAATCTTTCAGAAATATTCATGATTACCCCAAAGTCCCATGGTTAAAGGAGAATCCAAGTTCTTAACTTTCAAATCAGCATTTTTTCTAATGAACAGTTTAATAGAACTATTTTATTTTTAAAATATCCTATAATTTAAGGTTGCCTTCCCCACTAAGACTGTAATGAGTTTATATTTTTATTCTCTTACTATTTTATCATAATGTACCTGGTTCATGTACTCTCTCTTTCTGCATGTATGTGTATATAGTATACTAATATCAAAAACTCAAACTACAAAAAAGTCAAAATTCCTTAATGTTTTTCTTTGAAAAGTTTTCTATCTCCTCTTCAAACCCATTGAAAAAGAAAACTTACACTTATCAAAACAAAATGCTCACAAGATGGAGTAGTAGAAAGACAGCTGGATTTGGAGTTACAAGATTAAGTTCAAATCTTGGCTCTGATACCTTCTGCCTATCTGACTTGTGGCAAGATATATATAAAAACAAGAGTTTGAACTAGATGACATCTCAGATCCTTTCCAGCTCTAGATCTGTGAGCCTTTCACACCTAAATTGGTTTTTGTAGAATTCCTCAACTTATCTAGATGGCTCAATTATCTTCACCCCAGAACCCTATTAGAGATCACTATCCTATTTTTTTATACCTTTTCATTCTGTATAGTTCTTACACATATTTTTCCACTGGTCAATGAGTATAGATCACATAAAAGGATGAAAAGGACCATTTTAAAAGAAAGTTTATATTTTTTACTGTTATCTTTTCTTTTTTGTTTTACCTTCATTTCTGGATATATACCTCCCTCAGATTTCATTACCAAACAAAGGAGAAAGCTTAGAAGACAAAATTGTCATTTACATTACACTAAATCAAAAAGCTTTTACATAAGCAATATCAATAGTTAAAACTGAAAAGAAAACTGTTAACTGGAGTAAAAAAAAATCTTTGCAGCAAATTTCTCTAAGATAAACCTAATATACAAGATAGAAAGGAACTGTTGTAAGTATATATGATCAAGATATGAACAGGCTGTATTTCTAAAGAAATGCAGGCCATGATAATTCTATCAAAAATGCTCCAAATCACACAGAATAAGAGAAAACACAAATAAAATGACTGTTAAGTTTCTACCATATGAACGTCAGATTGGTAAAGATGAAGAAAATGGCAATTGTTGGAGGAGATAAGGGAGGATAGGTACAATGGTACAATATAAGTGGAGCTGTGAATTGTTCCACAATTCAAGAAACGTGACAGCGTACTAAAAAAAAAACCCACTAATACATATATATGTATGTGTGTGTGTGTAAATACTCTTTGAATAAAGGGATAACACTCTGCCACATGCACACACAAATATATGTGTGGGACAGAAGGACAGACAGAGGGAAAAGACCCAAATGTATGAAAATATCTATTAATAGTTCTTTTTTATTTTAGTAAAGAACATAATGGGTGCCTAATCAATGGAGAATGGCTAAACAAATAATGTTATTGGTTGTACTGTAATATACTTATTATACTATAAAGTGCTATTACATTGTAAGAAATTATGATAGATTCAAAGAGAGCTTGGAAAACCTATACGAAATAATACAGAGCAAAGTGAGCAAAAATCAGGACAACAATTTATACAGTGTAAAGAAAAACTACTTTGAAAGACTTAAAAAACTCTGGATTGTTATAATACCTCCTTCTCAGAACTCTAGAACTAAAAACTCTGGATTGATATAATGCCTCCTCAGAACTCTAGAACTTATGAAGAATGCTTCCCATAGCTTCACAGAGAGGCAGTGGTGGAGAGATGCAGAAAGAAATATTTGTTCTCAGATATGGTCAAACTGTTTTGCTTTGTTTGATTATGTTTATTACAAGGGAAGGCTTCCACTTTTATTTTGGTAGTGGTTGTGGGGGACATGGTGGGTCTTGATAGTGATGAAAGAAAAAGGAAAAAGTGTCAGTGAAACATTAAAAAAACAGACACACACATACAGAAGGGAATAAACAGAGGAGCGACCCAGACAAGCTGAGCAGTTTTGTTACTAGGACTGGGTCTGATTTAATGTAAACTCAAAACAAACCAACCCCAAACACCTAGAAACAAGTTTAGTTTCACATAAAATCCTCTTCTGTTCTTTGTACATTGAAATGTTCATATTAGTAGACACTTGCTAAATTCACAGTAAAAATTAAAATGTACAATCTATGTATGTATGAATGAAATGTATGTATTGTTATATATTCCTTTTCCTGCCCTAAATAGCAAATTATCCTTAGAGTAAAGCTCAAAAAAAGACGGGGAAAAAAAGCTGAAGAGTAAAATTATTTTAAATAAACATTTGAAAAACTACGTGATTCTTAACATCCTTTGTTCCCTTTCCCACAACTACACCACCACCAGTACAAAAGCATAATGATGCTGCAATGGACTTAGGGCTGACTGTTTTGGTCTCTGCTACGACCAAAATATTCATCACCTTGCAACTGAACTTCTGGTAATGAGCTTCTCCCTATTTAGTCAATGTGGTCCTCAAATATCACAAGGCCTATATTTAAAGCCCTTCTGGCTTGGTAGAACCTGCTCGTACTTGATTTTTGCTTGATTTTAAGAAATGAAGAAAATTTTTTTGTTCAGGCTTGTTTTATGCAATCACACAAATGTGAAGGTCACCAGGCTATCAGAAGACAGTGCTGAACTCAAGCCTTTTTGACTTCAAGTCTAGCTGTTCTATTTATTGCCCTATGATACCTCTCAAATAAAAGGTCCCACAGAGTAAGTTTTTTAAGATCAATGGTATCATGAAATTAAAAAAAATCCAAGCACCATTTTCAGGTTTTTGGACACTATTTTTCCTCAAAACCTTCTCATATGATTTGCTTGGTTAGCTCTCAAATTCCAAGACTTCTTTCTGGTCAGTAAAATAACAAATACAGTATATATTACTTGACCACCAGGGGGCAATAATATGTAATTTATACTTGAGAGACTTAGTTAATACTGATCATAGTTATATACTAAATTCCACAAGAGGTAAGTAGTTTAAGAGATGAAATCACAATAGATACAGTAACAGAGTACCAAGCTGCAATAGCTTCTTAATTGGTCTTTCTGATTCCACTGTACCACATTTCAAGCCATCCTCCACATGGCTGCCAAAGTGATCATCCTTAAGCACAGGGTTAACCACATTGCTGCTCTAATTAGTACAGTGACTCCCCAATACTTCTCCCCAATACTACTTTAAAAGCATTTAAAAGCCTTTATAACTTTACCCCAACCTAACCTTTCATTGTTAAAAAACAGCTCTGCTCCACATACTCTGACCTTCAGATTGTCTGTTCCTCAGACATGGCATTTCAAATCCCGTCTAAGTTCTGCAAAGGCTGCCCATCATGCCTGGAATATACCTCTACCTCTGAGAAACTATAACCGCCTTCAAGAATTACTTTCTATATGAAGGCTTTTTAACCCCACCACCCCATCCTCTGTTAGTGACCTCTGAAGCAAAATAATTTTGTATCTCTTTTGTATATACTTATATGTGGGCATACTTTCTCCTCCAAAAATGTGAGTTCTCTAAGGGCAAGGTCTGTTCTGCTTTTTTTTCATTTCTACCACCTAAGCAGAGTACCTGGTACCTAGAAAGAACTTAGTGACAGACTGTTGAAAGTGTGATAAATTTGCAGTCAAAGGACCAGGGTTCAAATCTTTTTACTGTAATACCTTGGTCAAGTCACTCACTACACACTTCTGGGCCTCAGTTTCCTCAACTATAAAATGAAATGCTCCTCCTTGGATTTCATAGGAAATAACACCTCTGTCTACCAGGAAGTGTGAGTTTCAGTCTTCAGGAGCCCATCTCTCTTAATGACTTTCTTGCCAACCACTGATACCCTGCCTAGATTCACTATTCAACAGTCAATGTGTTTCCATTCCCTTATACTTGCCCTGTATCAGTGATCCTGAAACTTCAGTTGTAGATGTACAAACTCCATTCTCCACTCTTAACATCCTTCACTCCCTCATGCCTGTGCATTTCAATTTTATCTTAGAGCCAATAGGCAAATAGTCAAATAGAGGTTTGATTGGAATGAATAACTGATCTCCCTGCCTCAAGTCTTTCTTCATTCCAATCAATCCTCTATTTGGCTGTTAAGTGAGCTCTAGCGGCTCCCTATTGGCTCTAAGATAAAATATAAAGTCTTCTTGCATTTAAACCTCTTCATAATCTGGCTCTCTCTCACCTTTCTATCCATCTCATTCTTGACCCATCTTCACTTGGTGATCTAGTTACATTGGTCTACTTGCTCCCTGAAAAATACCACTCCACCTCCAATATCTGTGGCTTTGCACTGGCTGTTCCCCCTTCCTAGGATGCTCACTCTCCACACATCTAACTCTTAATTTCTGTGGACCCTTTAAGACTCAACTCAAATTTCATCTTCCGCTAAAGGCCTTTCCTAGTTCCTCCAATGCTGCTAATACCTTCTCCTTCTAATATTATTTTTCATCTATTCTGTATGTTATCTTGTATATACAGATTTATTTGCATGTTGTCATATAAAAATAAGCAGCTTGATATCAGAGGCTAATTTTACTTTTTTGGGGGGAGGCAGAGTAGCACAATGTTTGCCATACACTAAGCATTCAATAAATGATAACTACTGACCAAACTTAAAACAAGTAACCTTGAAAGGAAGCATTAAATAAGTTGAATAAAATACTCTTTCTGTCTAAATACTTTCAATAAAAGCCTAGAGGACATCAGTCAAAACATTTACCAAAAAGTATTTTATTATTGGAACTACTTATTTGCACAAGCTAATGAGAGTGCTGTACTTAACATTATTCACCAAGAACACATTAGGCCATTACGAGATAGTGACATAGTAAAAGATAAGGAAATACATTTGAGGAAGAGAGCAAAGCTGATACTATTTTTTAGCAAAGAAATCAGTATTAAGGAGGCAGTAATTTCACTCAATCATCCAGCTGAATTTTAGTATAACCTTAAATTAACTGACTGGATTAATACATACACCTGATTGTTTTCCTTATCTTCAAAATAGTAGTTTTTAAAAAGTCAGAAAGTAGCATGTGGTATCATGTTTTCATAAAAGTGGTAAGTAGTAACAGCACTTCTCTACTTAAAGATATGCCATGATATCTGTACTTTTAATACTACTTTTTTAAAAAAATCAGAAGATATTGTACACCAAAGTAATTGCAGCTCACTTATTTTTGACACGTATAAAGATTAAAAAACTTGCATTCCCAAATATATAATATATATGGGAGCTCATAGACATGGTCACACAATAACTTACAGGAGTTAGCTCAGTCTCTTCTTCCTTGAAGTCAATATGACACTTGGCCTGCTTGCTTGGACATCCCACAGAACTAAAATGCTGTGAAAATGCAGGAGGGAGAAAATGATAGATTTGGAGAGGTGGAAAAAGACATGTCTTTATTATCATGTAGGAAAGGAAAATGAATACTAAAAGGAATAGGAAATGAAAATAAATGTTCTGTATGGATGTAACAATGCTTATTCTTATCATGTAAAAAAACAAAAATCTGAGTTAAAATCAAATGATTATGTATCTCTTCTCTTTCACTTTCAGTGGTATCACCAAACCATCTCAGGCTTTCATCACTTTATGAACAGACAACTGTAAAGGGTTATTAAATGATCTCATTATTTCTAATCTCTCTGCCATTCAATCCATCTTGTACAGTGATATTCATCTTTCTAAAATACCAATTTCTTCACGCTACTTGGCTGTTCGAAAGCCTTGACTGATTCAATATCCATAACATAAAACTCAAACTCCTAAGTTTGAAATCCAAGACTCTGTATAACCCAATCCTACTCTACCTAACTAATCTCCAACAATTCCCTCAAATTAGACCTTGTTTCCACGGCTCCAAAAGATGCCATAGTCAATTTCACCTAAACTTTATGCTGTTCATTTAGCAAGTTCTCCCTCTCTGAATAAATCTCACCTACCTTCAGAGTAATCCTCACGTCATACTTTCTGCAATGACCAGATATCTTTTATCGTATATAGTATGTATGTGTTGTCTCATTATTTATGTCATAATTTAGACACCATTATTTCATCAATAAGCAAAACAATCATTACTAGACTATCGTGGTGCTATTCTATAGCATTATGCACTCTGATGAGTACAGAGAGGTTGTGTCTGAGGCTGCTTACATACTTGTGAAATGAACAATAGAACTATATATTTTTAGGCTACCATTATTCAGCAGTACTAGCGGCACCCTCACAATTACATTGAGAAGTACACAAAGAGTGGGAGGAGGGCATATAAACATCAATGTTAATATTTCTATAAATCTTTAATTATCAGTTTTATATCTGAGGTTATCATTTTCCTTCTGGGCTGGACCTGAAGTTTCCCTAGTGTAGGAAACTCCTGGTGAAGAAATACTCTTTTTTAAAAAAATTAATTTATTTGTTTTCAGTTTTCTACAATCACTTTCATAAATTCTAGATTTTCTCCTCCTCCCTCCCCAAGACAGCATACAATCTTATATGAGTTCTACACATACATTCTTACTAAATACATTTAGTCATGTTGCATGGAAGAATTAAAATGAATGGGAGAAACCATGAGAAAAACCAAACCAAAACAAAAGAGAAAAGAAACTGCTTCATTCTGTGATCCAATTTCTTAGTTCTTCCTCTGGATGTGGAAGGCATTTGAAGAAATACTCTTTAGCAACGCCCATCAGCACGTCATATGCAACTTAGAGCTTCAAGAGAGTTCCAGTGGGCTTCTGAGGGGTGAAGTGATTCTCTGGCATGACAGAGCCAGGCTATATCAGAGATATGTCCTTTTTTAATGAGAGATCAGTTTCATTCACCATGCTATGCGCCTCTCACAAAGAAATCTCATCAGTATATGGTTTTTAGAAGAACAGTAACATATAGAGGGAACGGACTATACAACTTAAGTTAGTGTTTCCCAAACAGTGTTAAATAAAACTTTAATGATTCAGGCAACATTTTTTTTTAAAAAAATTAGTGTAAGTCAGAGGAAAGGATAAAAGGAGTGAGGAAGAAAAGAGTAAATAACATCAAATATATAAAACAAGGGGCTATCATATTACAGGACCATAGGATTTAGATTTTAAGAGAACTTAGAAATAACTTATGTCAATTTCTCATTTAATAGGAGAGGAAACAGACTCAAGGATAAATTACTTATCCAAGTAATATATATCCTATACTTGAACTTAGGTCTTTTATCTTGAAATGCTGTGTTTTTCATAATGCCATGCTGACAAGTTTCCAAAGGGGGTGTGTGGGTGGAAGAATGAGCAGGACTGAGACAAGAAAATGAGATGGACATGGCAGACAAAAAACACCACATAAGTAGAATAGAAAGAGAAAAGTGGATCGGGAAAAAATATTCACTACAAATAGTTCAGATAAAGGTTGGAAAACTAAGATATAGAAAAGAGATTCAAATATCTGTAAGTCAAAGATTATATACAATTTTCAAAAGAAGAAATGTAAAGTATGGACATATAAAAATGTTCCAACTTATTAATAAGATGAATGAAAAGTAAATCAACTCAAGTTTCACTTTATTCCTAGAAGACTAGAGAAAATGATAAAGGACAGAAACAATCTATGTGGGAAAACAGGCAACTAATATAATGTTGGTGTGAGCTGTCACAACCGCACTGGAAAAATTTGGAATTATGAAAGTGTTAAATTGTTCATACCTTTTGATCCAGTGGTATGACTTCTTTCTGGGTGTATATCTCAAGATGATCAAAAGACAGAAAAAAGGGTCCCACATATACCAAAATATTCACAGAAACACTGTTTGTGTCAGTACAAGATTAGAAACAAATTAAAGTTTTTATCATTTGTGGCATAGCTAAGAAAATTTTAGTATATGAATATAATGGTGTGTTACTGAACTGTTAGAAACACTATGAGAAACTCTGAAAACTTAGGAAGATTTATCTGAAATAATGAAAAAGGAAAAAAGCAGAGTCAAGAGAAAAAAGAAAATAACAGGAAGGACATGATAATCTGGATCAGTACATTGACCAACCCTGATACAGAGTACTGATAAAATAACACCGTCCATCTTTAGGTGTAGAATGTGTGGAATTAAGCACAGTTTGGTCAACTTGTTTGACATTTGCTTCGTTATAAGGGAGAATTCTAGGTTAGTGGAAAGTGACAACAATGTAAAAACAACCACCACCACCCAAAAGCTGCAATGTAACATTTAAAATAAAAATTTAAAAACCAAAATAAGCAGTGAGTCAGTCATGTTTAAAAAAACCAAACCCAAACATAGTGCCCTTTCCCTTTTTGAAAGCAGAGATCTTTCTGACAAAAGGCTTAGTGAGAGATCCCTATTCCATGGTAGGGTACTTGGCCTCAGGAAGTTTGGAGGTGTCACCAATTGAACATCTTCCTGTGATATGTTGTAGCATCCCCCATTAGATCATTAAAGGCAGAGATTGTGCCTTTTCTAAAAATAAGAATTAAAAATCTGTGTCCTTCCCACCTAACAGTGCCCTGCATGCTGTACTCTTCCAAGGGGCTACTAATAATGTGAGCCTGGAGCTCTGGAGAGAGATTAAGCTGGATACAGAGATTGGAAAATCAAATGCATAATTAGGCTGATGAGAGAGCTCTAGTTCTGTTTCTGTTTATCTTGTATAATTTGGGGCACATGTTACATATGTTAAAATCCCAAGTATGTACCTGTGGTTATCAAAATGAAAGCTTACCAGATCCCCTATGCTATCTGATATCTAACTTAGATTTGGTCACTACTTTAGTTGACTCTTATGACTGAAGACTTGCTTGTCCCTTCTATCTTCTCTAATACAGTTTTTGCCCTAAAACTTCCCTTGTTAAGCCCTTCAAAGTTAAAATCCTCTAGGGGCAATGAAGACCCTCAAAATAAAAGTTTACATAAAAAGCTACAAGTTTCCCTTGGCAGACTAGTGCACAGGGAAGGAACTGTAGAAGATTCTGAGGTTTTTTTTATTTCTATAATGAAGTGATTTTGAGGACCATAAAAAAGATTTATGGTTTTAAAATTCCAGTCCTCATTTTATAAAATATCTTAGAAATAAAGTAATGCACTCAATATGATAATTGTATGATTACTCAACTCATTTCCAAACCAAAATACTAAAAAAAATTTTCTGAAAGATATTAAGTACTAATTGTCATCTAATCCAATTTGTCGTCTCTGACATTTCTTGACCTCGTAGACCATACTGTTCATGAGGTTTTCTTGGCAAAGATACTGAAGAGATTTCGCATTTTCTTCTCCAGTGGATTAAGACAAACAGAGGTTAAATGACTTGCCCAAGAGTATGAAGCTAACAAATACCTGTCTGAGACCAGGTCTGAACTCAGGCCTTCCTGATTCCAGGCCCAGTGCTCTCTCCAATGAGCACCTAGCTGTCTCCAAGCAGCCTTCCCCAATTCTTCAAGTTGGAATAGCATATACTTAGAAAGTTATATTGAAGTGATTATTCTTCTTGTTTTGGGGTGGGGAGAAGTAGAAAGATTTTTAAAATGAGAGAAAAGTGAGTAATTCACTCACTTTCAGGGCTAAATACAAATAGCTTCCTTATGATACTCCAGATGCAATCATTATTAATGTGCAGTACTTTAGGTTAATCTGCCAGGGATTCTTAAACCTGGAGTCCAAAAACTTACTTTTTAAAATACAAATGTTGATATCTGCATTTCAATATAATGGCTTTTCTTTGTAATTATATTTCATTTTATGAATTTGAAAACATAACTGAGGAATCCAGAGACTTTAGCAGATTGCCAAAGGGGTAATGGTACACTAAAAAAGTTAACAACCCTAGATCTAAAGGTTTCTAAAGTATTAAAAATGAAGCATATATTGTATGCTATCATCTTTTAACTTTAAAAAAAAATTAAATTGACAGTAGTTAAGGAAAGACTTCCTTTGCCAATATGCTTGCTTATCTACCTGAACAAAATCAGAAAGTTTAGTTCCCCCACTGAACTTACTCCAACAAAAACCTAATAATCACATGAGAGCAAATGATGATCAAGAAGTTCCAAGAGAAACTACATTAAGTGACTTTTCTACTGCACAAGAAATCACCGAGAATCCCACAGTCAACAGAAAAAGCTTCCAGAAAAGTCAGTATCAGAATAGGCAAAAAAGAACTGTATTTCAGAGGGAATAGGGACATTTCTATATTGAAAACAGCCAGATCTGAGGGCACCCTGGAGAAAAATGAGTTGGAATGGCTGGCAGTCTCTGAGAATGTTTGTAAGTAATGAGGCCAACAGCACCACTCTGATTGAGACAGACCATGCCCAGGGCTCTTAAGGACACGAGACACTCAGTTCAGAAAGCCAGGTAACCCAGATCCAAGTTGAGATGGGCCTATCGTCAGTACATATGAAGCTGGAGCCTAGCTGTAATGCATGAATGTAATACTGGAAAAATAGGTAAACACAAGAAGATTCAGACCACTGTAAAGAACTATAATCCAGAGATACTTTTCCACAGGGCTCATATGAATATCTAGAAGAAATGAAACAAAAGATAAATGAAAGAAAAATCTCTAAGATTGAGAAAGAATAATAAAGGGCTTAGAAAAATGTTTAATTTACTTAAGTGATACCTTGAAAATTATAACAGGCCAAGGAGAAATCAATGACTGATGTGAATGAATGTTATGAAAGCAAGAAATAATAAAAAACTGGAAAAATAGAAGAAAATTTAAAGAATCTGATATAAAAACTGACTTAGAAAAACATGATTAAAAAAGCTAATTTTTTACAAAAAACTTCTATTTCAAGAAATTGTAAATATAAACTGTACAGATCAATTAAAAATGGAGAGCAAAATGAAGACAAGAAAGAATCCACCAATATCCTTCTGAAAGTAATCTCAGAAGGAATAATTTTTGACTTTTATTGTAGCCAGAGTAAGTAACTGAAACACTAAGGCATCACAATCAGGATCACATAAGACCTGACAGCTTCTACTATAAATAAGAGATGCTGGAATATAATATTCCAAAAGACAAATAAGATAGGAAAATGCTATCCACATCCAGAGAAAGAACTGATGGAATCTGAAAGCAGATTGAAGCATACTATTTTCACTTTGATTTTTTCCCTTTTGTTCTGTTTCTTCTTTCACAATGTGATTAATGTGAAAATATGTTTATATACACATATGAGATACACACACATATGATCTCCCTATTCATCTCTACCTACACGTTTCCTTTAAGTTTCAACTAAAATCCCATCTTCTACAGGAAGCCTTTCCCAACCTCTCTTAATTCTATTGCCTTTCCCTCTGTTAGTTATCTCCCATTTATACTATAGCTTGCTTTGTACATATTTGCTTGCATATTTAGGCATGTTTTTTGTCCTTTTAAAAAAATCTCCAGTGTTTAGCAGTGCTTGGCACAATGTAGGTGCTTAATAATGTTTACTGATTGATTAATTAAGGGTGCAGCCATCAGATGAACCTCATTCTGATCTGAAAAGACAAAGGGAAGTTGGACACAAACACAAAAATTTGCTGTAGAAATACATTAAACATGGTAAAGAGGAGGAAAAGAAGGGTATGGTTAAAAGTGAGGACAATACCAGGAAGGAAAGAGTCCAAAAGTAAAAACAAAATTTCTGATCATGAAGAGGTGATTAAAAGTGGGGGAAGAAGGAAAAGAATTGGACACTAAGAGGGTAAACAGCTGGAGAATGGCTGAATAAAATGTAGTTAATAAATATAATTACTACAGTATAAGAAATGATCAAAGGAACAATTTCAAAGGATCCTGGGAAATATGAACTGATATAAAATGTGGTAAACAGAACCAGGAGAACAATTTGCACAACAAAAATAATGCTGTAAATAAAAACTACTTTGGAAGACTTAAGAACTCTGATCAGAACAATGACTTTCTAGAGAACCTGTAATGAATCATGTTATCTACCTCCTTCCTGACAGAACTAATGAACTCCAGGTCAAGGAGTATACATATCTGAACTGAACCACTGTGGATTTGTGTTGTTTGAATGTACTTATTTGTTATAAATGTTTTCCCACCCTGTTTTTCATGGCTAAGGGGAATGATCAGAAAGAAAGGCAACAATGATGAAGGAAAAAAAAAGAAAAGAAAAAAGAGGCAGGCCACTGAAACATTTCAAAAAGTGCACAGAGGATTATGGAATGAACTCAAAAGGAAATATAAACCAGCAGGACAATTTTGAAAGTAATAGGTTGAATTTTTTTTCTTTTTAAAGCAAGGATGTACACAATGGGGATTGATGATTTCATATACAATCCTCATATTCTACTTGGTATATGGAAATGTTCATTTTAAGGATATTTGTTAAATACAGAATAAAACATTTTAAAGTAATAAAATAATTATGCAGATGATGCTTTAAAAATGTATTAACTGTGAATGTTTTATTAAATTTCTTTCAAATCAAATAAATTTTTCATTCACTGATAAGAATATAGGATATCAGGACCCACTGATAGAAAAAAATGACTGACTCAATAGGCTAAATCTACTTGGAATTTCAAAATTTTAATAAATGTCCCTAATACAAATAATGGAAAAACAAAGAATATATGTGATTTAAGCAACAGGAAAGAGATCAAACTATAGGGAATTTAGTATCAGACAGCAAAAGATACATAGTGGGAATAGCATTATTTAAAAAAAAAAAATCTAGCTAAGGACATAGATATTAACCTTGCAAATATTACTAATGGATTTAAGATACCTTAATACTAGCAAATAGTGACCAACCACATAACATTAAGATCACTGGAAACATGTAGTTCATTTAATGGAAGTATTACACTTGTGACTGCTTAAACGTACGTGCAAATGTAGTCTTAAATTTTAAAAATTTCTTAGCCCAAGTTTGTTTGAACAAATCTTTAAAAAAGCATTTCTATTTATTTGTGCCACAAATTAAGTTTAAAAGCAAAATGATTAATTTTATATCAAATTTGGTATACTCTGAAAAGGCATATGCGTACGTACACCCCCCCCCCCCCTTAAGTTTGGGATGGTGCTCACTCCACATACCTATCCCAGTTAACATTAGCCCTCTTGTTGTTCTTAGTGCACGACACCCCATTCTCCTGACTCTGAACCTTTTTGCTGGCAGTCCCCCACAACTGTAACACTCCCTTCCTCCTCATCTCTATCTTCAGGCTTCTTTCAAGTCTCAGGTAACATCTCACAATCTGCAAGAAATTCTTCTCAGTCCTTTTAAATTTTAATGCCTTTCTTCTGAGATTACCCTCAATCTATCCAGCTTATATTTTCTTTATATAGAGTTGTTTGCATGTCATCTCCCCCATTATAATGAAAGCTCCTTCAAAGTAGAGTCTTTTTTTTTTTGGCCTTTCTTTGTATCTCTAGCATTGAGTGCACTGCAAAGCACATACTAGGTTCTAAACATATGCTGATTGACTCTTGAAAAAAAATGCAGAAATTAAAAAAAATCTCGGGCATATAATTTTTTAGATTCTGGTAAAATCTAGTACAATGGTAGAAGTTACAGACTATAATAACTCTAAGTATGTCTAGGTATTTTAATCAGTATCAGAGATGCTCTTCCTTCAAGTTATTTAAAATAAACATGCTTAATTTGAAACAAAACCAAATTCATCTATTATTTGTTGGACACAGATTCAAGTCAGGAAAATCAGTAGTTTACTCTATTGAACCACATTTTGCACTTCTATTATACCCTTCTGTACCTAGAATAGTCAATTTAGAGAAACTGCTACTTGACAACTTGTTAGCTTAAGAGATGACAAAAAAAAATTTTATTGCCAGGCACCAAATGTCATTCTCAAATTTATTATAATGTCTATATTTTGCTTCAGCAACATGGGGTTTTATTTTATTTGGGCAAGATGGAGGGAAGTAAGGAGGTTTCACGCCAGTGACTCAATTTCAAATGAAGTAACCTTTGTTCTACCATGTTAACAGACATTGATGAAAATAATCTAATTGAATAAAACTAGTTTATTATAACCCCTCTACTCTTCCTTCACTCTCTTATTTCCTCACTCTTGAGTACCTTTCTTCTCCACTTTGAGTAGGGAGTATGACAGAAGAAATCAAGAAAACACTGGATTTAATTATAACTCCTTTATGGTGTAAGGGCAGTAAAATATAAGCTAATATTAGCAGCTTGATCCAACCTCCTACATTGAAAGGAATCCCCTAAAAGAGAAAGAAAAAGAGAGAGAGAGAGAGAGAGTATGTGTGTGAGTGAGTGTGTGTGTGTGTGTAGGATAAATTCTTATCTAGCCCCTCCTTCAATACCATCAGTAACTATGAATTCATTACTTATTGAGGCAGCCTACTCTACTTTTCAACAATTCCAGTAGTTAAGATTATCTTCTTCATATAGGCCCTAAATTTGTCACTTTCTAGCTTCTAACACAGATTTGTGCCCTGGAGCTGCACAGAATAATTTAAATCCCTATTCCACATGACAACTATCTTCAAATGTTTGCATTCCTATCACTTTCAATTATCTTTTTCAAAATATTTTCAAAAACATACCTTGTTTCTTCAACCAAATGTCACATGACTCCTCATGTCCTTACCATTTCAGCAGCTATTACTTGGACATGATCAAGTCCATCACAATCTCTCAAAGCACGTTGCTCATAACTGAAACCAGTACTCCAGCTGTCATCTGACCAGTTCAGAGTATATGAACACAATTACATACTCCCTTGCCCCAACATTATACTTCTATTAATGCCACCTGAAACGATACTAGCTTTTTGGGCAACAACATAATACTATCAAGTTGGCAACCAAATAAAAACACAACTCTCAGTCATATAAACTTTTAAGTTAAATGTCCACAATCTTGTAGTAGTGTAGCTTAGTTATTTTTAATTTAAGCTCAAGACATTTGCCTCTATTAAATTTCATTTTTATTATCACTGCTTTACATTACGGATTTAATATTTGTTAAAATTGTAACATTGTATCAGTTAGCAAAGAATATAGGATATTACTTACGCTTGTGTTTGTGATCTGCACATTAAACAAGTATACATTCTAAGTCACTTTACGAGTCAGTGATAAAAAATATCAAAAACAATGCTGAGGACACAGCTCAGTAAAATGCCACTGAAGACCCATCTCTAGGTTAATTTCAATACACTGATCCACTAATTTACAAGTTTTGAAGACAGTGGGTCAACAAACTATGAATACACATAACTGCACTATCATCCAGCCTATGTTTCTATATCTTATCTACAGAGGTATCATGAAAAGTTGAAAGTCTTACTATTCTAAGTCTATAGCATTTCCTAGATTTATTAGTGTAAAAATCATATCAAAGCAATGTCTGGCATAATGTTCTTGGTGAATCTCTGCTGGGAACTTGTTTGTGGGGAGGTCTAATGGAGATGTCAGTGCTCCCTGGGGGTGATGTGTATAAACTTCTTCGTTACCATGGTGAATTTGGCCTTCTGGTATCTGAATAAATATCCTGGTTTCATCTTTGAGGAAAAGAGTTGTTGATATTTTGCAAACTTACCCTGCAAATACGGATGTATATTCATAGCTACTGCTATGGGTATCGCATTGGCGTTACAATCAGAAACTGTTTTTATGAGATCATTTATTATGTAAGCCTTTATCATCTACACACATTTTTTCAAAATAAGATGAAATTCAAAAGGTATTTTTGCAGATATGTCAAAAGGCAAATTTTATGTAACTTTATAGCTTTTAAATAAGAACTTATTCACAGAAAGTAGGAAATGAAGTTAAAAGGAAGGGTCAGACACACCAGTGCTGACTTTCCTAAATAAAAGAACTGCAGTAGGAAGATTCATTGGGATAGTTTTTGGTAAGATAGGAGAGAGCAGCTGCAATGTAGCAGGACCGGTATCTCTTTTTAATGATATATTTGGGATAGAAAGTAGCCTGCTTAAGTGCTATTGTCACTTAAACCACCCTAAAGTAAAAATGACCTGTTTAAATGTTAAAAGTAAAATGATATAAATATGCATGTTTATACTGGATAAACACATATTCTCCTAGGAAAGCCTAAAAGAAGATTATAGAACAAGACCAAGAACAAGTCTGATAAAAAAGGAACAGGATACAGGGGAAGTAATGGAGAGTATAAACTTGTGATTTCACAGATAGGAGGGCTTCTTTTATTCTCTAGGGAGTTATTTTAAATTGAACACATGTTAAATATAAAACATGATATTTTCATGTGAGTTTATGAAATCATTTACTGCTATCAATTTTTTAAAATTTTGCATTTAAATAACATAATCTAAAATTCTTTCTGGAAGGCTTGAACATGACCTCAAGAATAAGAATACTAAGACAAAAGCATTTTTCATTATCTGTCTTGAAGCATACATGAGAGGCAGTATTACTTATCCACTTATACTATTCATCACAAAGCTTCTGATTTAAAAATTAATTTGTAGGACACTATTCACAAGTTTTAAGTTAATGTAAAGACTTGAGACAAGAAATAACTATATTTCTACTTACTATTTCTTTCTCCTTACGTAATACCAGAAACCCAATATTATTAAACACTTTGTGAGAATATGAGTTTGCAACTTTTATTCTATATTTACCTCAGTAACTGGTTGCCCCTGATGTGTCAGATCTAGTTCTTGAGGACGTGTCATCTTATCAATATCCAAAGAGTCCATGCTGGAAGCTGCAGAAGTGATGCTTGAACGAGATGAATTGCTAATGGAGCGTCCTTCAGCATCACTTACAGTACCTGCTGATGCTGTTCTCCTGTGCTGATTAATCACTGTGGGTTTTGAATCTTCCATTACTGACTGCTGAGCAGCCTCATCCATGCTGAGAGAAGCCTGTTCTAATTGCGCTGTAATGTCATCCAAGGAGTAGTTGGCAGGTGAAGGCTTAGTTATCCTATTAGATGAAGAGGACGATCCTTTTGGGGTACCATGTTTCAAGGTATGTCGGCTAGCAGGTAATTTCAGAGCAGCTTTTGTTTCTGTGGTTTGACGCTTACTGTTTCCAGACCCAATGCTACTGAGTTCCTGCTCAATAGAGCAAAGATCAGCCATCAAGGCATCCAAATCTACAGTTTCTCCCTGATTCAGGGCTTCTGTAATAAAGAATAATACACATCAGGCGTCTCATATAGGTTTAATTATTGTTTCTGCATTTCATTATTTCTTTTTCTTCACAGTAAATATTTTCCATGTAATAAATTCAAGAGGAAAACAAAAAGATTTCATGACATTGGGTTTAGAACACATAAAGTATCTGTAATGTGTATTTTTAAAATAACACATATATACTCAAATCTCAACTAATCACAACTAAAAAAAATAGTAATAAAAAGTTTGGTAGACTATCAACATGCACTGAAATGGCAACAGAGCAGAGAACAGGAAAACAGGTAGTGAAGGGGCTGCTGTATAAAATCTAAAAGACTTAAAGAACTAGATAATTAAACTCAAGTAGCCAAGAAAAATAATGACAAGTAGTAATTTCACTGGTATTGTCACAGAGTTTCAAGAAATGGCACAATTGGAAACTTTTGTATTGCACTTATATTTAGATATTTAACAAACTTTCTGGAAAATAATGAAAAAAAGTTTAGTTATGTTCATTTATTTTGAAATAGAAACTTTTCTACCACACTAATTATCAAGTAATTATTTTGTAAACAGGAAAATATAACAACTGAGTCAAAACACGTGTACATATTATTCACCTCTTGTTACTGGGTGTCTAATTTTAGCATCATGCAACTAAGCAGATTACTTTAAATTTTATTTTTCAATCTTTACTTACCATTCAAATTGTACATGGAGAAGCGATAAGAAAAATTGGCGATGTTTGTTTCCTGGCGAAGAGGAGATCGTTTTACTGGCTCTGCTGGCTTGTCAGTATCCAAACTCTTTAAAACAGGCAAACAAAAAAAAGCCAGAAAGAAAATAAAGTAAATTATGTATTAAAAGCAAAATTGGTGACTGTTTCAGTTATGTCGGATGAGCAAAATTCTCCCTCTATTTAAGTAGCATACCAAAATATACTGAAAGAAACTATAGTTCAGATAAGCAATAGCCTGGAAGACTGACTGCTTTGCCATTTCCTTCTCCAGTTTATTTTAGAGATGAGGAAACTGAGGCAAACAGGGGTAAGAGACTTGCCCAAAGCCATACAGATAATAGTCTTTAGCTTTACTCACATGCAATTCAATAAGTATTTTATTAAGACCCAATAAGGTGCACTGTTTGGTACAAAGGTGATGCAATCTTAACACATGACACACATTATTGAACTATAGTAAATACAATACTTATGAGGAAGATGCATTGCTCAAAGTATTTTCTATCTATATGTAAGGATTACAGAAGGAAGCTCTCATTCATAAATCAGATCATCTGAATCTCTGAAAGATGTAAATCTGTTCAATGTTCTGATACAAGAGATAAATGTGCACCAAAAGTATTCTCCAGTGATAAAGCGGAACCAGCTTAGAATACAGATCCTTTAGGGATTCTCTGTGCATGGGAATTCTTTGTTTGCAGATGACACATCAGAAAGCATCCTGGAAGAGTACTCTAAAAATATATTCCTATTCCCCCATCAATGTTGTGTGTAGTTGTAAGAAAGCATGTCAATGTGGAGAATGATTTTTTTCAAACTATAGTTTACGAGTTACTAGTGATATCTGAAGAAATGCCCTTGCTTGGAACTGACTGTAGTTACTGGCTAACTATAAAAGATAAATATATTAATGACAGTTTGTTCTTTATAGTTTTAAGAGTTTGTCCTCTAGAGTAAGTAAACCTTAAGTATCACTCCCAGGGGGCTCCAATGTGCTGACTTTATTTTACAAAATTACTAGAAATTAAAATACTTAGTCCTCTCCTTTTCCCCCTCTTCTTGAAATCAGATGGTAATAAGCAAGTGAAGCCAAAAAAATACAATTTAAGAGTTTTGCTTGAGTACAGAATAACCTGAATGCAGCAGTAAGGGAGTATTAACAATGAAGGAATAGGCCCCTATCTATTAGCAGCATAACACGGCAGAAAATCTGCTGAAGTTTTTTGGTTCAACCACTTGCCACATCTATGTTCTTATTTATTTATTTATACATACTATGGCTGATTTCTGTTTCTACATAATTAAATATATTTATACATACATACACATAACATTTTATACAAATATACAGTTATATTTATATTCCTGTGTTCTACAGGGTACATTATACATTCTATGGTTATTTTAAATGGAATCTCTAATTTCATGCTGAATTCTGTTGGTAATACGTAGAAATGCTGATAATTTATATGGATTTATTTTGTATACATACATATTTATACACACATATGGGTTCAACTTTATTGAATTTATCAATAATTGCAATTAAATTTTAACTGATTCTGTAGGGTCTTCTAAGTAAATCCTATCTGCAGAAAGTGATAATTATTTTATTTCTTCTCTATCTATACTTATGTTCTTATTTTATTTTCCTTACTACAGGAAATAGCAGTGATGATAACGGACAACTTTGCATTACCTGTGTTTTTACTGGAAAGAATTCTAGTTTATCCTCATTTCATACAATAATGACTCTTGTCTGTAGATAGATATGATTTTTCATATTAAGAAAAGATCCGTCTACTTCTGCTTTGTAGTATTGTTTTTTAATAGAAATGAATATTGCAGTTTGTCAAAAAGCTTTTTCTCGATCTACTGACATAACAATATGATTTTGGTTGTTATTGTTATTGAGATAGTCTATTATGCTTACAATTTTCCTAATTCTGAAACAACCCTAAATTCTTGGTATAAATCTGACCTGGTCATAGTTTATGATCTTTTTTATGTCTTACCCTACCTTCTGCTAACATTTTATTGAAAAGGTTCATGCCAATCTTCATCAGGGATAATGGCAGACAGTTTTTTTCTGTTTAACATCTTCCTGTTTTAGATATCAAAATTAAATTTGTATCACAGAAGGGATTGGTAGGAATTTCTTCCCCCCCTCTTTTTTATGCAAATAGTTCATGTAATATTGGAGTTTTTCTTTGAATATTTGAAATTCACTTGTTAATCTTGTATTTCTTCCCCTCTTTGAAAGTTTGCTCATGTGCTATTCAATTTTTTTTCCTGATGTTGGATAATTTAAATTCTCTATTTGTTGTGATAATTTGGGTGTTTTTTTTTTTCATTTTTGGAAATATCCATCCATTTCATTTAATTAGTTTTGTTAGGACATAGTTGGGTAAGATAATTAACAAATTTCCTTTATTCTTCATTTTCTGTTAACTGTTTTTCATTTTTGATACTAATCAATCGGTTTTCCTCTTTAACTACACATCTAATCATTTATCTGTTATATTCATTTTAGTTACTTAAAAATATTTTACTTATTTAAAAAATAAGCTCCTACTTTCATTTATTAAACTTTTACAAAAATATATAGAAAATTTTATAAATCTAAGTTTAATCTCTGGAAGACTCTTCAAGTTGAAAATAATTTAACTATATTGGTACTTAACAAACATAATAGCTAATAAAATAAAATACTCTTTTACTCTGTAAAATATATTAATCATTAAAGTAAAATTCATTATTGTAAAGTACTAAATATTGTGTCCACCAATATCTCAAAAGCAGCATTATATCTGTCAGTTTTACTTAGAAAAGGGAAAGAATCTTTAAAGTAAAATTTTTCAGACAACAGAAATCAAATGTCATCTTCAACATTTTCCAAAAGAGAAACAAAATAAATCTTATTCTTCCTTAAATTCAGATACCCAGTAAAAGCAAACTATAGGAGAAAGCTATTGTTAGTGGTCTAAATTAAGTCTAAAGTTAGATACTGACAGAAGTTTGCAAACATGTAAGGAAAGACCGTATTATTAAATGAAACAATGTAAAATTTTTGTCATTTGACTTGGATCTGAGTGCATCTGCTCAAGCTGCCAAATCCTACCTAAACTACAAGCTTTAAAATATTATTAAAATGTGATTATATAGAAGTTTCACCAAGTGTTTATTTACTGTATGTCATTTTCTATACCTAAATACTTCACGCTGAAAGATTTTTAAATGTTCAAAATCACTACATAAAATCACATATTTCCTAATGTTACTATTTATGTCCTTTTTTGGTGTATCTCTTTTTTCTCCTTTTGAGTTATATTTCTATATTTGATTTCACTTTTTAGTTCACATAATCCTTAAAGATTGAATGAAGAAGCACATAATACTTTCAAATTTCTATAACCCCTTTATCATCAACTATTTCTGACCTGTGTCAGTTTGTCTAGCTCCCCGAGCCAAGCCCCAAACATTTTGTCCAGATCCTGATCTTCTTTGTCACTGTCTTCCTCAGCACCATGGTCAAGTTCTTCATCCGATAACTGCTCCATCTGAAAATACAGGAAATTCACCTTAGTACTTTAATTACAATGAATAATTAAATTTCTAACAAGTCCATTCTTAAAAATTACACACATTCAGTATGTAAGTTTTCAGTACATGGAATTCAGGCAAATTAGAAATAAAAGCTTTATACCATGAAAATCCAAGAATTTGAAATGACAGTTAAAAATCTGTTGTTCCCAGAGTGCATATACCAATCAGCAAATTGTATTTTAATATGTGGTAGGAAAAAAATCGCTAGACTGGAAGTCAGAAGAACTGAGGCCTAACGTGAGCTCTCCAACATACTATACTAGATACTAGACTGCTAAAAGGTCTATTACACAAAAAATGGTCAAGAGTCCTGAATTCCAGTCTAAGTCTATCATTTCACATGTGAGAGAATTGAGGTCCAGAGATTAAATAATTTGCTCAAAGTTACATAAACTGGGAAACCTGTGTATCTCCTCCCTTGTCTCTTAAAGTGTACATGTTGTATACATTTACCATGTATAACAGAATGAAGGTTCCTGAAGAGCAGAAATGGTTTCATTTTTGTCACCTAGATCCATTACCTAGCACACATTAGCCATTTATTTTTTGAATTTTTGAGTAATATGATATAAGTTTGGAAAGACATTGGGGCAAGACTGTCAAAGAACTTAAATATCAGTCTGAGGAGTATGTATTTAATTTGGGAAGAGAAATCTGTATCTTACTTTATTAATTCCCTTTATTACTAAATACCTTAATATATTAACTACCTTCTTTCAAAGATAGAAAAACTCTATTTGGAAAGGTCAATGGAAAGTATGGCGTAGGTATTCAGCTAACTTAGATTAGTTTAAGAATAACTCTACCTTTACTAGAATGTTTAACAGATTGTCAACTTCTTTCTTCTGGACCTTATCATTTCCATGCTTCTTCAAAATAAAAAAAGAATAACCTAGATGTTTAAATATTCTTAAGTGCAATTCTTCCTTGAATTTATTAATATTTGCATCTCTTGATCTTAAGTGTACTGCAAACCAAGATATTACTATGAAAAGAAACATCACTGCAGGCTTTTGTTCAACCTAATTCCTGCCCACTTGGCTACCTTTATGTTAATTTAAAAACAGAACCCCCCAAAAAAATGGGTTTGGTGTCTTTACAGAGCATTTCAGTATCCTTTGTGTGGAACAATGTAGTATTATGATAGGATAAAGAATAAATGGAAATGATGTAGTGATTCAGGCACTACTTAACATTTTACAAACAATATTTTTGCTAGCTTTCTTTTCCTTCAGAGTTTCTGACACAATTTGTGTTGTATAAAAAATGACTTTCATAAGACAGAATATACTATTTAGCAACTTATCTGTAGTTTTTCCAGTAAACAGACTAGGAAACAAGTTAGTTTCTGTTGATAAACTTTGGTATAAAACAGTATACACCTAGTTCTTCATAAGCTGATTCTGATTTTTCTAAACCTTACTTCCTCTAAAATGGAATCACTTTCTATTTATTGTACTAACCACAATATTAGCAGCCTATAGAAAGCTTTTTACCCAAACTCGTCAGTCAGCAAATCTGGCATTGCAATGAATTTTAATTTGTCAATTCCTTAAAGATCCCACCCAATTTGGCCAAAAAATCAGTAGCAATAGCTACAAATCAATGCCTTCTTCCTAAAATATAGAACACTTCTTGTTCTGATTTCTTTCTCACTCAATAAATAAAACAACATTAGCCTTTTGGCCTCAGAACCTGAATTTCCCCTGTATCATACACTATTAGTAATGTTGACAAATGGTACACAAAGACAGCAATCCAAAAATCAATGGATAGGGGAAGAGGATTAGCAAAATTTCACAAGTAACTGAAAGTGATCTTCATTTTTAAAATGAAGATGAATTTAAATAGAAACCCTTTAGTCATAAATCCTAGGTTTCTTAAGTCATAAGTTCTTTCTTGACCTCTACATATGTTCTGGTAAAATATAACATCCTGCTAACATGCTATTTCATGGATGTTAGATTAACATATCTATGGGGGACGGAAAGTTATTAATTTTCAATTAATCTCTGCTACATGTGGCAGTCTATGTTCCAAGGAAGTCAACAGATTTAAAAATACACAATCATCTTTAGGAAAGCAGCACACTTTCATATAGTACTGAGCTTATAACAAAATTTATTTTAATATTTATTCTTTGGCAACCAGGAGAAAGGAAATTCCACATGGCCAATTGGTTGGCTGTGACTCAGACCAAGCGTCCTAACTTAACTCCTACCTGAAATCATCTTTAGATGATACTGTCTCAGTTGCTTAATCAGAACTTTATGCTTGGTTCCAGATACAGAACAAAGTTTAATGGCTCTGGAATCTGAGGATCTGAGTTCAGATCCTCCCTCTCTGATGGTAACTATCTGGGTGACTTTAAGCAAGTGATACAATCTCCCTGGACTTCAGTTTCCTCAGTCACAAGTAGGCTGAGTCAGAGGACATCTGAGGTCCCTTGTAGTTCTAAATCATACAATCTATGGTCTGAATCCAGTTCTGAAACATAAGCAGTGAAATGCAAAGCAAATATAACAAAAAGCAAGTCTAAATATATAGTATTTCAAATTGTTTACTTATGACTAATAATAGTAAGGCACTACTCAAAACTAATAATTTAAGATTAGCCAAGAAAATGAGAAGTGGTAACAAAGGTGCAACTCATGAATCTGCAGAATTTTCTTCCTAATTACGGATACTAAGTATTTCTGCCTTAGATTTGATCTATTTGACAGCAATTTTATTGAGGTATGGTTTTTTTCATGTTGTTTTTCCTTAGGATCTCCAGTCACACTTGAACTAGTGAACAAAATGTAACAGCTCTTCAAATATACCTCTAAATACATCTGACTTGACTGATTTTACCCTATTGATTTACCCTAATCACATTTAGGGTCGCATTCTGCTCTAAAAGGAGTGTGAGGGGGTGGGGTGGCAGGGCAACAACTAGAGGGCAAAGCATTTAATCTCTCTTGGTCTCAGTTTTCTCAACTGTAAAATGAGGGAATTGGATTAGATCAGGGGTGGGGAACCTGTCACATGTGGCCCTCTAAGTCTTTGTGCATCCCTTTGACTAACTCAAACATCACAGAATAAATCTCCTTAATAAAAGGGCTAGATCCTACTAGCTCTAAACCTTTTTTTTAATTTATTTTTTAATTTTTATTTTTCAACATTCATTTGCACAAATTTTGAGTTCCAAATTTTCTCCCCATCTCCTTCCTCCCCCCACCCAAGACATAACCTTCCCCCAATCTGCCATCCCTTCTACCACACCCCTCCCTTCCTTTATCCCCATCTTCTCTCTTTTCGTGTAGGGCAAAATAAATTTCTATACCCTACTACCTGTATTTCTTATTTTCCAGTAGCATGCAAAAACAATTTTCAACACTCGTTCCTAAAACTTTGAGTTCAAACTTCTCTCTCTTCTTCCCCCCCACCCATCTCCACTGAGAAGGCAAGCAATTCAATATAGGCTGTATATGTACAGTTTTGCAAAAGACTTCCATAATAGTCATGTTGTGAAAGACTCACTGTATTTCCCTCCATCCCATCCTGCTCCCTATTTATTCTATTCTCTCTTTTGACCTCATCCCTCCCCTAAAGTGTTTACTACTATTTCCTCTACCTATTTGTCCTCCTTTCTATCAACCCCCCACCCCACTTATTCCCTTCTCCCCTACTTTTCTGTAGTGTTACATAGATTTTCATACTAAATTGAGTGTGCATGTTATTCCCTCCTTAAGTCAAATGTGATAACAGTAAGCTTCACTTTTTGCCTCTCACCTCTCCCCTTTCCCCTCCATTGAAAAGCTTTTTCTTGTCTCTTTTATGAGATAATTTGCCCCATTCCATTTCTCCCTTTCTCCTCCCAATATATTCATCTCTCACCTCTCAATTTTATTTAAGATATCATCCCTTCCTATTCAACTCACCCTGTGTCCTCTCTCTATATATATGTATAATCCCTCCATCTCCCCAAATACTGAAAAGTTTCAAAAGTTACAAATATTATCTTTCCATGTAGGAATGTAAACAGTTCAACTTTAGTAAGTCCCTTATGATTTCTCTTTCCTGTTTACCTTTTCATGCTTCTCATGATTCTTGTGTTTGAAAGTCAAATTTTCTACTCAGTTCCGGTCTTTTCATCAAAAATGCTTGAAAGTCTCTATTTAACTGAATGACCATTTTTCCCCCCAAAGTATAATATATTCAGTTTTGCTGGGTAGGTGATTCTTGGTTTTAATACTAGTTACTCTGACTTCTGAATATCATATTCCAAGACATTCAATCCCTTAATGTAAAAGCTGCTAGATCTTGTATTATCCTGATTGTATTTCCACAATACTCAAATTGTTTCTTTCTTGCTGCTTGCAATATTTTCTCCTTGATCTGGGAACTCTGGAATTTGGCTACAATATTCCTAGGACTTTTTCTTTTCAGATCTCTTTCAGGAGGTGATTGGTGGATTCTTTCAATCTTTATTTTACCCCCTGGTTCTATAATATCAGGGCAGTTTTCCTTGATAATTTCATGAAAGATATGTCCAGGCTCTTTTTCCATCATGGCTTTCAGGTAGCCTGAGAATTTTTAAACTGCCTCTCCTGAATCTATTTTCCAGGTCAGTTGTTTTTCCAAGGAGATATTTCTCATTGTCTTCATTTTTTTGTTTTTATTTGTAACTTCTTGGTTTCTCATAAAGTCATTAGCTTCCATCTGCTCCATTCTAATTGTTAAAGAACTATTTTCTTCAGTGAGCTTTTGGACCTCCTTTTCCATTTGGCTAATTCTGCTTTTCAAAGCATTCTCCTCATTGCCTTTTGGACCTCTTTTGCCATTTGGGTTAGTCTATTTTTAAAGGTGTTATTTTCTTCAGCATTCCTTTAGCAAGATGTTGACTGGCTTTTCATGATTTTCTTGCATCACTCTCATTTCTCTTCCAAATTTTTTCTTCACCTTTCTTACTTGATTTTCAAAATCTTTTTTGAGCTCTTCCATGCCCTGAGACCAGTGCATATTTATTTTGGAGGTTTTGGATGTAGAAGCCTTGACTTTTATGTCTTCCTCTGATGGTGTATGCCTTGCTCTTCCTAATGGGAAAGGATGGAGGAAAATACCTGTTCACCAAGAAAATAACCTTCTATAGTCTTATTTTTTCCTCCTTTTTCGGGTATTTTCCAAGATAGTTACTTGACTTTTGAGTCTTTTCTCAAGTAGAAGGTATACGCTAAGGACCTGTAAATTCTCAGTTTCTCAAAGGTAGCACAATTAAGGGAGAAGAGTTTACTCCTCTCCTGTCCTGTGCTGTGCTCTGGTCTGGGAGCAACCACTAGCTTTTCTGCGAGTAGAACTCCCTCTCCACAACTGCCTCCACCGCAACAGTGCTCCTCACCCCAAGATGGCCATTCAGGGCTGAGATCTAGATCAGGTGTGTGATTCTCCCAGGGTCTTAAGGCTGAGGGCTACAAAGACGGAGGCTGTGCCACAGTGACTTCTGTCGCCATAGGGGCCAGGGCTAGGGCAGGACCCTGCTCCCTTCACCCAGGTAAAAGAGCTTTCTCACTGACCTTTGAAACTATCTTTGGCATTTGAGAAACTTGGGAACCACAGCAGATGCTCGTGATTCCTCATCCTGCTCCAGGGCCTGCTCCAGTGCTGTACCTGCCTTGTGGCCAAGGCTGAGCTGCATTCTGCTCTAAGCCTGGTGCAATAGACCTTTCCTGCTGCCCTTCTAGGCTATCTTGGGCTAGATGATGTCTGTTGCTCTAGAATTTGTTTAGAGTCATTTTTCACAGGTATTTTATGGGCTTTGGGGGTAGAGCTAGAGAGGTCCATCCTTCTACTCCACCATCTTGGCTCTGCCTTCCTATGATCTTTTTAAAGTTCCAAAATCTGTAGTTTCTGTAGGATTTTCATAGATAATGTGAAAAGAAACCAATGAATAAATTGCCTAGTGTGCAAACTGCTATGGGTAATAATTCTTGCACATGAGTTTATAGCATAATTTGAAAGCTAGGTTACAGACCTGAAAGAATTATACATTTAAATTAGTATAAAAATCAAGTGTTTTATGGTAGAGACCATACATTCTACATGACTTTAAAGAAAGGAAAGGTCAGTGAGCCTGTAGTAATCAGGGAAGATTGATAAAAAAAGGTAAATATAACCACAGAAATGTAGAGCTAGAAGAGATTTGTTTGGAGAAAGGATAGCTTTTGAACTGCTGAAGAAGAAAAGCAAATGAACATCATTTAAAGACAAAGAGAATATTTACATGCTGTTTTTAAAACATCTGTTGAAAATGCATGAGCTTGGGGGGCGGAGCCAAGATGGCGGAGTAGAAAGACGCACGTTTACGAGCTCCGAACCCACAGCCCATAGAATTAATGTAAAAAGAGATCCCCATAAGTTCTGGATCACTGCAAGGTGTGCAAAAACAGAGTGGAAGAGATTTCCGTTCCAGAGAGCCGTCTCCAGGGTCCGTTGCGCCCCGAAAACGGACCCCACCCCAGCGCTGCCCTGGCCGCGGCCCCAGAGAAGCTCATCTGACCGTGCTTCAGGGGCGGAAGCTCCGGCGGCCTGGAAGGTCCCTCCGCCTACAGAAGCTACAGGTCAGTGAGAGAGACAGCTGGGCTGGTAGAGGGGAGCAGGGTGTCTCTGTGACTTGGGCCCCCTCGGGAGGAAGCGGCAGCGGCAGAGAGGTGGGTGGGAAGCGGCAGAGGCAGAGGCGGGGGCGGCGGCGGAGGCAGCAGCAGCTGCGGGGGCGGCCAGGAGACTCCCTCAGCAGCAGGCAGGATCTTCATTACTGAAAGTCTCTGCATAAACCCCCTGAGGGAACTGAGCCTGGGAGGCGGCTCCGCCCCCACCCGCTCCATTACTGAAGGTCTCTGCATAAAGCCCCTGAGGGAGCTGAGCCTGGGAGGCGGCCCTGCCCCCACCCCAGCACCGGAACTAAAGCTCACATTGATTAGCAGCCGCGCGGCACGAAAAGCCCATTTGAATCTCAGACCCCAAGCACTAGCTGGGCGGATCTAGGCGGGGGTGGACAGGAATCTCAGAAGTCAAGTAACTGGCTGAGAAAATGCCTAGAAGAGGGAAGAAAAATAAGACTATAGAGAGTTTTTTCGAACAGATGCAAATGATCCCAACTTTCGGATCTGACGACGAGGACATATTCCTGCCATCAGGGAAAGGTGTGGAGGGCGGGGCCTCGGTACCCCAGACATCCCAGGGGGATGTTGGGTGGGCTCAGGCCTTGGAAGAGCTCAAAAAGGATTTTGAAAAGCAAGTTAGACAGGTGGAGGAAAAACTGGGAAGAGAAATGAGAGAGATGCAAGAAAAATATGAAAAACGGGTCAATACCTTGGTAAAGGAGACCCAAAAAAATGCTGAAGAAAATAACACCTTGAAAAATAGGCTCACTCAATTGGCAAAAGAGGTTCAAAAAGCCAATGAGGAGAAGAATGCTTTCAAAAGCAGAATGAGCCAAATGGAAAAAGAGGTTCAAACGCTCACTGAAGAGAATAGTTCTCTCAAAATTAGAATGGAACAGATGGAGTCTAATGACTTTATGAGAAACCAAGAAATCACCAAACAAAACTAAAAGAATGACAAAATGGAAGAGAATGTGAAATATCTCATGGGAAAAACAACTGAGCTGGAAAATAGATCCAGGAGAGACATTTTAAAAATTATGGGACTACCTGAAAGTCATGATCAAAAAAAGAGCCTAGACATCATCTTCCATGAAATTATCAAGGAAAACTGCCCTGACATTCTAGAACCAGAGGGCAAAATAAGTATTGAAAGAATCCATCGATCACCACCTGAAAGAGATCCAAAAAGAGAAACTCCTAGGAACATTGTGGCCAAATTCCAGAACTCCCAGCTCAAGGAGAACATCTTGCAAGCAGCTAGAAAGAAACAATTCCAGTACTGTGGAAATACAATCAGGATAACCCAAGATCTAGCAGCTTCTACATTAAGGGATTGAAGGGCGTGGAATAGGATATCCCAGAAGTCAAAGGAACTAGGACTCAAACCAAGAATCACCTACCCAGCTAAACTGAGTATAATACTTCAGGGGAAAATATGGTCTTTCAATCAAACAGAGGACTTTCAATCATTCTTGATGAAAAGACCAGAGCTGAAAAGAAAATTTGACTTTCAAACACAAGAATGAGAAGAAGCATGAAAAAGTAAACAGTAAAGAGAAGTCATAAGGGACTTACCAGAAGTGAACTGTTTACATTCCCACATGGAAAGACAATATTTGTAACTCTTGAAACTTTTCAGTATCTGGGTAGTTGGTGGGTCCATACACACACATGTACACGCATGCACGCACACATACATACACACATGCACACACATACAGAGACAGAGAGCACAGAGTGAATTGAATAGGATGGGACCATAGCTGAAAAGAAATTAAGGTAAATGGTGAGAGAGAAATGTAGTGGGAGGAAAGAGGGTGAAATGGAATGGTGTAATTATAGGTCATTTAAGAGGCAAGTAGGAGACTTTTTAGTGGAGGGAAAAAGAGGAGAGCTGAGAAAAAAAAAAACAAAAAACAAGAAGTTTACCCTCATCACATTTGACTAAAGGAAGGAATAAAATGCATTTTATTTTATTTCATTTTGGTATGAAAACCTATCTTACAGTATAGGAAAGTGGGGGAGAAGGAGATAAGCAAGGGGGGGGAATGATGGAAGGGAGGGCAAAGGGAGGAGGGAGCAATTTGAAGTCAACACTCGGGGAGGGACAGGATCAAAAGACAGAAGAGAAACAATGAGGGGCAGGTTAGGATGGAGGGTAATTCAGTTAGTCTTACACAACACAACTATCAGGGAAGTCATTTGCAAAACTACACAGATATGGCCTATATTGAATTGCCTGCCTTCCCAAAGGGAATGGGTGGGGAAGGAGGGATGGGGAGAATTTGGAACTCAAAGTTTTAGGAACAACTGTTTAGTATTGTGTTGCTACTAGGAAAGAAGACATACAGTTAATGAAGAATAGAAAGCCATCTGGCTCTACAAGAGAAAAGAGAAGATGGAGACAAGAGAAGGGAGGGATGACAGAAGAGAGGGCAGATTGGAGATAGGGAAAATTAGATTGCTTGGGGTATTGGGATGGGGGGAGGGGATAAAAGGGGAGAAAATTTGGAACCCAAAATTTTGTGAAAATGAATGCAAAAAGTTAAATAAACAAAAAAAAAAGAAAGAAAAAAAATGCATGAGCTTACATTATCTATTATTTGATGCCACAATTTCTGTTAGCTGTTTGACACTGAGAAGCCCTTAGGGCTCAGTCTTTGTATATAACAGATTTAAAGCTGCAAGAGGAGTTCCTCTAGTTCAACATCCTTAGTTGACAGATGAAGCTCAGTTAGAAGGTACCTTAGGGTTAATTTAATCTACTCTCCTTGCTTTACACATGAAGAGGCTGAAGCTCATCACATACTCATTTAAAATGAGGGGGTTAGACTAGATGACTTACAGGTCCCTTCCAACTCTAAAAGTCTATGAATTCCCTTTTCTTCTCAAGAAATTTAGATTAAAGAAAGCTTGTAATTAAAGAAGCACTTGAGTCAAGTCTTTAAATTCAGGTCTTAACGTAGAGATGAGAAATAATTTCTCAAAGTTTATAAAGGGAATAAGTAACAGAGCTAGAGTTAAAAACCAGGTAACCTAACCCCAAAGTATAATGTTCTTTCCTCTATCATGCTATGTGGCTTGTTTTATAGGAAAAAAACCTTAGTAACATTTGGACCCAATGAAGTGGGTAAAACCTAATGGGAACACCCAATACCTTCCTTTCACGTTTTTATCACACAGGGAAAAGACATAGCAGAACTAACTTAAATTTTCAACTTTATCTCATACTACTTCTTTCTCTCCATACACCCTAGCCTTCTTCCAAACTGGTATATTTGATCTCTCATACATGTATCTTGAACTTTCTTGACTTTGCTCATACCATGCCGTATATCTAGAATAATTTCCTTGTCTCTGGCTGTTAAAGTTCTTTGCCATCTTTCCAGATTAGAATCAAGTGTAAGTTCCTCCAAGAAAACTTCTACAATCTTTCCAGTGAGAAATGGAATCACAAACTTTTAAAGTAAAAGGGGAACTTAAATGGTTATCTAGTTATCTCCTCATTTTAGAGATGAAGAAACCATGAATCTCAGTAACTTCATCTGTTAAAAAAAAGAAGTTCTTTATAAGATCTCTTCTAAGGTGCCACATGGTCTTATGCATATAGCAGACACATTAACTGCATAATGTAGGGAGTAGACCTAAGATTTACTCCCTTGGAGGGTTCACCCATCTACAAGATCATTCCAGGGCCACCTAGGAAAAGCAACTTCCTTCAGGTTGTTCTTTCCTTAGAAAGCTAGTTCTATCTTGAATATAAAATATTTAACTACCCAGTTCTTAAAAGCTAAGGCTATTACAACACAATTATCTTAAATAAAAACAGCTGAAAATCATCAGCTACATATTATGGTCAATAAAAAGCAGAGAGAAAAAATAAGAGGGAAAGAAGTAAAGTGATAGAGTAAGAGGGAGATAGGCTGGAAGGAGGAAGCAAATAGGACTTTAATATCTCTCTTCAGTTTATACTCAGGATTATATGCCGATCCTTCTCTTTATAGACCTAAGTGCACCTGTTTATATATTTTTATAATATGATGACACACTCAGCATTTTGTACTTTTCTTTGGACATAGGTCAAAATGATCTCAAAGTATAAAGATGGAAAAAAAGGAATACATAAGAGAAGATTTATCCTGCAGGATTTTTCTCTTTTTCCTGTTACCAATGAACAATATTATCAGTATTGCAATAAGGGTTAGGGAGACATCGCATCCTGGGGCATCTTCAGATGAATATCAGACCACTGGACCCAGACGGCTAAGGAGAAGAAAATGAGGTTGGTGACCTTGCACAGCACTCCCTCATTCAAATCAAAGTCAACTGCAAGTCATCATCTTGATGTCATAGTCCTCTTCTGGACAAAGGACAAACACAACCTGTAAGTGAGTAGCACCTCCTTTCTCCTCTCCCGTCCTCTCCTTTGGCGTTCTACCCAGGGGAAGGTACACTCTATGGCCAAAAGCTGCCTTTTTTCTTTGAGTTTACTGGCTACATTTCTTGCTCAAAGACCAAGCCTTAAACCCAATTTAGAGCTTATAGACTGGACAACAAGTACCCACCCACCTAGTACAGAGTGAATGAAATTACTAAATACTAATTGTTTCTCTTTTACCCAGGAACCCTGAGGATCTCCCATTGCATCCTGGGTCATCTCCAGTCATCCTGATGAATATCTGGATGAGTATCTGGACCCAGATGGCTCAGGAGAAGAAAGTGAGGTTGGTTGACCTTGCACAGCCCTCCCTCACTCACTTCAAAGTCAACTGCAAGTCATGTCATCATCTTGATGTCATGGTACTCTTTTGGAAGGAAGAATATAACAAGGGTGAGGGAGAAAAAAGGAACAAATTTTGGCCTTTAAAAAGCTAGCATGATCATCACTCACATTTATATAGCACTTTAAGGGGTAAAAATTGATTTACATAGATTATCTCATCATATGGTTGTCAAAACAACCCTCTAAAGCAGTTGCTATTATCCCCATTTAACAGATGAAGAAACTGAAGCTCAGAAAGCTAATAGAATGCTTGAGGCAAGATCTGCCACTCTGTCTTCCTTCCCAAAAGAACATAAGTTTCCTGAAGCCATGGATATTTCACTTTTGTCTTCGGTACCAAACACAACGTCTGGCACACAGAAGATACTTAATAAATGCCTACTGATTGACTCATGACTCTAAGAATAGTGACCCATCATGCCACAAGACAGTGTGTAAATACATAAAACATATACAAGGTTCCACTGTAGCAGGGGAAAGAATACTGGATTTGAAACCAAAGGGTCTAGATTCAAATCCCAGCTCCATTTATTACTACCTACGTAACCTTACTTCAGGGAGGTTCAAGGAATGCTGCATGGAAAAGAAGGCATTTGAAATAGGTCTTGAGGAAGACTGGTAGGATTTCAAAATGATCTTTCCTTCCTTACACCTTCCTTTCTATATTAGTTATCTGTGAACACCTCTTATTATTTTAAAGACTGTAAATTCAATGACAACGGAGATTGTCTTAATCTTTCTTCCACTCAACAAGCATTTCTTAAAGAGCCTACTATGTACCAGACACTGTTCTATGTATTAAAGAAACAAATATAAAGAATGAAACAACTCTTACTCCCAGGAAGCTTACATTCTACTAAAGGAGAAAAGAACAAATATAAAAATACAAAAGGAATAAGTATAAATAAGCACAAGGCAGTTTTTGGAGGGAGGCAAGAGGTCACTAGGAGTCAAGAGATCAAAAAAGATTTTAGTGCCTAGGATAGTGCCTTGACCATAGTAAGCTGAACTGAATCTTTAGGAAGTGTCAGTCATATAGGCTTCCCAATGGTAAATTCCTGCTGTGAAATACTCAATAGTAATACACAAAATCATATAATATTAGAAACAGAAGGGACCTTAGAGATCATCTAGTAAAATCCAGTAACCTGACATCATTTTAAAAAGGAAAAAAAAAATGAAGACCTAAAAAAGTGAAATGATTTTCCCAAGGCCACACTGTGAATTAATGGCAGAGCTAGGATTAAACATATCAATCCAGTGTGGTGCACTTTGCCCTTCATTTCAATACTTCTCATGTCAGAGACCCTTAGGAAACAAATAATGTACAGAAATGTCTTTGTCCCTTTCATGCATTCCATTCACTAACAATGTTAAACTCCTACTATATGAAGACTGCTGTATTAGGTATTGGGGATTCAGGAAGTGGGGATGCAACAAAGATAGTTAAGACAAGATTTCTAGTGTCACAGAGCTTATAATCTTTGGCACTAGGCAAACTCAAGACTTCTATTCTTTTGTCAACACCTGCAATTAAGTCTCCTTTGTTCTCACACCTCAGTCACTTTGTGGTTACTGTATTTTATTCCATACATACGCAATTTGAGAACGTATATAGGAGAGAATTGGAGGGTTATTTCTAAGTAGACAGCAACCCAGAAAAGAGCGAATGGAAAGTTCACAAAGACAATTCCCATCATAAGTTTAGTGACACAGAAACTAGATTTGGGTATTCAGCAAATACATTGAATACAGACATTGTGTAGAGTATCTTCAACTGTAAAACACAGATAATAATATCATCTGCCTCAGAGATTTGTTGTGAGGATTAAATGAAATATTTACAAAGCATAGTGCTTGGCACGTAGTATGTAGCTGAATGTTTATTCTCTTCCCCTTACTTCCCAGTGTTTTTTCCTACTTAACTCCCCCAATACCTTTTGAAGAGGTCAAGGTTCTCAAAGGACACTTATTTCTTTTTCCACCCTCCTCCTCCATCAAAATATTAGTGCCTTTTAGCATCAAAAGACTCCTTGCAATTGTTCAAATAAATTTATGTTTCTAAGTCTTCTGTTTGTATTTCAAAGTTCTTACTAGATTCTGGTCTTTTCATCAGGAATGCTTGAATGTCCATTAAAACTCTTTTTTTTTTTACCCTGAAAGATGAGACTCAGTTTTATAGGCTAACTTATTACCACTTCTAAGTCTCTGACTTTTGCCTTTTGGAATACTGTATGTCAAGATGTCTTCTCATTTTATAGAAGATGTTATGAGGTCTTCTGGGGTCCAATGTTTTCCCTAGCACTTGAACTGCTTCTTTCTAAGATGCTTGCAGTATTTTTAATTTGCTCTGAAAATGCTGAATTATGGTTGTATAATTCATGGGACCATTCCCTGCCTTGCCTCATTGGCTAAAAAACTTAAAAATAGAAAGAACAGAAACTTATTCTATCTACTCTATTACTCCTATTTTACTGATTGGCTTAGAATGTCTGTAAACAGCAATTGTTCCTCTTTTGGCCAGAAACACTGAGTGTCTTTCCCAACTAGATTTTTTTTAAGAGACCATTTTTTGCCTCATTTCTTATTAAGCCTTAATCACAGAATAGGCTTTACCTCAGTCAAACTGAGCCCTATCAAGGACCTTGGTTTGAGACGGTCAAGGTTCCCCACTGCATCCTAGGCCATTCTCCAGTCATTCTGATCTATATCTGGCCACTGGACTGAAATGGCTCCAGAGGTAAAAGTGAACCTAGTGACTTTTCATAGCCCTCTTTCACTTAAATCCAATTCACGTTCCGTCATGGCTTCACCTTTGTGATGTCATGGTCCTCTCTAAGAAGGAAGGACAAACAGCAAGCAAGCAATTTTACTACAGTAGTTTACCTGGTACTGTGTCTGTTAATCTACAAATGAATTCTAGTTTCTAAATATCAGTCACATGTTTAGATTTTTCCCTCAGAAAATACTATTTATGAAAAAAAACAAAAAACAACTTATCCCAAGCTATGAGCTTTTCTGGGAAAAATATGCAGTAGGAAGGATGGGAAGTCTGGTTTTGAGGAATATATCTACATGAGTAAGATTTAACTACTGAAACATAATCAACAACAAGAAAGTTTAAGGGTAAAAGGGACCAAAAAATGTATACAAAAACAAAACTTTAGAAATTTAGCTAAGGGAGAGAAAGCTAACCCAAAGGGAAGAGAGAAGACCAAAAAAGCAAAAGGAAGTTGGTTGTTGTCCTTTGTTTTTGAAGAGGACCAAAATGACAAGAATATAACCAGTAGTGAGAGGAAAAGACCCCAACACAAATAGCTCTGATTCACAGTAGTATATAATAACTTAATTCCACCAATTCTTTAAGGATGGATCTGTGTTCTTTTCAACGTGGGCACTTCTCTTCACCAATTCAAATTCACAGTGAACCATCAGAGAGGGGGAGTTCTTCCTTTGCCTGCACCCCCGCCAAAACTTTATCACCTTGTGGCAAAACTGGTTATGAGCCCCTCTAAAATTAAGTTATGCTGGTCTCAAACAACCTGTACTCAAAGCTTTTCACAACCTTGTAAGACCTTCTAGAATTTATGTTTATTTGGCACAGCCTTCAAGAATCTGGAGTCACTTCCAAACTATAATAAGGCATTAGGGATTTTTCAAAAAGGATAATTTCATTATAAAATGACAAAGTACTATGTGAGGTCTGAGGGGAAGACCATTATTTAAAATATGAAAACCTTCACAAATTTGCATGTAATGTACCAAAATTGTATCATGACATCAAAATTTTCTTCTAGTAAAATTTTATTTTATATGTGTTTACCTAGTTAAAGCAATGAATGAATGAAAAAGCATTCATTAAGCACTTACTATTCTTGCTTTATACTGTGCTAATTACTGAGGATACATATACAAAAGCCAAGAGAAATTCAGCATAACTTGATGTAGAGCAAAGAAAGTTGAAAAAAGAAAACAACCTATACAATGGCTATAATACATATAAAACATTAAAAGGCAGTTTTATGAATATTGATGATTAAGTTCACAATAAGTAACAAAAAAAAAACAGCAGTTGAAATTATGACAGTAACGAATACTGATTACAGAGGACAGATGATAAAATAAATAAAGATGGGTTGTAGCTGCTGGATACTGGTGTTGTTCATCTGTTTTGCTTTTGATGAGAGACCTAGGGATGGACGTGTAGGAAAGGACTGTTAAAAAAAATGTTTCTAAAAAAATTTAAAATGCAGCATATGTACTATATAAGATTGTAACATGTATTCACACATCTCTCTTCTCTTCCTCTCCTTTCCCTTCTCTCTTTTTCCCAAAAAATTTTTGGGGAGAAAATATACTCTCCCCCGACCCACATAAAACTCTCCTGTCCCAGGCAAGAAAAAATATTGTCAAGATGTTGTCAAAGTCACAAGCCTGGATATCTTTAGAAGAGTGATTGCTACAATTTAATGTTTGCAACATAAAGTAGTATGTGCAGCATCTGTTTAACAAAATTTTGACTATTATGTATAGTTATCTAGAGTTAATAATATGCTTCTGCTATTTTTAGATAATCAACCTGCACTGTAAGAACTGAAAATGACAAATTCAAAGGCATATGGGAAAACTTATATGATACCACTTGATAGTAAGTGAAGAAAAAAACAGTGAAAAGAGCAGTATACTCCCAGATTAATAACTCTGTAAATGAAGGTGAGATTAAATGACAACAAAACTTAGGTTAAATATAATGGATGGTGGTAGAGGTTTTTTAGTTCTTTATCCTTCAAAAACACTCTTCTATACTGCTTAACAGTTTTCAAGAACTGTATTTTCTGGTTTGTCTGTTTAAACTGGCTTAACCAAAAATTCATCAATTAAAAAAATTAAAAATAAAAATTCATGGGAATTCTAGAAATAATGGTAAGTAGGTTTTCACAGCAGTCTTGTGAAAGTGCAAGAGGCACTTGTCTTTCAGTTTTCCAGAAGCAACAGGACACTTCATGTGCTTTTAAAATTTTGTTATTATTTTTTCCTTTAAGACCAAACTAGGGAAAGTGGAGGGTACCCTTTTGTTCTTACTGCTCCCTAGAAGGAATATAATCTCTCTTTACTGTAGGAATTAGAACAAAATATTAAATTCTAGTTGTCTTTTGGCTTAATCTGAGCTAGCTACTAGGGAAGGTGTTAAATGGCCTAGACCTTTAAACCATAGCAACTTCTAGTAAGATTTTTATTAAATTTAACTAACTAGTACTTTATGAAAATTCTGATTTATGAGGCGATATACTGCTGGTGAACTATTACCACCATATTGTTGAACTATAATTAGGATGGTAATTCTCTCCCTCATGCCTATTTCCCCACAACAAGCTGCATTACTGTCTCCTCATACATCAGAATTTTCATTTTCCTTAGGGTGTCCCTCCAATGTTCTAGAAGCTCTCCTCTAGGTCTTTTAATGAGGCTCTCCTCATTATTCATTATTCAAATATACTATTTATGTAGTATCTATTTGCTATTTATGTAGTATCTATTTGCTATTTTTTTCAAAACTTTTAAAAAAGACTGACCCACCTCCTTAGTATAAATATCCTACCCCCTCTTCCCTCCATTGAAGTCTTTTTCTTGCTTCTCTTATGAGAAATAATTTGCCCCATTCCATTTCTCCCTTTCTCCTCCCAATATATTCCTCTCACCCCTTAATTTTATTTCTTTATATATGATCCCTTCCTATTCAGCTCACCCTGCGCTTTGTGTGTGTGTGTGTGTGTGTGTATTTCCTTGTAGCAACAACAATACTAAACAGTTGTTCCTAAAACTTTGAGTGCCAAATTCTCCCCATCCCTCCCTTCCCACCCATTCCCTTTGGGAAGGCAGGCAATTCAATATAGGCCATATCTGTGTAGTTTTGCAAATGACTTCGATAATAGTTGTGTTGTGTAAGACTAACTGTATTTCCCTCCATCCTATCCTGCCCCCCATTGTTTCGGTTCTGTCTTTTGATCCTGTCCCTCCCTGAGTGTTGACTTCAAATTGCTTCCTCCTCCCATTGCCCTCCCTTCCACCATCCCCCCCACCCTGCTTATCTCCTTCTCCCCCACTTTCCTGTATCGTAAGATAGGTTTTCATCCCAAAATGAGTGTGCATTTTATTCCTTCCTTTAGTCGAATGTGATAAGGGTAAACCATGTTTTTTTTCTCAGCTCTCCTCTTTTTCCCTCCACTAAAAAGTCTCCTGCTTGCCTCTTGAATGAGATATAATTTACTCCGTTCCATTTCACCCTCTCTCCTCCCACTACATTTCTCTCTCACCGTTTACCTTCTTTTAAGATATGGTCCCATCCTATTCAGTTCATTCTGTGCTCTCTGTCTCTGTATGTGTGTGCGCACGCATGTACATGTTTGTGTGCATGTGTGTGTGTATCTATGTGTGTCTGTGGTCCCACCAACTACCCAGATACTGAAAAGTTTGAAGAGTTACAAATATTGTCTTTCCATGTAGGAATGTAAACAGTTCACTTTTGGTAAGTCCCTTATAACTTCTCTTTGCTGTTTACTTTTTCATGCTTCTTCTCATTCTTGTGTTTGAAAGTCAAATTTTCTTTTCAGCTCTGGTCTTTTCATCAAGAATGCTTGAAAGTCCTCTGTTTCATTGAAAGACCAGTTTTTCCCCTGAAGTATTATACTCAATTTTGCTGGGTAGGTGATTCTTGGTTTGAGTCCTAGTTCCTTTGACTTCTGGAATATCCTATTCCACACCCTTCGATCCCTGAATGTAGAAGCTACTAGATCTTGTGTTATCCTGATTGTATTTTAACAATACTGGAATTGTTTCTTTTTAGCTGCTTGCAAGACTTTCTCCTTGAGCTGGGAGTTCTGGAATTTGGCCACAATGTTCCCAGGAGTTTCTCTTTTTGGATCTCTTTCAGGCGGTGATCGAGGGATTCCTTGAATACTTATTTTGCCCTCTGGTTGTAGAATCTCAGGGCAGTTTTCCTTGATAATTTCATGAAAGATGATGTCTAGGCTCTTTTTTTGATCATGGCTTTCAGGTAGTCCCATAATTTTTAAATTGTCTCTCCTGGATCTATTTTCCAGGTCAGTTGCTTTTCCAATGAGATATTTCACATTCTCTTCCATTTTTTCATTCTTTTGGTTTTGTTTGGTGATTTCTTGGTTTCTCATCAAGTCATTAGCCTCCATCTGTTCCATTCTAATTTTGAGAGAACTATTAAATTCAGTGAGCTTTTGAACCTCTTTTTCCATTTGGCTAATTCTGCTTTTGAAAGCATTCTTCTCTTCATTGGCTTTTTGAACCTCTTTTGCCAATTGAGTTAGCCTATTTGTAAAGGTGTTATTTTCTTCAGCATTTTTTTGGGTCTCCTTTAGCAAGGTATTGACCCATTTTTCATGCTTTTCTTGCATCTCTCTCATTTCTCTTCCCAGTTTTTCCTCCACCTGTCTAACTTGCTTTTCAAAATCCTTTTTAAGCTCTTCCATGGCCTGAGCCCACCGGACATCCACCTCGGATGTCTGGGGTACAGAGGCCCCGACCTCCACGTCTTTCCCTGACAGTAAGAACTGTTCCTCATCATCAGAAATAAAAAAAGTAGCTTTCTATGGTCTTATTTTTTTTCCCCTTTTCTGGGCATTTTCCCAGCCAGTTGCTTGAGTTCTGAGATTCCTGTCCACCCCCACCTAGATCCGCCCAGCTAGTGCTTGGGGTCTGAGATTCAAATGCTGCTCCCCAGCCTCAGGGCTTTCCGTGGCGGGCACGGCTGCTATTCAATGTGAGCTTAAGTTCTGGTGCTCTGGTGGGGGCAGGGCCACCTCCCAGGCTCAGTTCCCTCAGGGGATTTATGCAGAGACCTTCAAAAGTGGAGCTCCTGCCTGCTTGGGGAGTCCCCGCTGCCTCTGCTGCTGCCTCCTGAGGGAACCTGAGTCACGGAGACACCCCACTCTCCTCTCAGCCAGACCAGAAGTCTCTCTCACTGACCTGGAGCGCCTGTGGGCGGAGGGACCTTTGCGGCCACCGGAGGTTCCATCCCTGAAGCCTGCTTGGATCTGATTCTCTGAGGCCGTGCGGCCAGGGCAGTGCAGGGGTGGGTTCTGCTGGCCGGTGCGCGATGGACTCCTGGGGATGGCTTTCCAGGGCTCTCTAGAACGGAAATCTCTTCCACTGTGTTTCTACACGGCTTGCAGTGCTCCAGAATTTGTGGGGAGTTCTTTTTGTAGAAAATTTATGGGCTGTGGGTTTAGAGCTAGCATAGGTGAGTCTTTCTACTCCACCATCTTGGCTCCTCCCCTCCACACTAATTTCTAAAGAGCTATTTTTCTTCAGTGAGTTTTTGAACCACCTTTTCCATTTGGCTAATTCTGCTTTTTAAAGCATTCTTCTCCTCACTGACTTTTTGAACCTGTTTTGCCAATTGAGTTGGCCTACTTTTAAAAGTGTTATTTTCTTCAGCATTTTTTGGGGGAGGTCTCCTTTAGCAAGGTGTTGACCTGCTTTTCATGATTTTCTTGCATCTCTCTCATTTCTCTTCCCAACTTTTCCTCCATTTCTCTTGATTTTAAAAATCTTTTTTGACCTCTTCCATGGTCTAAGACCACTGAATATTTATTTTTGGATGTTTGTGATATAGAAGCCTTGACTTCTATGTCTTTCCCTGATGGTAGTAAGCATTGCTCTTCCTCATCCAAAAGGATGGGAGAAGATATCTGTTCACCAAGAAAGTAACCCTTCTATAGTTTTATTTTTTCCCTTTTTTGGGCATTTTCCCAACCAGTTATTTGACTTTTGGGTTCTTTGTCAAGAGTAGGGTATACTATGGAGATCTGTAAGATCTCAGTTTCTCCGAAGTGGCACACTGGTCTGGGAGCAACCAGAAACTTCTGTGCCCAGAATCTGTGAGTAGTAGAGTTTCCTCTCCACAACTAAGTAGACTCCAGTTCCACCAAGCTAGCACGAGGGGCTAAGATTCAGATAAGCCACTCAGTTCCCACAGCGACTTTCAGTGAGGGCAGGGCTGCCAATTAGTGTGAGATAAAGATCAGCTGCTCAATTCCTCCAGGAGCATTAGGTGGGGGCAGGCTGAGGTAGGGATCAGCTATTCAGTTCCCCCTGGGATTTTACAATCCAATAATGGATATAGGCTGCTGTGGGAGGTACTGCCTGAGGCTGGAGCTATGGGAAGACCCTGCTCCCTTCTTGGCCAGCAGAAAAAATCCTCTCATTGATCTTTGGTGCCTGTGGTTTGAGGGATCTGCAAACTGCTGCTACTGCAGCTGAGGATTCACCCCGAGGCCTGCTCAGGTCCTCCTCCTGGTGCAGTGCTGCAAGGTCATGGCTGGGTGGAGCTCCGCTCTGCGTGTGGTGCAACAAACCTTTCCCATTGGCCTTTCAGGTCACCCTGGGCTGGAAATCTCCTCCACTCCGTTGTTCTGTGGCTTCTGCTACTCTAGAATTTGTTGAGAGTCTTTCTTTACAGGTATTTTATGGGATGTGGGGGAAGAGCTAGTGTATGTGCATCTTTCTACTCTGCCATCTTGGCTCTGCCCCCAATCATAATGAATTCTTGGGATGACTAGACAGTCTTGACTTATTTTCAGGAAAACTTTTAAAAAAAGTTTTAATTGTGCCTTATATTCTTGCTCAGGAACATAATCTACAATTTATTTTATAAGCAGGGTAACAAAAACTATCATTAAGTTCAAAGAACACATAAGATGTAAAAAAAATAACTCACTGAGGGGAAAAAAGCCCTATGCTACAATAGTAAGTAATCTTTAAAAAATGCACGTGTGTATGTATGTGTATATATATATATATATATATATATATTACTATATATATTACTATTATTATAAAAAATCTAAACACCACTGTCCTTTCAGTAGTATAACATTTTTTTAAAAAAGTACTTAGGACTTATACTGTTATACTTGCTCAAGAGAAAAATGCAAATTCACTTTCGAAATTTATGGTCCAAGAAAAATCTTTTTAACCTTTTTCACTGTTTTGTTTTGTTTTTTATTAACAATGCTAGAAAGGCTGCATGGTGCCAAACTACTGCAAATGATGAACTCTTTTTCAGATTTTGACTATGCAACATTAAAAACTTCTAGGCTGTCGGAGAATTGAGAATTCCTAGTTTGCTATTGGCTCTGTCCTTTGTGGTTATGATCTGCATCAGCTTAAGCAAAACAAGTAAACAAACAAACCAATAAATAAAGTTACGGTTTTTCTGTAGTCACCAAACAGTACCATCCCTTCAAGAAGAGACAGGTGTCTGAGAAGACTTACACAACAGCAAAGTGAACAGAATCAAAACACTGTATGCAATAACAGCAACACTGTACAATGATCAACTGTGAACGACAGCTATTCTCAGCAATACAACAATTCCAAAGGTCTTCTGATGAAAAATGCTATCCAAGAAAGAACTGATGGAGTATGAATGCAGAATGAAGCATACTTTTTAAATGTTCTTTATTATTTTTTTTAATCTGTATTTTCTTTTGCAACATGGCAAAAATAGAAATATTTTGAATGCCTACACCTGTGTAATCTATTTCAAATTACTTGCTTTCTCAAAGGAGTGAGGGAGAGAATTTGGAACTCAAAATTTTTAAAAATGTTCAAAATGTTGTTTTACATGTAATTGAGAAAAAATAAAATGAAAATCAATTTAAAAAATTAAAAGTCTTCTTCTGCCTAGGTACAGTTTGCACTACTTGTTCTCACTAGGCCTGTATACTGTCCCCCGCCCACAAGAAGAAACAACTTGTACCAGTAATCATCTTTCATGCACCTTCAACCTCTCATTCACAAATAGCTTCTTCTCATCTGCTTATCAATCAACATTTACTAAGTACCCATATGTGCCAGGAACTGTGCTAAGCACCTGGGGGATACAGAAAGAGGAAAAAGACAGTTTAAGATCAAGTTCAATGGCCTTTTTTCTCTCCTCATCTCCACTGACCCTTTAACAAAGAGCCACCAGGAGATCAGACTGCAATAATGGGCAACAATGACAAGGCAGAAGTTCAGTTCTTACTTATTTAGCATGTTTGCTCTGCCAAGAAAAAGGATGTTTGGACTGGAAAAAAGAGAAGGAAACTGGTTTAAAACACAAAGAAGTTAAGAGAGGGTGATAACCCCTATCTGATAAGCTAATTAAATCCTGGAGTATCAAAAGAACTGGTATAGATGCTATGACAGAAGCTGACTAGTTTTTTAAATTTATACTCCCCACTAATAAGCACTGAACAAACATTGTTTTTTTCATTATTCATGTAGCTGGGTCTCAGGATCACAGGTTTAGAGCGTAAAGGCATCTCATTTAAGATCCTAGAGTTAAAGATGTGGACACAGGATGGATGCCCAGAGGAGGTTAGATTAAACAGCAGATGGAGGTTTCTCAATCAAGGCAGTACACCATGAACACTTAAAACCCCCTAGCAGGGACAGGTATTGCTTCATTTTTATACTTCTACTCCCAAAACTTAGCACAGTGGCTTGCAATAATAGGTGCTGAAAATTTTTATTGAATCAAATCTGATTATTTCACTGACAGTTTAGAACCCACTGCTTTGATGGCCAATCTGCTGCACTGCTTACAAATGCTTTATCTTGAGACTCCAATTCAAGGTGTGAATTCTTCGATTCGCTTTTACATCTTTTACACTTACTAGACAAAATGTATCATAAATAGGGAATACATTTGGTCAATGGCAAAAACTGACATAATACATAAACTAGGGAAGTCAGATGTTATGTTTTTAATCTATATACCTAAATACCAGTATAATTAATATCAGTTTTAACCTATTTTGAATAAGAAGCACAAGCTATTGAGTCCTAAGTCTTGGGCAATGATCTTTAAAAAAGTTATGGTGCCATGACACTGGGGAAAGGCAGATGATGTCTGAAAGGGCAGTGTTATTTTTTCAAGCCATGGACCAGTGAGCTTGACTTTGCTAATTCTACAATGTATTAGCTTTAAATTTATATTTACAGAACTTTTGTTTTCATACTACTTTCATTAAAAAAACAACAACCTTTTTTCTTCCTTTTCCAGAGAGAAAAGACAAAAGAAAAAACAAAGAAAAGAAAGCAATGCAGCAGAACTAACCTAAAATGCTATGTTCTGTAACCACAGTTTTCCATTTGCAAAGAAGTGTCCCCCCTCCCTTCTTCACAGAAAAGCTTGATTATTATAATTATACAGTGTTTAGAGTTTTCCCCCTTTCCATTTACCTGGTTTTTATCATTGTGTATATTATTTTCCTAGCTATGCCTACTTCATTTTGTATACTTTCACCTGAATTCCTAAGTCTTCCCAAGACAGGCAGTTAGGTGGCAAAATGGGTCAACACTGGGCCTGGTGTGAGGAAGAACTTGATTAAAATCTAGGCTTGGGCACTTAGGAAGTATATGATCTGGGAAAGTTACTTAACCTATGTCTACCTCAGTTTCCTCAACTGTAAAATGGGGATAATAGTTCTTTCCTCATAGGGTTAAGAGGATCAAGAGGAGTGTAGGGTATGTTCAGGGAGGACCAGTACTAGTCCCTTTGGTGTGATGGCTGCTGAGCCCTTTTCAAGGCTCTTCCACCTTTGGTGTCCACCTGTTCCACCTAACTTTCACCTGTGGCTCCAAGAAGCTGCAGCCTGAGCAGTGGCCACACCCTGGTAAGCTGTTTCAGCAGATGGGCCAAACCAGGGTGAGGGTAACCAAAGGTTCTCAAACCCGTGGGTGAGTTAGGGGGGTGTCTACCCCAAGCATGTGAAGACTTCCTTTGGTGGAATGGGCGGATGAGAGCAATTTGTTCCAACAGCCATGAAGGCGATGAAGCAGGCCATGTGGAGCACTTAGAGCTTGGTTAGGCACCGAAGATACCAAGGTCATCCACTGCATCCTAAGCCATTACTAGCTGTCTTGACTCTGTCCTGCCACTGGACTATGATGACTCTGGAGGAGAGAGTGAGGCTGATGACTTTGTGCACCTCTGCCTCACTTAAATCCAATTTAAGCACGAATCAAAAGACATCACACCCATACCATTTCACTATTATGCCTCAAAGTCCTGCAGCAAAAGACAAGTGATGAAGCAGTAGGTGCAAATACATTGGGAGCTGTAGTCATGACGCTGTACACAGGTGGCCCAGGCCATAGGGTCATTTCTCACTGGAAGCAGCAGTGGGACTTGGCAGCCCCCTGGGTGTATGAGCAGCCTTTTAAGGATTGCACAGTTCATGTTCTGGTGTGAGGAAGAGGGCTAGAAACATTGCCTGCTTACCCAACCCTGGCCTGGTTACTGCAGCAGGCAGGGAATCCCACTATGTGGTCAAAACACAAAAAAATGTACGAAAACATCTGTAAAGATGATTCCACTCACCATTGGCACACAGAACGTGTGCACACTAATAGACAACACAAAATCCAGTAGCCCTGAAAGAACTGCTCTTGTTGCAAGGGAACTCAACAGGTATCACATCCAAATAGCTGCCCTGAGTGAAACAAGGTTGGCAAATGAAGGCCAGTTTACTGAGGCTGGAACTGGACACACCTTTTTCTGGAGTGGGCACAGTGAAGGGGAGTGCTGTGAAGCTGGCATGGGTTTTGCAATGAAAACCAATCTAATCAGCAAGCTGGCATGTCTGCCAAAAGGAGTGAATGACAGGCTCATGACAAGGCGATGCCACCATCATCAGTGCCTATGCTCCCACCATGACAAACCCTGATGAAGTCAAAAAAAATTTTATGAAGACCTAGAGACCCTGATCGTCAATGTGCCAAAAGAGAACAAGCTTATAATTCTGGGTAACTTTAATGCTAGAGTAGGCTCAGACTACCACACTTGGGAGTCCTAGGGAGGAATGGAATTGGAAACAGCAACAGCAATGGTCATTTACTGCTGAAGACTTGTGCATCGCATGACCTCATCACCAATGCTGTCTTCTATTTACCTAAATGCAATAAAACTTCATGGATGCACCCTCGCGGCAAACACTGGCATCTAACAGATTATGTGACTGTAAGGAGAAGAGACAGACAAGATGTGAGAGTGACAAAGGTAATGTATGATGCAGAGTGCTGGACTGATTATAGACTTATCCTTTGTAAGCTAAATATTCACTCATCAAAAGCGCTGACCCCAAGGCAAAAGGACTACCAGAAGAATTAATGTCAACAAATTAACAGTTCTCTGAGTGTGAACAGTTTGCTGCTGACTTGGAGGGAAAGTTGAGCCAACACACAATTGGCAACAGTGGAGCAGAAAAGGAGTGGGCAGCTTTCAGAGATTTGGTGAACACTGCATTTGCTCCTCTGGGTCAGAACACTCGCAAACACCAAGATTGGTCTGATAAAAATGATGGGGAAATTCAGAAGCTGCTAAATGAAAAGTGAGAACTCCACAGGATTTACCAGCAGGATCATCCACCTCTAAGAAGGCAGCATTTAATTCCATCAAAAGCAAAGTACAAGCAAAGCTTAGAGAGATGCAGGACTCCTGGCTCAGTAAGAAGATAGATGAAATTCAGTTTTATGTTGATGGTAACAATCCAAAGCACTTTTATGATTCCCTGAAAGTTATTATGGGCCAAAAACCTATGGTGCATCACAATTACTCAGTGCTGATGGAGCCACATTGATTAGTGATAAGGACACGATCCTAGAGAGATAGGTTGAACACTTCCATAATGTTCTCATCAGACCATCATCAATCAATGCTAAGGCCACTGACTATTTACCTCAGGTTGAAGTCAATCCCTCCTTTGCTGAACTGCCAATTGAAGAAGAGGTTTTGAAGGCCATTAGGCTCCTTTCATGTGGCAAAGCACCTGGTGCTGATTCTATTCCAGCTGAGATTTACAAGGTAGGAGGGCCACTGCTCATACAAAAGCTGACTGAAATCTTCCAGGTTATATGGCAAGAGGAGGTTATCCCCTAGGAGTTCAAGGATGCCTCCATTGTCCATCTCTATAAGAGTAAAGGGAATAGGCTGTCCTGTGACAATCACAGGGGGATCTCTCTCTTAGTCATTGCTGGCAAAATTCTTGCTAGAGTCCTCCTTAATAGGCTGATCCTTCATATACCTGAGAGCCAGTGTGGCTTCAGAAACGGTCAAGGAACAGTTGATAGGGTATTGGCTGCCCAACAACTCCAAAAGAAATGCCAGGAGCAGAACAGAGGTCTGTACACAGTGTTTGTGGATCTGGGCAAGGCCTTTGACACTGTTAGTCGTGAGGGCTTATGGAAAATGATATCAAAATTTGGTTGCCTGGAGAAGTTCATCAATATTGTATGTCAATTCCATGTTGGCATGTTTGCCTGGGTTCTGGATAATGGACAAAGCTCTTGTGCCTTCCCAGTCACCAATGGAGTGAAACAGGGCTGTATGCCTGCTCTCATGCTTTTCTAGCATGATGTTTTCAGCCATTCTGACAAATGCTTTCAATCAGGATGAACATGGCATCAAGGTCAACTACCGTACTGATGTTCTTCAATCTGAAAAGGCTACAAACCAAGACCAAAGTGGAGGGAGTGTTAGTGCATGATTTTCTGTTTGCAGATGATTGTGCACTCAATGTGGCCTCTGAAGCTGAGATGCAACAAAGTATGGATCAATTCTCTGCTGCCTGCGCTAATTTTGGCCTAATAATTAACACCAAAAATATACAAGTACTGCATCAGCAACCACCACACCATCCATATGTGGAACCATCAATTACAACAAACGGAGAAGTTTTGAATGCTGTGAATAAGTTCACTTATCTTGGTAATGTACTTTCCAGGGATGGACACATTGACAATGAGGTTGATGCATTCATTGCCAGAGCTAGCTCAAGTGTTTGGGAGGCTCCAAAGAAAAGTTTGGGAGAGAAAGTATTAGACTGACTACCAAATTGAAAGTCTACAGAGCCACTGTGCTGATCTCATTGTTGAATGCCTGTGAAACATGGATAGTCTACCAGCGCCATGCCAGGGAACTGAATCGCTTCCATTTGAACTGTCTTAGGAAGATTCTGGAGATCACCTGTTAGGATAAGGTACCAGACACTGAAGTCCTTGCTCGAGCTGAACTGCCAAGTATTCAAACTATGCTTCAGAGAGTGCAACTCTGATGGGCTGGCCATGTTGTTTGAATGCAAAATGTATGCTTGCCAAGAAGATTATTTTATGGAGATCTTGTATGGGGCAGGTGATCACGTGGTGGCCGGAAGAAACGATACAAGGACAACTCTCAAGAACTTTGGATTTCAATGTGCAACATGGCAGACACTGGCACTGGACCACTCAGCATGGCATGCCCACATAAGAAAAGGTGCCGTGCTCTTTGAGCAAACCAAATTGAGACAGCACAAGGTAAACACAGGATGCACAAATTTGGGATATTCATCCCAAATATTCACATGGACTATCTGTGCCCAACCTGTGGTAGAGCATTCCAAGCTTGTACTGGTCTGATCAGCCACAGCTAGACATACTGAAATTTCACTTTACTATGGTGATTTCATTTTGGTCCTCTTCGAAAATGAAGGGCAACAACCAACCAACCAACCAAGGGGATCAAAGGAAATAATGTTTATAAAGCACTTAGCACAATGCCTGGCAAATAGCAGGTGCTTAATAACTGTCTGTTGTCTTCCTTTCTTCCTTCATATGAAATACATATGAAAGGAGTGATTTATGAGCACTTAGAAAGAAATGGTGACCATTAGGAGCTAGCATGGCTTCAACAAAAATAATATACACCAGATAAAATTTATTTCTTTTTTTGATAGGGGACTGCTATAGGTATAATTGTATCTTAGCAATCATTTGGCAGTCTCTCACTCAAGCCAGTCCGACAGACAAAATGGAGAGACATGATTCAGATGACAGTACAATCAGAGAGACAGAGCCAGAATTGATTGAACAATCAGATCCAGGAAAGTGATGGCTTGATGACAACTTGGAGAGAGATCTTTAATGGAATGTATCATGTCAAGGGTATGAAGTGCAATATATTGAACAGATAAGGAAGGTGACAGTACCACTATATTTTGACCTGCTCCAACCACAAACTAGAGTTTTGTGTTGTATATTAAGAAGTATATTTTGAGAAAGGCAATAGCAAAACAGAGCATATCTATGAGAGTCATCAGGATGCTAAAGGAGCTGGAAACAAAGGATCTTTGAAGAAACTAGGAATAGCCCAGAGAAAAGAATGAGTGGAGTACTGTCCTCAAATGTTTAATCCTGGGGACTGGCATGTGGAAGAAGTTAAGTTAAGAACTGCTCTGCTTGTCTCTAAAAGGCAGGACTTAAAGAATGAGTAGTAGTTGAAGAAGGCATATTTTAGCTTACTGTAAGGAAAATCTTACCATCAAATCAATCTTCAGGAGACAGGAGGATATTTATCATTCAAAAAGCTCAAGTTTGGAAGACCATTTGTCAAGCATTTTATCCTTGAATTCCCATTCAAATACCAGTTGACTTTTACATACTATTCTAATTCTAAAGTTGAGTGATAACATTATTCTATTCAAAGTCATTTAATAGTTTCCCCTATGGCCTACTGAAAACAGTAAAAACTCACTAGGTTTATCTTCAGTGACCACCATAATAGATGCTGTACTACTTCTCCTCCACGTCTTCTATATTCTAGCCAAACTGTATTATACACCTTCCCCAACACCACCCTTTAATACCATCCTTCTCATTGTTCAAGTTGATCCCTGTAATCCCCATGAAATGCCATCCTCCCCCTTCCCTTTTTACCATAGTTGACAGTCACAGAATCCTTATGGTATCATCTCTTAATCACTGAATGATCATTGCCTCAGTCAAACTGAGACCTGGGAAGAATTTAGCTTAAAAAGGCTAATGTCTCCCACTTCATCCAGGCCATGTCCCATAACCCTGATCTGTATCTTGCCCCTGGACCCAGGTGGTTCTTAAAGAGAGAGTGAAGCTGGTGATTTTGCACAGTCATCCTTCACTTAAATCCAATCACTTGCAAATCATGACATCATCTTCCTGGCATCACCGTCCTCTTCTAGAATAAGGACAAACAACGAACAATGGTGTCATCTAGTCCAACTTCCTCACTTGTAGACCCAGAAAGGTATAATCAAGCTCTTAATTAACCAGTAGAAGTAGGAATAAAACCCAGACATTCAAACTCTAAATCTAATGTTCTTTAAAGCAGCTTTTTGCTCATATTCTTCAGTAAACCTTACTTAATCTCTCTTGTGTTTCATCATCCCCAATTAGTAATCATCATCCTCCTGATTTCCTCCATACCTTTTTTTCACACACACACACACACACACACACACACACACACACACACACACACACAATATTTTCTATTATAGTGTGTCATACCAGACTGTGCTCAACTAAATAGCTGTTGGGTTATTTTTTCTTTTTAAGGAATGAAGTCCAATACAGTTTTGGGCATGGGCAAGGTGGGGATTTGTTTTTCTTGAGGATGTCTCAAGGGTTTTGTTTTTATTTTAAATTGCAGATAGGTGCAAAGAACAGAAAATAAATACTTATTAACTGAAAAATCAAATGAAATAAAACAATAAAAAAAGGAAGTCCATATAATAAAGCAAACAAACCTAAGGTGGTTTGCCCAACAATGACAAATATAAATTTTATTTCTCTCCCTATCCAGAGGTACAGGAATCAAGATTGCTACTCAAATAGGAGGGGAAAAAGGGGTAAAGAATTGACAGGCAAGAGAAATAGATGATTGGGGGAATTTTTTTCTGAGAAGGAGGGCTTCATACATAAGTGTAATTATGTTGAATGGTGATCACACCATCACATGAGTATTTCTCCTTCCTGCTTACCATGAGGCAAGAAAAGTCAATGGGAACATTGCAAAAGCCTTTTATCGGACCTGGGATGCTAGAAAGGCCAACTAAGATTGTCCTCTCTTCAAATAAACCAGAATGAATGGATTGACCATGAGCATATTGAAGAGGAGATTCTAGACACACTCACTGTGATAAGATGCACAGACTGAGAGGTACTCAAGAACTGAGACTAAAAAAGAAAACAAAATTCAAGCTTACATTTGACTTTATTCTGGGATATCACTTTCTCTCTCCCCATCTAGACTATAGTTTAATTGTAAGTTAAATGCATGTAAGGTTTTGGCATTATTGTAATAAATTTATGAATTAAAATTATCTTTCTAAAATGACGAGGACTGAACATCTAATTAGGCAAAATTGCAAAAATGCCACAACATGGCAGATAAAGTGGGAGGTGTGAAGTACTACAAAACATCATCCTTTCAAGAAGCTAGTTGACAAATATTAGGAATTATCATCAGTTCCCAGGAAAGACAATCAAAATCCACCTGTAGAATTCAGCTCACAAGGATTCAGTATTCATATGGATTTTTCTTCCAGGAATGTTCTGGCCAAATGGGTCTCTCCTTTTAGAGGACTTTCAGTGCTACAGAAATTATTTAGTCCCCTATGGCACTAATGTGCCAGAATTTATGTCTTTGTTCTTATCTCTAACTTTCCTTCTTGTTTAGGCAGGTGTTGTCCTGTGTATTTTCTGCAGACCTGAGCAGCTCTTTTTTATGCCTTATTTTTACATCAGCTGTTGAGCAGTTATTTTAGTTTCTTTCTTCCATGGGTCTTTTCAAGTCTTTTCACCTTGATTATCACACACAATCTTATACTATGTCCCATTCAGTGCATGCACTCAAAATAGATCTATAATTCAGATTTATTTTCTAATTTCAAAAATATATTAAACTAAATCTCAGTGTGCTTAAAACAAAAAGCTGCATTATTTTCAACTCAGCCTATCAACCATGCTTTTCAACTATTAAGGCCAATGAAAATTTTATATTAATGTTTAAAATACTGAATTAGAGAGAACAATTTATAAGACTTTGCTGCTGAGATAAAATCAAGATGTAAATGAAAATATCAAAATGCTGATTACTTCATATCCTACAAAGTAGGATACTATGTTTCATTACATAATTTTAAAAACACCTAAAATCAGTTCATTTTGCTTAAACATACAAAATTATAAACAGAAAAAAATGTTTTTTCACGTATATGGTGAAATGATCTTATCATTTTTATAGTACTTCTGTAATAAGCAAATCTGAGTAGTACTTTATGTTCATACTATCAAAACATCATTTCTTTTAAAATTAACTTTAAAGGATTCGTTTGTTTTTTACAGCACATTCATTTCCCAGTATCTCTCTCCCACATGCCCTACTGGTGGTCTATACTGTTGTGGCCTGGGTGGGGATATGAGTTAACCCCCTACATTACCACACCAGATAACTGTTTCAAGCAAAGAAGTTATGCAGATCTGGGGCAGTTGGGGTTAGTTTTGCACTTAAATGTACTTACCTGGGACCAAAATGTTGGTACTCTGGTCAAGAAGAGTGCAAAAGTTTTTTTGAGACTTTGATATAGAGTTCCTGAGATACCTGTGAACCTCTTGCTGATGACTTTTTAGCACACCTGTCAGTGGCTTTTATTTGATACTATCCTCTGGACTGTTTTTTAAACTGTTATGAGAATTGCTTATGAGGGTACTGCAATATGATTTAGTAAAAAGACTTTGTTTAAAGTCTCTGGCTCTGAGTGATCCCATCGTACTAGTTGTAGAATGAATAGCAACCCCTGACAAACAGGTAGCAAGGATTCCCTTGTAACAAAAAGTTAAAAAATTACAAGTTTGGCAAAACAAACACATTCACACTCTTATTTCCCCCATAATGGAATAGGACTCCAGCATATCAAACAATCTACTATGCTCACCATTCCCTACTTCTGCAGTACAAGAAAGGAGGTACATTTTCTTAACTCTTCTCTGGGGCCAAGTTCACCCATTGTGATTACACAGAATCTGGCCTTTTTGTTATTTCATCATTTACAATGTTACAGTACCTGCTTTGTATCTAGTTCTTTGCTATCATAAAAAGTTCAGTAATAACTATTGGTCATATGTGGAACCTTTCTGTTTTTGAATTCTTGGGCTATTCCTAGCAGTGGAATTTCTGGGTCTAGAAGTATGGACGTTTTGTTCACCTTTTAATATTATTCCAATTTGCTTTCCAGAATGGATGAACAATTCAGTCTTCTTATATTTTACTCCTCTTCTCCACATATTATGATCCAAGGACACTGGTCTTCCTGCTATTATTCACATGTCCATGAAATTCCCAACATGACACTCCTGACTCCATATATTTGCCATGCCTGGAATGTTCTCCCTCCTCAATTCCATTCCCGGCTTCCTTCAAGACTCAGATACACCCTACCTTCTATAGGAACTCTGGTCCTTTTCACTACTAGTGCTTTTCTCCTGTGATTATCTTCCATTTACATTGTACATCTCTTTTGTAAACACAGTTATTTGCACTTTGTAGCTGTCATCTGAATGTAAGCCTCTTCAAAGTAATGACCATATTTTTGCCTTTCTTTGTATTCTCAATGCTTAGTACATTACCAAATGTCTATTAATGGTCACAAAAATAATGGATAAAATAATGCAATTTATATAAATTGTTTTTATGATTAGATATTTACAAAGACAGAAATAGTCTCTAATTCACAGCTCTAGTACACAGTGTTCTTTATACCACAAATACCCTAATATGTATACAGATACCTCATTTGGTTTTGGTAACATAGGTGTCTCAACTAAAATCTCAATTGTGGCATTTCTATAAAACAGCTAATATCAACATTGGCTATGGGGTTAACAGCACACAGACATTTATTAAAATTAGCATTATGGCTCAATATAGTTTTATTTCTGCCAGGTTTACACAGAAAGGGTATTTGAACTACTCTCTCAAGAGAGAGTTATTATGCAAGTAACTAATACACTGTTACTATGTGAGTTTGCAATTCTCCCAAAACTCCTTTTTGTGTTATGAGTTTATTTTTATAGGACAAACTCATAGAACAAAATGCTTTATCCTTACCTGGATCTTCTAACACTACTCCAGGCTACTCCTCTGTCCCAGCTCCAGAGAGTCTGAGCACCTCTAAATAAAGTTTGAAAAACAAAACTGATTTTGTTTAGTATAAATTTACAGTAAACTAGTGTCAATATAGTCTGCCACCTACCTGAAGCCCATAGCCTAAGCTTCTCTGCCTGTTTCAGCAATCTTTCCAACTGTACTATAATGGCTCCCTTCTCATTCCCCATATTGATTGTACTATTCCAAACCTATTTTTCTCTCTCATGAAAATTCCAATCTCCCCATTCCCACCCCTACTTACAGCATATTACTTGGTCTCCTACTTCACTCATAAGACTAAACTCACTGACAGCAAGTCCCTCAATGTCTTTCCACTCCCTAAAAATTCTTAGCATCAAAACTTACTCTCTTCTTCTGTCCTTTCAAACTTTAGGATGAAGTACCCAATCACCCTGCTAAAACTAATTCCTCCACTTGGACCTTTGATTTCATCACTTCTTGCTCCAACAAACATCTCCCCTCTTCCTCAGGGTCTTCAATTCCCTTCAGTGTAGTGATGTAGTAGAGCACTAAATCTAAAATCAGAAGCCCTAGATTCAAATCCTGACTTTGCTACGTGGCGCGTGTGTGACTTTGGGCCTATCCTGCCTGGTTGGGAACGTGGATGCCCTCTAACTTTTGCTTAGAGATGCTTAACTAAAGACCTAGGCTGTTGCTGAACAGTCCCAGTCAGACCTGAAAATTGATGCAAGAAGTTTCTCATAATTACACATCTCAAGTAACTCACATATCTGATCTGAAAACTAGCCTCGTACTGATCAGTTACTGTTTACATATCCCTTTACTGTTTCCGGACTCCTGTGAGAGTGGGAAATCTCTTTTTCTGATTTAAGGGAATTGTTTACTCTCCCCTCCCAACTTGGAAAGTCTCTAATCTTTCCTCCAATCAGAAATCAGATTACCTAATTTCATATCATGATTGTTTTCCTTTAATTAACTGGTCTTTAATGCATTAAGATCTGTCTCCTCCTGAATTCAGGGTCTAGTGCCAAAGCTGAGGAAGGCCTGAAAGTGATCTATTTTGCAACTGGCATGCATTGCTTAATAAATCAATATGCTTAAAAGCTTGAACTTTTGTTTCCTCAGTCTTTTTATCTACCATCCAGCATAGTAAGAGAATAACAAACAATAAAAACAACATTCACAATAACCCTTTAAGAAAAACTATTACAATGCTCTAAATCATTATTGATTATGCATTATGAAGTGCAAATCAAAACAACTCTGAGGTACCACATCACACTCATCAGACTGGCTAACATGACAAAACAGGAAATTACAAATGTAGAAAAAAGATGTGGGAAAATTGGAACACTAATTCATTGTAGGTGGAATTGTGATCTGATTCAACTACTCTAGAGAGCAATTTGAAACTATGCTTAAAAGGCTATAAGAAAGTGCATAATACCCTTTGAGCTCAGGATGCATTCCAGGATGATCTACAAGGCCAATTTGAGCTTAACTACACATGAGGGGAAAATGAATCTTCAATAGCAGGGAGATATTTGAATCATTTTTAAAAGAAAACCTTATCTGAAGAGATTACTTGCTTCTAGAATACCCCAATCAACAGAAATGCAGAAGTAATAAATAAATAAAGCATCCAAGGACAGCCACAGTCAAAAGAGAACACTGGCAGAGAGACCAGTAAAAATACTTTTTAAAATATATACAAGGAGAGAGAGGTGAAGGTAGAATCTTTTGGAAGAACTGGAATCCTATGGTAGAATCCTACTTTAAACAAATTCTATGCCTATGTGTTACAAGGAATTTCTTTTCCTTTTCTCATTTTTTTATGGAAGGAGGAAATTGAAGGGAGAAAAATTTTAATTAAAAAACACTCCTTTAAAATAGGTGGGGGTGGATTGCTACAGATACTCCACATCTACAGGTGTTTTGCAACTTTTACTTTCTTGTTGACTCTCTCTGACTCCATTTGGGGTTTTCCTACTAAAGTGTTTTGCCATTTCCTTTTCCAGCTCATTTTCCAGATGAGGAACCTAAGGCAAACAGGCTTAAGTGACTTGCCCAGGGTCACACAGCTACTAAGTGTCTGAAGTCACATTTGAACTCAAGACTTCCTTACTCTAGGCCTGGTGCTCTATTCACTGCACCACCCAGTTGCCCCTTTTCTTTCTTACAAGAGAGCAAAATGGAAATGTTTGTAAATGTAAAATCAAAACACACCAATAAATCTTAAAGAAATATTTTAAGAAACATTTAAAAACCCACAGAAGAGAGCCGAATAAGGTCAGAAGGAAACAGATACAGACAAGCAGTATAGGGTTGGTACTGTTGTGTAATTTTGACATACATGCATTTATTTTTTAAACATCTTACATATAAATATATATGCATTTTTAAAACAGGCAATAATCAATATTCTTTGTGTGTATGGGGCAGGGATGGAAATGTCCATGTTTGTTAGGTTTAAGAAAAAGCAGAAACAAATTTTTAAAAAGAATGGCAGGTACTGTTTGTAGATTTTGTCTTTGTATTCCCAATGCCCTGCATATATAATGAGCTCTGCATATAAAATGAGCATTTAATGAATGCTTGTTGAATTGGAATAATGCTTCAGTAGAGGGCAGTCCAGAGACCTAAAGATAATAAATCCAACTCACATTTACATAGGGCTTTAAAGTTGGCAAAGCATTTCACTACAAATAATAATTTCCATTTTATTGATGAGAAAATTGAGATTTAGAGAAAAGTAAAATCACTTTCTAGACAGTATCCAAGCTGGGATTTGAACTAAGATGGCAAAACAAATATAGTGGAATGACATTTTACCTGTGAGTTTCTAAAATCAACAAGAGGAAAAATCATAATGTGAAATTTACACACTTTCCATAAGGTTCTATACTTTAAGCCAGGTGTGGCTGAAAAGGATCTAAGGTCTCTTTAAAGGTAGACAACCTGTATCAGAGAGCAGATGGCTCTATGATATGGTTGCTATGGAAATTACTGAATATGAACTATGTACATTTTACTTTTCATTTTAAACAGTTAAGTTGTTGGACCCAGGAGAGGACAGTCAAAACTTCTACTCAAAAGCAAGATTAGCTGGATGGAAAACTAATAAAGAAAAAAAAGTATTTTTGAAAGGACTCTACATAAATGTGATATTAGAGGGTACCCATACCACCACATAAGTGTTCTTCTTGCCTGGAATGACAGCTTGGTGAAATAGTTAGGAAGCTGGTCTCCAAGTCAGGAAGACCTAGGTTCATATACTGTGTGAACTTGACCAAGTGACAATCTCTCACTACTAAGGGCAATGGTCTGAGATTATAAATTGCAGAGCAGGTATCTACTCACCTGTAAGTTCCTTATAACAATGAAATCACAGGTCCAAAGTCCACCCTCCCCACTCCCAACGACTTTCAATATCACCATGAGGCAAAAAAGGGCACAAGAAAGTGAACAGGAACATAGCGGAAGCCTGCTAGTTGACAAGGAATACTAGGAAGGCCAATTATAGCTGCCACTTATACTAACTCTACCAGACTCAGCAGAATGAATAAAACTTTGGTTACGCTAATGAGATATTTTAGACTTAAACTCTGCATGGTAAGATGTTCACACTGGAGGTTAAGAGGCACTCTAGACCTGAGAACAACTTAGAGAACAAAGGATATCTCTTATCTCATGCCCATTCCAGAGGATTCACTCTGAACGGAATGGTGGGGGCAACCCACATGATATTCTCATTTTCTCTCTGTCTGAATTAATGCAAATTAAATGTATGTTAGCATATTGGTTTGCACTGTAAAATCTAAAAGTCTGATCGCTATTATTTTTATTGTTAAAGATCAAGGTCTAGAAATCAGTGGTCATCCAGCAAGGCAGGTTCAGAACAGATTCAGCAGCAGCAGAAGGCAGTTTGAAAGTTTGAGAGAGAAAAGCGTAAAGATGATTAGTCCCATCATCCATTAATCACAGTACTCAATATATAGGAAGGTTTTGGTTTACCCTGTATCAAAAATGATCAAAAGCTAAGGACATAAGTTCTGAGCCATGAAGAAAGGCAATTAATAAGAAAGAAGAGGTTGGTGTCTTTATCCTATACTCTGATTTGTTAAAAGCATGTGAAATAAGACAAATACAAAGAAATAGTGTAACACAAATACCAGTAAAAAATTTGTGTCTAGGTTTCCAGGTAATTCTGTACATAATTCTAGGGACAATAATACAAATTATATTTACATATACAATAAAACACACACACTCACACATCCCTTCAATTTAAATGAAAATTTAAAGTTAATTCTGAGGTACTGACCTAATCAAGTTCTCTTTATCAGTCTACCTCATATACAAGGATACACATATATGTATCCTACTTAGAGCATGATAAGGTCCTTCTAAAGAAAACTCATGAAATTATCTAATTTGTAAGGGCAAAAATGTTTCTAAATTTAAGCTGAAAATTTTGGCGGGTCAATTCTAGTCCCTCTATATTCAGAGTTCTAATGCCCTCCAGATACTGTTCCTCTGAGAACACATGTTCTCTAGTATGTCTTCAATATACCTCTCTCTACTACCTTCGCCAAACATGTAAAGTCAGTTCTGCTATAATACTTGTTTTGAAAACATACATTTGTTCCACCTGGACTGATTTCTTAGAGAACAATTTGGATTTTGATTTGCTTATGCTCAATGTCATGTGATAAATAGAAGAGTGCAGAAAAACTGCACCAGCTCACAATAATTCACAAGCTGGAAGCCTCCTGACCCCCACCTCCACAAGCAAACTTAGTTTTTCCAAGGTAAAGTGTCATATTTATTGTGTATCTTCTAGTGCAGTAGGAGCTGTGGGACAGAGGAGGTCTGATCCTCACCCTTCTTATACTCTTCCCTCCCTTCAACCTATATATAAGGCCTCACTGGTCTTGGAAATTTGGCCAAGGCTACACTCTTACCCTTGGTCTGAGATTTTGTTAGCCTGGCACCTCCATCCCCAATCCCTGAATTAGGTGCTGGGTAAGCAGCTTCTTAAAGCTGAGGATAGATGCTGTCACTATTTATTGAAGTGTTTATGTATTTCTTAACCATTTACAGGTATAAAACTGTGCCACTGTTTTTGTTAGGTTCCTATTTTTAACAATTGTGTCACAGACTAAGTTTTTGAGTATTATACCCTAACCCCAATTTCCCTATGGTTAGGAATGCACATATACTTTACCACAGAAGTAGCTGAAGTCTTAACCTACTTTGTGTGTTTAAGGAGAGTATTAGGAAGACCTTTCCCTTATTCCACTACTTTGTTTGACTACAATCCTGTCTTCTTTCTTTCCCTGCCAAAGTTCTCCAATAGTCTAAAACAAATTCCTTCTACTATCAGAGGTTCTTAATCTAGGGTCTGTGGACTTTTAAAAATATTTTGATATTACTACATCAATATAATTTGTTTCCTTTGTAATATTATATATTTTATGCATTTAGGAACAATAAATTCTGAGAAGGGTTACACTGTACTGAAGTTCATGACAGAAAAAGGTTAAGAACTCCTGCTCTGTATTCTCATCGTTCACTCTTCTCTGTAATCCCTTTCGATCTGGTTTCCATCACTCTACTGAAACTGCTTTCTAGGGCCAACAGTGATCTCTTAATTGGAAATCTGAATGGCCTTTTATAGGTTAATACTGCTTCCTAAAATACTCTTTTCTTCATATCCCCTTTAATTCTGATGCCTTTCCATTGTTGATTTTCTCCAACTGCTTCAAACAATCTGATTCATTGGTAACAAAATTATATTTTTATAAGACTTATAAATTGCTACAGAATACTCTTGGACTACTTTTCTCCAAGAGGAAAACTTTGTTAGGCATTGAGAAACCATTAATGACTTCTAAGCAGGAGACTGATATGATGAGAAAAGTATCTTAGGAAGGGCAATACTGATTAATAAATAGCCACTACATTTCCTGAATAGGAGAGACTGCTGATTTCAGGAACAAGGAACCTTTAAAGTTCATCAAATCCAATCTCCTTATCTTATGAATGTAGGTACCAAGGCCCAGAAAATTTAAGTGAAAGGCTCAGTAACATCTTTCAATCACTAACCTTCAATTCTACTCTTGTGTTCCTAAACAAGGCAGAACACGGAGGACAGGAGGGAGAAAAGAAGGGAGGACAAGAGGTTAGAAAAGAAGGAAGAAAGGAAAGAAATAAACATTTATTAAACATCTACTATGTTCCAGGCACTGTGCAAGTGCTTTACAAATATCTCATTTAATCCTCACAATTCTGAGAGGTAGGGGTTATTTCTCCATTTTATAACTGAGGAAACTGAGGCACAGTTTAAATGACTTGATGACTGTCACCTAGCTATCAAGTGTCTGAGGATGGATTTGAACTCAGGTGTTCCTGACTCTGGGTGTAGTGCTCTAACTGATGCGTCACCCAGATAGCACTAAAGTCATGAAATTGTTTGGGTCCACTACAAGTTTATGTTACATAAGCTCAGCTGGATCCTCACTGCTTAAGGGCAATCCTTTCATATCTTCCTAATCAATTACTATCACACTCATCACAGTGACTTTTCCAAAACTTTTCATCTCTTCTCAGACCTTCTACAGGTCCCCCTGCCCCACCTTTTCAGTAGAAAAACCTTGCCTCATGTTTCATTCAAAAAATTAAGGTCATTTGCTGAGCTCACACTTCTCTCCTCTTCCTCATCTAACATAATTCAGATATCCTCTGCACTACGGCTTCATTCTCATTTTTCATGAAGTAAAATCTTTACATTACCCTTCTTGTCAAGATAAACCCCTATCCATTCACAAGTGATCCCATAACATCCCATCTTCTCCAACAGACTGTACCCTCACTCTGTCTATTCACAGCTTCTATACTGTCTATAAATATGCTTACATCTCCCCCATCCTCAAAAAACCCTCACTCCATCAAACAGGTACTGTCCTATATCACTCCTCTTTTCCGTAACTAAATTTCTTCAGAGGGCTGTCTACAATTAGTGCCTCTACATCCCCTTCTTCTCATTCTCTTAACTTTCTGTTGCCTAGCTTCTGATCACAAAATTCAACTGAAATTGCTCTCTTCAAAGTTACACTTCATTTCCAAACCTCAATCCTTATCCTTCTTGACCTCTTTGCCTTTGATAAGCCTTTGTCAATGTTTATAACCCTATTTTCTCCCATATTCTCTTCCCTCTAGGTTTTTGAGATTTGGCCCTCTCTTGATTTTCCTACCGATAGGACCAACTCATTCTCTGTCTCTTTTTTTATATCTTCATCCATGTCACACCCAGTAACTGTGAGGTTTGCCAAGATTGTCCTGGGTCTTGTCTTGTCTTTCTCTACTGTTTTACTTGGTGTTCTCATCAGCTCCCATAGTTTCAATTAACATCTCCACACAGATGATTCTCAGATCTATTGGCCAGCACTAACCTCTTGTCTCACTTCCAGTCTTATATTTCCAACTGCCCACTGGACATCTGAAATTAGAAGTCCTGGAAACATCTTAAACTCAACAGGTCCAAAAGTGAACTCTCTTTCCTCTCTTCTTAATTTCCTTACTACTGTCATGGTTATCACATCCTCAGTCACCCAGGCTAACAACCTAGGTATTATCCTTAATTCTACACTTTACCTTACTCCCCATATCCCAACACTAGTCATTTCTAATTGTATTTCTAACTCCTGTAGTCAGCTCCAGGAAAAGGCCCTCATCACTTCATACTTGGACTACTTCAAAAAACTGGGACAATTAGTTCTTTTTCTCAAAGTCAAGACATCTTCCTCCTGATATCATTGGTCCTCTTCAAGAAAGAAAGAGGAACAACTGCAACAGCCTGTAGTTGGGTTTCCCTGCCTTAAGTCGCTCTCGGCTGTCAAACTGATCTTCCTAAAGTGCAGGTCTGACCAAATTACTCCACTACTTAATAATCTCCAATGGCCTGCTATCAGTTGCTGGATTAAATATAAGATCTTGTTTGGCTTTTAAAGCACTTTGTACCCTGGCCTCTTCCTACCTTTACAATCTTCTTATATCTCACTCCCTTCCAAATACTCTGTGATTCAATGACACAGATTGCCTTGCTGTTCCTCTCAGAACTCTTCGCCTCCAGACTCATGCCTTCCCTCATGCCTGGAACACTCTTCCCCTTCGTGTCCATCTCCTTTCCCTGGTTTCCTTCAAGTCTCAGCTTAAGTCCCACATTCTTCAAGAAGCTTTGCCTAGTCCTTCTTAAATCTTAGTTCTTTCCCTCTAAACTACCCTCAATTTATGCTGTATATATCTTATGTGTGGGTAATTTTTTTTTTTTTGCATATTGTCTCCCTCATTAAGCTGTAAGCTCAAGGATGGGCATTTATTCTGCCTTTCTTCGTATCCCCAGAACTTAGAACAATGCCTGGCATATGGTAGGCATTTAAAATATGCTAGCTGACTGACTTGCGACCTAAGACAAGAGCATTTCCTATAGGCAATATATTCTAAAAATCTGTATGAAGTTTATAGACAAAATAAATAGCATAAAGTAATACTTATTTAGAAAGGAATAAAGTGATAGCTTGTGAGTAGTGATAAACTGTAAAGACAAAGTCAAGAAGGCTGGTGCTGATTAAAGAATTTCCATTTTACTTGTATATATTGTGTTCAATTTGCCTAATTTCCTGTCTTCACGAAGTTTCTGAGTCTAGAAAATTAATTTTTCCTCCAACCAAAAAGGATTAACACTTACAGATTATTTTGTATTATACTCCAACTTGATTATCCAAGCTAACATGAATGACAGAAAAGATCATTCAAAAATCACATTGAGCTCTGTAATGCAGTTTTGTATTTAGGAGAGTCTTTGGATCTCCAGAGCTTAGCACAATGTATGGCATGTAATAGATATTTAACGAAAGTTTGATTATTTTAAAATATGCCCGGATCTGAAGGGGACTTAGAACACGAGAAATAAAAACAATACTACACAATGAAAGCTTGACTCCAGTGCACTAAAAAGCTATTCAGCTTCCCCATTTTGCCTTCCTGTCTACTTCTCTTCCTACCTTCCCAGTAATGTTGGAAATGAAGTATTTCTCAGGAGGCAAAGCAGCCTGAAGCAAAGTTGCCCTCTTCTTCAGTTTTCTTTCTTTTTGGCTCTCATTTCTCTGAAGGATTAGTAATTAATTCAGTGTCTTAATATAAAAGGCTTTCAATTTTGGCTTCGGTGGGAGTGCCACCTTGTGGGTATAAATGGGGCAGTGTGCTGTAAGAAAAAGGACACTGCACTGGATGTGGAGTTGGAAGATCTAGGTTCAAAATACACTTACTACCTGTGTAACCTAAATATTCTTTGGACTTGCTTCTTCCTTTAAAATAAGGAGTTAAACTAAATGACTTCTATGCACCCCTTTGCTCCCTCCCCACTTAGATACTACGCGATTGCTGGATATAGTGATAACTGGAATTAGAGATTTAAACAGATACACCTTAAAGATAAACCTTAAAAGCCGAAATCAGAATCTGCTGATAAAAAAAAGAATCCCAATTCAATGTTCCACAGCTAATCAAGACTTGGATTTCTCAGTTCACTGGATCTAAACATTGACTAGGAGAAAACACTTAGATTTCTCTGTATTCAATTTGTTTATAAAATGAGGACAGCACTCATCCCTAACAGAAATGTTTGGTCAAAAGTCAGACGCAAAAAAACCCTATATAATCACACAGTAGTATTACCAAATTGCTTTACAAACACTTAATATATGCTCAGCTCCTCATCAACATGTATCTGTGGTCACAGAACAAAATTTTCCTTTTTTCTTATGGCTTAACTCTGCCTTAAATAATGCTTAAGATAAACCATTGCCATTCAAGAACAACAAAAAAATCATTTAATCCATTATGAATACTCTACCGGAATTAGAAAAAGACCTGATTCTTACCAACTATGCAGATGACAAAAGATGAACTAAATTAAAATAGACGGATAACTACAAGGCAATAATTATATATATATATATATATATATATATATATATATATATTTTCACACATATACACCCATATATAAACCAGACACAGACAAACTCTTAAAGTTTCGTATATCCCCACGGGTACGTCCTCGCTTTCTCCCCAAGGCAATCTCTCCCCTTCTGCTTGCTTCATAGAGATTCATTCTTTTATGGTTCTGAGCAGCTCCTCCCATCTTCACGAGGAACAATATTTACTCGGAATAATTCAGAACGTGAATTTGGTCAAGAACAACTCCTCCTGTTACCGGAGTCATGACAACCTATTTAAAAGACAGGAGTATAGGCTACACTCACCGCTCCCTCTACACAGAAGCTTTATTCGACATCATGCCACATGTCTTGGAAGACATTCAATCGGCAGGATCGCGAAGGACGCTCTGGGAGACCCAAACTGCAGACAAGTCCAGTCGCCTCGCAGAAGGAAGCTCCTCGTCCCCCACCCACAGCTCCGAGCGGCCGCCGGTTGGATTTCCGGCTCGGACGCTCAGGACCAGCAGGACCAGCCGGAGCCGCCGGCCCCGAGCCCCGGGCGACTGCGGGGCCGACCAAGGACACCGGCCACCGCCTCCCGGCCGGCGGCGCGGGGTCTCGGTCGGGGGGCAGTGCCCAGCACGCGCCCGTCCCGGCCCGCTCCTCATTGTCTCCTCTCTCGGCCGCGGCCCCCGCCCGCACACCCGCCCGCCCGTCACGGTCCCGGCCGACCCCCGCGCGGCCCGGCCACGCCTCGCCCCCCACCCCCCCCCGCCCCCACCCCCGGGGCCGCGCCTTCGGGAGGGGGCGGCGCCCCCGGCTCACTCACCGCTGCGGCGGCCGGGCCGGGCCGGACCTGGCTGCCTCCGCCCCGTGGGCTGCGGGACCGACCGGCCGGCGGGCGGCTGGGTGGGGAGTGCGGACAAGGGAGGCTCCGGCCGCAGGGCGCTCCCACGCGCACACGCTGCACACGCCCCCTCCCGGGCGGCGGCGCCCCGCGGGGAGGCCCGAGGCTGCGCAGCACGGCGGGGGACTCGGGACGGACCGACCGACCCGCCGGCCGAGGGACGGACTGACGGGCGCGCGGTCCGACAGACTGCCCGCCGAGCCGCCCGACTGACTCACGCCGCCGCCGCCGCTCCCTCCCCCCGCTCCCCGCCGCCAGCCGCTCACTTCCGGCGCAGGCGCCGCACCAATCACGCCGCAGTGTCCTCCTCCCCCCCACCGCGTACACGCCCAGGGCTCCGGGGTCTCCAGGTCTGCGCTGGCTCGAGGCGAGGGGCCGGGCTGCGCCGCCCCCCGCCCCCCCCCGCCCCCCGCCCCCCCGCCCCCCGCCGGCGGTCCGAGCGCCCCTCGGCATCTCCGCGGGTGGGGAGAGTGAGTGAGCGAGGGAGCGAGCGAAACCCAGGCTGGCCCGCCCCTCCCCTGCCCTCGTCCTGCTGGGGCTGCGCCCGGTGGCCGGGCCCGGCTTCGGGCGGCCGGCCTCGCCGCGGGCGCCAGGCTCGTCCCAGCTTGGGTTTCGGTTTTCCCCCGGTAAGCGGAGATCTGTGTAAAGCTGTTTGTGCCATTTTATGTGTATATGTGTGCGTACATGTACAGACAGACACATATACATATATGTGTATATATGTGCACACACATATATGTATATAAAGCACCTCAGATATTTAGTCCAAAGGTTCTTAACCTGGGATTCAGCAAACTTTTTTTTAATGCCTGATAATTGTATTCAGTATAATTGACTTCCTTATGTATTTTTAAAAGATACATTTAAAAACACTGTTTTTGAAAAGGGGCTTCTGAGTTTCAACAGATTCCTGGTGGGCTTCATTAAAACAAAAATAAGCTAAGAGACTCTGATCTGCATAGTATAACTCCCTCTTTTTAAAAGATAAGGAAAAACTGAAGCCTAGAGAGAAATGACTGACCAAATAGCAGCAAGGTTAAGTTAATAAGCTTTTATTGAGTGACTACCATATGCCAGGCACTGTACTAAGCACTGGAAAGGCAAAAAGATAGATAGATAGATAGATAGATAGATAGATAGATAGATAGATGATAGAAGAGATAGACGGATGATAGAAGAGATGGATGATAGACACATACTTGATAGAAGGGATAGATAGACAGATTAGACAAAGAAAGAATGAATGAAGACAAAAACAAAGAAAAACAGCTATTAAAAAAATCCTTTGACTCAGGGTGAGAAGAGCACTTAGAGTTCCTGATCTCAGAAAGCTCCCAGTGTAATGAGGGAGACAACATGCAAGCTACTCTATACAAACAAGCTATCTATGCGATAAACTGGAGATCGTTTTAGAGGGTAAAGAGAGGAAGTGGGTTATGTTGGTTAGAAAGAGGGGCCTGCATTTGAATTCCAGTTGTAAGGTGTGACCCTGGACAAGTTACCTAATTTCTCTCAGTCTCGGTTTCCTCATCTGTAAAATAGGGACAATAACAGGCTTACCTGTGAGGGCTGTTCTGCAGATCAAATGAGATACTGTGTGTGTGTGTTAGCACTTTACAGCCCTTAAATATACATATACATTTTATTGCATAGATGTTAATATAGATAATAGCGTATTAGCTACTATCTATTTATTCAGAGACAGGAATAAATCAAACTAAAATACGGAGTTTTTCTGAATAAGTCTTTATCAGGTTGAATTGAACCAGTTTCATTGTCATTGACATTTGTGAGCATTTTTAGGAATTCTCACTTTGACTAACACCTACCTTTTTAGCTCAATGCAATGCATTTTGTGGAGTTTTCAAGAAGCTGTGTATTTTCATTATCCTCAATTGCTCATTTTTTGGAAATCAACTCTGTTTTTGAACTTTTGCCCAAATACATAAAATCTACATAAAATATCATGTACTCTCGAATAACTTCTGGCCTCCTTGGTTAAAATTAGTCAGTTCCAGCTGAGAGATATACCTAATAGTACCCATTTATTTTACTTAACAAATTCTTGAATATTCAGGTTATTCTGATAACAAATGATCCAGATCCTTAGTTTCTGACTTTTATGCTGGTTATTAGATGGAAAGGAGAAAAGAAAAGGTAAAATTTTCACTTTATTTTACTATTTACTAGCAGCATTGGTGAAAAATTGTTGAGAGGACTGAAACCGTTGATGAAATGGAAATAAAGATCTAAATGTAGTGAATGAACATTTCTATACCATATCTTTCCACCTAAGGGGAATTTCAGTATTCCCTGTCATGGATTTCCATAGATGAATAAAAATTGATTATATGTTTCTGACTTCCTAAAACCCTTTCAGATTATCCGTCCTCCAAGAACTAGTGTTAATTTCTCTGTCCTAGGGCCATATTCTCGTTTGACTAATTACATTCTGCCTTGCTGAAACTCTGGAGCATTTTCAATTTGTTTCAGTCTTTTATAGAATACATTCCATGCTTGTGTTCAGAACCATACTGCATTGCTCTTAGCTACGTTTCACTCAAAAGACAGCTATTCTTTAGACACATAATTTAGACACTTCTAGATATTAAATTGAATAAACTTTTTTAAGATTGTTGAAAAGTAATTTGCTGCTTGTTGTGTATGAATATGTTGATATTGAGTAACTCCCGTAGCACTTTGTAACCTTGTAGCTCGTTACACACTACCCTTTTTTATAGTTATTTGTGTACATCACTGTCACTGAATTGTAAACAGGAAGCAGTGTTTTATTCATCTTGGTATCTCTGACAGCCTTGCATTTAGCAGACATGTAATAAATTATTTGTGGAATGAATTAACTTTTTTGGATTTTTTGGGGGGACACAGTGGTAGTGATGCCCTTTGTATTGATCCATACCCGCCCTTTTACATAATCTTATTTAACAAAAGACAGAAGTGTTCAGGGAGAGTATAGCAAGTGTATAAATATCAATCTTTTCTCATCATATATCCTGTTAGATGAGAAAGTAAAATAAATTAAGGAAGATTATCCTCTTAATAAATACTTAATAAAAACTTAATAAATGGTACTGTGTTTCTAAAACAAGGAAAACATTGCATTAGTTAAATTTCCTTCCCTTTTTTTCTTTTTTAAAGAAAAATGATTCCATGCTTTGATGATCTCATCAATGTACACTATCCTTCAGGAACAGATCTCAAATCCTCTTTAAAAAATCTACTGGGTTTCTGATAGACTTTTCCAATTTCCATATTAACCAGCTCACTCTCATCCAAGCCCTCATGTTGGTCAAACAAAAAGCAAAGAGAGAAACAATTGCTAAAAAGATCAGGCAGGTTATCTGGTCAGCTCATTTTAATCACTCCAATCCAAATATCTGAAGGAAGAATCATATTTGAATTAATCCACGGAAAGACATTGTTCCTTAATCTTGGGGTGGAAAAAATAATAGAATCATTAACATATTTTGCTGATGCAGTAGAAATTCCACTGATCTTGAGGGTCTGGGCTTCCTGACTAATTCTTTCACTGACTCAGGCCCAATTAGTTTACTTCTTTGGGCTTCTGTTTCCTTAAGCACATTGCTATGATTTTGTCATTTTTAACTTTCTAAAATGTAGCTCCAGTTCATAAGAAAGTCAATACTATGGTTGTAAACTCTTCCTTTAATCTGAGGAGTAAACCAATCAGTAATGACCTTTCAAAAGAGATTTAAAAACTTTAGTTTTTATTTCTATTTTGTTTTATTTATGTTAAAAATAAATCAAGCTTCAGAAGATGATAGTAATCTCAGTAATTATTTATTTAAATAGGGTGACAAGATTTGTATATTACTACTCCAACGTGATTTTTCATATAATTGAAAGAAAGCTAAAATTAGAATCAGGAGAGACCTGGTTTTGAATCTCAACTTCTGATACTTTTTTTTTTCCACTGAATGTGATGACTTTATTGATGGTACACAACACAGAACTCTAGGCTTCTCCCCGCTACTAATGGGGTGTTTTGGGTCAAGGATGTGAATGGGACATGGTATTCCCATGTAGGAACATAAGTTAGGAATGTAGGTTCTCCTGTAGTGGAACTCCTTTTTCTCCTGGGGATGAAAATCCATGGCTTTGCGGTTTACTCCTTGGAAGCCATGTAGACCATGATGTTCAGTACACAGTTACTGCAACCATACTCATTGACATACCAAGAAATGAACTTGACAAAGTGGTCATTGAAGGCAATACCAGTGCCAGCATTAAAGGTGGAAGAGTGGGCTATTAAAGTCACAAGTTACAACCTGGTCCTCTGTGTAGTCCAAGATGCCCTTCAAGGGTCCTTCTGATGCCTACTTCACTACTTTCTTGGTATCATCATATTTGGCAGGTTTCTCCAGGCAGCAAGTCAGATCCACGACAAATACACTGGGAGTAGGAACACAAAAGGTCATGCTTGTGAGTTTCCCATTCACTCAGGTATAACACTGCCTATAGCTTTAGCAGTACCAGTTAGGGCAGTTAGGTGGTACAGTGGATAGTGCACTCAGGAGGACCTGAGGTCAAATCTCACCTCAGACACTTGACACTCACTGGCTGTGTGACCTTGGGCAAGTCACTTAACCCCAATTGCTTCATCCTGGGTCATCTCCAGTCACCCTGATGAATATCTGATCACTGGATTCAGATGGCTCTGGAGGAGAAGTGAGGCTGGTGACCTGCACAGCCCTCCCTCACTCAAAACAAAGTCAAGTGCTAGCTATGTCATCATTTCTCTGATGACATGATCTTTTTCGGCAATGAAGGATGAACACGCAGCAGCAGCAGTGAAAGCAGGGATGATATTTTGGGCAGCACCACTCCCATCACACCACAGCTTACCAGAGGGGCTATCTACTGTCTTCTGGGTAGCGGTAATGGCATGGACTGTAGTCATGAGTCCTTCCACAATGCCAAAGTTGTCATGAATGATCTTGGCCAAGAGGGTCAAGCAGTTGGTAGTGCAGGAAGCATTACTGACAATCTTAAGGGAATTATCATATTTCTCATGGTTCATTCCCATCACAAACATTGGGGCATCAGCAGAAGGGGCAGAGATGATGACCCTCTTGGCTCCACTCTTCAAGTGAGCCCCAGCCTTTTCCATGGTGGTAAAGACTCCAGTAGATTCTACAACATATGCAGCTCCAGAATCTCCACATTTGATATTGGTGGGATCCTTTCCCTAGAAGATGGTAATGGCTTTTCCAGTGATCACTAGCTTCCCATTCTCAGCCTTGACAGTACCCTTGAACTTGCCATGGATGGAGTCATATTTAAACATAAACCATATAACTGAGGTCAATGAAGCTGTCATTGATGGTCACGATGTCTACTCCTGAGGTGAATGCAGCCTTGATCACCAGGTACCCCATACTGCCAAATCCATTGACTCCAACCTTCACCATCTTGTTTCAAGGATGCAACTGAAGCAGCAGATCTCCCAAGCCCTGAGCTTGGGAGAAAAACTGAAAGCCTCTGATACTTCTTAATTGTGGAATCATATTCAAGTCTATTCATTTCTCTGAATCTAAGTTTCCTCATATATAAAATAGGGATGGCAATACTTGTACTACTGGCCTGAAATGATTGTTGTGAGAAAGGTACTGTAAATGTAAATTTTGTTAATTGTGCAAAGGTTCAAGAAAATAGATAATTAATAGGACTTCAGGTCACCCTCTCCCCTAAGCTAACTCAAATGAATGAAGAACTTGGGCATAGGAGGGAGGCTGTAAAATATGTTGGAAAAAGCAATGGATTTTGATAAGGAGGACCTTGATTCAAATTCCAGCTCTTACTATCTGTATGACTTGGTATAGTGCACAGAGAGCTAGACTTAACTGTGGTCAGACATGACCTTGATACATCTTGTTTTTGACAAGAATTAGCCCAATGATCATGGTGAAATTACTTAATCTTTATTAGGTTCAAGTTTCTTCATCTGTAAAGTGAGTATTATGGTATCTACCTTAGAGACTTGTTTTTTTTGTTTGTTTGTAATTTGTTCAGGTCTATGATTTTTCCAAGTCAAGGAGTTCCTCTTGAGGAAAATCCCTCCATCAGTGTCACTGGGCAACTGATCCACAGTTTCTAATAATAAACAATAATACAATTTATAATCTAAACAGTTTATAATATAAACTGATCTAAAGTTTATAATAAGAGTTGCCTAGGATGCTGAGAGTTGCCCACTGCTAGCAGTAGGTCTTGAATGCAGTTGGTTCTCACTCTGATGTCAGCCCTCCCCTCCGTGCTTTGCCACCTGTTTTGATGGTTGTTATGAGATGTATCAGATGAGATAATGTACATACAGAAGTTTTAAAACCTTAAACTTTATATAGTTATATATGTCTGTGATTGATATATAAAGGTAATGTTGGGAAAGCCCTGATCAATATGATGAGTCTTCTAATTAACTTGGTAGTATTATAGGGCTTGGACTTTTATCTGAAAGATGCCTCCCATGAAAGTAGACATGGCACCCCAGCTCTTTACTGACATGCTCTTCAAAACACGAGGCATTCCTCTTACTTGTTATGATCCTATAAACCTATGATTAGTCCCCAGTCAATGGAACTGCCTCCAAGATAATCAGTGCCTGAGAGTCATTTGAAATTGACTCTTGTTGGAATAACCATCTTTTATGGAGCAAATTGTGAAACAACTCAGCTCTTTTCTTTTCAACTTTCTTTCCTTTGCACTTTCAGAATATAGTAAGGGTTCTTTTTGTCTAATCTTCTACCCCACTACAAGTGCATAAAATGGTAACTTGCAGGCTAAGCACATGGTGATATTGATGGAGAGATTTCTGAGTCTTCAGGTACTTGGTCACCTCTCTCTGCCTTTCTGCTTCCTTTTCTGAGTACAGATCAGAAAAAAGAGTCCCAGAGGGTGGGCTTTTCAGGCAAATTCAAGTTTGCAAGAGATTAAGATTTTCTGAATCTGGCCACTGGCCTTCTATTTCCAATTTGGGCTCTGGTCCCTTAGAGGAGGGAGGAGATTCCTCAGTAGACAAATTTATGGAATTTAAAGTCAAATGGGATTGAGATCAGGCACACACACACACACACATACACAAACAGGTGTGATATGGAGCATATGATAAGAACAAAAGAGAGGTATATGATAAAATGTGAAGAGTGAGAAAGTACTTTCAAGGACAGTGGTGTTCAGAGATAGCTTCATGGAGGATGTGGTCTTAGATGGGACTCAGAAGAAGTGTACTGCAGGCTTTGGGGACTTCATGTAAGGTAAGACAATATCGAAGATCATGAAATTGCTGGTAATCCAGTTGTGTTGGACCTTAGAGTTTATGAAGGGGAAATACCATGAAATAAATCTGGAAAGGTAGATTGAAGTTTGATTGCAGAGGTCCTTAAGAACCAGCCTAAGGAATATGTATTTTATCCTAAAAGTACTGGAAAGCTGCAGAAGGTTTTGAACAAAGGAATGATATGGTCAGACCTGTGCATTAGGAAAATTATATTGGTAGGGATATGAAACATTCATTAGAGAGGAGAGAGACCCAGAGGCAGCGGAAGCTATAATAATAAACCTAGGAGAGAGGTGATTAAGGCCTTAGCTAGGGTTAGGACAATATAAGTAGAAAGAAGGAGTAGTTTGCAAGAATTCCCACCCAAGGAAGTAGAAGCAACAGGATTTTGCTTCCAGCTCTAACCTTCCTCCTGAGTTGCAGACCCGAGTTACCATCTGCCTCTTGGATATTTCAAACCGAATGTCCCATAGGCATCTCAAACTTAACACTTCCAAAATAGAACTCATTTTTGTTGTGCTCCCTGCCTCCAAACCCTGCCCACTTCCCAGCTTTCCTCTTACTGTGGGGTTCGCTGTTATTCTCCAGGCTCACAACCTTTTACTCACCCACATGTCTAATTTGTTGACAAATTTTATTGTTTTAACCTTTTCGGCATCTCTACAATATTTCGCCTTCCCTCTGCTCACACAACTACCACCTTTTTGCAGGCCCTTATCACCTCATCATGCCTAGATTATCAGAAAAGACTTCTGGTTGGTCTTGTTCCCACTCCAATCCACCCTCCTCTTGGAGACCAAAGCAGTTTTATTAAAGTGCAAGTCTGACCATGTCGCACCCCTAGGAAATAAACTCCATGGGCTCTCTTTTGCCTCTAGGAGCAAATATTAAATCTTTTGTTTGGCATTTCAAACATTTTCTGACATGGCCCCGTACCACTTTCCCAGTCTTATACTTTACTCCCACAGCTTACATTTGTACCGTACAATCCAGTCACAGTGTCCCAGGTGTTATTCCTCAGACACAATATTCCATCTCTCAACTCTGGGCTTTTTCATTGACTCTCCCCCAAGACTTTCATGTTCTCCCTCTTTACCTCCTTCTCCTAACTTCCTTGGCTCCTTTTAAGACTCGGCTAAAATGCCACATTCTACAGGAGACCTTTTCTGTTTCTATTCACTGCTAGTGCCCTTCTCTCTGGGGTTATCTTCCATAAAATAGTGGATTGAATTTTGGTTCTGGAGGCAAGACAGCTCTGGGTTCAAATCTAGCCTCAGAGCAGATCGAAGCATACTATTTGCTCGCTTATTTTGTTTAGTTCAGTTTTTTCCTTTCTCATGATTCCTCCTATTTGTTCTAATTCTTCTGCACAACATGACTAATGTGCAAATATGTTTAATATGAATGTATATGTAAAGCCTATATCATATTGCACATTGCTTGGGGAGGGGTCAGGGGAGAGGAGGGAGGCAGAGAAAATTTACAACTTGTGCAAGTGAATGTTGAAAACTAAAAATAGATGAATTTACAAAAGAAATTTAGCCTCAGAGACTTAATAGCTGTGTGACCCTGGGTGAGTCACCCTTTCTGTGCCTCAGTTTCCTCAGCTGTAAAATAAAGATTATAATAGTACCTAATTTCCAGGGTTGTTGTGAGGATAAAATGAGATAGTTTTTTAAAGTGTTTTGCAAATCTTGAAGTGTGATAAAATGCTACTTATGATGATGATAATGATTTTATTGTTGTCTCCCCCATTAGAAGTGAGCTCCTGGAGGGCAAGGACTGTGTTTTTAACCTTTCTTTGTATTCGCAGCAGCTTAGCAAACATCAGTGCTTGGCACATACTAAGCACTAAAATGCTTGCTGAGAAACTCTTAGTCAAAACATATTTATGTTTCTACTATGTGCCAGGCACTGTAGTAAACACCAGGGATATAAATATGAAAAAGAAAATCCTTGTCCTCAAGGAGCTTACAATCTAATGGTGGAAGAGAGTTCACAAAAGGAAGAGGGGGAGGCAGGGAAGCTAAAAAGTGTAGAAGAGTAGAGAAGTCTAAAGGAGAGCAGCCTTACTGGAAAGGAAGAAGGCCTGGGTGCCCTTCTTAAATGGAGGTTCTGGAAGGAACTTTTCATTCTGTCCTCTAATCAGAGGGGATCCAGGAGCAACTGAATGATCTTGTAGGATGAGGAAGTTCCTAAAGGCATGATGGAAAAGTCCAAAAGAGTGTCATAATCAGGTAGGACTGAAGAAAGGGAAGAATTAAAGCCTAAGAGAATGGTGGTCTCATCAGCAGAAATAGGGAGGGTGGAAAGAATGGAGCATTTTGGGGAGAATATGATGAGTTCAGTTTTGGAAATGGTGAGTTTGAAACAGGGAAGAGAGTGATTCAGATGGAAATGTCAACCAGGCAACAGGAAATTAAGGATAAATCAGGGCTATGTACCTAGATTCAGGAGTTAATTACAAAGAAATAATCACCAAGGAAGAAAATATAGAGAGAATAGAATAGGACCAAGGGCAGAATTTTAGTGGTCATCCACACTTAGGGGACAGAAGTATATTATAAACCACTTAATCTGGGGTAGCCCGAACAACCAGAAAAGATCTTTGCTGTGAAATCAAAGGGAGGAAACAGTATCAAGGAGAAGATCATCAACAGCATTAACTGTATAAATGTCAAGGAGGATGGGGACTGAGAAAGACAATTAAGATGTCACTGGTGACCTTTGAGTGAAATGGTGGGAAATAGAAGTCAGGCTAAAGGAGGTTAAGGAGTGAGTGAGTGAAAATTCATCTTGACAGAAAGGATTGATTCCAGAATGCACTCTGCATCTAGGGAAATCCATACCAGATTTTAATTTTCACTTTGGCATTCTTCCCTAGTTCTGTAGGACAAGGAGAATACATACCCCTCAAGGAGGACAGGGATGACAGGATGACAAGGATGACCTTCTTAGTCTAAGTTCATGGAAACCAACCCCAGAGGAGAAGTTTGAGCAATTCATATTCTAAAACTGTTTGTTCCCAAATGATTTCATGGGACATTGGGACTTCGTTGTTGTTGCTGTTAGGGGAGAGGAGTAAACTGTCTCCTTGATAGTATTCAACAGACAGCCATACTCTCCAAATATGGAGCAATCAATCATTGTATATTTTTTAAGATGCATTATTTCTAAGTGTTATAGGAATGGTAGGATAAGCACTAAGGTAGCATTAGACTTACTAATGCAGTGCTGGCTACCCACTAGATACAGACTATGTTTGACCATAAACTATTCACTCAACAACCATTTCATTATCTATCTATTTATGGACTAAGAGGTGGTCATGAGATGCAATGATAACTAAAACCTTCTGCTCTTATGAAATTTAAAATATGGAAGGAGGAATATGTTATATACACGTTCAATTTTATACAAAAATCCAGTAACTATTTCATAAGCTATAGTCAGACCACCAACATGCTATGCAATGAATATAGTACAAAATTTGCTATAATAAAGACATATGTTAGAGGGGATGATCATTTCTAACTAGAGGAGTAAGAATGACTTTCTGAAACAAGTGGCATTTGAAGTAATAAATTATATATTTATCCTATAATAAATTATAGGATAAATCAAATTTCCAAAGGAGGAGATAGGGAAATAAGAGATTCTGGGAACAGGAAATAGCATGAACAAAGGTGCGGAGGAAAAAAAGTATTAGATATATACAGAGGACAGCGAGTGATCCAAATTTGAGTAGAGTATAACATACTTAGAGAGGAGTATGAAACAAGACTGGAAAGTCAGGGAGGCTTCATTCTGTAATGGGTCTTGAAATCCAAAATGAGGCTTTTGAATTAATTTTTGTGTGTGTGTGTGTGAGAGAGAGAGATAAATTGACTTGATCAAATATGTATGCACAGGAGCAAGGTTAATTGGGCACAAGTGTAAAAGATAGATTGGAAAAGCAGTCTCAAATATTCATTAGAATGCATTAGAAAGGTATTATAGTAGTTTAGGCAGGTGGTAATGAGGATAGTGATAGGTGAATAGAAAGGAGGGGATAAATTTGGAATATTTGAGTGGTAGAATCTGTATGACTTCATAGCTGACTGACTACATGAAGTGAGGGAGAGGGATGAGTCTAAGTTTTTGTGCATGGATTACTGGGAATGGTGATGCTTTTGATAAAAACAGAGTAGTCAAAAGGAAGAATTTCTATTGAAGGAAAGATGGAAATTTTGTTTTGGATATTTTGAGTCTGACCTACTACCAGGACATGTCGATTTGAGATGTTCAGTAGTTATCAAAATCAGGATGGAGGTGGAATAGCAATACAGATCTGGGAGGCATTTAGGTAGAGGTGCTATGGAGAGAATATTTTATACACAAGCATACACATATATACATATATATCTATATAATGCATATATGCATACACACACAGACAGAGAAGAGAAGACAATCAAGGAAAAATCTTTGGGAAATAGCCAACACAAGGGATTAGGAAGAAAAAGAGAGCTATTGAGTGATACAGAGGACAATCAGAATCTTAGGGGGAATCAGGAAAGTGTAATAGTATAGAAGCTAATGAAAGAAAAAGAATCAGAGAAGAAAGACTGTGGCCGATAACATCAAATACTGCAGAGAAAACAAAGAGGTCAAAAACCAAGAGGCCACTGGGTGACTTTTTGTAAGAACAATTTCTTTCGGGTTGTAGGAATACAGTCATTTTGCATTATGTGCTCAGTGATACTAGTTACTATAAAGTATACAAAAAGAATTGTAAATGTTCTTTGTTTCAATCTCACAGTTTAGTTGGGGAGAGGGAACAAGAAATACATACATGAAATAATTAGAAAATAAGTATTAGACACTACTAATGGCACTAAATATGATACAAATTTGTAAAAGGGAAAGATTGATATGGCTAGAGAAGGCTTTATGAAGGAAATGGTACTTTTAGTTGGAACCTGAAAAATGGGTCAGATGTGGATGTCTAGAGAGGAGAAAAGAGGCTATGTATGATGAATAGTGAAATAGCATGAACAGAGTAAAGAGAAAGAAGGATACATTTTTCTAGATCAAGAATGAGACTGCTTTGAGGGTAGAGCTTCTGTTAGAGCATATTGGAAAATTAGAACCCAGATAATTTTGATTATTGTAAGCCAGGCTCATGAGGTTGATGTCGTGGGCAATTGAAAAGTATTCTGTGGTCTTAAGGAGAAAAATGACATGATGAGTACAGTATTTTAGGAAGACTAGTCTGGGAGAATTATACAAAATGGATTGGAGCTACTACATTAAGCCTGCAAGGCAGTGAGGGTCTGTACCAGGGCTATGGCAAGAGAATAGAAGAGAAGCACATTTGATTTACATTATGTAGGAATAGGTGGTAGGACTAGATAGGACACCTAGATTGAACATAAGAGATGAAGAAAAGGGACAAATCTCTAAAATCTAACTTGGAAAACAGGATAAATAGAAGTATCATTGACACATAAGGTAGTCTAATTCATAATCTTTAAGTGCCTACTCTGCTCCAGACGCCATGCTAGGTGATGTGGAAGATACACAGAAGCATAAGACATGCTTTACCCATATATCTACTTAAGGAAGTGCTCTGAGAAGATACACAGGTGTACACAGGTTACATCCAAGCAGAGAAATCCTACAGGCATTTGAAAGAAATAAGATGGAAGGATGACTGGAGATAAAAATGAATATTTATGTAAGTATGCATTATATGTAGAGACAATATTTTTGTTCTTACTACTTAAAGGATTTCAAAGCATTCTAATTTTAATTAAAAAATCAGTCTCTCTTTCATTCAAGAAACATTCATTTGTTGAATTAACTACATATCTACAACTTTTTTTTCCTTCACAGCATAAGCACAGTCTTCCATCAGCATTTTGAAATTATTCCCTTTCTGTGCCTCTTGGATGATATGAAAATTCACTCAAGAATATTTGTAAAGCCCCTTCCATTATTTGAGCATAAACCATTTAAAGCATAAGAAAAATTATTTACACACCTGCAACTGACCATTAGTACCTTTGTTTAATCTCATCCTTTGAAGCATGGTTATGCCCAGAGTACTTAGTCAAAGTGTTTTCCTTCTAGACAAAGTTTACAAGTAGACTAATTGTTTCCCAAAGATCTGAGATTTGTTTTCAAGTATCCTAATGAGATATTTTGAGGCTTGATAATCTCTATGTGGATTGTATCATAAAAATGTAATTTTTAGTTCTATTTTAAAAGTAAGTTTTCATATATTTGCATCAAAAGTAGAAATTCTAATCAGTCCTCTTTGTATAAACATTTGTGTATTACTTAAATCCTGAAAATTAAGGTTGTAAAAGAGTTGAATATATTTAAATTATATTTATTTGTAGAGTGGAACCTCTTTTAATCTTATCTTTCAATGCAATGGGTAGTGGAGGAAATTATGCAAGATTATTCAATAATCTCCAGAAATACTCAATGTTACTAAGTTGTCAAATCTTGTCAATTCTTCTTTCTATACCTTCCCGCTCCTTCCCTTTTACATACCCCCTAATGCCACTGTCACAGTTCAAATGCTGAACTCACACCTGAATTATTTTAAGAGCATTGTATTTGTCCTCCTTGACTTCATTCTCTCCTACCTCCAATTCAATTCAATGAACATTTATTAAGTGTGTAATATATGCGAGGCTCTATTCTGAGTGCTAGAGAAATGATATAAACTCTGCTCATAATTGAATGGGGGGAAATAGCAAATGCATATCAAATAATATGATATAAAGGAAAGTTTTACTCATTCTTCCTAGTACTCCAATTTTCCTTCAACCCCGATTTCATCATGACCATTTTGTTACTTATTGTCTTTAGCAGCCATTCTAAACTCCTCTGACTGGCTTTCAAAGTCCTCTGTAATTTGACTTCATGCCATCTATCTGGTCTTATGTCCTATCACTTGCCAACCTTTTATTCTACTGGAACTGGCCTACTCACAGTTCCACACCCAAAACATATTTTTCCCACCTTTTTGCCTTTATTTATAATGTTTTCCCTGCCTATATGACCTTTTCCTTTTGCCCCTACCCTCTGTTTATTGAACAACTACCAATTCCAGGTTCAAGTCCTACATCTTTTTTGAAACCTTCTCTGATTATCCCATTCCACATCAATGTCCCCTATCTCTAGCTTTCCATAATACTTGAAGTCACTTACACCAAACATTCTATAAATTACATCTGTCTTGCATCTTCTGTAATTGTGTCATTTGTGTTAGCTGGTTTCTCAGTTTCTTGTTAATTGTATGTCCTTTATTTTTGCAGAGGACCGATGAAATAATGGGATGACATCTTGACTAGGTACATGAACTAGATTTAAGAGTTGTACAGAGTTGTCAGCCTCACTCCTTCTTCCAGTCATTGAAGTCCATTGGCAAAACAAAAGTCAAGATGACTTGCAATGGCCTGGAATGCAGTAGATGACTTTGGCATCTGAGGTCTAAACATTCCACAGTACCTGCTTTAGCTGCCTTCATGGCCATTGGAACAGATTATTCTCATCTGTCCATTCCACTAGGGGAAATCTTCATATGTTTGAAGTTGGCATCCTTAACCCACTAACAGGTCTGAGGTCTATCAGTTACTCTCAACCTGATAATTTAGCCTGTCTGCCAAGATGGTTTTGCTGTGGTTTGGCTGCTATGCATGCTACAGCTTCTTGGAGCCGAAGGTGAGAGCTGGGCAGCAGGTGGGTGAGCAACCCTGGAAAGGACTCGACAAGCACTCATACTAGAGGTGCTAGTCTTCTTTGAACACCCCAAATACTCCGTCCATAATAGAGACTATGGCATCTTTCTCTGATAATAGAGTCTGCTCTGGTAAGCTGCTCAATGAATATTTGTTGGTTGCTCGTAAATTGAATACGTTGCTGCCTCATACGCAGGAATACTGAGGAATGGTGCAACTTAGAATAAAACACATAATACTTTATTGAGTAATGGAAACCTATAATTATGGGCTTCTTTCTTTTTTCTTCTGAAAAGGGCTATGTCAGTGCAAAGATCTCGAGATACAAAGGCTGTCACCCTTGTATTGTGCATTTTCACGTTTACTTTATATTTACACAAAGATAATTAAAAGATTGGAAAATAAGATCTACATGAAGATTTGAAGGAGCTGAGATTATTTAGTCTAGTGAAGAAAAACTGAAAGAGGATTTAACAATGATCTGAAAGTAGCTGAAGGTTCATAATTATAAAGAGTATGGTCGCCAGCTGTTCTTCAACCCTACTGAGGGCAGAACAGTAAATGAACCAACACAAGATGAGATCTAGGGTAGATATAAGAAAAGATTCGCATGGGGAGGTTTTGGAACATTAAGAAACTGTTACTGCAGTTTGCCATGCAGAGATCTCTTTCACTTGGGTGAGAGATGGGGAGAAATAGCTCCAGGACACGGAATTCATTGAGACCAGCTCTGCAGGAGATGGGACTTTCCAGAAGTGGGCAGCTGTGGGCATGATCTCAGGACACGAAAGGAGAAACAGCTGCCAAGTTCAGCACGAGGCACTGTCTGAGCCCCTTCCCCTGACACGGAGTCACAGTCCTCATCCACTTGGCTTATTGTGGGGGTCATTACTATCTTTCTCTCCATTGCAATCATTACTGGAGTTGGGATCTGGAGGAAGAAGAATTCAAGTGGAAATGGAGGTGATTATGTGCTGTTCAGGCTGCAGCTTAAGGGAATTGCCTGGTTTGGACCTGAGATAACAAACAAATCTGCAGTCCCTGTTTTGTTCCTGTTGTCTTCTGGCTTCTCTCCCCAGCATTAGCCCCTTTGATCATTCTTGTACTCTGCTGGCCCAAGCCCAGGGAAGCCTCATTAGGGCTCTCCCCCTGTTCTCTAAGGCTTCCTCCCCCACTTTCTTTCTGCCTGTCTCACTTTCTAGGGAGAGACCAGTAAGGGCCAGGGGGCTTTGAAAATGAACCCTCCTTCATATTTGTTGCACTGACCACCTGTAACTTTGTCTGACTGCAAAAAGCAGCCTAATGAATTATTTTTTGATTCTTCAGTTTTTCTCCACAATCTCAGCTGAGCTTCACATTAGATAGGGGATTGTGGGGGACAGGATGACAATGGGGAGATGTTCTGGTCATATGAAGGGGAAAATAAATGAAAGTTTGGAGAAAAAAATGTTATTACACTTCTCTTAAGGTCCCTTGAAAAAAGTCTCATTCCTCTAAGATTTAAGGGTGACCTTGTCTGAAAGGTGGGAGATCAAAGAAATGACCTCTCAAGATTCCTACTGGCTTAGGCTTAGGGATTCTCCTTTAATCTTTATGGGCAAGGGAGAAATTTACCAGTACAATGACTTTTCAATACATTTTGTTATCTGTGCAGGGAACACATCTGACAGAGCAAAGAAAGCATTCCTTCTTCCCCATCCCTTTGTCTCCAAGCACTTATATGCTAGAGCCTTAATCCCATAGTGCTATTTTTAGGGACCTGTAAAGCACTGAATTGAATAACGCTCTGAAAACCTCAGTCAGTACTTGGTTTACATGAAATCATCATAAGATCATTATATATATTGCTAAGAATATTACATTCAATTATATAATTAACTAGTCAATATTGATGAGGTCTTCTTTTTAACTACCTAAGAAAATATGCAGACAGAGAAGATTTCCATCAAAGGAAATTAAATGAAAAGTATCAGCTTTAGTTCAAACTTTGAAAACTGACTATTGTCTGCTCAATTGTTGGAAGCCAACATTGGAGAATATGACATATTAAATCTATAATAACTAAACTGAAGAGAAGTGTAATTTTCTACTCTCTCCCCCCTCAGAGGAGTGATTCATGATCGGTTGAGACCTATAATTCCATAAAATATGTTGGCTCTGTACTTGCCCATAATATAAACATACATTATTTATAGATATTTAGTGAGCTTACAGTTCCCTTTTGCTGTATGTCCTTTAAGTCATGTCATATAACTTTATATATTAAAAAAGTTATCTTGCACATTGAAAATGCTACTTTAGTAGTGCTAGACTCCTCACACACTTTGTGTTCCTCTCCAGCTTTTGACACTAAAGATCATTCCTTCATTTTAGATGTTCTCTGAGTTTTCACAACACTTTTTTCTCCTTATTTTCCCACTGCTTCAAAAGTTCATCATCTACTCCCTACCCTCTAAATATTGAGACCCCCCTCCAAGAATTTGTTCAGGGTCTGCCCTTCTTTCTCCATTAATCATTATCTCCATGCAAATGACTTCTAAATCTACATGTCTAATCTATATCTCTCTCCTGAGATCCAGTTCTATATCACTAATTTCCTACCAGAATATTTACCTGGACATTCCATTGATGTCTCAAACTCCACAGAATTCATTATCTTTCCCTCTAAATCCATCTCTTGTTCTAATTTCCCTACTTCTGTAAGGGGTTCATCATCTTTCCAGTATTCCAAGTTTGCAATCTTGGAGTCATATTCTACTCCACACACTGCCTCACCTTCCATATCCAATTAGTTGCCAAGTCTTGTTAATTATTTTTCCACAACATCTATGGTGTTCATCCCTTTCTCTCTACTTATACGGTGACCACCACAGTGTAGGCTCTTATTACCTTTTGCCCTTGGTTTATGAATTTGGCTTTTGGTCTTTCCTTTCTCTAATGTATCTAGTATTTAGCATAATGCCTGATGCCCAGTTCCTATCTGGTGCATAATAAATGCTTATTGACTCGATTTGTTGACTGTCCTTCATGATTAATATTCCTGAAACAGAGGTCTAAACATAACATTCCCCTGCTAAAGAAGCTTCAATGACTCCCCTTGCCTCTGGGAGAAAATATGCTTTTCGGTTTGGCATTTAAATCTCCTTACAGTATGACTCCTGCCTATCTTTCTGGACTTTTAATTTACTAAATGGTATCATCTTAATTTAAGGTGGACAAATTTTAAGTACAAGTTGCTGTGTTTGGTTCTCTCTCTATTTCCCCATCTTGCCCCACAGCATTCTAAAATTTCATTCCAAAAATAGAGATAGGAAATAAGGACATTTCAGTAGTTGCTTCTTGATCTCTGGGACATGACTCTCTTTAAAAATTTTATTAGATTTTTATAGATGCTGTAATTCAGATAGTTTCAGCTACTATTACAGAAAGAATAACTGAGTGATTTGTAGTAAATTCTCTAACATCCTTTTATGACTGATTGTATTAAATGGCTTCTTTTTTCCTGGGTGGGTGTGTGGGGGATTATTTCATAAAATGTTAGGTAAAATCATCACCAGTTCTTTAAGTGACATATTTGTAGCCTCTAGAATAACGCATGTTCCATTATTACTTTATTTCATTCCCCCCCTAGAACTACAGGAATTGGCAAACTGATTACACAGGAGTTCCTGTTTCTTTGGATGGTTTTCTAATCTTTGTTCCCTGCCTCATTTTTGGGTAGATGGTATTCGAATGCTTAGAAAAAACTATAATTAGCTTATCAGAGAGATTTAGAGTATGTAATAAATATGAGATACAAAAGTTCTTTTCAGTTACCACAACAAATACTAGAAAACCACAAGGGCCACTTACAGAGATTTCTGTTTTAAGGGATGTCTCTGTGGTATTTTTGTCAAAACAATAGTGTAGCAATTGAAAAGTTTCCTTTATATTCTTATCGATGTTCTACTTTATGTTATATATTATATATAAGTATGGATACATATACATGTATATGTGTAAGTGTGCTTATGATTATGTGGATAGATAGATAGATAGAAAGATAGACAGATAAATATTTAACTCACTGGATCCTATAGACCCAGCCAACTGGCCTTTTCTCTGCTCACATGACATTTTATCTCCTATCTTCATGCCTTTCCACTGGCTGTCCCCCATGCCTAGAGCTTACTTGCTCCTCACCTCTGCTTCATAGAATCCTTCTTTTCCTTCAGGGCAAGCTCAAGCATGTGACATGAAACCTTTCTTTCCTGATCCCCTCAACTGCTATATTTTCTTTCTCTAACTAGTTTCTATTTAACTACTTAATATTTATTTTCTTGTGTATTTTTTCTGCAGTTACTCATGCATGCTTTGGTTGTTTTCCTTTTTAGAATGAAAACTTCTCGTAGGTGCTTAATAAATGCGTATTGTAGATATTGTTGTTGTGGATGATGAGGATGATTGATTACAAACTTTCCCTGTCCCCAGTTGTCTCCATGTTTAAATCTTCCCAAAAGAATCACAACCTTTAAAATATCAAGGCTTATTTAGCCACAAGCTTGTGGCATATTTGTGGCAGAGGTGAGGAACACAAGCTTTTGTAAGTTATTGTTATTGTCAGTATATCACAGTTCATGCAAACATGGACTCAAGAGACCAAATTTAGGAGACCAAAAATATATATTATCTTGATGCTTATACTTGAAGTAGTAAGTCCAATTTTCTCCTTCAAGATCCAACATTAATACTAAGCAGAAGATCATTCCTACCTCTCCTGGATTTCTTAAGGGCTAGCCACTCCTGAATATTTATTTTGAGTCTGCAGAAAGCTGCACTGAGAAAAGCCCCTTGTACACTGACTTCAAGCACATAGAAATGTGTGCTCTAAAGGGGACTTAGAGAGCCAAACATTGCTGTAGCTAATTTCTGGGTTTGTTTAACCCCTTTCTCACTTTGATTCATGCAGTTCTGCAGACACTTATAAAGCAACTTAGTGAAGTCGCCTCTATCTATCTATCTATCTATCTATCTATCTATCTATCTATCTATCTATCTATCTATCTATCTATCATCTTTCTATCTATCTGTGTATCTATCTAAATTATATTGTAGTGGTCATGAACCAGATACTTTGCACTTTCTCTGTACTCAGTTGGACTATTAAGACCATTGTCCCAGACAAAATAATTTCTTATTCTAATGTGCTCAAATTGTTTAAGATTTTCTAAAATGTTGAGGAGTAATATCGTACTACCTTACAAAACAAAAAGAAGTCACCATTTGTCTAGAGTTTTTTTTAAGCATCATCACATTTGTTCCAAAGATTTTTTTGTTCGTTTGTTTCTTAGCTCCTATCACAAATCTTATGAAAAATCCACTTATGTGATCATAACAGTTAAAATCAGGACTCTTCTTTCTTAGTCATTTTATATTCTTAATTTTTAAATATTTATTATTTATAATATTCTTTTCTCTTTAAATTTTGAGTTCCAGTTTCTCTCCTTCCCTTCCCAATTGAGAAGGTAAACAATATATCAATTATATAATTAAAATCATGTGAAACACATTTCATATTAGTCATATCACAAAATAAAGCAAAAAAAGTAAGAAAATTATATTTCAGTTTGTACTCAGAGTATATTAGTTTTTCCTTTGGAAGTGGATAGCATTTTTCATTGTGAGTCCTTTGGAATTGTCTTGTATTATTGTACTGATCAAAGTAGCCAAGTCTTTCATAGTTGATCATAGTTGAACAGCATTGCTGTTACTGTGTACAATAATTTTCTGATTCTTCTCACTTCACTTTGCATCAGTTCATTTAGGTCTTGTCATGTTTTTCTGAAACCATGCCATTCCTTTCTCCCTGTCATTTTTTTTTAGCAGAGTACTCCATCACAATCATATGTTACAACTTGTTGGACCATGCCCTAATTGATGAATTTCCATATTTCTTGTCACCACAAAAATGTGCTGCTATAAATATTTTTGTACATATTGATCCTTTTCATTTTTCTTGTGATTTCAGGAGAGCAGAGGCCCTTCCTGGATTAAGACCAGAGCACAGACAAGGAGAGCAGTGACCACACCTCTCCCAGAATCACACCACCTTAGAAGTACAGAAAACTTGCAGACCCTCAGAACTGGCTTCAAAAACAGCAGCACAAAAAAGCTTGAATCTTGGCATAGTACTCCATGGTACTCCAATCCCAAAGTCAGCAAAGCCTAACCTTAAGCTAAAGTTCATAGCGAGTAAACAGGCTGGGAAAATGAATAAATAATAACAACAAAAGAACTTGGCCATAAAAAGCTGTTACAGTAACAGGGAAGACTAAGACATAAACTTAAGAAGACAACAATGTGAAAACAGTTACAAGCAAAACCTCAAGGAAAAATGCTAATTGGACCTGAGGTCAGAAATAATTTCTGAAAGAGTTAAAGAAAGAGTTAAAGTGGTGGAGGAAAAATTAGAAAAAGACATGAGAGTGAGGCAAAAAAATTACAAAGCAAGAATTAACAGCTTGGTAAAAGAGGCACAAAAAAATACATCTTAAAAAAACAGAATTGACGTACGGTAAAAAAAGGAATAAAAATTCATTGAGAAAAGAACTTCTTAAAAAGCAGAATAGGTTAGATGGACAAGGAAGTGCAGAAATTCACTTAAGAAAATAATTCCTTAAAAATTAAAATTTGACAAGTGGAAGTTAATGATTCCATGAGACTTTAAGAAATAATAAAACAAAGTAAAAAGAAAGGAAAAAAAGAATAGAAAATGTGAAATATCTCATTGGAAAAACAACTGATCTGGAAAATAAATTGAGGAGAGATAACTTACATGGTCCTTAACTTTTAAAAATTGATAATCTCCATGGACTGTAAGTTGGCCCTACCTGTATATATTGACTTAATGAAGATTTAACTAAACTTTTGCCTATAAGAAGATCATGTAAGCTACCAAACAATAACATCCATTATATCAGTATTCATTTTATGTCACCTCAACATCTGACACCTTTTGGATCTTTAAGATGTGATTTAGATGCCTGAAGATTCAGGAACAATTTCTCCCTTTCAGGAGGAAAAAGGAGCTTTACCTCAGTGTATTATATTGTGCTTGGTATCAACTCTCAGAGTTTTGCTAGGGAACTTTATATTGATTTGAAACCCAAAGTTCTTTCTAGATCAGCTCATCAGCTGCCTTATCTGGCCACCCAAAGCTAGGGAAGCTCCAGGTAAACTTTCTTCTTCTTTCTTTGCTCCTAACAAAAATAACATGTTCATAATTCATCTCAAGGTTTATAGTGTAGTTTTATAAAGATAAGTGAAAAAAGTGCTTTCAATGTATATAAAAGAAGCATAACTAAAAGTGTTGTTGTTTTTCACTCTTTACTATTAAGAATAAGGAACATGGTACAATAGAAAGATCTTCAGGTAGATTTAGGCTCTAGGCCTTACTTTGCTACCAGTAATGCCACCATCTCATCACTAAGATGGAGAGGTTGGATTATATGATCAGTAAGGTACTTTCTAATTCTGAAGATCCATAATCCCTTTAAATAACTAATCTCCCAATTTTACAGTTAGTTTGTAAAACATTCTAGTAGGATTTTAAGCCCACTGACACATCTGCTTTTATGAAAGTGATAGATGCAATTTCAGAAACTGTTTTCTTTGGACCTATGTTTTTTTGAACGTGAATGAGAAATTTATCTTAAGATGATATGACACAGTAGTGTTCCCTGTACTGAATTCCAATATCGGGGTAATGTAAGGTTGCTCACTAAGGCAACTATTTTTCCACCCAGGGAATGAGCATAGGGCCTTAGTAATAATATTTTCTGAACCAAAAATTAGAATACTGAGTCACACAAATGATACTCCTTTTTGCAAAACCTCATTAAAAGTGCTCTTTCTTTCTTCCTTTGTTCCTTTGTTTTTTCTTTTCCTCTTGTAGTGAGTCTCTCCTTGGGGCACATTTTAAATTCAAGGTAGAAAAAAATCAGCAGAATGGTTGAGAGTCAGCAGAATTTTACCTTCTTGGATGACCCTGGATCTAGGAAATGATGACACATCAAAATGTGCATGCATGCAATGCAACATTAATGCTTACTTTTTTGGTTAATAAAAGTGATGGAGCTGGGAGTGAGTCATATTATAGGGATGAAGGTGGACATAAGAAAAAGCATTTTGTGCTTTCTGACCCATTTCCTTTCAGGCCTCTTCTAAGCATGATTGTCTTGAAGTCTCCTTTTTCCTACCTGGGAGAATGCTGTACCAAAAGCTCTGACCAATTTTCCAAATTCAAACCAATACACTCTAACCTTCCTGTTGAATTCTAGGTGCATCTTATTGTTCACATGTAGAGTACTGGCTTTGGAGTCAGAGGACTTGGGTTTAAATCCTACCTCTCATGTTTACTACACTGAGCACATCATTTAACCTCCTTGAGCCTTGTTTCTGTATCTCTAAAATGAGAGGGTTGGACTAGATGGCTGCTGAAGATCCTCCCAGTTGTAAATCTATGATCTTGCTATTCTAGTTATATTCTAAGGTGAACTAATCACATAGATAGATCCAAATACATCTTCATAATCTGGGCAATATACATTCTTCATCCACTTGATTTTTCCTATGATTACTCAACTGGTTTTCTCTCTCTCTCTCTGTCTCTCTCTCTGTGCCTGTTGATGTCACTTAGACTCTGTAGAAACTATATAATTGTTATAAAGCCACCCACAAATAAGAGCATCTGGTGAAACTCACTATGTATAGGGAATTCTTCATTTGTGCTCTATACAAGAATTTGCCATGACATTTAATGCAATTAAATGCAAAATAATGATGATGATAATGACGATGATGATCATTCAGCAAGGTATCAAACACAGGTTATGTGTCAGGCACTGTGTTAAGTGCTGAGCATACAAAGACAAAAACAAAACAGTTCATGCTTTCAAGGAGTTTATATTCTATTGACTATAACATAAATATTTCAAGCTTCTTTTAGCAAAGATAATGTATTTCAATGATATCCTTTGGTGTAAAAGCTTCATTGCAAAAGAGAAATAACAGGACATGACGATGTTATTGCAGGATATAAGAACAGTAAGATTACAATATGAAAATGCCAGGAAGTCCTAACTAAAAATAAGGTGAAATGTGCTTGGTGATGTTTTTTATCCTATTTCTTATCTGAAAGTCATATTTGTTAAGATATCTGGGGAAGACCACAGATTGGGCCAACTCCTCCATTTTCTAACCTTTAACCTTCCCTTCCTACCCTCTTCCTCAGGAAAGATAGAATGAAAGATCTGAAGTAAGGAGAGAAGCTTGTAGTGTGGATGAGCAGCTTGGGAAGGTTCCTAGAGACAACTGGCATAAATAGGACATGTACTTTGCATGAAGAAACAGGACTCCTTTTTCAGGTGAAGAAACCATTCCTTTGAATTTTCCTCAAACACTCTGTCAGGATCTTGACCAAGAAACTGAACTTCTGATCTAGATGAGGTTTTAGGAAAAGAGGCAATCTAAATTAGCCTACTTTGGGATAGGCAACAGACACATAGAGAAAAAATAGAACATAGGACAGGGTAGATGATTGATTTTAGAGGTTAATCATGGTCAGAAAGTATATGAATTAGGGAAGAAGCTTGGTTTTAAGGATAACCTGTCACGGGAGGAGGGCTAGGCTGCAGGCAAACACAGGAGACATGGAACTTTGGCTCATTGGGCCTAAGACATCTAAGATGAAAGAAGTCCAGAACTCTGGATAGCTCCCTGGGAGAACAGTCTTGACAAAAATCTCAGACTTTATTAAGATATCTTATCCTCAAAGCCTCTGGTCTGTACAGTTGATTATACACCTTAGTGGAAGTCTCTGATTATTAATGAAGTCTCAGTTATGTTTATCAGGCTTAATCCCTAGAGACATCATCCCTCCAAGAGATTTTAGTCTCTAAATTAGATGAGAATTTATATCATCTGGTCTGTTTCAGGGCTCCACAGCATTCTGGCAAGTTCATCATGGAGACTTTGTCCACTTTGTCCCTGGAAGATTTCTCTTCCTGAAGCACTATTTTTCCCGGACTAAGATCAATGACTATCGGGCACAATCACAAGTACTATGTTAGTTTTATCTTTAAAGATGGACTTTCAAATAGTCAGTACTTTGAGGGACATTTCCTTTTGCATTACTTCCATTTTCAAGCTGATACTTACAATTTCTTAAATGAAAGGTCAAACCCTTCACTCTACAATTAGAGAAAAAGACAAAGTGAGTAGTTTCTGTTTGAACTAACACACTCACTAAATCTTGTCCATACTAAAGTCAAATGGGTCAATCAACAAGTGTAAATAATTGAAATCAGAACCTTTTCTCTATTGATGTGGGACGTAGGAGAGGCTTAGAAAGCAGACACACATTTGTATCTGAAAGGGAGAAGAAGTCACTGTTGGGAAGAGGGGAAAAGTGTGGAAAGGAGGCGCACTGGATGTGCTGAAGACAAACTTCTAACAATCTTCCTCGAAAACTTTAGTGGAAATATTGCTGTCAAATTACACAACACACACTAATACTATTTGGTGTGATTTATAAAACTTTTTAGACTTGCTTAAACTTGAACAATTTTGTTTAAAGGTCTTTTGTTCCCAGAGGGTTTATTAATTAAGGTCCCACTGTAATTACATTGAATCCTAAATGAGGACCATTACCAGTATAGGTCTTCCTTTTCTTTGTATTTTTTTCCCTCTTAGCAGTGGAAAAATCATCATTGGACTTGAAGCTCTTAGTTCTTCAGATCTTAGTTCTTTTTGTAGGTCATTTAACCTCTCTGGGTTTCAGTTTCCCTATCAGCAAAATTGACTGTATTTCTGTGGTCTATTCTAGCTATAAAACTACAAATCTATGTGGTAAATTTATGTTTAATATGTTTAAATTATTAATCATTAAATAGAAGCAATAAGATGATGATATGAGTGAATAAGTAGACATATACTATATCAGAAACACTAATTAGAAGAGTTCTTTATATCTTGCTTAGTACTGACTCCACTCCAGGCATATTTCTGCCATGCTGCTTTGGTCTACCCTCTCCTTCTCTGATCTGATATGCCATGTCATACCCTGCAGCTCTATCCTCCTGATTGCTTAGTCTCTTTCTAATTCTTATACTTGTTGAATTAAGAGAGCCTGCATAATTTAGGTTTCTTTTCCTACTGTGGGAGGTTAGAATTTAATATTTAGAATTACGACTCATTATTCATACATGAGAGTGCACTAACAGGTGGAATTAGGTATTTCTTCAAAATTCTTTATTTTAGAAACATGAATGACAACATTGTCAACTTTATGCAGCAGCTATTATCATTCTTATACATACACACATTATATAATGAGAAATCTGATAGTCTTTTTTCAGTTCTCACCCTTCTTGGCCCTTTTGCAACTTCTGGTGATCACCTCTTCTCAGGCACTCTCTTTGTATTTCATTACACTACTATTTTCTTTTTCTTTTGCCTTTCTAAGCTCTCCTCCTACCTGTCTAAAAGAATATCTGACATATTGAAAAAAGCTGTTGTTTCAGTTGTATCCAGCTCTTTATGACTCTATGTGGATTTTTTCGTATTTATTTAGTATTTAATTTTTCCCCAGTTACATGTAAAATGATTTCTAACATTTGTTTTTAAAACTTTGAGTTCCAAATTCTTCCCCTTCCTGCCCCTCCCCACCAATTGAGAAGGCAACTAATTTGATATAGGTCATACATGTGTAGTCAAGCAAAACATATCCCTAATAGCCATGTTGCAAAAGAAAACACAGACAAAAGAAATCTCAGGAAAAATTTAGAAAAGTAAAAAAAGTATGCTTCATTCTGTACTCAGCCACCATCAGTTCTTTCTCTGGGGATGGATAGCATTTTTCATCATAAGTCTTTCAGAGTGGTGTTGGATTGTTGTATTTCTGAGAATAGCTAAGTCATACATAGCTGATCATCTCACAATATTGCTGTTACTTTGTACACAGTACATTTCATTTTGTATCAGCCCATACAAGTCTTTCCTGGTTTTTCTGAGAGTATCCTGCTCATCATTTCTTACAGTACAATAGTATTCCATTATAATCACATACCACAACTTGTTCAGTCATTCCCCAGCTGATGAGTATTCTCTCAATTTCCAATTCTTTAAAAGGGCTGCTGTAAATATTTTTGTATATATAGGATCTTTTTTTTTTGTTTTTTTTATCTCTTTTGGGGTATAGACTTAGTAGTAGTGGTACTGCTTGATCAAACGGTTTTATAACCCTTTGGGCATAGCTCCCAATTGTTCTATAGAATGGTTGAATTGGTTCACCATTCCATCAATAGTGTATTAATGTCTCGTTTTTCCCACATCCCCTACAATATTGTCATTTACCTTTTCTGTCCTATTAGACCATCTGATAGATATGAGGTAATATGTCAGAATGGTTTTAATTTGCATTTCTCCAATCAATAGTGAGTTAGAATATTTTTTCATATGGCTACAGATAGCTTTGATTACTTCATCTGAAAACTGATTATATATATTGATCATTTACCAATTGGGGAATGGCTCTTGTTTTTATAATTTCAATCAGTTCTTTATATATTTGAGAAATGAGGCCTTTATCAGAGAAACTTGCTTCAAAATGTTTTTTTCACAGTTACTATTGCTAACTGTATTTCTCTCCATCCTACTCCCCCAACTCTGTTTATTTTTTTTTACCCTGTCACTCCTCAAAAGTTAGTACTTCTGACTAACCCTCCCCCAAATCTGCCTTCCTTTCTATCACTCCTGCCTCTCTCTTACCCCTTCTCCTCCTATGTTCCTGCAGGGTAAGATAGATTTCTATATCCCATTGCATGTGTATGTTATTTCCAGTTTGAGACAATTCTGATGAGAGTAAGTTTCCATGTGGGGTTTTCTTGGCAAAGATACTGGAGTGGTTTGCCATTTCCTTCTCCAGTTCATTTTACAGATGAGGAAACTGAGGTAAAGAGGGCTAAGCGACTTGCCCAAGGTTATCCAGCTAGTAAGTAAATGTCTGAGGCCACATTTGAACCCAGGTCCTTCTGACTCCAGGCCAGAAGCTCTATCCATGGCGCCACCCTTAAAAAAACTTTAGGAATTAAGTTATTCCTCCTTATTCACTTCACATTCTTCTCTTCAGTTTTTGACACTGTTGATCACCCATTCTTCTAGAATACTCTTTTCTCCCTGAGTTTTCATGACATTCTTTTCCTAATTCTTCATCTGGATAGAACACTGGGCTTTGAGTCGGGAAGACCCAGGCTCAGACAGTTAACAACTGTGTGACCCTGGGCAGATCACCTAACCTTTGTCTGTCTCAATTTCCTCAACTGTAAAATGTGGATCATAACAACTCTTATCTCACAGGTTATTGAGAGGGTCAAATGGGATGATATCTATAAAGCTCTTAGCATAATTCATGGTACATATTAGGTGCTTAATAAATGTTACTGAATTAAAGTATTGAACTGAATTGATTTTAAGTGTCATGTGTTAGGACCAGTAAGTAGGCCAATGTACTTGGATCAGTGTGTGAAGAGGAGAGTAATATGCCCTGTATGTATTTAAGTGCGAGTATGCAGGTTTAAAATATATACATACTGTACCCCTCCCCCTAACACACACCAATCCCAATATTACCCTCTCTACCTTGTAGTTCAAGATGAATCAAAGCTAGAAACCTATCCCCCTCACCTGCAGAATGAGTTACAGCTGCCTCAGAGACCAGAGAACAATTTCAAATTGGGTTTCATGAGAACACTGATGACATTAGGAGAAAAATGACAGGAGCAGATAGTTTTTCTCATTGTTTTAAAAGAATGTAAGTTTTTTGAAAACAAGACATTTGTTTTCTTTGTAGACTCAGCACCTACCATGGTGCTTGGCAGATTTATTGCTTGTCCTTTTGTAACAGAATGTTAGCTCATTGAGGGCAGGGATTATTTCATTTTTGTTTTTATATACCAAGGATCTAAGTAGCAGCATTAATGAATTAATAAATATTATAAATCAATGAATAGTTGTTAAATTGAATTTTTTGTGACTGTTGGTTTTTGTTTTTGTACTTTCATCATCAGAAAGGGGAGCTTCCAGCTATGGAAATTCCTTAGACAGATAAGGTCAGCAGCTCCTTCGTAAGTTACAGTCATAGTGAGTTCCCTGAGGGCGCTAAGAGTTATGAGATCTGCTTATGGTCACATAGCTATTATGCCAATCTAGGGCTTGGATCCAGATCTTTCTTGACTTCACCTTTTTATACTGCATCATATAACTTTTCAATACATATATTACGGACAAATAGCATCACTGAAAGATGAGACTTCGGTTTAGTCACTGACATTCTCTAGCAAATAACCATTCAAATAGCTAGATGGAAAAGCAGAAAACTGTTATGAGGTTTTAAGGTTTGCTGTGACTGCAGTCATGTAATGGAGAGTAATTGGGGCTGCTTGTCTGGCTTGAAGTCAGGAAGATTCATCTTCCTGAGTTCAAATCTGGCTTCAGACACTTACAGGCTGTGTGACCATGGACAAGCCACTTAACCCTATTTGCCTCAGTTTCTTCATCTGTAAAATGAGCTGGAGAAGGAAATGGCAAACCACTCCAGTATCTTTGCTGAAAAAACAGAGTTACAAAGAATCAGACACAACTGAAAAATAACTGAACAACGACAATGGACAATAATACAAGTACATATCAATATTTTGCTTTCAGCATGGGACACTAACATTATGGCGACAAGATCGGATACATTTGTAATGAGGGGTATCCCATGGAAAATGGACAAAGTAGCCTTCCCTTTCTTCTGACCAGTCACAATTGTGACTCATCACTTAGGCACCTTGGAGGAAACAAAATATAATGACTCAGTACTGAAAGGAATTGGTGTCTACACATGCCATAGCAAATCTTGAGAACGCCTTTATTTCTCCCCTTTTCCTTATGACAGTGACAAGGGAAAAAGGTGCTATGTCAATTAAAAGGAAAAGATAGCTCCCAGCTTACCATCTTCTTTCAACTCTCCTTTGTGGAAAGCAGTGTTTTCTGCCTCTAGACCATGGCAGAGAGGATGAAGGATGGCAAAGCTTATTTCTCCCAACCCTGTACCTGTTCCCATGAGCATAGAACTAACTAGGCAAGCTGACACCAAGGCCCTTGTCCACTTTGTATTTCCTTTTCTGAATAGGTGATTGAATATTGATCTTGAGGCAGACACATTCAGGTTTGGAGGCAACCTTATGAGTAGAAGATGTCTAAAAATTCTGACCTTATTTAGGAGAGCTAATTTTCAGTAGGGGAAGGTTGCTACATTGGAGAAGATAAGAGTCGGAGCCTAAGCCCCTGGCCTGACTTAGTAGAAGAAATGAACTTTTAGGGAGACAGTACAGAGTCAAGGTGAAATGTTGCTGTTGCAAGGTTGGGTTTGTCCTTTGTTCTTGAAGAGGACAAGACTTGCAGTTGACTTTCATTTGAGTGAGAGAGGGCTGTGCAAGGTCATCAGTCTCACTTTCTTCTCCAGAGCCATCTGGTCCATGGCCTGATATTCATCAGGATGGTTGGAGATGACCCAGGATGCTAGGTGAGACCTTGGCTCTTTTAAGGTAATGTCTTATCACATTCTCACTTTGAGTGAAATATACTCATTCAATGAATGGGCCTCTTTAAGTAGTTGCTCAAGGGATGGCCCCTTTTAATAAAAAAAAAATCAAACTGAGAGGTTCCTGGGTAAAAGAGAAATAGATAAAATGGATATGATAGATATAATGTATAAATAAAATGTAAAATGTCTAATCAGGTAGAGCTAAGATGGCAGAGTAGAAAGACACATATACTCTAGCACTTCCCACACAGCCCACAAAATACCTGTAAAAAGGACTCTCAACAAATTCTAGAGCAGCAGAAGCCACAGAACAACAGAGCAAAGAGGTTTCCAGCCAAAGGTAACCTGGAAGACCAACAGGAAAGGTCTATCTCATGGGACACTGAGCAGAGCAAAGAACAGCCCTGGCCACGTGGCACTGGGAGGAAGAGGACCTGAACAGATTTCCAGGAAGAGTTCCTAGCAGGGAAGGTCCCAGTTACCTCAACCCACAAGCATAAAGAAAGTTCCAAAGGTCAGTGGGGAAGGGCTTTCCCAGCTGGGCAAGAGGGAACAGGTTTCTCCAGCAATAGCCCCAGGTGATGGCAGAGACCAAGACAGAAGACTGTAGGCAGCTATGAAGGTCAGGCCAGGAAACAACCTGGATCCATTGTTCAGGAAGCTCAGCTTAAAGTCTTTGGCAGTAGGGAGCAGCTGATCTAAACCCTAGCCCTGACTTATGGCCCTGGCCCCACCCAAAGCCCAGGGGAACCCAGCAGCTGAGTCTAATCTCTTGACAAAGGATTCAGAAGTCAAGTAACTAGCTGGGAAAATGCCCAAAAAAGGGAAATAAATTAGACCATAGAAGATTACTTTCTTGGTGAACAAGTGTCTCATCCCATCCTTTCAGATAAGGAAGAACAAGGTTTACTGTCACAGGAAGTTAAGACTCTTGCCTCCAAGGCCCCCAAAGTGAACTTAAATTGGGCTCAGGCAATAGAAGAACTTGAAAAGCAAGTTAGCAGCTTGCTAAAGGAGAACCAAAAAATGCTGGGGAAAATAACACCTTTAAAAAGAGGCTAACTCAACTGGAAAAAGAGGTCCAAAAAGGTAACGAGGAGAAGGAGGCATTTAAAAAGCAGAATTAGACAAATGGAGGAGAAGGTTCAAAAGCTCACTGAACAAAACAGTTCTCTGAAAGAGAGAATTGAGTTCAGGGAAGCTAATGACTATGAGATAAACCAAACAGTCAAAAAACAAAACCAAAAGTTTGAAAAAATAGAAGATAATGTGAAACATCTCATTGGAAAAACAACTGACCTGAAAAATAGATCTAGGAGAGACAATTTAAAAATTAAGGGATTACCTGAAAGCTATGATTAAAATAAAAGAGCCTAGATATTATCTTTCATGAAATTATCAAGGAAAATTGTCCTGATATTCTAGAACCACAGGGCAAAATAAATATTGAAAGAATCCACCAATCACCTCCTGAAAGAGACCTAAAAGACAAACTCCTAGGAATATTGTGGCCAAGTTTCAGAGTTCCAAGGTCAAGGAGAAAATACTTCAAGCAGCTAGAAAGAAACAATTTGAGTATTGTGGAAATACAATCAGGATAACACAGGATCTGGCAACTTCAACATTAAGGGATCAAAGGGCTTGGAATATGATATTCCAGAAGTCAAAGGAACTTGGATTAAAACCAAGAATCACCTACCCAGAAAAACTGAATATAATGCTTCAAGGGAATAAATGGTCATTCAATGATATAGAGGACTTTCAAGCATCCATGTTGAAAAGACCAGAACTGTATAGAAAATTTGCCTTTCAAACACAAGAATCAAGAGAAGTTTGAAAAGGTAAGTAGGAAAGAGAAATCACAAAAGACTTTCTAAAGATGAACTGTTTACATTCCTATATGGGAAGACAATATTTATAACTCTTGAGACTTTTCTCAGTATTTGGGTAGGTGGAGGGATTGTACACACACACACACACACACACACACACACATAGACAGAGAGTACAGGCTGTGTTGAATTAGAAGAGATGATATTCATTAAAAAAAGATATAAGATAAAAATTAAGGGGTAAAGAAGGAAAATACTGAGAAGAGAAAGGAAGAAATGGAATGGGGCAGGCTATAACTCATAAAAGAAAAATCTTGTTCAATAGAGGAGAAAAAAAAGAAGGGGAGAGGGGAAAAGTGAAGCTACTCTCTTCACATATGACTTAAGGAGGGAATATCATGCTCACTAAATCTGGTATCAAAATCTATTTTATACTACAGGAAAGAAGGGAGGAGGTGACAAGTGGGGTGAGGGAAATGATAGAAGGGAGGGCAAATGGGAGAAGGGAGCAACCAGAAATAAACACTTTTGGGAAGGGACAAGGCCAATTGAAGGAATAAAAATAAGGTAGGGGGATAGAGTAGGATAGAGGACAACATAGTATGACACAACATGATTATTATGGAAATTTTTTGCAAAATGGCACATATATAGCCTGTATTGAATTGCTTGCCTTCTCAGTGGGGATGGGGAGGGAGGGAAAGAAGGTGGAATTCAAAGTATTAGAAAGGAATGCTTTATTAGAAGAGAGAATTATTATTGCATATAATCAGGAAATGAGAAACACAGGGAATGGGGTATAGAAATTTATCTTGCCTTATAAGAAAAGAGAGAAGATGGGGATAAGGGAAAGATGCAGTGTGATAGAAGTGAGGGCTCATTGAGGGAAGGGGTAATCAGAATAAAAGGTATTAGGGGGTGGGAGGAGGGGAGAGATGGGGAGAAAAATTGGATATGTTACAAAGTGATATAAAAGCAATTAGTATTAAAACAATTGACTGAATTAGTTACTGAGACTAAATCAGAGACATCTTTAGTTTGGGGTAATGAATTTTAGTCTAAGTCTCCTAGAGGCAGGTAACTTCAGGTAAAATTTGGCATTGATGGAAAAGTTAAGGTTTTAATGGTAAATTTGATTTTATGATTGTTATTTAAGCAGGAACTAGAACAGATATAGAAAGCCATGTAAGCCACTTAAGACTTGCCTCAGAAGATGTTCCTTAGCCAATATAAAATTATAGTCATATCTGAAACCTGGTTATTGGAACTTGATAATTTTAGATGCTATGGGACTATTAAGTGAATGTTTTTCTGAGTCTCACTCCAAGTATGGATAGCAAAAAAAGGTGGTATGAGCCTCCAATCCATGATTCCAGTAAGCATCATGTGAGATGCTGATATGAACTGAAAAAGGTGATCTCATGGGAAGGGTGGGACAGCGGCTGTTCAGCCTGGGCTGAGGTAAATTCTCCTGACTCAGTCTCTCCACTGACACCTGTCAGAATCTAAGGCACACTGAATGCAAATTGACAATTTAGTCCTGCCTGGAACTGACATGAATTTGGGGAGATATTGTTTCCCTGCAATGTCCCTACTCTTAGTGGTAATTTCCTATAGTCAAAAGGATTGTAAGCTTAATACCAGATCTATTAAATTATAGATTCTTGGTAGGGGAACACCCAAGGTCAAGTCTAAAATTAAGCTATTAGGCTTAGGACTTTAGACCAACAACAAGTTAGGGTCCTTTAATTCTTAGCAATAGTGTGGAAACAATTAGGTTTAGGGCTTATGAAGTTTAACATACGTAGTTATTATTTGTGTCTCAGTTGCTTAATATTAAAAAAAAATCTGTTTGTGGTCTATATTATAAATGCTTTAAAAGAAATATCACCTGACCAAAAGTTGGAATTGTGTTATGTGATATGAACTGTGTTAAAAATGAAAAATAAATTAAAAATTGCCTAATCAACTATAAACTGCTTCATGTCTGATAAGGTTTAAATATCAGTCTCCTAGGAGATTGTAACAGTAGTTACAATCTTGTTTTAAATCCAAATTTTATTTAATTAATTAATTAAATTTAAATTGTACTTAATTAATTAGTTTAATTAATTGAATTTAAATTTTAAAAAAAGCCTGTTTTAAGTTTTTTTCAATGCATATTGTGAATTTTTGTGTCTTTTGGAATTTCTTTTGTGTGTAGAAAAGAAATACTCGTCCCATATGTGACACAGAATCTACATTGAGTACCTTTTTACCCCCTTCTTTTTGGGGAGACCACAGACATGAATCTCCTGAGCTCTATAAATTATTTTGGGGGCTGTTGGATGGAAGCTTAAAGAGACAAAGTATATGAGAAAAGGGGCACCCATCTCTTCTCATTAGAGGTTAGGTTCCCCTAGGATTGAAGTGTCCTGAATCCAGGAGTGGGTACAGATTTTTAGACTCTTTATGGCAGACATTGAAAAAATGAAAATTGCTGAATGGAAGTGATGACAATCCAAGATCAATACTCATTCAGAAAACCTACTGGGAATATTATGAATTTCGAAGTTGAGCAGTTTTTTTGTTTGTTCATTGCTCTGATGACTCAGTAGGAATTTTTTTTTCTCAGTAGGAATTGCTCATTATTTAGAATTACTATCAGGGTGGAAGATACAGGTACATAAAATGTCCAGTGGTTTGGCTTTGCAGCCTGGTTACATCTTCCAAATGCATTAAAGAAAAACCAAAATAAAAACCTACCTTATGCTCCCTGGTTTAAATATTGATTTTTTAGCATTCAACATTCCAGGCCCAGGTCCTTACTGCTACTGTACTCCTACTTGCCATAATAACATAAAAGGCTGATTTTGTTTTCCTTTCTACCAGCTTTCTGAACTTTGTCCAGACTCCTTTCAAGGCCGCTCCTTTTGTTTCCTCTACCTTCTGTCACTTTGAGAGGTTTCTGCATCTTGACCCTAGGCCTAGAATAACCGTTTCCCTATTGCTTATTGCTTTCTTTGTGATTATTTGCTCATAATTGAGTTAATCTAATAAAATAATGGGTGCTGCTACCTAAAATATATGGTACTACCTAAAGCAATTTATAGCTATAGTTCAATATGAAATTATCAGGTCTTTATTTAATAGATTTGAGATAAAATAGTAACAAAATTCATCTGGAAGAAAAAAGATCAAGAATTTCAAAGAAAAATAAGGCAAAGGTAAGAATGATTGGGGTCCTATTAGTATCAGAGAACAAACTATATTATAAAGCAGTAATCATCAAAATAATTTGGTACCAGCTTAAAAAATAGAAATGTTGATCAATGGAGCATAAATAAGACCCAGGAGCAATCATATTAAGGGTACTTATTAGTTGAGGAAAGACAGCCAAGTGGTACAATGAAGAGTGCCAGGCCTCAAGTCAGGAAGACACATCTTCATGAGTTCAATTCTTACCTCAGATGCTTACTATCTGTGTGATTCCGGGCAAGTCACTTACCCTGTTTGCCTCAGTTTCCTCATCTGTAAAATGAGCTGGAGAAGGAAATGACAAATCAATCTAGCATTTACATCTATGACTAGGTAGACAAGTCTTACCTAAATAAGGGATAAAGATAATCTTAGGAACATAATGATCACTTTCTATTACATAGAACTGAAAAGCTTCTTCCCAAACAACATAAATGCAATTCAAATTAAAAGTTAAAGTTTTAATTAGGAAAAAATGTTGTAGCAAATCTTTTCTGATAAAAGTGAGAAGTATATATTATATATGTGTGTGTATGTGTCCATGTATACACATACACGCACATATATATGCATATATATGGTATATGGTATATATGTGGCATAAGAATAGTAGCTACTCACAATAGATAAGCGGTCAAAGGAAATTGAGAGATAGTTTTGAAATGAATCTCAAGCTAATACTCCAATTCACTAAAAATAACAGGGAATACAAATTCAAACAACTCCTGAGATCTACCTCATACCAATCAGATTAGCAAAGAAGATAAATGAGGAAGATGGCAATTTTTGGAGAGGTTGTAAGAGGACAGTCACACTAATGCACTGTTAATACAGTGATGAATTGGCTCAGTTGCTCTGGAAAATAATTTGCAACTATATCATCCAAAGTCAGTAAACTGTTCATGCCTTTGATTCAGTATCACTATTATTATACACATACTTTCAAGTACATCAAGGACATATATGTAAAATAGTATTTATAGCAGCATTCTTTATTTTAGCAAAGACCTGGAAACAAAATAGATATTCATCAATTAAGGAATGATTGAATAATGCCCTCTGAACTCTTATCAAAGCATCAACCAGTCATGACTTCAAAAGACTGATGACTGATGACTTCCACCCCTTAGCAAAGAGTTGATGGGCTCGAGGTACAGAACCAGACAAAGAACCACAACACAACGTTAACGTGTTGATTTGTTTTCTTTTTTTTATTAAATTATTTTATTTGTTTTCAGTGTTCTACAATCACTTCCATGTAGCTTAGATTTTTCCTCCTCCTTCTCCTTTCTTACCCCTCCCTCCCCACTCTCTCCTTGAGATGGTGTACAATCTTATATAGGTTCTACACTTACATTCCTATTAATTACATTTTCATCTTAGTCATGTTGCATAGAAGAATTAAAATGAATGGGAGAAACTATAAAACAAAACAAAACACAATATAAAAGAAAATGGTTTGCTTCATTCTGCGATCCAATTCCATAGTGTTTTCTCTGGATGTGGAAGGCATTTTGCCTCAAGAGTCCATTGGGAATTTTTTAATTCCTTGCATTGAAATGAAGTACTAAGTCTACCAGAAAAATTTCTCTCACACTGTAGTTGTTGTGTACACAGTTCTCCTGGTTCTGCTTCTTTCAGCATCAGTTCATATAAGTATTTCCAGGCCTCTCTGAAGTTTTCCTGTTTATAATTTCTTATAACACAATAGTATTCCATTACATTCACATACCACAATTTGTTCAGTCATTTCCCAATTGATGGGCATCACCTTGATTTCCAGTTTTTGGCCAGTTTTCTGCTTCCCTCCTGATCTTGGTTGCATTGCATTTGTTTGTGCAAAAACTTTTCAATTTAATGTAATCAAAATTATCCGTTTTGCATTTCATAAAGTTCCCTATCTCTTGTTTGGTCAAAAATTTCTCCATTCTCAGTATATCTGACAAATACACTATTCCTTCTTCCCCTAATTTGTTTATAGTATCAATCTTTATACCTAGATCATGTATCCATTTGGACTTTATTCTTTGATTTGTTTTCTTGAGTAGACATCTTTATTATAAAGGAAGGCTTCTGGTAGGCGAATGTGAATTGATGGGTAGTGATATATTTGAAACAGCAATATTGTAATGATGATCGACTGTGAAAGACTTAACAACTCTGATCAATGCAATGACCAAAGATAATTCTAAAGGACTCAAAAAATATCATCCATTTCCAGAGAGAGAGCTGATGAGCATTGAGTATAAATTAAAATATGATTTTATAATTTCTTCATTTTTCTCAATTTTTTTGGTGGCATGGTTAATATGGAAATATGTTTTGCATGATTCCAAACAATCAATATATAGTTTGCCTTCTCATTGAATGAGGGAGAGGCTGGAGGGTGAGAGAGAATTTGAAACTCAAAATTTAAAAAAAAAATGTTAAAAAGGTGATACATATGAAAAGAGAGCATTAATAAATCATCTTTAAAAGTATACAGAAGAAAGAGGAGATACAAAAGGAATATAAAGGGAACAATTTGTTGCTACTTTATTAAACTTACATAAACATGCACACATTTTTTTTTTAGTATGTAGAGGAAGTTAGTTTCTTGTATAACCTTTTCTCCTGTTCTTATTCATGTCTTAAAATGCTTATTATTCTTCATGAGCACTGAATTCATAATAAAAAATAAAAATTAAAAAAATGTAACTAAGTTGGAATGTCAATTCATCATGAATTTCTGGTAAGTGCATTCATTATACGGTAGGGTAAGTTTATAGGCTTACAGAATTAGATGGTCTGAATTTTAAACATGATGGTGTTTCTTTCTGGCAAGGGCAAACCACCAGTACATAAACATACATTCAAATAAATTGTTCTGGGAAAACAATTTCCTTTCCTAAAAATGCTATCCTATCTTTTTTTTTAAAAACAGCAGGAGATTACATGACAATGTTCCATTTTAATTCTTTGCAATAGCATTAAATCATAATGAAAAATGAAGTGTGGTAGAAATGGCAGACATTTAACCACTGTTCTCTTTTCTGTGCTAAATTGTATGAATCAAAAGGAAAGATTTTCCTGTTGCACAACTACCAAATTAAATCATCTTCAGTTTCCCATGCAAGTCCAGGAGCTGCTTCAATATGATGTTGCATCTCCTCATGTTGCTGAAGGCAGGAGATGTTCAATAGCTTCAAGGAAAGGCAGTGTGGAGTAGTGGAAAGAGTGATGGACTAGGAGATCTTAATTCAAATCTCACCTCAGACATTGACTAGTCACGGTATTTGGGGCAAGCCACTTGACTTCTCAGAGTCTCAGTTTCCTTACCTGTAGCATTAGGATAGTAATATGGTTTTATGGTGTGTTGTGGGGTTTCTCAAAGAATTCAGACTCAGACCACCTCTAGTGTTGAGGGTGAGACTCTTCGATGAGTTGAGTTCTAAGAGGAACCAGCAACTTAGTGAGACAAGAGAGGTAGTTTTATAATGTAATGATGCTGATTACACAACAGAAATTATGAATATTAAAAAGGCAGGAGGGGTTTGTCAAGGGATTAGGTAATAGGGGAGTGGTCCTGGCCTCGGGTGGAACTGTCCATGTTATTACTCACAATACATACAGAAAAACCCATTGGAGGAGTATGTATGTAGATAATGATATTGTGATAAGCCTCTCTATGTCATAAGTTTACTCTAGGTCAGTTCTTTACTGTTATTGCCCAGGTGCCTACTTAGGGAAAGTCCCTTCTATTGTTTTGGGTGTCCACATCCTGCTTGAGCATCCTGGTGCTGCTGCTTTCTGATATTGTGGTCCTGTCTGAAATTAGATGGATGTGGTTGTGATTGAGTGTAAGGACACACCTGCTATTTCTGTGAGAAATATGAGGAATGGATCTGGAGGCAGTGGTTAGCTGGGGGTAGCGGCTAGCATTCCACTGTGTGGACATACCTGCTGTCCTAGTACAGGGCATGACTTTATGGACATACCTGCTGTTCTAGTGAGGCAGTGAGGCACATATGAGAAAGTCAGGATGTTGAGTTGGAGAGGGTAGGACTGTGGGCCTGCTGTTCAGTGAGGCCTATGATTGAGTTTGGGGGCCTATGGTGTGGTTAAAGCCAGACTGTGTGGTTAAAACAGGACATGCCTGTTGTTTAGTGAGGCCCATCAGGAAGTTAGAATACTGGGGCTGGAGGCAGTTTTATTAGAATTCCATCAGGAATACTTGCATTAGCTAGTGTACAAGGTTGCTGCAAATCTTAAAACGCTCCACAAATGTGAGTCACCGTCATTCAAACAGGAAAATTTAGGTGCTCTTTTGCATTATTTCATAGATTTTGAATTTTAGAGCTGAGGATGCTGGAAATCATCTAATCTAAGGCCCTAATTTTACAGCTGATGACACCTGATGAACTTCTGTTAATTCATAGTGAGAGGAATGGTATATTTTTCATGCTTAGCAACTGAGAGGCATAAACTTTGTGTACCATGGGAAGAAAATCACTTTAAGAAAATTTTGGTTTGACTTGTTTATAGAACGTTGCAGAATCAATCAGCTAATCCACAAACGTTTATTAAGTGCCTGGTGTATGCCAAATACTGTAGTAGGGGCTGGGATTTTGTTTTTGCAGAGGCAAAAATAAAGAAACCCTGATCAACTTAACTAGCCTCCTAGATAAGGAATGGGTAATAGAGGTGGAAATTTTAAGCCTTAGACAAAATATAAAGAAGGTTTTATATGCTTTTGGGGGGCTACGTATATAGCATGTAGTAGATTTAGTATTTATATAGAAGTTCTTGATCAAAATTAATCAAGTTACAGAGCAGCTAACCACTGACTGAGACAAGATTGGCCATGTCCCTGGTGGCCCTTTAAATAGTGACACACTCTCTCTAGGAGTCAGTCAAGAGTTCAAGTGAATTCTTGGTAGTCAGTGCTGTCAATACAAATAAGGAAAAGAGACACTCAAGGGATTTACAATCTAAAGAGGGAACCTGGCACACAAAAAGAAGCCAAAAAGAGGGTGGCACCAGGGTTCACAGACGTTGAAGCCCAGCAGAGCTCCTGATGGAAAATGGAGTTAAGAAGGTTGTGAGCCCTCTCCAAAGGAAGGCTTCGGAAATAGTTTAGCATTTCACCTTCAAGCCCTCCAAATGAAGAGGAGAAGCGATTGAGAGAGAGTTGAGAAGGGGGAGTGTAGGGCAGCTAGGTGGCCCAGATAGGCCACTGGGCTTGTAATCAGGAAGACCTGAGTTCAAATTTGACCTCAAACACTTACTAACTGTGTGAACCCAGGCAAGTCATTTATTTGTCCATTTGCTTCAAATCCTCAACTGTAAAATGGTGACATACTGGAGAAGGAAATGGCAAGATCTCTGTTGATGGAGACACTGAGCAATAACAGAGTACCAAAATCTGAGTTGTCCTTTGTGGAGATGAGACTTCAGGTGATCTGTTTACCTCTGGGGGTGAGGAAGGCAAGGACTTATTCCCTGGAGCTGAGCTGAATGGAGAATGGGAGTAGTTCAGCTGGGAACTGGAAGACTGTGACTTCTAGCAGCTTGACAGCTGAGAAGCGACAGGAACTATGGAAAGATGGACACCATCTCTTGTGATAATTCCTTATCTTTTGGAAGACAGCAGGGGTTTCTCTCCCAGAGTAGCTAAGGGTCTTTCAGTAGAGCTGATGGGGTGATGGGACCTGCACCATTAAAAGGAAAAGACCATATCTTTGAAAACAACCCAGTCCCTGAATTTTCCCATATATTTCAGCAGCCCAGATCATTGGCATCTTGTCCAAGGTATCTGGCCCAGGCCAGTCCAGTTAGATATTTGACAGTCCTTTCACCGTTACTCTTGGCCCATCCCAGGTTATTTTCCACTCCTTAATCCCATCCAGAACTTTTCACTGTCCCCCTTTTTTTTGTATATAAGTCTTATCCCCATTAAGTTGCAGACTCATTAGGAATCTATCCACTTCTACTGGTATTACAATAAACCATGCTACTTTGACTAGAAGAAAGTTTGAGCATGTGAATTCTTCCCTGGTGGACATCACCCTGAACCCTGACATTTTGGGATTCCAAGCAACCCCAAACCACCTCAAAGCTGTAGTAGGAGACAGTACCTAGAAGGATGTTGTTCCCTTAGTTTGAGGCAAAAGTGTGATCTCTGAGGACAGCCAGCCTTGGCTGTCAGGAATTGAACTGTGGAAAGGAGCACCTGGGCTCCAGGACACAGATAACAACTTGTCAGACAGAGATTCTATTCCTAAAGGGGAGAAGGTGACACAATCTGAATTTTGAAGGAAATGGGGGCTTTTAAGAAGCAGAAGTGAGCTAGGAGTATGAAACAACCAGTGTTGAAGAGAAACTGGAAATAATGTGTCATGTAGGATGAACAGTGAAGAAGCCACTTTTGTGGTACCACAGGTGTGTACATGTGATATATAATAAGGCTAAAAAGGTAGGTTCAAGTCAGGTTGAAAATGACTTAAATTCCAGAGACAGGTGTTTTATTTTTTTTAATCCTAGGAAGCCACTGGAATTTATTGACTGGAGGAGTGATATAGCTTGACCTGTGCTACAGTGATATCTTTTTGGCAGCTTGAACATCTCTTATACGTTTACATCTGACTGTAATAAAGTAGTCAACAGAACTCTGCAATGTAAGGGAACAAAGGGGCCCTTTACTTTTACCTACTTGACCATTCTGCTTGGCTTTCACATAGAATCATTTAGCTTGGGCTGAAAGGGTATGGCACAGTTGACCTTTCTTGAGGTTGTACTCTTTTCTTGGAAAGGAAACAGAGTCAGTTGATGTATGAGGCAGTTCTGCCTACATTTGATCTTAGCCGAAAGGCCTGCTGCAATCCAGAAAAATTCCTAATTTGCCCTCAGTATCTCAAATCAGGGCAAAAATCTGGGACTTTTCATTTCTACTTCTATGTTTCAGGGTTCCAATTAGCTTCATGGATAGAATTTCCTATAGCTTAGGTTTGCTAAGAGGATTTTCTATGCTTCCCTCAAAAATCTGTGCAGAGACTCCCTGGGGTATTACAGTGAATTAAAGGGAATTCTCTTTCTGTATTGGTTATGCTAGCAAAGTACCCTAAAACATCTCGGGTCTTAATCTAATGCCATAAATCTGAAGAGGCATCAGAATATAGTTGGCAAAGTCTGACCTCAGGGTCAGAGGACCTGGGATGGGGTCCCAGCTCTGCTGCTTATGAATTGTATGTCTTTGGGCATTTACGCACCTCCTGAGGCTTCAATTTTCTCCTGTGTAAAATGGCTTGGGTGTAGAGATGGGGAAGGAAAGGTGTTGGATACAGTATCTAGTCCATATTGCTACTGACAAAAAAATCCATCCTCATTGTAACTGCATTAGAGAAAGCAGAATTCATATACTAAAGGACAACAAAGTGAGGGAAAAACAGGAATTAGCTGCTTCAAAGGTAAAGAATTAATGTCTGCCTAGCTCAATATGAAGTCAATTGTTTTTTCTTATCTCATCAGCTAAGATTCTTATCTTTTTTGCCAGTGAAAGAAGGACTATTTCATAAACATTATAATTCTTTATCAAACAATGACCCAGACTGTTGAAAAGACTTGTCTAACAATTCAAATGGATGAAGACTACATATTACCCACATTATGACATGCAGTTATATGATCAGTCCATTAGTGAAGATATGCTATACAATTCCTTAATGGCAATAACTTGGGTCAAGAATTGAAAAGGCAGAAGAAAGTGTACTAGACTGTCTTGGGAAACTGAGCAACTTCAAATGATGCCACTTTCCTGTTTTTATAGTAAGCCCATCATTTTTAACACTAATAGTCTCCAAGTGATGCTCTAAGTCATTATAGAACACAAGTTGGGAAAAAACAAAATTGCTGATAGAAGGTAATGGAAAGGCACATGGCAGGCATTTGAAAACTACCCTTTATTAGCCCCTCTCCTTCATAAACTCCATGTTTCAGCCAAACTGGTTTACCAGTTGTTTCCTGAATACATATATCTTCAATCTCTGTGCCTTCTTGGAGGCTGTCTCCCAAGCTGGGATGCACTTTCTCCTTACTTCTACTTCTCAAAACCTTTAGCTTCCTCTCAATCCCATGATCTCCTGGGTGTTTCTTTCTTTCTTTCTTTTTTTTTTTTGATTTTTAGTTAAATTTATTTATGTAACTTTTTACATTCATTTCCACAAAATTTTGGGTTCCAAATTTTCTCCCCATTTGTCCCCTCTCCCCACCCCAATACACTAAACATTCTAATTGCCCCTATCACCAATCTGCCCTCTCTTCTATCATCCTTCCCTTCCCTTGTCCCCATCTTCTCTTTTGTCCTGTAGGGTCAGATAACTTTCTATTCACCATTACCTGTATTTCTTATTCCTAGTAGCAAGAATAATACTCAACAGTTGTTCCTAAAGCTTTGAGTTCCAACTTCTCCCCATCCCTCCCTCCCCACCCATTCCCTTTGGGAAGGCAAGCAATTCAATATAGGCCATATCTGTGTAGTTTTGCATATGACGTCGATAATAGTCGTGTTGTGTAAGACTAACTATATTTCCCTCCATCCTATCCTGCCCCCCATTGCTTCTATTCTCTCTTTTGATCCTGTCCCTCTCCAAGAGTGTTGATTTCAAATTGCTCCCTCCTCCCATTACCCTCACTTCCATCATCCCCCCTACCCTGCTTATCCCTTTCTCCCCCACTTTTCTGTATTGTAAGACAGGTTTTCATACCAAACGAGTGTGCATTTTATTCCTTCCTTTAGTCAAATGTGATGAGAGTAAACCACATTTTTCTCTCAGCTCCCTTCCTTTTCCCTCCACTAAAAAGTCTCCTACCTGCCTCTTCTATGAGAAATAATTTGCCCCATTCCATTTCTCCCTCTCTCCTCCCAATACATTTCTCTCTCACTGCTTAACTTCATTTTTTTAAGATATGATCCCATCCTATTCAATTTACTCTGTGTTCTCTGTCTCTGTGTGTGCGCGCACGTGTGTGCGTGCACACACACATGTATAATCCCACCAACTACCCAGATACTGAAAAGTTTCAAGAGTTACAAATATTGTCTTTCCATGTAGGAATGTAAACAGTTCAAATTTAGTAAGTCCCTTATGACTTCTCTTTGCTGTTTACCTTTTCATGCTTCTTTTCATTCTTGTGTTTGAAAGTCAAATTTTCTTTTCAGCTCTGGTCTTTTCATCAAGAATGCTTGAAAGTCCTCTATTTCATTGAAAGACCAGTTTTTCCTCTGAAGTATTATACTCAGTTTTGCTGGGTAGGTGATTCTTGGTTTTAGTCCTAGTTCCTTTGACTTCTGGAATATCATATTCCACACCTTTCGATCCCTTAATGTATAAGCTGCTAGATCTTGTGTTATCCTGATTGTATTTCCACAATACTTGAATTGTTTCTTTCTAACTGCTTGCAATATTTTCTCCTTGACCTGGGAACTCTGGAATTTGGCCACAATGTTCCCAGGAGTTTCTCTTTTTGGATCTCTTTCAGGCGGTGATGGATGGATTCCTTCAATACTTATTTTGCCCTCTGGTTCTAGAATGTCAGGGCAGTTTTCCTTGATAATTTCATGAAATATGATGTCTAGGCTCTTTTTTTGGTCATGGCTTTCATGTAGTCCCATAATTTTTAAATTGTCTCTCCTGGATCTATTTTCCAGGTCAGTTGTTTTTCCAATGAGTTATTTCACATTCTCTTCCATTTTTTCATTCTTTTGGTTTTGTTCTGTGATTTCTTGGTTTCTCATAAAGTCATTAGTTTCCATCTGCTCCATCCTAATTTTTAAAGAACTATCTTCTTCAATGAGCTTTTGAACTTCCTTTTCCATTTGGCTCATTCTGCTTTTGAAAGCATTCTTCTCCTCATTGTCTTTTTGAACCTCTTTTGCCAATTGAGTGAGCCTATTTTTCAAGGTGTTATTTTCTTCAGCATATTTTTGGGTCTCCTTTAGCAAGGTGTTGAACTGCTTTTCATGATTTTCTTGCATCTCTCTCTTTTCTCTTCCCAGTTTTTCCTCCACCTGTATAACTTGATTTTCAAAATCCTTTTTGAGCTCTTCCATGGCCTGAGCCCATTGAATATTTATTTTGGATGTTTGGGATACAGAAGCCTTGACTTCTATGTCTTTCCCTGATGGTAAGCATTGTTCTTCCTCATCAGAAAGGATGGGAGGAGATATCTGTTCACCAAGAAAGTAACCTTCTATGGTTGTATTTTTTTTCCCTTTTCTGGGCATTTCCCCAGCCAGTTACTTGACTTGTGAGATTCCTCTCCACCCCTGCCCTGAATCCAGATCTGCCCAGTTAGTGCTTGGGGTCTGAGATTCAAATACTGCACCTCAGCCTCAGGGCTTTCAGCGGGGGTAGGGCTGATATTCAGTATGAGATTAAGTTCAGCTGCTCGGGTGGGGGCAGGGCTGCCTCACAGGGCTCAGTTCCCTCAGGGGGTTTATGCAGAGACCATCAACAATGGATGTGAGCTCCTGTCTGTTTTGGGAGCCCCTATCTGCTGCTGCCTCTGCTGCTGCCTCCTGAGGGGGCCTGAGTTATGGGGACACCCCACTTCCCTCTTGGCCAGCCAAACAGGCTCTCTCACTAACCTTTGACATCTGTGGGTGGATGGACCTGCATGGCCACTGGAAAGTCCATCCCTGAAGCCTGCTCAGATCTGCTCCTCTTGGTGCCACGAGGCCAAGGCAGGGCTGGGATCTGCTCTGCGTCCAGTGTGCGACGGACCTTTGGTGTTGGTTTTTCAGGGCTCTCTGGAACAGAAATCTCCTCTACTCCATTGTTGTGTGGCTTCTGCTGCTCCAGAATTTGTTGGGAGTTCTTCTTTAGAAGTATTTTATGGGCTGTGGGTTTGGAGCTAACATATGTGAATCTTTCTACTCTTCCATCTTGGCTCCTCCCCGCCTCCTGAGTGTTTCTCTCCCATCCCCCTGTCCTCACTCTGTTACCGGTCCTCTGTTTATCTCCATATATGTTATTTCTCTCCTATAGAATGCAAACTCCTTAATGATAAGAACTATTTCATTTTCATTTGATGTCCCCAGAATGGAGGCTTTCACATACTAGGCACTTAATAAATGTTTGTGGAATTGAAAGGACTCAGAAGAACATTGGCACTAACTAGAGTATCATTAGTTATAAGCTATAAATAATTTGGCCAATCGTGAAGCTTTGAACTACTTACAGAAACTCATGTCATCAAGCCTTCCAAACAAATTAAGTTTAAGCTAGCTGAACGTATTTCTTGCTGGGTTGCCTCAGTGTAAGGAAATGAAAGAAGGTGATGATAACGAAAAGGAAAGTAAGGCAGAAATAATAAAAACTAATGATCATTTCCATTTTCCCTGTGATGTTTCATTCATTGACAAGGGATTCAGATTTGATGGCAAGTTATGTTGAAATTTGAAAAAGCTTTCCAGTGCTTTGGCCTTGGGTTACTGACACCCCATGAAAGGGGACACCTGGGCATGGCAGCCTAGGCATAGCAGAATAGCTAAGAAAATTAGGGATAGAGCTTTTGATAGACTCACCTGCATTTTTGGATCAAAACATGGGTAATAGAGGAAAAATTGTTATTCTCTTTTCTATATATACCAAAGGTGTGTATGTATGTATGTATATATGTATATGTATGTATGTATATATGTATATGTATATGTGTGTATCTGTATGTGTATACCCAATCCCAATTAAATCTTGTCACTATTTTAAACTGCTGAAAGTTGCTATTTGTCTAAATGTTTCTTTGCCCCCTGTTCTAGCTTATACTCAGCTCTCCTCTGTTAGATTACTTGTGCTAATTATCCTATTAACAACTTTCTATGACTCACTTTGAGTTCTAAATACCAAGAGGAGCTTTCCGTTTCTCTTGACTTCAACTACCCTGCCTACTTCTAGAATTCTTAAATCTTTGCCTTGTCTTTTTTTGTCTTGGCTTATCTGAACTATATGTGAATTCTTACTTCATTTCCAGTTGTTATGCAAAATGTACTAATATAGAGGGTGCTTCAAAGTCACTCTATCAGACAAGGAACAAGCTTAGCATGTTCTAAAGTCACATTTCAATGGTGGCAACTTCTTTTGTAAGCTGTACAGCTCAGACACAGTCTCTCCGTCTGCCTATAGATGGGCACAGACAAATGAGTCCCCCTCTGAGGGTTCCCTCTTTTTCTAGGAACACACAAACATGACACAGATTCCTGATTTGAAACCCAAGTGGTCAAGCTACTGACTCATATATGTGGACATGTATTAATCTGTATCCCAGTTCTATAGGTAAGAACTAGCTGTCTCTTATTAGGGTGTATCTTAACTGCAAAGTACTCTACATTGACTTCAATAATAACCTGCCTTGCCAAAGTGGAGATAAGCAGCCAGACTACATCACCACCATGAGAATTTGTCTGCCATTGTACTTCATTGATTCCTTGCCATTCCATGAGGAAGAGATGTCAGGTGATGAATCATAAATCCTGCCTGAAAAACTAAAGCTACTTTCTGCTTCCTGGTGCTTGCTTATTTATTTCCCTTTTATAAAAGTCAGCTCCATTGAATTTTTTGTGGTTTTCCCTGATGGGTTGTCTCTCATTTCTGATCTCTCAAACATCTCAAGTCTATGTCAGGGGTTGCATATTACTTTTTTTTTTAAAGTCAGGATTGTTTATCAGTACTCATCTCTTATCTCATTCTCATCTCTTTTGATGGGATTCGGATAGAAATCATCTGAGGACAGATCACTAAGTTATTATATATTTAATACTCTGTAGACTATTGTACAGACATAAAATAATTGCTTTTTTTTGATAATTGAACAAGAGCAATGAGAGCTAAGTTCATCTTTTGTAGCCTCTCTGAAAGCTTCTTTGGGACAAATCCAGCAGGAAACAGAACAAGCAGACACATGCTTTGTTCTCCTCCCCCATGGCCTTAATTTCTTCCACTGGGTATACGTATTTTTAAAGCTTTTGATTGTATATAGTTAGACATTATGAATATTTGGTATGGTGACAGCTAATGAAACTGCTATTTTTTAAATTTTGTAGATCATTGTTATGTCCAGGGGATTGTGGGCAACAGTTCTCTCTGTAATAATGCTCAGGCTGCAATATTGTTTAATGGTTGAATTATTAAGGATATTTTGGAACTTGTATTTATAGTATAGGATTTTTGTTGGTTTGTAAATAATAATAGTTACCTGATGGTAAACTTCCTAGTATCTTATAATTGATAAATTTTTGCAGTTTGTGGTGATATATTGCATAATTTCTACCACTTCACATAATCTACAAAAACCAATGTTTGACCTCCTTAAGGATAGCTTTCTCCTTTTCCTCCTCCATATCTTCTTTTTATTCCTTCTTCCCTTCTTTCTCCTTTTTTTCTTCCTCCTCCTCCTTCCTCCTCCACCCTCTTCCTTCTCCTTCTTCTTTCTCATGCTCCTCCTCCTTTCCTTGAAAGAAGAATATGAAAGTCCTAGACATGGGTGGGCTACAAGTAACATCACAAAAATGAAATTAGTATCTTAACATAAAGGAAACAATTCACCACAGTGGAAGATATTTCTGAATTAGCTACAGAAAGCTTAGCATGTGCCTCAACTAAGCCTGATCAATCTGAAAAGTATTTATAGATGAAATTGGCAGGAGGATGATAAATGGGAAAATAGAACAGATTTGCCAGCATTCCCATAACTATCTATTTTCATCAGTGATGACAGTGGAACCACCATATTTGGACATGTTCCAAACAATAAAAATTGTGAGGCATTCCCAGAGATGAAACACTATCAAACACAGGAGAATACTGAGAGAGAGAGAGAGAGAGAGAGAGAGAGAGAGAGAGAGAGAGAGAGAGAGAGAGAGAGAGAGAGAGAGAGAGGAAAAGCAAACTAAACATCTTCTAAGAGTCACCACCAAGGAATCTGAGGCCATATCTTTCTTTGTTAACAAATGTTGGTGGATGCCCTAGCCCTGTCCCTTCTCAGGGATTGGATGTGGATTGGGTGTAGAGGCCTCTTTGCCTTCCTCTCTCACTGCTCTGATATTTACATACACACACACATACACACACACACAGACACACACACATATATATTCTTTCATGATTCGTCAAACACTGTTACATTTCCATTACCACCAAGCTTGGAAGAAAACAGAGTTGTCATTGCTGCACTGGATACTTCACAGTACCAAAGCCTCAAACACAAGACCTCTTGCCATTTGAACTTTACTTAGGAGTAGGGTTGCAGACCCAAGCCCAATATTTTGCTCCATTTATAGGGAAGCTTCCAGATATACCTTATTTATCACCATATTGAGATAAGGCAAAAGTATTTGTGCTGAATGAGTTTCAGTCATGTCCTTGGGACACAATACATAGGCATTTATAGAGCCATTTGCCTGTTACAATCTCGCTTCTTCCCTTGTCTATGAATGAGAAATGGCATATTCCTCTGTTATCATAGTATGCTTGTAACTGAGTCTCAGTCAAATGATTGTGTATCCTCATGCTAGAGCTAGCACATTCCTATCTCTTCTCCTAAAACATGTGGTACAGAGTTTTCTGTCGCCTAGTTTTTCTATTGCCTGTCCCTTTCCCTATGACCACTCTTGACTTATCACTATCCACCTCAGCCATATCCTTCCTAGTCCCTGTCCTGCTCTATCCTTCATTTCCATTGTGTTTTTTAGAACCCTATTATGTTGTTAATAAACTAGCCTCCATCTTAAACCTCTTCATCTCATCCTTCTTTTCTAGTCTTGAACTTATGTGAAACTGACTCACTATGAAGGACATTATATCCCTGGTTACCTTCTCCAACACTGGCCCCCCTCAACACCAGGTCAATAGGAAGAGTAGGCAGACTTCCTGCTTTATGATACCACTTAAAGACCCTCTGTCTGCTGACTTCACTCATCAATCTCCCCTTCTTCAAAAGTCAGTCCATCCATCCCATATGACCCTATTCTGATCCTAATCTGCCCACCTTATGCCACTCTCCCTACCTTCTCAAGGAGTTCAGCACCTGGATCCTATCCTGGAATAAGATTCCTCTCTTACCCAAGATCTGGTCTTTTCCTTGGGGGCCCAAGGTCTCCCAGTGCATTCTGGGTGAATATCCTGATGAATATCTGGTCACTGGACTCAGATAGTTCTGGAGGAGAAGTGAGGCTGGTGACCTTGCACAGCCCTCTCTCACTCAAAACAAAGTCAAGTGCAAGTCATGTCATCATTTTACTGATGTCGTGGTCCTCTTCAAAAACAAAGGATAAACACAACAAATATTCATATTGCTATTTCTTCAAAACCACCCCTCCCTCCAGTTCATTAGGTTTCTCAACTCTCATGGTGTATACTTTTATACCACCTCAGTCACACAGGTTTTACCTCCGTGATTCAGAACTCTGAAATTCATCTGCCTGGTCATTCTCTTTCTTTTGCTTCCTGTGTCTCACTGCTCCTAAACCTATTCTTTGTCCTTGCCAGGACCTCCAGGCTCTCTGCCTCCCCTTCTCCCAGTCTATTACCCCTGCTCTGGCTTCATTTTCTTCCCTTTGAAATATTTACCTTTTAGTTGAGTAGTTCAACATACAACATTCTTTACTCTCAAATCCCTTGCTTCTTTCCCTTTTGCTTATTACGACAAAACCTTACCCTGGCAATATCCCTGCCCATCCCCCACCTCAATCTACTTTCTCTGTTCCTGTACTTACTTTGCTGAACACTGATGGAGGAAGTCATTTGACCCTGTCAACCACAAATTTATGTTATATAATCTTATCTAAGCCCTTGCTGCTTCATGCCAATCTTTTTACTTTTCTCTAATTGATGTTATCACACCCCCTGCAGCAGCTGCTCCAAACCTCTTCTTCCTTCCTACTCTCCTACGCTGTCCTCTCCCCTTCCTTCTTGACTGAAGACTGCAACTCCTACTTTCCCAAGAATATAGAGGCCACATTCCATGGGTTTCTTCTCTATCTCACAATCTTTTGCAAAGAACAACTGCTTTCCTTGTGCCCTTGATTCCATGTTCTCTGATTCTCTTAGGAACTTGCCTGGTCAGGTCTTCTTGTTTCCTTTTTCCTCTTCTTTTCTCTTGGATCCTTCCCTATTGCTTACAAACATACCTAACTTCTTTGTCCAAGAACACTAATTTCTTAATTGCTAAGTCTTCTGGTCTTTTTCTTAGCTCTTCTTGACTTCTTTGTAGCATTTAACAGTGCTAAATGCTACAAAGAAGTAAAAGAGTTTCAGTTGGGTAATACAATCAGATATACTGCAAGAGACTGAGAAGTGAGTTGGAGTAGAGAAAGTTGGTAATAAGATTATGGCTTTTGAAAGGGAAGAGAAATATAGGACGATAGCTTAAAAGGATGATAGAGTGAACTGAAGATTCTTTAAAAGGATGTGGAACATTTGGAGATGTTTGTAAGCAATGGGAATGATAGTTATGTAAGTAGAAAGAAAGGGATGTGTATGAGATATGTGTTGTTGGGGAAGAATTGGCAAGACTCCCATCTCTTCCTTTCTTCAATCTATTTTCTATACACTTACCAAAATAATCTTCTTAAAGCAATATCTGAGCATGTCACTTGTGATGAAGAGCCTTTGGTAGCTCCCTATTGCCTTTATGATAAATTACAAACTCTTTAGAGTAGAATTACAAACTCATCACAATTTGACCATAGTTTTCCACAGAATTTATTTCATTTTATCCCTCTCCATGTACATTACATTCCCACCAAACTGCTTTACTAGCTGTTCCCCATCAGTTATATTCTACTTTCTACTTGCTCTGTGTTTTTGTATCTCATGCATCAAATTCCCTCCTTTCTCTCTTATACCTCCTCCTGGTAACCTTCGAGGGTCAACGCTTTTTTTGGGGAAACTCTTCTAATTGCTAATGCCATCTCCTTCATCAAATAATCAGTGAATATACTGACCTATTTACTTGAATGTCAGTTTCTTCAGGGCAGGGGCAATTTTCTTTGGTTTTGTCTTTTTATCCCTAGTGCCTCACACAGTACACATAGTAGGCACTTAGCAATTGTTCATTGGATTGAATTGGATTAGTGCTCAACGTGCCCATATGAGGAAACGGAAATGAGATATGCAAAAAGATGAAGTTAAGAAGGGGTGCTGGACCAGACCAAGCACCTTACACCGAAGAAATTGCTGGAAGAGACACAATTTTGAAAGCTTGAATGTTTCAGTTCTCAAGACATCTGAATGAGGACAAGAGATCAAATAATTGGTCAAAATAATGAACAGTGGTACCATGGGGGAAAAACATGACTGAGAGCACCTACCAATCCTCTCTGTCTACTTTCTCATTTCTGTAAAATCTTTGTGACTTTATGTATTTTATAATACATTGAATGTACCCTTTATGAAAATATAGGAAGAAAATAAGTGAGATGGGAAGTGAACAATTCTTTGACCTATTCAGCTCTTAGAGACCTAAACTGTTGAATGGTTGCATTCCACTTTAATGGAGGTAATACCCACAATGATGAACTTACAAATCCTTAGAGTACTGAAGTAGTCAAATATTGCTACCATTGTATTTTAAAGGATAGTTTCACGCAGACTTTTATAACTCTTATATAAAGTATAGAATAGAAATCTAATGGATCCTTGAGCATAAGGGTTAATCTATAGGATGAAGGAGTTGAAAAGGGTGAAAGAACAATACATAAAATAAAATATTATTGTTATTTTTATTTTACCTTAACTAAAATAAAATCATTTTGTGATTATTTTACCTTGTAGGCATGCTCTGCAAGATAAACATGATAAACAGACAAAATTGTTATTTCCATGTTAATTTCATAGTTAGACCAAACTATTTGCATCTAGGGTGATTTGCAGAACAATGTCAAGATTTTAGGGTGGAGTAGGGCTAGGTTTAATGTGTTATAAATTTAATTTCAGCCAACATTGGTCAGAACAACATTATTTGTGATGTGGATAAACTGGAAATAATTAAAAATGTATAGTAATTTATGGAATTTTTCTCCTCAGACTAAGCAAAACTAAAAGGTAAATATGTTAAGAGTTCTGTGATCTTAAACACATTTTTTTTTTGGAACTGGAGGAAGATAATATTTGTTCTGATGAATGCATTTCTCATGTGGATTGGAAATACCTTGCTTCTCTCTCTAGATCTGAGGGAACCATGAATCATCATTACCATATGGGAGACCTTTGTTCTTAATTAGGAGATCACTTATACTTCAGTTTAGTTGCACATAGTGCACGAGATTATGGATTTTTTTTTTTTTTTTGTGGTAAGGAGCAAGTCCAAATAAATTGAGCAACAGTTTGTGTTCATGGAACCCAGGACACCACAAAGCACCAGGGAGCTGAAACCATTTGTCTGGGAAAATTTTGAGAGTCTAATGGAACACACAGTGCTTGCCTTGGCAATATGCAGGTCTGTTTTTTAAGTGCAAGGAAGGTCAATATACTCCTTTTTCTAGTAGTTTGCTAGCACTCAATTATTTTGCCACTTTTTCCCTTGTTTTCTGGGCTATTTCTGTGATAGTTCATTCTCCCTCCCCCAATAGATTCTGCTCAATAATAGATTGTTATTAGATATTAAAAAGTGCCCCTGTTCTATGCTTTGTAATTGATCTAGTGCCCTGGTCCACCTTATTATTACTGTACTTCATCTTTTAATTTGAAGGTGAGAGATAAATTACCTTGAATTAAAGAAAAAAAGCTGTTTACAAATTACAAAAGAAAACCAATATCCATTTAAAAGAACACTGGAAAGTAGTGCCTTACCTAGTGTAATAGTATATTTAAAATTTTTCTGGTTTAACTTCTATCTGGTGCAACTTTCCTCAGTAGTTTCACATAAAAATCAAGACAAAATTGCATTATTGAATTAAAGGTTATACCCTTACTCTACAATCTAACATAGGAAGCCATCCATTTTCACTGGTAATATATTTCACAAATTCTATCGAGTAGAGGAATTCACAGGTAAGCATTATAAAAGTGAAGCATAGGAAGTGATGAAGCCAAGGAGAGGAGAGTCTCTGGGAAGCCAGGAACAACTAGGAATATATTTATCTAGGACAAAATCATTTGAGGGAAAGTAGCTATAGCATATAGTTAAACCACAAGTACACCCTCCCACCTCCTGCAGTACTGGGGATGGTCTCATCTCTTCTCCCTAGTGAGGGAGAAAGGCTGTTTTGATGACCAGTAGTGCCAGTATCTGAGGACTGAATAGACCTGATTACATGTGGATTTAAGTAGAATTTAAGCTGTTCAATGGCAGGGAATGTCTTCCTTCTTTCCTTCCTTCCCTCTTTCCTTCCTTCCTTCCTTTCTTCTTTCCTTCTTTTCTCTTTATATCTCTGGTAATTTGAACACAATAAATGTTGAATTGAATCAATTTGGATTTACAGAAATCAAGACCTGTAGACAGTCTTTATTTTGGTCTTGATTCAGAACTTGAAATAATTTAATTATAATAATAATCTCTTTCTTTGGTAACAGTTTTGTCTGACATTACTCTGTTCTTTCCTTTGCGTGCAAGAAGTTGCTATTAACAAAAACAACAAGCAACACTATTTTACATTTATAATACTATCTTATATTTTTAGCTTTCCAAAATATTGTTATTTCAATGAGTTAATTGTGTCCTCATAGTAACCTAGTGACATGAATGGGGCAAGTATTATATCCATATAACAGATGAAGAAAGTTAGTTGAAAAGGGTTAAGTAATACATGTTTGGTGAACTAAAATTAAAGGGGAAAGGAAAGTTATTTCTGCCTTATTTATCATAGCTTTCGCCTTTGTGGGGGAAGGTGAGCAGAATTGCTATTGCTATGTCCTTGCTGGTTGCATCCTGGCATTACTTTGCACCACCTGGATTACCATCTCCATTTAGGAGTTAGATTTGTTCAATTTGACATGAGATTGTGTGTGGCCATCCATGAACTACATACCTCCTGTTTCCCAGTGGTAGAGAGAAGATGCACAATTACCCACTTGGCATATGGATGCTTAACACGAAAGTTAAGGTCAAACATCTCATTCTCACAACTTGCCTTGGGAGCAACTGTAATTATAATATCCTCAGTGTAAATTACAGCTCGAGCATATCAATTCAGTTTGTGAGCATTTCTCCCCCATTAGAACAAAGATTCTTGATGACAGGGACTTTGTTTTTGTCTTTCTTTTTGTCCCCAGAACTTAGCACAGTGTTTAGCACCTAGTAAGTGCTTAGTAAATGCTAGTGAGCTAATATTAATGTAGTTTTAAATTTGTGTTATTGTCTTTTGCATTTTTTGTTGTCATTAAGTCATTATTTCTTAGTCATGCCTGACTCTCTGTGATCCCATTCAGGGTTTTCTTGGCCAAGATATAGAGTGATTTGCTATTTCCTTCTCCAGCTCATTTTACAGATGAAGAAACTGAGGCAAACAGGGTTAAGTGACTGGGCCAGGGTCATACAGCTAGTAAGTGTCTGAGACCAGATTTGAACAGATGACTCTTCTTGACTCCGTGCTTGGCACTCTATCCACTGGGCCACCTAGTTGCTCCCTGCCCCATTCCATTTCACTTCACTCTCAGTTCTGAAAAGATTTCTTTCTTCTCCTCCACCTAGTGATTCTTCCCTTGTAATGAAGACTAAGGAGGGAAGAGGAAAAGAAACTAGAGGCTCAGCAAAACCAACCCACAAATCAAACAAATCAGACAGAATATGCCATATTCTACACTTATGGTCCTCTGCCTCCCCAAACAAGGGATAGAGATGAATTTTTCAACCCTTCTCTATGGCTAATCTTTTTAAAATGTCAGTGTTTTGTTTCATTTAAAAAATTCTTTCAATGTCCTTTGTTACTTCGTTTTCTAGTCAATATAAACACCTATTATGCATGATGCATTGTACACTATGTGCGAAGGTGTGTGTGTGTGTGTTCATTCTTCGTTGCCAAAGAAGAGCATGCCATTAGAGAAATAATGATATGACTTGCACTTAACTTTGTTTTGAGTGAGGGAGGGCTGTGCTGGTCACCAGCCTCACTTCTCCTCCAGAGCCATCTGAATCCAGTGACCAGATATTTATCAGGATGACTGGAGATGACCCAGGATGAGACAATTGGGGTTAAGTGACTTGCCCAAGGTCACACAACTAGTGAGTGTCAAGTGTCTGAGGTGAGATTTGAACTCAGGTCCTCCTGACTCCTGCATTGGTGCTTTATCCAATGCACCACCTAGTTGCCCCACTCGGTTTGGTATCAAATGAATGATTACAGGAAGAAAGGGTTTTATTCCCCATTTCCCTGATCATCTTCCTCCCCAAGTGGCCAAATGAACATTGGACATTATCCAAAATGGAATCTTGATAAGAGTTTGTGGTGTGCTAAGATAAATATTGGTACATGCCTGACCTTTGAGATATTTAGACATAGGCCCATGTTAGATCTTAAGAGGAACTTTTCTGATTTTATTACCTATCCCCTCCCCTCCCCCTAACAACTTTTTCTCTCATTGGGAAAGCAAAATGAGACACATTTTTTGTATGTGTATGCAGGAATTTGGTTTGATTGACTAAGAATGTTTGTTACCAGATTTTTCTTTTTCTTTTCTTTTATTTTGGATGGAGGAAAAAAAAGGAGTGAAAATGAATGCTTGTTAATTGAAATAATTTAATTTTATTTATTTTGGAAAAGTAAGTGGAGTAATCAAACTCTTTGCTTATCCAAAATGCTTGGAGCATGCACTTGGGAATCCCAAACATCTTCATGCTTGTCTCCTTTCATTTCACCCTCAACTGGACTGAGAATTAAGATAGAAACATCCATCATAAGTTAAACCACACCATAAGAAACAAATATCTCTAGTTTGGAGTTTTTAGCAAGAGAGATTTAGTCTGGCAGGAATTTTTAACCTGGGGCCCAAGAATTTGTTAAAAATTTTTTTTGACAACTGTAATTCAATGACCAGTCTTTTTATACCTTACTCACCAACCCCCCATGTATTTTTTCATCCAGAGGCACCAGCCTCCTTGTTCCTTACACAAGATATCTATTTCCCTAATGCATTCATTTTCACTGACTGTCACCAAGCCTGGAATTCTCTTTCTCCTCATGTCTACTTCCTAGCTTCTTTGGCTTCTTCCCAGTCCAGCTAAAATCCAATAGCCTATAAGAAGCCTCACCTGATCCCCCTTAATACTGATGCCTTCCCACACTGGCTGTTTATCTCAGGTTGAAGTCAATCCCTCCCTAGCTAAAGTTCCAACTGAAAAAGAAGCTTTGAATGCCATTAGAATCCTTTCATGTGGCAAACACATGAAAGTGCTAGTGCTGATTCTATCCCAACTGAGATTTACAAGATGGGGGTCCATTACTCATACAAAAGCTAACTGAAATTTTCCAGGTTATATGGCAAGGGAATGTTATTACCCAGGAGTTCAAGGATACCTCCATTGTCCATCTCTGTAAAGGTAAAGGAAATAGACTGTCCTGTGACAATCACAGCAGAATTTCTCTCTTAGTCATTGCTGGCAAGATTCTTGCCAGAGTACTCCTTAAAAGACTGGAAGATGGTCATCTACCTGAGAGCCAGTGTGGTTTCAGAAAGGGCTGGGGAATGGTTGATATAGTGTTTGCTGCCAGACAACTCCAGAAAAAATGCCAACAGCAAAACAGAGATCTGTACACATTTGTAAATCTGACCGAAGCCTTTGATGCTGTTGGTCATGAAGACTTATGGAAAACTGTGTCAAAATTTGGTTGCCCAGAGAACTTCATCAGCATTGTATGTCAATTTCATGATGGCATGCTTGCATCGGTTCTAGATAATGGACAATGTTCTCATGCTTTCCCAGTCACTAATGGAGTGAAACAGGACTGTGTGCTTGCTCCCATGCTTTTAAGTATGATGTTTTCAGCCATGTTGTCAAATGCTTTCAATGAGGATGAATCTGGTATCAAGGTCAGCTACCACACTCATGGTAAATTCTTCAATATGAAAATACTTCAAGACTAAAGTGAAGGGAGTGTTGGTACATGATTTTCTGCTTGCAGATAATTGTGCACTCAGTGCAGCCTCTGAAACTGAGATGTAACAAAGTATGGATCAATTCTTTGCTGCTTGTGTGAAATTTGGTCTAACAATTAACAAGAAAACACAGGTGCTCTATCAGCCACCACCACACCATCCATACATGGAACCACAGCAAATGGAGAGATTCTGAATGTTGTGAATAAGTTCACTTACCTTGGTAGTGTACTTTTCAGGAATGTACACATTGATAATGAGGTTGATGCATGCATTGCCAGAGCTAGCTCTGGTGTTTGGGAGGCTCCAAAGAAAAGCTTGGGAGAGAAGTGGGATTAGACTGACTATAAATTGAAGGTCTACAGAGTTGTTGTGCTGACCTCATTGTTGTAGGCCTGTGAAACATGGACAGTCTACCAGCACCATGCCAGGAAACAGAATCATTCCTTTTGAACTGTCTTAGGAAGATTCTGAAGATCACCTGATAGGATAAGGTACCAGACACTGAGGTCCTTTATTGAACCAAACTACCAAGCATTCAAGGTATGCTTCAGAGAGCACAACTTTGATGGGCTGGCCACATTGATTGAAGTATTCTTGCCAAAAAAGACTATTTTATGGAGAACTCACACAGGGAAAATGTTCACATGGTAGTCAGAAAGGGTGATACAGGGACATTCTCAAAGTATCTCTTAAGAACTTTGGAACTGATTGTATGACATGGGAAATGCTGGCACAGGACACTTAGCATGCCATACCCATAGCAGAGAAGATATGGTATTCCATGAGCAAAGCAGAATTGAAATAGCCAGAAGCAGCATAAGATGTGAAAATTTAGAGAATCCACCCAAATGTTCACGTGGACTATTTGTGCCTGACCTATGATAGAACATTATGAGCTCTTATTGGTGTGATTAGTGAGTTGGACACATTGAACTTGACTCTACCATAGTGATGTCATTTTGGCCCTCTCCAAGAATGAAGGGCAACAACCAACCAGCCATCTTCAATTTATTTTGTATATAGCTTGTTTGTACATAATTGTTTCATGTCTCCCCAATAAACCTGTGAGCCCCCTGAGAGCAGGGACTTTTTTTGGCCTTTCTCTATATCTCCCAGAGCTTAGAAATGTGCCTCTAATGCAGTAGTTGCTTATTAATGCTTGTGATTGACTGATGTTTGAAATCTATCTACCCCTCCTTTTGAATATTAACTTTCATAACAATTCTCTTTCTTCTTTTCTGAATCATGATTCATATTCCCTCACCAAAGCATGGATAGCCTCTAAAGATTACTTCTCTCTCTTTTCTTTGTTGATCTCATCTGGTCCTATGAGTTCAATTGCTATGTCTCTATAGATGACTCCAATATCTTTGTATCCAGTTTTAATATCTCTCCTGACTCTTGTCCTGAATTATCAACTGCGTGTTGGACAAAACTACTTGACCATCAAACTCATTATGGCTAAAATGCAATTCATTTCCTTTGGCATCTTAACATACTCCTCGACAATTTCCTCCTTTTTTTCTTTTGAGAGTTCTGCCACACTTCCATTCACTTTAATTCATAGCCTTGGAGACATCTTCAACTATTCTTTCTCTGTCACATCACACATTCATTCAGTTACTATTTTTATTGATTCAACTTTACCACCACAACATTTTTTACTTCTATCTCATTCTTTCCACTCACATGATTTGCACCCACATTACTACTACCTCTTGTGTTTTGACCCTCATAATTTCTCACACAGATTATTTCAAGAGGGTCTTAATTATTAGTCTCCTTGCTTTTAGTCTCTTCCTTCCCCAGTCCTTAGAATCAGAATTGAAACAGACCTCATCAGCCATCTAATCCAACACATATCTGCCTCCCCTAAAACCAAACCAAACCAAACCCTTTTATATACCCATCAGATAGTCAGTTTACCTTCCCTTAAAGACCTGGGGGAAAACAGACTACTTTACTTTTCAATAGCCTTCATTGTTAAATTTTCTTTCTTGTATCAAGCCTAGTTTTTTTTCTGGATGTCATTTTCATCCTTTTTTCCTAATTCTGCCTTCTGGAACAATCTCTCTTTCATACAACAGCCATTCCAGTACTTGAAGGCAGCTATCATATTCCCTATGAGTTTTTTTTCTCTATCCTAATATCCCTGATTTCTTCAGTTGGACTTGAGGCTCTTCATCATTCGTTACACAGTTGTCTGAAATTAATCTTAAGGTGTAGACTTAGCCATGATGTCACTCTCCTCATTCAAAATTTTCTGTGGATCCCTACTGACTCTAAGATATAAACTCCTCATTTTGATATTTAAAGCCCTCTGTAATCTGATTGAATCTACTTTCCAGAAACATGCTATTATTTTTAGTTACTCTCTCTAAACTATAATCAAGTTATACTTAACATTTTCCACACTTGGCATTCTATCTCTTCTCCTGTCCTGTCCTGTGCTGTCCTCTCTTCTTTCTTCTCTTGTCCTCTTCCCTCCTCTTCTCTCACAGTGGAACAAGTGTTGGATTTAGAGTTAGAGTACCTGGGTTCACCTACTGACTCTGTTTCTTACTATTGTGTGCAACTGGACAAATTCTTTTACCTCTTTGGGTCTCAGTTTTTCATTCATAAAATGAAAGAGGAATTTGATGTCCTTCAAGTTTCTTTCTAGTTCTGAATGCTCATGCACACTTATGGATGCCTAGTATTTTTTTTTGGGAGGGGGTAGGGTTGTGGCTGGATATCTGACTTGCAATTTCATCAGTGTGAGGTGTTCCCTGATGCTCCCTTTGCTGATGAGGATCAGAAACTATTTGTTACTTACAGTCTTAAGCAGTTACATGGGAGTTCTGAGAGACTGAATGACTTACCCATATGCAGAGTCATATTCTGCTTATGGCTAGGCCTTTAAAATAGCTTAAGGAGTTATAAAGATCTTTTGAGCAACATTGTTAGAATAACCATGTGAACTCCCAATGTGGATACTTTAAATATGTTAAGTGCTATTTTCTATGTTTTTTTTAATCATTAAAGCCCCAATACCCAGAATGATATATTCTTGCATATACATGTTGTTTAACTGTTTCAATCATGTCTGACTCTTTGTGACCCCATTTGGGATTTTCTTGGCAAAGATACTAGAGTGTTTGCCAGTTCCTTCTCTAGTTCATTTTACAGATAAGGAAACTGAGGCAAACAAGGTTAAGTGTCTTGCCCAGGGTCACCCAATGCACACCTAGTAACTGTGTGAAGCTGAATTTGAACTCACATCCTCCTGACTCTCGTTCTGATACTCTATCCATTGCACCACCTAGGTGCTCTGCACATATCTATACACACACACCCACACACACACATACACATTTACTTGGGGCTTACTAAGTGTTACTTTAATACAATTAAATCACTGTGACAAATTGAAATTCCAAAAGGGATATAGACCAGACCCTTATCTGGTTAGGAATATTTTTAATCCAAGTGCCTAATACAATGTCAGGGATCTAGAGGACGCTGAATAAATAGGATCTTATGATGATGATGCCCGGCAGTTATATCAATAGAATTGATAATGTAAGAATTTCTGAGAAAGAGGATAAGGGTCCTAGAACTGGCTGCTTCAAAATTGCTGTCTTTACTAAATAATAGAAATCATGGGTTTGTGACTTGTTGGTCATTCTTAGTTCTTTTCCATGAAAATTTATGTAACATGTGCTTCATGCCTACTTCTGAGACAGCATGTAGAAATTATGGAATGAAGCAAGTGGCAACCAAAAGGCAGCCACAGAAGGAAACTGATATACAACAATAAAAAATGGAGTGGCTCATGGGTAGCAAAATTATCATTTAGAATCAACCTTTTGACATGTAACATTTCTTTTTTGAACATCTTTTTTTTGGAGATCAACAAACTAACATTTTGTAATACTACTATCTATTAATTGACAAAAGAAATTACAAAAATCTTCCATGAATTGAATAACACATGAAATTTTATTCACTACAACAGTATTTGCATATATTTGAAAAATAGTGATATATACATACATATACATATTATACAAGAAATTATTTATTCATGTAAGTATGGGATCATGGATTCCATGGATCACAGAAGGGACTTCACGGGATTGATCTATCTGCCTTCCTCATTTTACTAGTGATGAAACTGAGACAGAGACGTTGAGTGATTTGCTTAAGTTTACATATGTAACCTTGGCAAACCTAAGCTTTTTTTTTTTTAATAAAGAAAAGTTTTATTGATACATTTTCAAACATTTACAGTACCCTCACTTCATGAGAGGTCTGTTGCGGCATACATGTTCATATACCATGACTAGCTATGTGCTTTAGAATGATGTGATAGACCCTGAGTACTGCTCCTTCTACTATCACAGGGAGGGGCTAGGGTGTTGAATCTCATAAAAGAAGAGACTTCAGATTGGTGAGTCTCTTTGGCTGTGGCTTTACTGGTGAATGGATGTGATTTCAGGTTGACCCTTCTCTACCCAGATGTAATGGTGGTATGCTTTCTCTAGGTTCTACCTGGAAAATGCACTACATTAGACAGATTTGTATTAGGGCTACTCTGTGCCTCTTTTTTGTGTTTCCTTTCTTTAGAATAGACCTTATAGGTATCCAAAGGTCCTGGAGGTCCGTGCTGGCAAGAAGCACTGACATCTACGGGAGCGCCAGGGAGACTGTGACTATAGCGGCAACAGCAATAGGAAGAAGGGAGAAGGGAAGAGTGGCCATTGGAGAGTGAAGGGTCAGTAGGAAGAAAATCACCTTTGGGCTTTGGTGAGATTGTGCTCAGAGAAGGTGAAACACAAAATGGCTAATTAACAGCATTTACAAAAGCTATTTCTGTCCTAACAAATCTTGAATATTAGCCTCTCAACTGGCTGTATTAGTATTGATAAGATAGATTTGGTTCTAATCATTTGGTTTCGTATGCTGTGATTTTTTTTATACTGAATATTCCCTTTTCTGAGGGTGAATTTTGAATGTTCCAAACTTGCTTCATATTTGTACACTGAGTACTTTTTAAACTCCCACAACTTTTGGGTAAGCCCTTGACTTGAGCCAAAAATAACTTACTATACTTAGCAACTTTCTTCTGGGGTGGAGGTGACAAGCCAATGAATGGAAAAATTCAGTAGCCTGCTTCCCCTGTTGAGAAGTCAGACTTCCCACAGAACCAAGCCCTAAGCAAACTGAAATGGAATGTAAAGGACAGAAATTGACACAGGTTTCACCTGGGCTCTGCCTATCTAGCCACTGCTGTTAGATATATCATATACATATTTTAATATACCTGTATATATATAAATCTATCACGTAATAATGTGTAAAGTTAAATATCTTCATTGTTTAAGGCCAAAGACTATCATTTTCTTAAAGGTATGAATGAAAATAGACTTTAATAGACTCTGGCAGTTAGAATTATTGGGTTTAACAGGTGGCCCAGTGCAACATGTGATAGATTTGGAGTCTCAGAACATGGGTAAAATCCTGGCTCTGCCACTTATATTGCTTGTGCGAATTTAGACAATCACTTAACCTTTCCGCCTCATTTTCTTTATCTTTAAGGAAGGGGTTAGGTTGGTTGACCTCAAACATCTCTTTTACCTTTAAATGATCCTATGATATATAGCTATCATTCTTTTCATCTGGTAGCCTATATTTATATATCTGTGGTGGCAGTGTATTTGCAGAAGGGTGTGTATGTGTGTGTGTGTGTGTGTGTGTGTGTGTGTGTGTGTGTGTGTGTTTTGGCTTGTTCTGAAACAAGCTAATCTTAGACATGAAACTAGTATTGCACATTAAATACAATCCACACAGGCAGACATTTTAGCTGGATAAGCTGCTCTTGACAATGCAGACTCTTGTGTGAATAGTCTATTTTTAGCTCCATAAAATTATCAATCTTAAAAAGCCCCAGAAGAGAGGTAAGAGAGATTTCTTCATCCTTTCCATAAGGTCTTTCAAATGTTTCCAGAGCTTAGCATAATGCCCAGTACATAGTAGGTACTTAATAGATGTTGATTGATTTTGGCAAGAAGATACCTATGGAACATTCAAATTTTTTTAAAATCTAAGCCTTTGGCAGAAGGCAGGTTAGTGCAAGCTTTTGCTCTGTTCTCCAGGTCACAGTAAACTGACTATCTGCTGTCTTCCTATTGGTCATTTCAAAACTCTGAATCTGGCATTGCTATGCAAGGCAGGAAATCAGACAGTTTGACCTTGTTTTACCTTTCCTTAGGATGCTTATTCTATTATCACTGTTGGGCAGTAATTTTTCTTGCTCTGGTTAGCTTCCTTCCTCCCAAATCTCCATTCAAGAAGAATAATCATGGTAAACTTCAGACTTACAAACTGGGTTGCACATTTAGTTGACTCCCCATGGAATCAAACCAAGAGCTAAATCTTGAAGGGTTTGGCTAGGGAAAAAAAAGTCTGTTGGCTTTGAAATGCTGAGTCACTGTTTGAGGTATGGGCTTAAAGTGTATCAAAGCAGCAATGTTTGGGGCTCCAGCTTTTACACAATACATAGCTCTAGCAAACATGTGTAGGAGTAATAATAAGCCAAGTAAATTATAGGGGGCCTGAAGAGGGAATTCCACCACTGAGATGGCAAGTAGTAGAGAGAATAGCTGTTCTGTTGGATGTGTTTGGTTAGCCACATGCTTCATTCAGTGTACTGACTACACAACCCCTTTCATGTGGAACCAGGGATGGAAAATGTGGGACCCAGACACAAAAATCAGGGCAGGCAGGAAATTCCTCCTGTTATGGTTCTAATTAGAATGTTTCTTTTGTAGTTTCCCTCAGATTACTATAATAAAGGGTAAGACCCAGCTGAGATTGGAGGATAATTTTAGCTCAGTATTGTTGACATTTACATGACAAAGGGCAAAACTATATGTGAATGAGATGTGTCAGCAGATGTGTGTGTGTGTGTGTGTGTGTGTATGTGTGTTTAAATTGTGTCCCATAACTCAGGAAGGCTCCATGAATACTGGATTCCCACGGACCTCGGTTAAATCCTGGGGAGTCTGACCCTGGCAGGATGGGGTGGGGCAGATTTCTCCTCTCTCTACATCTCAGCTTCAGTTCCAGAATACTCCAAGGATATCTCTAAAATATTAAACTCCAGTAAGTCTCATATCTTGGGTCTCCCGAAATAAAAGTAAAATGATCTTTTCTAGAAAATCCAGTGTACATTATTACTATAATGCATGGGGGTATCTGTTTATCTCTTCCACCGCAGAAATAGTGTAAGATGCAAAAGCCTTACAGGCAAAGCACTAGCAAATGCAGAAACATAACACATCTCAAATAATCTATTATGCTCATTGCGGTTTGTCCTTTGTTCTTGAAGAGGATCATGATTTGCAAGTGAATTGGATTTAAGTGAGGGAGGACTGTGCAAAGTCACTAGACTTACTTTCTCCTCCAGAGACATCTGGGTTCAGTGGCCAGATATAGATCAGGACAACTGGAGATGGCTCAGCATTAGGCTCGTTATCATCCATGTGGAAGGTAAAGGCCCTTTGTGGCAATAAGATATTCCTTATTCATCTTGGACTTGCACTATCCTAGCAATTCAGAAGTTTCAGGTCTCCTGGTCAACTGAGGCATGATGACTTTCTTCACCTTCTTCTAGAGGCAAGTAGTTAAGGAATTTCTTCTCCCTCTGCTTGACTGCTACCTGAATTCCAATCCCAGAATTTCTTAAACCATGAAGCTACAGCCACAGTCATAGCTAGGAAAGTCCATTTCTCTGAATTACTAGTCACTGGCGTGCTCAGAAGAAAGAAATGGAAGAAGGCAGCCAGGTTTGTCTAGCAGGCGTGTGTTTCTTTTGACTTGGCCAAGCTCACATAGCAAATAGTGCCTGAACTTGGATTTGCCAGCACTTTTTCCTCGTTATACCTCATTGTTTTCTCTATTCTGTAGCACCTGTTTTTGCCCTTTTGGACCAGGGAAAGAAGGTTTGTATTCATAGGTGTGTGGAAATAAGCTAAACATTAGAATCTAGGTCAGTTTACCACCTGTTGATGATACTAACTGAATCTTTCTCACACAAGTTAACAATGTTTATAATTTTGCAGTATCTTGTAGTTAAGTAGTCACACTGATTAGTAACTATCAGTACAAAGTATAATTTATCTGTAATTTACTGGAGAGAGGATGCCTGCAGCTGGTCATGAGAACAATTAGGAGAAAGTAGAATCATAGAATGATATATAGAAAGGTAGCACTTTTTAGGGCTACCTCCCTAACATAGGACTCACACGTTAATGTGTTGAGTTACTGGGCAGGTGACTTCACATTTTCCAGAGGTACCCTGTGGGTCTACATTCCTACAACTATAGTTCACAAAGTTTTATCAGAGACACTTAGCTCAAAGCAAAAGCATTTCCTAAGATAGGACAGTAAGAGCATTCCTCCCAGTCACCTGGGGCAAACTCTCCCATAAACACAAATAGCATTGGGGGAAGATTATATTCAATCTTATAGCACACTGCTCATGAGTTATGTATGTAGGAAACACATGAAACTCATATTCTTTCTCTTCTCATGGTGTTCTCATTTCTGTCCATTAGATGACTCTCAGCTGGGATCTCGGAACCTATTCCGCTCCAAGCTTAGCTTCCTACTGTCAGAGCTAATCCTTTTTTGAATTCACTCTGTTTTCTCTGCTATCAGGAGTCATGCTCTTAGACACAGCTTCCTGCTTCCTACTCTTTGTGTTTGTGTATATATTTCTACTCCTTCCGGGTTGCAGTGTTTTCTACTCTTTGTGGGGAGAGAAGAGGAGGAAAGGAACAAAATTTATTAGGTGCCTACTATGTGCCAGGTACTATGCTAAGCACTTACAAATATCATCTTATTTGATCCACACAACAAGATTCTTGGCATATGGGAGGAAGGAGAGAACTTGCCCTTAACCCCCATGCATGGTAGAGGTACAGGAGTCATATTCCATGCACTCCACAAAACTGCTCACTGCCTCAATCTTTCCAGGATGGACAGGCTTAGCTTTTTTAAAAAAATTAATTTTTACTTTACAGCATTCAGTTTCACAAGCTTTTGAGTTTTAAATTTCCTCCCCCTTGGTCACCTCTCCCTCCCCAAAGTGGCATGCAATTGGATATAGGCTCTACATATACATTAAACATTATTTTTAACATTAATATAGAACTTACATAAATGTTAAGCATATTTTCACATTAGTCATGTTGCAAAAAAGAATTATAACCAATGGAATGAACCACGAGAAAGAAGAAACAATACAAAACAAAACAAAAAAGAGAGAGAGCAAATACTGCATTTTGATCTGCATTCAGATTCCATAATTCTTTCTTTGGATGTGGATAGCATTTTCCTTCATGAGCCTTTTGGAGTTGTCTAAGATAGAACCTTGCATTGCTGAGAAGAGCCAAATCCATCAAAGTTAGTCATTGTACAATGTGGTTGTAACTGTGTACAATGTTCTCCTGGTTCTATTCCTTTCACTCAGCATCAGTTCATATAAGTCTTTCCAGGTTTTTCTGAAGCCTACCTGCTCATCATTCCTTATACAGCCTTAGTTTTTTAATGGTCACTAGGGCACAACCAAACCAATTTATCTTTTTAAAGATTAGTTGTCTAATTCCGTCAGATTTCTTCAGGTTCTGGTCAAATTTTCCCCCCATTAAAATAACCAACATATTAACACCTGTTACCTATCTCTTACATTCCATGATTTTATCCACTGAACTGGGGGTGATGATGGGGAACCAACCCTATCTTCCAAAAAAATTGGAAAGGAGAAGTGAATCCTTTCAAAGCGATATATGGTGCTAGAGTTGAGATGCTACCCTTGCAGTTAATAAGAACTGACTTCAAGTCCTTCTGCCTTTCAAATATTAATTGTATGAACATGAGCTAGTCACCTACTCTTTGAGTAACACAGGCTGCTACAATTGTCAGTTGCAAACAAATTGCTGATTTGATGGAGGGCATTTCCATACCAGAAGCTCCCTATAGCTTTGTGGTGGAGTTGAAAAACAGTGTGTTGCAGCAGATAGAAGTACCTAAGCTTTGGAGTCAAGAGGACCTGTGTTCAAGTCCTGCCTTCTATAGTACTAGCTTTGTGAACATAAGTAAGTCACTGAGCCATGGAATGCACAAAAGATTAGGAATATGAGTTGTAGATAAATAACTGGCTTTATGGAGGTCTATTTCATAGCAGAAGTTACCTATATTGGTGAATTCATAGATCTGGAGCCTCATCTTTCCCTTCTTCTCCAAAAATTGATGGTGGTGTTTTAGTTGCTGGTTTCCTTTAATTCTTTAGTTTCTGATGTCCCGCTCCTGAGACCTATGTTGTCCTCTGCATTCAAGAAATTTTCTTTAATGCAGTTATGCAGTCTTAGCTATGGAGTTATAAAGCCATGAGACAATCAGTCATCCACACCACCATTTCTGCTGGCAGAGAGTAGGAGATTATGGTGCCTATATTTGGTGATTATTGTCTAGAACTTTATACTAGGTACTTTTCAAAGCACTTGTGTCAGTATTATCTCATTGATCCTTATGACAACTTTTTCAGGTAAATAAACCAAACAGAGTTTATTTCTAACTAGCATATGGGAAAACTAGACAGAAAGCTGGGTGACATGGCCAAGTTAGTTGTAAAACTATGATCCTCAGACACCTTCACAACAAGTCTAGGCCTCTTTCTAGCATTCTTGTCTTCCTTTAAAGAGTCATAGTCAGACATCATCTATTAGAGAATTCATCTTTCTGGGGCTCAGTTTCATCAGGTACATGATAAGAGGCTTGGATTAGATCATTTCTACAGCCCCTTCTAGGTCTCATTTTTTTCTTTCCATGATACTCTACTTCTATCCAAGGGGAAAAAGTTATACAATAGATATAGAGCTAATTATTATTTCTATTTTTTCATCACTTTTAGCTGCCTAGATTCACAGTAATTGAATAAATAGATATACTCAAAGAATTTGTAGGTGGAAGGGGTCTTAAAGATCAACTAAATCTACCCTTTTTTTCTCCTCTCACTCCCATTTTATAGATGGGGAAAATCTTGGGAACATGAAATTTCTTTCTCAAGGTCACATATTATGTAGGATCATTGGGATTCAGACATAGATTTATTGTTGTTCAGTAATTTCAGTCACATCTGACTCTTTGTGAGTTCATTTGGGGTTTTCTTGGCAAAGATGCTGAAGTGCTTTGCTGTTTTCTTCTCTAGTTCATTTTACAGATAAGGAAACTGAGTCAAACAAGGTTAATGGACTTGCTCAGGGTCACATAGACAGTATGTGTCTGAGGCTAGATTTGAACTCAGGTCTTTCTGACTCCAGGCCTGGTACTTTATCCACTGTGCCACCTATTTGCCCCTAAGACATAGGTTGTTGGACTCTAAGTCCAGTCTTCATTCTATTATGTCATGATGCCTTGACCACAATGTCTTGAAATGTAGGCTTTCCTAGGAACACAGATTTGGAGTTGGAAGGTTATGTAGTTCAACATCCTTATTTTTCAGATGAGAAAACTGAAGCCTATAGAAGTTAAATGAGAATCTCCCAGGTGAGAAGTAAAACCAGGATTTGAACCTAGGTTCTCTGACTCTAGATCCCTAGTTTTTTCCATTTCACCATGTTGCATTGAGAAATTAGTGTATAAAATCTGTACGCCAACGTTGATACACAATGTGTGAATGAATAAACAGATAAAAGAAACACCACCCAGACATCTGTCAAATAGCTAACAGACATCAAAATAAATATTTTCTTTTCAGAAGCACTAGTAGATACAGAGCTGTTACCCGTAATTTTGACATCCTGGGCAAATTTCACAAAATGTTCCAGGTGAAAGCAGCATGAAATTTGTGCTCAAATTAACTTTTTAAGATAAACTCAGTTCATGACAGAAGAAAAGTCCCTGGAACACAGATATTCTGAGATCTGGGGAAAGGCTTAGTGTCCTGAGTAGCTTCCAATTTTAATTAATTATTCTTATTACTTAGATGCCAAGCTCATTCATTTGTATGCTACTGAAGTGCTATCAGTAAGCTCTTAACGTGGGTGCCCTGGAGAGAAACCAGGCTTTCCCCATCTTAGTCACAGCTCTGTGTAGATACAAGTAACAAATTGAGGTGATGCAAGTGGGAAGGGGAACCATGAGTCCAATTCATCAAGAAGGGCTTTTTGGAGGAAATTTCTTAAGTAGTGGGAAGTAGGGTTTGACAAGTTGTAAGAGAAAGCATACGCCTCTTTAGTAATGGGATGAAAAAAGGAAGTGATGACTAAAATAACCTAGAATAAGGGAACCTAAGCAATCTGGGATGCCTTTGTGACGTACTTCAAAGGACATGCAGAGAGGATGTGATTCTGTAGCCCAGCTATCCTTTTTGTGAAAAGGAGCTACTTTTCATTTTCTGAAAGACTTAAGATTATCTCTTGGAAGTTCCCGCAATCCCCTTCCTGGCTTTGTAAGGAGCAGGAGAAGTCAACTCATATGACTGGGAGGAGAGAGTGCTGGGAATTCCACTTATTTGCAGAAAGGGAGGCCATTCAGGGACCCATGTGATGGGAATAATGGACTTCTTTTGTGTTTATATTTTGTATTTCCTTATCTCTGTACAAGTAGTACAGGTGGTATAGTGGATACACTGCTGAGCCTGAAGTTAGGAAGACTCATCTTCCTGAATTCAAATCTGGCTTAAGACATTTACCAGCTGTGGGATCCTGGGAAAATCATTTAAGCCCATTTGCCTCAGTTTCCCTGTCTGTAAAATGAGCTGGAAAAATAAATGGAGAAACCACTCCAGTACCTTTGCCAAGAAAACCCCAAATGTGATTGTGAAGAATTGGACATGACTGAGCAACATATCATGCACTCCCAGTAGGATGAAAGCTCCATGAGGGTAGAAGCTGTTTCATTTTTGTCTTCCCAGTACTTAATATGGTGCCTGGTGCATGGTTGGTTGGTTGGTTGGTTGATGTCCTTCCTTCTCAAAAAGGATCAAAATGACATCATCATGATAAAGTGAAATTTCAGTGTGTCTGACTGTGGCTGATCAGACCAATACAAGCTCGGAATGCTCTACCACAGGTTGGGCACAGATAGTCCATGTGACTATTTGGGGTGAATACTCCAAATCTGCACATCTTGCATTTACTTAGTGATGTCTCTGTGTGAGTGTCTCCCATGTTGCACAGTCAAATCCAAAGTTATTGAGAGAAACCTTGAGAGTGTTCTTGTATTGCTTCTTCTGACTACCATGTGATCGCCTACTCCATGTGAGTTCTCCATAAAATAGTCTTTTTGGGAAGCATACATTTTGCATGCAAACAATGTGGCCAGCCCATCAGGGTTGTGCTCTCTGAAGCATAGTTTGAATACTTGGCAGTTCAGCTCAAGCAGTTCAGACTTCAGTGTCTGGTACCTTATTCTGCTAGGTGATCCTCAGAATCTTCCTGAGACAGTTCAAATGGAAGTGATTCAGTTTCCTGGCATGGTGCTGGTAGACTGTCCATGTTTCACAGGCATACAACAATGAGGTCAGCACAACAGCTCTGTAGACCTTCAATTTGGTAGTCAGTCTAATACCTCTTCTCTCCCAAGCTTTTCTTTGGAGCCTCCCAAACACTGAGCTAGCTCTGGCAATGCATGTATCAACCTCATTATCAATGTGTACATCCCTGGAAAGTACACTACCAAGGTAAGTGAACTTATCCACAACATTCAAAACTTCTCCATTTGTTGTAACTGATGGTTCCATATATGGATGGTGTGGTGGTGGCTAATGGAGCACCTGTGTTTTCTTGGTGTTAATTGTTAGGCCAAAATTAGCACAGGCAGCAGAGAATTGATCCGTACTTTGTTGCATCTCAGCTTCAGAGGTTGCATTGAGTGAACAATCATCTGCAAACAGAAAATAGTGCACCAACACTCCCTCCACTTTAGTCTTGGCTTGCAGCCTTTTCAAACTGAAGAACTTACCATTAGTATGGTAGTTGACCTTGGTCAGCATAGCTGCCTTCCAAGCAACTGACCCTGATTCAATCCTGGCCAATGCATATCTGGTACACGATAGTTGCTTAATAAATGTCAGTTAAATTGAATCACATAAGACTTCTAGGTCTATTAGGAATGGCTACCACTGATGAACTTATTGGAGGAACCTCTGTAGTAGTCAATCTGCACTCCCCAAAAAAGCTCCTCAACAGCCCCAAAGACCTAACTTTATAAGAGTTCTGACAATAGTCAATGGGTACAGGTAGAAATCACCAGAAAAATTAGAATCCAAAATGGGTCTCTTGTCAAACTATAGGAAAACCCTTGCCCCTCCATAGGCAAGGGTAGTTTTAAAATGTTTATGAAATGCTAGAACATCATGTTTCACCATCGATTGAGTTCTGACTAAAGAGAGAACTGCCACTTTTTGGATCATCAACCTCATTTCCTGTGGAATTAGATTTTTTTTTTTTGTCCTCTAATGCCTGCTGTTTAGGTACCATCCAAAGGGAAATGAGGGGTGACGAGTTCATTACTCAGAACAGCATAAGTGAAGGTCATCAAAACACTGAGCCATGTTCAGCAAAAACTTGACTATTTTCTGGAAAAGAAGCCCTCCAGGACAGTACATATGAGGAGGAAGGAAAAGCAGTGAGTTCTTAGAGGAGAACAGAGATAGCATAACAGGGAAAGAGAGACTGGGGAAGTTGTCCATGTGGGTAGAAAATACAGTAATGACAAACCACAGATGTGTACCATGTGGGCTGACAAAAATGTGATTGTGCTGAGTAGGACAACATTTTTGAATCTATGCCATAGGTCGTATGTGCAACTGCTCTGGATTTAGGGATTTTTCCTGGTAGAGTTAGGGAGGTATTTAGATGAATAGCCTTGATAGGGTGGGAGACTCTCCAGTTAAGCCTACACTTGGCCACTGTAGCAAAACGGAATTATGAGTTTCAATCAGCAGTTATCTGAGCCAGTCTGCACAGGCCCAAGATTGACACGAATCAGCACACTTGTAGCTAGTTCTATGATCTGGAATGAACCAGAAATACCAGTTTGTCTAATCTGGGAACTGGTGTGTTTAGAAATGGTTTCAAACTAGAACTTGTAATCAGAGGATCATAGATTTAAAGCCGGAAGGGACCTTATGGGTTCTCTGGTCCAACCCACTCTCCCCTTCATTTGGCAGATTAGGAAAATGAGGGCCAGAAAGGTTAAGTTAAATAAATTGCTCAAGGTCACACACAAGGTAGTTACTGGAAGAAGTGGGATTTAAACTCTTATCAGTTTTCTTATTCCAGATCCAACATTCTTTCCATCATACTTGCTGAGAGGTTTGATTTGGTGGCTCCATGGAGAGCCAGCCCGGAAGAGAAAAGAATAATATTGGCAGCTCTGATTCTGAATGTAACAATAGCTGATGATTATAGAGCATTTTGGAGCTCATTTGATCTTCACAATAATTCTTCAAGGAGGAGATTACAAGCATTATTAGTCCTGCTTTACGACTGAACAAACTAAGCCCCAGGGAGATGCAATGCCTTGCCCCAGGTCATATGATATGTGGCAAAACTGGGACCTGAACCCAGAGCTTCTCCTTTTAAAACCAGAGCTCTTTCTATGCAACAGCTGCCTCCCTATTGTGGCTTATGTTTGAAGTTGGAGTCATTACTGTGATTTATGGTTATTGAAAAACCAGAAGAGTAAGTCTGTGAAATCACTGTTTCCTGTCTGTATAATGAACCATATAAAATGCTAGATCTCTTTCATAAGTAGATCATTAATCATAAAGGCATTCTATTCAGGAGATAAACAATAAGTGATAAAACTAATATATCATAGGATCTCATATTTAAAACTGGAAGGGACTGTAGATGTCATCTAGTACAGCCCCTTCATTTTACAGGTAAGGAAACTGATTCTGAGATGGGTCAAGTGAATTGTCCAAGGACACCAAGGTTACAGTAAGTGGCAGGAAAAGTTATATGAGAAATTTTTAAAGAATAAAATGAGAATTCACTAATGTAAATCACAAAGGAGTTTTAAATAGTAATTTGATGCAATGACTAATTTTGTATACACAGTTATATACACACAATTTTCTAAGGATATCTTCATCTTTTTTTTTTAATTCAAAGTGAAACCAAACCTAGTTTCCTTTGAATAATCCAATATTAGCTCCTGAATTCTCGTCTCTAATTTCAGCTGAAGTTGAAATCCATTTTTAAATTAGTACAAGTAAGCCTAATTTTAAGCACACATATATGTGCAGACTTTTTTTTTCAGTGTTAAGGGGGCCTTGAAGTTCTGAAATTCGGTGACGAAATGGATAGATCTGGAAAATGAAGTCTGTGTTTTTTTATTTGCTAGATGGATGTATCAGGAGCAGCAGCACCGATGTCTACTGCCCCTAGAATACCCTAGTCTGTAAGCTTCCAAGAACAAAAGCTGATTTGTGGGTAGAAGGAACAATTTTCTGGGACCACATGCAGCTGCTGCTAGTTTGTGCCAGAACTTTAGCCATCTTGACGATAATCCAAACCTAGGCTATCAGTTATTCATTTGGGGGCAAAGAGAAGCAGGTGTTCCTGAAGGACCTTTTCAGTCTTACTTGCCCTCCCCCTATATTGAGAACAAATAGCTTGTGGTGGGAATGTTCTGAGGTATGGTTGGAGTCAGATGACCACTTTCACCACAGCAGTCATCCTCCTGGATTCTTGAAGGGTGGGACGCTGTACATTCTATATGGCAGTCAGAGAGCATGATGTTTAAAAGAGCTATAGGAGCTTTCAGCATTATCATTTTTAGGATGCCCTCATTTAAGAGTGTAGCTCCTTCATCATGGGAATATAGACATCCAAATATTTGGGTTTCAGTTTAAAGACCTCAGCCACAATCCGTGGATTCATCATTATGTGGATTGCAGCTCACCTAGACTTGAAAACCAAATATTGTTTTCTTCTTCCCAGGATATTAATTATGTTTAATTGGTTACCTTTAAGGGGGTATGATTATTTCAGAATTCGAATGAAAGAAAAATGGTTTTATTTGGCATCACATAAGAAACCAAAGCTGTCATACTTTGATGGATCTATGATTTCATGAGTCTGAGTACTGCTGATGAGAATCCAGACCATTCTATGACTTCCCCATCCTGTTTAATTCTTAACAGTGTCTTGCCAAAATAAAAAATAAAAAGATACATCTTTTACCACATTAGAGACATCACCCCAAACATATATGTTCAGGGTGTAGGGAGAGGGGATAGAGAGAAGGGCAAATATGAGAAAAAAAAAACAAACTTGAATAGTTTAATGATTGTTAACAGAAAGGAGGGATGTGTCCTTTGACTTTGATAGCCTGGTACTAATGTTGTCGATTGTGCTTGTTGCCTTTCCATGTTAACTTTATGTTATTTTAGTTATTATGAACATCATTCTTTTTGGCTCTGCTTTCTTGACTTTCCATTGCTTCATGCAAATCTTTGCATGTTTTTCTTATTTCCTCATATTTGTCATTCCTTATGGTACATTTCATTTAATTCATATGCTATAATTTGTTCAGCTATTTCCAAATCATTAGATACATATTTTGTTTCCAGATATTTGCTATCACAAAAATGCTAGTACAAACATTTTTGTACTTGTGTTTCTTTTCCTGATGTCAGTGACTTCCAGTAGTGAAATCTTTAGGTCAGAGGGCATAAGCAATTTAGCAACTCTTCTTGCATAATAACAAACTGTTTTTCAGAACACTTCAGAACACAAATCCACAACTCCACCAACAGTGAATTAGTGTGGCTGTCTTTCCACAGAACTTCCAGTGGTCTCCCTGCCCAGCCACCCTGATCTTCCGGAGTCTTTGCTAAACTTCATTCATGTGTTAAGGTTATTTTATTATAAGAGTTCTTGTGGACAAAAACTGATCACTCTATGGCTAATCTGGTGACAAGCTCTGGAAATTTAGCTAGGCTGATCCTTAGACTAATGTTTTCTTTTCTTTTTTAAATAGCATTTTCTTTTCTCAATTACATATAAAGGTTAACTTTTTCAAGTGGGTATTAATAATTTCTGCTTATTCTTTTTAGAAAATTCATATCCTTTGATTCTTGTATATTTTGTGTTGGGGAATGGTTCAATCTTACATATTTGTGCTAGTTCCTTATAGATTTTAGGTGTTAGGCCTTTTATCAGATATCTAATGTATAGATTTCCCCCAAATTCATATCTTTTATTCCATTTTATTGACCAGTTCTCTAGTTCTCAACTGATTTTATCCATACAAAAAGTTTTTGAATTGTATATATTTGGGATTGTTTATTTTGTGGTTTTTAAATGATCTCTTCTATCACTTGTCTATTATGAATTTTTCCCTTTATCCATAATCATGGAAGATAAAAGCTTGCATTTATTGCTAGTTGTTTTTTTATATGACTTTATGTTTCAATCCTTGTTCATTTGAAATCTGTGTAAGAAATTTGGCTTAAGAAAGGTGGTGATATAAGTTGTTTTTCATTTTGTCTTTGTATTCCCAGGACTAGAAAAATGGTTGCACATAGTAAATAATGCAATAAATTCTCATTGAACTGATGCGCTTTTTCTTGTCAATGTCATTTAAAAAATTTGTCACCTAGATCCTAAAACAATAATCCAACATGGTCTGACGAGGGCAGAGTAGGGTGGGGTTAAAGATTCCCTTCTTCTGGACACCAGGCTTCTGTTAAAATTGCCTGAGATCACATTTCTCCTCTTCTGATTCTATAGAGATGACCTTGGAAATTATACTAATGAAGTCCGAGCTTTGGCAGTTCCTTTTAAGCTAAAAAAGATTTAAGTATAGGTCCAGTGATATGATTTAATGTTTGCCTGTTGTCTGAGGACCAGCCTAGCTAAGTTTTCAGGGCTTATTGCCAAAGGTTAGCCAAAGGGAGATGAATTTTTTGGCCACAGAAACTGATGTGGTATGCATGGTGGTAAGAAAATCTCCACATATGCAATCTCAGATCCTTGAACTTTGAGATTGCATCAGCTTTTTTGTCCATTATGTCACACTATTGACACATATTGAATTTGGTGACCCTTTTCCCATAAACTGTTGAGCCACGTTCTTATTTTGTATGTGTGTGCAGTTATCTTTTGAACCGCAGAGTAGGATTCACCTCTTAGTTCTTTTACCCATTCTTTTAAAAGTCTTGTATGACTTTTGCTAGCCAATATGTCCCCTGCAGGTTGGATAAGCATGCCATAGCAACTAAAGTGATTTTCCTAAAGCACAGATCTAATCATGTCACTCCACTAATAATAAACCCTAGTTGCTCCTTGTTGTTTGTCCTTTACTTCAGAAGTCCAGTGGCATCACGGGATAATGTCCTGACTTGAATTGGATTTCCATAGGCAGAGTTGCACCAAGTTGTTAGCCTTGATCTGTCTTCCATAGTCATTGATGTCCAGAGGAAGACAAAAAAAGTCAGGATGTCTGGGGATGGCCCAAGATACAGTAGGTGAGCTTAGCATCTTTGATATCTAACCAAGCTCTAAGTGCTCTACAGTGCCTGCTTCAGTCTTATGGTTACTGGGAAAAAATGTTCTCATTCACCCATTCTTCCAGGGGAAAAATTCACATGGGGAGGACACCTCGCTAACTCACTGATGGCTTTGAGGCCCATTGGTCTATCCTCAACCTGGTTTAGCCTTTCTGCCAAGATGATTTTACTGAGGCGTATGGGGTGTTCAGGAGGACGATCACCTTTAGCATGAAGTTGTTGAGCCCTTTCCAACGCTGCTCATCCACCTTTGATGTCTACCTTCACTTAACTCTCACCTGTGTCTCCAAGAAGCTGTAGCGTGTCTAGCAGCCACACCCTGGTAAAACCTGCTCCCTGTACTTGCTAGGATCAAATATAAATTCCTTCATTTGGCATTTACAGCTATTAACAAACTGAGCTTTTCCTACCTTTCAGTATTCTTACACTTTACTCTGTCCCATGCTTTCTGTGATTCAGCCATACTGCACTACTCACTGTTTTGCTTGCATAGTGCTCCATCTTTAATTTCTTTGCTTTTGCCCAAGCTCTCTCCTATGCCTGGAATGCACTTCCTCCTCATCTCTATCTCTTGGAATCTCTGGTTCCCTTTAAGACTCAAACTCAAATGTCACCTTCTTGACTCTTTTCTTATCCTTTCATCTGCTAGTACTCTCTTTCCCCAAACTATCAGATATGTATTTTTCACTTGACTGCACTATTTTGGGACTTGTCTGACTTCTCCACCATGCCACAGGAATCTCATTATTGGGCTAACCTTATCTTCCTGTAAGATATTAACCCCATGTACTCTGTAGATATTCCCCTCTGCCCCTCTGATTGGAGGATGGGGCTATGAATTCTGAAACCTCCATTTAAAGAGAAAGTTCAGCTCAGACATCTTTTCATTTCTCACCTGGTTGCACCATTTTGGGATTCCTCACATTTCCACCATCCCTCCCCTCTTCTCCCCTCCCATACTTCCTTTGACCCCATGCCTGTCACTTTTCAGTTTCCTATTGTGTGCTGTCTTACCTATTAGACTGTGAACTCTTTGAAGGAAAGACTTCCTTCCTTCCTTCCTTCCTTCCTTCCTTCCTTCCTTCCTTCCTTCCTTCCTTCCTTCCTTCCTTCCTTCCTTCCTTCCTTCCTTCTTTCTCTCTTCCTATTACACTGTGAGCTCTTTGAAAGAAGTATTTTCTTTCTTCCTTTGTTTCTTTGTTTGTTTCTTTTGTATTTGTATCCCTAGTGCTTAGCAGAGTGTCAGGAACATAGTAGATGCTTAATAAATATTTATTGGTGTGTGTGTGTGTGTGTGTGTTTGCGTGTGTAATTAGAACCAGAGTAATGTCATGGATAAAGAAGTATTATCAGGTCCTTACCTCCAATATATACTGACTGTGTTACCCTAGGCAGGTCACTTAAGTTCTTAGGGCCCTAGGGAATTCTCCAAGATTATGTACTGCTGAAAAGTTTTCAATATCCATTGATAGAGGGAGTTTCCTATTCCAATGAATCAAAGGTCCAGTCCCTAGCCTTATGTAAATGTTCATTATATTCTAATCTCTCCATTGGAATATAAGCTCCATGAAAGAACAGTTTATTTTTATCTTTGTATCTGTAGCACTTAACATATAATAAGTACTTGATAAATACTTGATTGATTTAACCAAATAATCTTTTGTTCTTTCAGATGAATTTTATTATTTTTTTCTAGCTCTACAAAACAGTTTTTTTGGTAGTTTGATTGGTATGGCATTGAATAAGTAAACTGATTTAGATAGAGCTCTCATTTTTGTTTTCTTGGTGATATCATCTCTCCATTCCTCAACAGTACAATGATTCAAGAATCGCATCATTAAGTTGTTCATCTTGGCCAAATCACTTTAATTCACTGAGGGTGACTTAGAATTCTTTTATATCTCCTTATTTATCTTGAACTTCATCTCTCTTAGTCATTTTTGTCCTATTTCCAGGTTATAGAAAATTTTTTTTGGAAAAGAAAAAAGTTAAGGAAAAATTGTGTGATTCTGTCTTTTATCCACATCATTTATCTATTTCCATTTTTCCTTTTTTGTCCTCCATTTTGACAAAAAAAAAAGCTTTTTTTTTCACATCTTTAACCCTCACAGAAACCCCAGATTTTCTTGGACATTAGTGTTCTTGACATTCTTAGACATTTTTCCTCCTCTTCGTCCTCTTCTATACTTGTCTTTAAAATTCTGGGTTTGTCAGAATGTTCCTTGTACATCCATACTGATTTTTTAAGATAACTCCCCTTTTGCTTCCTGACTGCAATAATTTTTGTTTGCATCAACAGGATTTTATGAATGGTATGCTCTCATTCTCCCAAGGTTCTTGTCATTTCTACTTTGGCAATCAGTTCCATCTCCCTTCTCTCTGCCCTTTCCTCATTAGTCAGAGTTAGTTCCAGAATAGTATTTCTCCTTATCTAGACAAGTCAAAGAATTTATTAGTTGCTCTGTTTTTTTTTTTAGCAGAGAGAGGAATACAGCACATGTCCTTACAGCTGAAGTCCCATGTCATTGCTCTATCATGACTCTTTGCTGTCTTTGTGATTGGCTTCTGAGAACTCATGATACATGCCCTGTTCTGGGAAGGTGTTATATAATGTGCATCTACTATGGTATTTCTTTTTCTCTCTATTCACTAAGCCTCACATATATGATCTCCACTATACTTTTCCCCTGGGGTTCAAGCCTGGTACATTTGCATAAATTTTTCCTCATTGGTGAAAAGAATGACTACTTAATACTGAGTTGGCAAGAGTTTGGGAGAAGAAAGTTGCTTTTTGGCTTCTGACTTCTAGAGAAGACACATGAGGTTCCTAACCCTTTTCAGGGAGAGGCCCTTGGAGAGAAAAGAAGCAGACATGTATAGGACCTGATGCCTCAATATACTTCTAATTTCCAGCTTCCCACATTAAAAACTTTCAGGAAATTCCTCTTTTGTGACATCAGGAACTCTCTCGGTTGAGTGGACATATTTCTAGTGGGAGACTTCTTTCACTTTGCATGTTGTCTGGAATGTTTTAATTAGTAGAACTTCTTTGATTTCCATTTGTTATCACCTTGGATAAATGAGTCTCTTTGCAGTTACTCACTAATTGTGATAGTCTTTTTGTAATTAGCATTTGGGAAGTCAAGCCATTGGATGTAGCTTGGAGCACTTCTTCTCCATTAAGGGATAGTGACCAGGAAAGTGATTTGAACTTAAAAATAATTTGCTTTAGACAAGCAATATTTAAGGATATTATTATTTTAGTCTGGTATCTGCTCTCTGAGGAGAACAGAGTTGGCCAGTCTTATGATTCTCCTTCTTTCTTTTAGGAAGGAATCAAAATATCACTTGGAGAGGTAAAGGGAAAATTCCAGAGATATCTTTACGTGTCTTGCTGAAGTCACATTTAGACAAATCAGTGTGGACATACACGTGACTTACATGGGTAGCACACACTAATACCCTACATGTGGAAAATATGAAATATATTCGTCCTAAGAAGTTGTGATCAAGTGAACATTTCTGGGGCAACAATGATAACTTTGTAGTTACAGATAACATATTTGATATACTTCTCAGCTTCTATTTTCTTTCCTCCCAGGCATTCCCTGTTTGAAGAAGGGTGGAATTTCTTTGCTGGTGACATCTCTTCCCTGAATTTAAGAAAAAATAAAAATAACCAGAAATATTTGACTGGTGATTTTCCACCTTGCTTTAAAAAAAGAAAATTATTCTACAGTAAATGGTCATGAAAACTGTTTGCTTTGGATGGGTTTGTTCTGCAAGGAGTGAAGAGAGCTCTCATGTTCTGTTTTCTTGCCAGTGTGGAATTTTTTTTCTTATTTGCCAAGGCCTTCCTCTTCCCAGTAATGAAGCTTGGTTGGTGGAGTAGGTTTGGCCAGGAGAAAATGTGGCAAGGAACTAGGAAAAGATTAGTTTGAAAGCATACTGTAACTGTAACTTCAACTGGCAATTTGTGCTAACCACTTAGATGCTGTATATTATAATCTTCTCTAATTTATTATTTCCTTACTCCATCCCCCTCTGTCTTTCAAGGAGGAGTATCATGCATGAGGGTACTTCATGCATCCTTAAGTGCTCTTTCTTATCTTTGCATACCCCCATGCCCATCACATAGCGGGTGGGGGAAGTGTTCTGTGTAGGCCTAGACATAATAGATCCATGAGTTATAAAAGAGGGCATGGTCAGGGTATAATGAGCATACAACAGGGTGTGACTGAATTGGCAGGAATTCTTGCTTCAATTCACTATACTACTGAATTTCCCTGGAGAGAAGGAAGGAGGAGACCATTTCCCCCCCTCTCCCTTTCTGGGAAACTACACATGAAGTCTACAGAAAGTATTCTTTCCCTTTAGATTTATGGCTGGACAAGAGAATCATAAAGGAACGAGAGTCTGTGAGGAAGAGACTAGTTTTCCTCCTTTGAGTACATAAGTCTGTAAACAAGAGAAGAATAAAATTTATTGGGTGTTCAGTTATGCAAAGACTATGCAGGAAAATCATAGTGACTGCTGTTGGTGTCATGATCTGTGACAGAAACACTGCTAAAAGAATAGAAAGGGGCTTCAAAGATGGAATCTTGTTAAGTGAAAATCACTGTGAAATAGATTTTGTTATTTTCTCTTTACCTTTTTCTTTTTTGTTAGGTTTGGAGAAGTGGAAGAGAATTGTTGGAGAGTCAACAAGGAAAAAATGGGAGGGTTACAACTATTCTCCTTCTTTTGTTTTGGGGAATCTGAGCAAAAAAGACTACTGATTTTTTCTTTCTAGTTTGAAGGCTTATCCATGAAATCCTATGAAAGGAATTGCACTAGATCATAATTCTGTCTTGTTACATTTCTTCTAGGATCAGATCCCTTCCATAACTTTCTATGAGTATTTCCCAGGGATATGCTAGAACCAGCTGGAATCTCAAAGAGCCAATTGTTAAATTTTTAATATAAGCATTACATCTCAGAAATCAGCAAATGTTCCAAGTTAGGGCTTGACTTACTGTTGATTGTTTAGGCTTAAGAAAGTGATGGAGAAAATGTTAACAATGCAGACACGTTAAATGTATGTCTGGCATACATTTTTTGGGGGGAGCTGGTTGTTAAACATTTGCCAGAATTTGTCCAATGCTATCCTATATTGACTCTTACTAACTTCTAAATCTTGGTTCCAAGTGTGTAGTGGAGGATCTCCTTATTTACTGAGTCAAAAGACTCCGTAGGTTCAGAGATGTGCCCTCCTTTTTCTCTTACTGCCCTTGTCTCTGACTACTTTGGCTCCAGAATCTATTCCCTCTTCTCTTCTCACACTCTCCACAACAGTTGTGCTATGGCCAAGATTGTTTACAAAGAAAAAAGATTAAATTAACATTAAATTCAGAAATAAACTGCAAGACCAAAGATTGTTAGAAATATACATAAAAGAAATTACCCAGCATACACTAGAAAGTGACCAAGTTTACTCATCTGTTATAATTAGATAAAAAAAATTCAGACTTGATTTTTAGCTTGCAAATACCAAATTTCAGTATCTTGCTCCACTCTGGTGCAAAGGACGGAGGATCAAGTGAGATAATATTTATAAAGTGTGCTCAGCACAGTGCTTGGCTTAAGTAAGTGCTTAACAAATGCTTGTGTCTTTCCTTCCTTCTTTTCCTAGAACACAGTGATAATGTATTTTGGGTTCTACTGATCTGGAGCTCATTTATCCCTTCTGAAATCTGAAATCTCTGTTTAGCCAATCAGGAAGCCTCCTGGTCTCTGTTAGACTTTTGGGTAGCTCTCTCCTATATACTTATATAACTTGTGAGATAATTACATCCTCTACACCCTGGGTTGGAGGAATTCAAGGGAGAAAGGAGTGTGTGTGTGTGTGTGTGTGTGTAGAGACTCGTATCATGATCTTATATATAATTTTAAGGGAACTGATCTTTGACTACTCCCCAACCTAGGCAGCCCATAATATAATCACAAAGTGTTAATGAGGTATTAAACTAACTAGAAAAGAAATTATCCCCACCTTTACGAGAGATAGAAAATCTCTCGGAATGAAAAAGAAGGGAACCACAGAATGGACTCAAGAAAGTCGTCACATATTTGGAGGCTTTACCAATATAAGCCCTGAAGAGTTTGGGGAAGTGTACAGTTATCCCTTCCATATTTGGGGGATGAAGGGTGCGGCACTCACAAATCTGGAAAATCTGTGCAACATTTTTTGACCCTCCCTTTGTACCAGAGAGGAAGTCTGAGTTTTTTCTTTTTCTTTTATGAGGTGTTTCCAGTACTGTATTGTAAAATTTGGGTTAAGAATTTTGTCATAGGCTCTGTGTCATCCGCTGACCTTCATGTGTTGTCTGTGGCTTCAACAAAACTTCCCCCACTGCAAATTCCCATTGAATTTCTTATGCTGACCAGCGATATATCCAAACCGAGATGGGGAAAGTTACCCTGTGGAAGGGATAACTGTACTATCTGAACAGAGTACTTTGTGGAAGAGAACCTTGTATGGCAGTAGAAGGGGATTTCTTTCTTCTTCCTCTTCCTCCCCCATGGCATTCAGCAGCAGGAGCAGTGGGAGATTATCCCATCCAGAAATTCAAAAGATCCTTGTTTGAAGCACATTTGGGGAAAACAGAGACACACATTTTAGTCAGACATGGATACAGAAAGGAAGAGACTTTGAGGAATGACATTCCCAGCAGCAGAGAAGAGAGCTGTCTAGAGAATGAAGCAGACCCTGGGAATGTAACTGAGCAATCAACTCAGTAGAGATGGCACACTTGGAGGGTGCTTCGTGAAGACTGAAGGGACAAAGGATTTCCAGGTCCTGTAGATAGTGAGTTGCCTTTGCCACATGTGTATCCTACGCTGCATGCCTCACTAACATTGTACTCTAACTTTGAGTCAGGGGATGTTGTGAGGTATGAATGAGATAATGGATATAAAATATTTTGCAAAACTTCAAGCACTCTATAAATGTCATTATTATCATTATCATTAGTTATCATTATCATTGCCTTTAGTTACCAGGCCTCCAGCCTGGTGATAACTTCATTCCCTGAGTCTGCTGAGCTCAAGCGATGTTTATAGAGTAAGGCAGGAGTGTGTTGGTAAATGTTTAACAATTGGACTCTCAAAAAAAAAATTATCCACAGACTTTAAAGTTTGATATGTATTATTAATACTTTCTTACTTCTAGAAATCAACAAAACGATAAATCAAGCACTGATTTGTAGCTAGTTTTCAATTTTTGAGGTGAAAATGCTCACACTAAAAATTTAACAGTGGCTTTAAAAAACTAATCAGAGCTTGTATCATCTATCCCTGTGGATCCTGTGTGTATTTGTGGAGTAGTGTGTGCCAGGTTTATAAGGAAAATGTTTCATAGATACTGTTTTTTTAATACTTTCTTGGTAAATGCATTTTCTAATAATGAATTGTGCCTATAGGCTGATTGTTAATGGTAGGTATACCAGTGGGACCTCATGAGCTATAGTGTGAGGAGTGCAGACTTACAGGATTACCTGAGAGTAGAAGCCATTTGGGAAACCAGTGAGTGTAAGTACAAACTAGGTAAATGGGGCAGAAGGGGTGCTACATATTTTTTTCTATTTCCCAGAAAGAGAATGATTCAATCCAACAGTTCATTGCCAAAGCTTCATTTGACATTTAAGACCCTTAATCTGGCTCTCACTTATCTTTCCAATCTTATTTGACATTACTTCCCTTTACTTACTATACATTCCAACCAAAATGGACCACCAACCATTTCCCATAATAGACATTCTCTTGCCCTCTGTTCATTTGCACAAACCAATCTCCCTACTTAGTATGTGACTCAGTTTCCTTCAAGTCTCAGTTAAGTCACTGACTCCTCTGGGAAGCTCTACTGATTTCTCCAATTGTTAGTGCCATATAAATATTAATCTATGTGTACATTTTATTTCTCTAGTGTAATGTAAAATCCTGAGGCACAACTGTTTCTTTTTTGTCTTCTTATTCTTTTAAGTAAAACAAAATATGTATACTTTTTCTTTTGTTCTCTCCCTTCCTTCCTTCCTTCCTTCCTTCCTTCCTTCCTTCCTTCCTTCCTTCCTTCCTTCCTTCCTTCCTTCCTTCCTTCCTTCCTTCCTTCCTTCCTTCCTTCCTTCCTTCCTTCCTTCCCCCTTAATTCAAATACTTATACTTTAGGCTTCTCTTTTAAGGTACTAGGAACTTGTGTGTGTATGTCCATGTGAGCATGTACATGTGTGAGCACATGAGCATATGTTTGTATATTCTTTAGGTGAAATGACACACAGACTGCTCCTAAAGTTCATTTGTTCATCTATTATTCTGCAATTTATAGTAAATTTCCAACAGATAAAATATTATAAAAGTGGTAGTTATTATCCCAGGTCATTCCATGAAAGCCTATTGAATGTGGACAAAAATCTTCCAATACAGAAGACAAAACTACGGCAATTAGAGTAATTGAACAAGAGAAAAATAAAATTTTACATGAAATAGTTCAAAAAATTTATCTGGAATCCTGGTGCTTAAGAAGAAGCAGGTATAATTAGAGGAAGTTAAGGTAGGGAAGGTAACTACTGACATTGATGATGATATCACTTGTTTATTTTATCCAATTTCACTTCAACATTGATAACTTTCTTTTCCTTTTCTCTAAGCACATATTGGCTTTCTAACACTGGGCATGTCACTTAACCTTTTAGTGTTCTAGGCAACTAAGATCCTAAATTCTAGTAAAAGTGTTGACCTGTATTGCTAAAGGGATTTTCCTCATTTGGGAGTTCATTTGTCCATTTTCTATTTTGCAACTAGCACAACTTTTATCCTTACAGATTATGGTTTTCCCTTACCTAACAAATATAATTAAGAAATAAAAGGGGGAGTGGGAGAAGAAAGAGAAAGAGAGAGAGAGAGAGGGAGAGAGAGAGAGAGAGAGAGAGAGAGAGAGAGAGAGAGAGAGAGAGAGAGAGAGAGAGAGAGAGAGAGAGAGAGAAAGATGATTTTCTTTTGAACCTTGGGCAAAAGTTGGGAGTAAGAAGGTAGTTTAGAGGATGCATATTCAAATGTGAGGAAAGAGCTTTGACAGAGGGTGCTGGAAAAGAAAGGAGGTAGTGAGAAAAAGATGTTAGGTTAGATGGTTTCTTTCACTGGCTACTAGGTGACCCCCTTGACTGAATAGCTTGGTTGTTTGTCTGGAGTGGCCTCAGAGTGGGTGGCAATGTGGTGGTGGGAGGAAGTTTCTAACTAAGTCTTTGAATACATGGAACATTTTCAAGTTAAGTGCCTATAATTTGGGGAAGTGCCTTCATCTGATATACAAGTAAAAAATACACCTCATTTTCTTCTTTATTTCTATTAAACAACTCTTCTCACAAAATTCCAATCCTGCCTATTGCCCTGTCGACCTGAATTGCTCTAATCAAGCCACAATATTATGATTATGATTTTCTTTAGTCCTTCTTGCTTATTTTTCACTCGTTTGGTAATTCTGTTCATTATAAACATAGAAGTCATGGATTTCCCCTTCTGAATTTCCCCTTACGTCCTATTTCTATTTGTCCAACATTTCCCCAAATTTTCAGGATGTTTTAATCATCAGTAAGACCCATAGGAATTCTCACCTTTTGCAAAGCTAGTATTGGACCCATGTTTGCGTTGTGATTTACCTCCTTTTCTAACACTACTCTGATATGAACATTCTTCATAAAATGCTAACAACATTATTATATGGAAATTTGGTTAAGAAAAAAAAAAGCATTTCTACCAAAACAATACACTTCAATTCAAAGTTCTAATGTTGATGAGAGTCTCATGGAATTGAAAACTAAAATGGAATAGGAATGAAAGATGCAATAGATTCCATTCCTTTTGAGCCCATTATCTGATTTTAACTAAGTTCAATGTTGCTGTTTGACTTACAGCTGGGCACCTAATGATTTCTTGCAGGACCTGAGCATATGAGAGACAGTTTTAGTTTTGTTTTGGATCTAGAAGGCATTTAAATATAATTGAAATTATTATAGTATTATTAAGTATAATTGAAATTAATTGTAAATGAGAAAACTCATTCTTCATTCACTAAATTATTTTTGCTATGATTTACTTCCACAGGTGTATATTTATTTTCTTGACAGAGAGGATTTTCAAGTATCATACATTTATATGGGTATAACAAAAGACCCACTAACTCTGTGGAGCCTGAGTGCCCCCTCCCACTAAGGAAGAACAGTTATACAGACTGGGTTTAGTTTTGGGGGCCTGGACTGCAAGAGGAGGATCACACTCTTTTCTTTGTCTGACTCCTTACAACTGCAATCAAGAGCCTTGAGAAAAACCACTTAAACCTTATGTCAGTCCATTTCTAGGATCTCCCCAAAGAGGTTAACAGGGTCCCTGTTATCAATATATAAAGAGAATCAGGTATAGGACAGCTATTATTTTCCTTCACCCGGAAAATAAATTCTTAAATACAAAAGATTCAAAAGTATACAATGACTAGAACTTAAAACATGAAATAATAACCCATAATACTTATGATATTTTCCTGGAACTTAATACATAAAACATTAAAAGATGAAACACAATGGGACTGCTAAACAGTCACTTCACCTTCACCTTGATTCTTCACTGGATGCTCAATCAAGGTTCCTATCTTCTGACAAGCTATAGCAGGGCTTGGGCTCATCCTCCTGTTAATTATCTGCTCTGAGAAGCATTACAGGCATGCCTTGGGGATGTTGTGGTTTTGGTTCCAGGCTGATATAATAATGCAAATATCACAATAAAGTGAATTTTTTTATTTCTCAGTGCATATAAAAGTTATGTTTACACTATGCTGTAGTCCATCTAGTAAGTGTACAATAGTATTATGTCTTAAAAAAAACTCCAATGTGCATACCTTAACTAAAAAATATTTTATTGCACAAAATTGCTAACCATCATCTGAGCCTTCAGTGAGTTGTAAACTTTTTGCTGGTGGAGAATCCTGGCTCGATGTTGATGGCTGCTGACTGATGGGGGTGGTGGTTGCTGAAGGATGATGTGACTGTGGCAATTTCTTAAAATAAGACAGCAATGAAGTTTGTTGCATTGATTGATTCTTCTTTTCAAGAAAGAGTATTTTGTAACATGTGATACTGTTTGATGGGATTTTGCCCAGAGTAGAACCTCTTTCAAAATTGGAGTCAGTCCTCCCAAATAATACCGCCACTTTATCAGCTAAGTTTATGTAATATTTTTTAATATTGTGTCTGAGGGAAAGGGATGCGTGAAGAAAGGGAGAGAGTGGGGAGGGGGCAGTTAAATAGTCAGAACACACACAACATTTACCCATTAAGTTTGCAGTCTTATTTGAGTATGACTTGTGGCACCCCAAAATAATCACAGCAGTAATGTCAAAGATCACTGATTCTGCTCCCTTCACTTTGTATCAGTTCAGCTGGGTCATTTCTTTTAGTACAATAGTACTCCATCACAATCATATGCCAAAACTTGTTCAGTCTTTAGAGTTTCTTATTTTAAAGTGTTTTGAGTAGTCAGCTCTTGCTGAGAAATGGCAAATCCTCTTTGACTGGTAGGCTATCATAAGGGTGGGAGAAGGGACCAATCAGAAGCCTCTGCTTCCACATATCTTTTGTCAAGGGACCCATTGGAAAGAGCTGGAACAAATATATCCCTGGAAGGGGCCCATTTCCAGGCATGATCCTTTAGCTAGAGCAGATTAGGAGTGGGGTGGCTTTGGGACAGGTCAGTTCACCTCTTTGTGCCTTAGTTCTTTCATCTCTCAAAAAGAAGGGGCTGAATTAGGTGACCTCTGAAATTCCTTCTTTAATTTTTACAGCTAAAGAAGTTGAGGTTCAGAGGAATTGTTCAATTTCCAGGCCAGCATTTGTAATATACTCTCTCTCTCTCTCTCTCTCTCTCTCTCTCTCTCCCTCGCTCTCTCTCTTTTTCTCTTTCTCTCTCTCCCTCCTCTCTCTTCTCTCTCCTCTCTCTCTCTTCCTTCTCTTTCCTCTCCCTCCCTCCCTCCCTCTCTGTTTCTCTCTCTTTCCCCCCTCTATCTTCCTCTCTTCCTTCCATATAGATGGATATATGTATACACACATGTATACACCCCCCCCCCCCAAATATACATGGCAAGTGAAGATGAAAGGAGGCCACAGCAGCAGATCAATCTTTCCTTTCCTCACATTTGGCCATGGTATTCATGCCTTATCTTAACCATGTGTCTTTGACACAGGGTGCAACCAGGCCATGGGAGAGGTTGAATGATGTAGGCAAATGGTTTACTGCCCAAGAAGTATTTTTTTCCTACTTAATTTTGCTTGCCTTAGTTTCTTCATCTATCCATTGAGGATAATAAAAGTATCTAGCTCCTGGGTTTATGGTGAGGATGAAATGAGAAAATATTTGTAAAGCACTTGGAAACCTTGAAGTTATAAATATGAAGCTTGTGATTATTATTAAGGGAGAGAATAAAGTTCAACAAAAACCAAAATCTTCTGTGGAACTATGACAACTGAAAAGTACTGCTACCAACCCAAGTTTATGATTTTCTTTTTAACCAGACTTGCAATTTCATCAGTCTAGGAAGTCCTAGAGAAAAAATTCTTCCAATGCAGATTAGAACCTTCTTTGCAAATTATAGTCTTAAAAAGTTGTCTGGGGCAAAGGTATCCAACATGCTGCCACATGTAGCCCATAGTACTCCTGAATTCTGACCAAACCAGATTAAAATGTAATTGGAAAACATTTAAGAAAATTAACATAAGTATAATAAAACTTAGATAATATTGATATGTGATTTTCTAAGTCAAAATGCAACCTGGAGGGATCCTTATACACAATTTAATGATCCCTATTTCCATTTGAGAACATCTAGGTGGTATAGTGAATAGAATGCTGGGCCTTGAGTCAGGAAGACTTATCTTTGTGAGTTCAAGTCTGGCCTCAGACACTGACTAGCTGTAGGATCCTGGGCAAGTCACTTAACCCTGTTTGCTTCAGTTTCATCATCTGTAAAATGAGCTGGAGAAGGAAAAGGCAAACCACTCCAGGATCTTTGCCAAGAAAACCCCAAATAAGGTAGTGAGTTGTTGAATACAACTGAAACAACTCGACAACAACAATAGCATTAACATTTCTGGTTGAGTTGAACTCCACTGGTCTAGGGCACAAAGAGGTTTATCAACTTGTCCAGGTCACACAGCCAGTATCCACTAGAGGTGAAACTTGAGTCCAAGTCTTCCTGACTCCAAGGCCAGTTCTCTGCTGTTCCATGCTGCCTCTTATGTTTGGGATAAATGCCTAAATTACAGTATACCCACTGCTAAAAATTTAAAATTGTAGATTCAAGTCACTTGTGGAAAAGCAAAGAGTTAATAAGTCTCTGGGTAAGTAGGTGTAACAGCTTGAAAGAAAAAAAGAGGGTTTTCCTTTCCTTTAATTGTCCTCTGTTACAATACTACAGCATCTATGATTAGCCAAAAAAGGGTGTGGACTCAACAGTACCTGTTTGCAGCACATTTTCTCAAAGTATTTCAACTTAGAATCTCACTGCAGTGTGAGCACTAGTTAAAATGACTATCTTTTGTGAACTTTGGAAGTGAACTGTGTATTATCGGGTTGAATTATCCTGGTTTTTGAAACGATAGGAGCAATGGATTTAGCTTTTCACATTTCCTTGTCTTTCCCTTGTCAGCCAGAAGAAGGAAGTTAGATAGTTAGTGATTAGGTAGGAATGTGGGTGGAACATCCAGAAATCCTCCAGTGATAGGACTTCCTGATTGGCTGAGGATGAACCACAGATAAAGCAGAAGGAGAGATTAAGTTCTAGTCAGAGTCCTGTTGAATGAATCTCAGATTGGTATAGGATTGTTCTGGTGAGGAAAAATCTTGGTGGGCTAGAGTGAGCCACAAAGAGCGTCTGCCTAGAGAAGCTCATGAAGGCTGATCTAGACCTGGGGAACTTTAGTTAAAAATCAGAGTAGAAAGCTTTGGGGTCACTAGGTCTGAGAATGAGTAGTTTTCCATCACAGACTTCTAATTACTTACCCTAGTGTATTATTTATCAATGTATATCTTCTCTTTTCCTTGGTATATAAACTCCAGAAAATGCATTGCTGTGGTCTGCAATCTACGATACATAGGAATAAGAAGGAAAACTGGGCATCTAGTTATGGTTTTAGTGTCTGAAGGACAGTAAGTGTTCAGATTTTGAACCTGTCAAGTCGAGTAGAGCCAGAGACATGGAAGGATAAGGGACTGGATTCAGGGTTTAAAGATCAAGCAAGGCTTAGAAATCAGGAAAGGAGAAATCATTGAGGTCAAGAGGAAGGTCCCTTGGATCAAAACTAAGAAGCTGAGAGGGGTTCTAAGAAGCTGACAACAGTTGAGCAGAGCACAAACCAAATAAGATATGATCCCTGTCTTCATGGAGCTTATAGTCTTGTAGAAGTATGCACGATATAAAATAAAACATACCAGATGTATATAGGTACAGCTTCTGAGGAGGGAATCAAGTTCTTCCATGTCTGAGCTTGACTGAGAATTTCTTGGAATTGCCCACCCTCTAAAACAAACTAGTCTTCCTTTAAGCCCAGAGGCCAAAGCTGTAGCAGAGGTGATGGAAAAGTTATTATATTCCTAGCCTTATGGTCATTGGAATCCTTATCGTATGCAAAGAATTCCTGGAGCCATGGAAGTTGACTTTTAAGAGGACTGTTGACAAAGCTGGAGGCTACCTCAGACTTCATCTAGTCCAAGTCCTTAATTTATAAATAAGGAAAAGGATGCTCAAAGAAGTGAGAGTTTACTCAAGATCCCATGATGAGATAGTAGCATAGACAGGATTTGAATCCAAGTTTTCAAATATACAATCTATCAATCTATTGTGTACAATAGCTAGTCATTCGTTTCACAATTCACAGTTTGTTTCACTGAAGACATATTTTAATGGAAAACTCTATCAACCAGGTTAGATGCTTAAAACTGAGGAAAATTCCTTGATGTTAGGAAATGCAATTTACCAATAGGAAATGCAATTTACCAACAGGAAATGTAATTTACCATTATAGATCTCTTGACACTAAAATGCTTGTAAATATCTCTGTTGCCTTAAAACATTGGGTGACCAAATTTTCTAATACTAAAATTGAATTAAATCAGTACTTCCTCACTATAGAAATATTAGTTACAAGATCCTGGCATAAGAGTCATTTTTCGTCTTTCAGTTGTACATATGCTATTTTTCAGCATTTTTATTCTTTGCTGAACATTTTGAGTCCTGGCAATTCTTCCTGTCAAATACTATTAAAGAAACTTCCTTTTCAGACATAAAGGTCAGCTAAAAGCAGAGGCTGAATAATAGAAAATAGTGATGTCCCTTGACAACGGACCTAAACTAATAAGTTTAAATGTAACAAGGATGAACTGAATTGGGACAGATGTGAAATTCTGCTTTCAGGTTATAAAAATTCCCTACTTTATTCAAGATTATGTGGAGACTTGGCTTAGTAACAATCCATGTGAAAAAGACCTGATGAGTTTAGTTGAATATAAACTCATTATGAGCCAACAGTGTGACAGGGCTACTAAAATAATAATAAGTCACATTTATTTGTGGTGGAATGATGCATTGTGGATACAAAGTGCTTCATATACATTATGGCATGTATTCCTTTCCTCAGTAGCAGTGGTATAATGGAAAGAATATTGGATTTGGAATCAGAAGTTAAATCCCAATTCTGCTACTTATCCCCATGACACTAGGCAAAGTTAATTTCATTGTACCTCAATTTTGAAATGATTGAACTAGGTGATTCCTTTTACCTCTAAATTTTATGAATCCCATGAAACAAGTAAAAGCTAATATAATCTTAGCCAGAATTAAGAGGACTTAGTTCACATTTATATGGTAATTAAAAATTTACAAACTTGCTGCTCACAAACATCCTGTGACCTAGGTGCCAATATTATAATCTGCATTTTATGGATGGTGGAGCTAAAGGTCAGAGAAGTGATAGAGATCTCTAAGTATTTTATGGGCTCTCATGTAGAGGGAGTAGATATCCCCTTTTGCTCCAGAGGGCAAAACAGGACAAGTAGACAGAAGTTATAGAAAGACAAATGAGAGTTTAAGACAAAAGTTCTCATTGACAGGCTGGTTAAGCTTTTGGTTTTAAACAGCTTTTAATAACTGTCAAATTAATGCATTTTAACTGCATAAAATATATGTTTGTCATTGAAAGCAATTTTATTGAAATAAAATTAACAAGATATTAAAAAAAGTTTGTGGACTTCAGGCTTAGCTTAGGGTAAGAAAGAAGCTTCTAACAGAGCTGCCCTATAATGAAACATGGCATTTGCTTTGCAAAGTAATGAGCCTTCCCTCATGAGAAGTGTTCAAGGAGTAACCATCGAGTAGGAGATTGGATTAGGAGGACCAGTTAGACCTTTTCCAACTCTAAATTCCATAGGTCTTTATGGCAGTTGCTGTATTTTCACATAATAAAACAGGATTGTGGATGAAAATAATGTATCGCTATGCTGAACAAGCCTTCTGTTTTCCTTCGGCACTTTGTTCTCCAGACTATAGAGCATGGTCTTAAAACAAAATTACATTTGGAAATCTAGGTTGAGACTGAGATGGTAGAGGGGAATGTCTCATTTATTTATATTTTCTTTTCAGTTTTCATTTATATTTGTCAGCTTAACATCAGTAAACCCATATTGATATCTTTCAAATTCTACTTCAATCACTTCTCTTATCTCTATCATATTAACGATATTATAAGAACCATACTGCTGGAATGATGATAAATGCAGCCTCAGGGCTACTGCCTGCTATGAGGGCTAAAGGCAAGTCACCTTAGAGCCATAAAGAGCTTGGTATTTGTGTATGCTCAAGCACCTTTATTTTTGATGTGAATCTAAATCTTGTGACACAGACTGAGCTGGTAACTATGGAAACTGCTAGGATTTATTTACCATTGAGGAGGTTTAGCTCAGACAGAATCACAGCAGGTTTCCTAATGTTAACAGAGTGCCTACACAATCTTCATTTCTGGGGTATCTGGGGAAGATTAAGTTGGAAAAATGAATATGGAAATGAAGGTCAATTTGGTTAATAGGATGAATTTTAGGACCTGATCTAGGACGATAAGGGAATATAGAGTTGAGGGAAAAGAAGGGTATAAACACTGGCACCAGTGTTCATTTCTACCCCTTCCATCACTTTGTTCATGCAGTTTTTCCACCTAGAATTTCTTTTCTCCACCTCTACTCCCACTTTTTACCGCACCTTTGTTCATACTATTCCTTCCACCTAGACGCTTTGCTGCTCTCCCTTGACTATCCAAACCTTACTTATCTATTAAAGTTCACACTCTACATGAAGACTTGGGGAAGTTACTTTCCCTTTTTGGGCCTTGGTTTCCTCCTCTGTAAAATGAGGGATTTAAAACTGTCAGGTAACTTGCAGTTTAAAATACCCTGAAGAATTAAACTCATCCATACATTAGAAATTAGGTACTATAGGGGTAGAGGGATGGAAAAGAGCAGAAATGTTCACATAGCAAATTCCGCTCTGTTAAGATTGCAGAATATAGCTTTTTGCCATGGCTGCAGAAAAGCGCTGATCAGCAACAGCTGATGATTGTATTTATACTTCCCTTGGACTATCTAAGAGGAGTCAGATAATGAGAAAGGATGGAACTAGCAGTGAGAGTTTATAGTGAGAGTCAATGGAATGAATACAGAGGTAAGAACAGATGAAGTTGGGAGGCATGGCTTAGCTACATCATGTTGGTTCCTTGTATCTACCCCCAATGCCATAATTATTGTACATTAAGGTATTCATGAATAGTCTGGGTTAGCCTAGAGGCCTAGTTCATGTTCGTTCAGGACCAACAAACTAGAAATGCAGAAGTAATGATGGAAGACGTTGTCTATCTGAACTGTGTCAATTGAATTTACTCTGAAACACTTGTCATTTGGGAACAGTGCCCAGGAGTAGGTACCATAAGTGAGACAGTCAACATTGACTTCTCATTTTCCTTTCTTTCTCTTCCCTTCCTTTTGCTTCCTGACCCTCGTTACCAAAGGAAAAATTATTGAGGGTTTTATCTCTCTAAAATAGTAGCCTTATCACTTTTACTAATAAGCTCTTTGGGGGAAGTCACCATGTCAAATGTATTTCTTTATTCACTACAGTGCATAGCATAGTACTAGACAAATAATACTTATTTCAAAGGTTTAAAGATCCAGGACTAGAGCCTGTAAGGTCACTTCTAGCTTTAATGAGCTGTGATCCTCTCATTTACGTGGGTATTTCTTACCCTCCAAGCTTTGGTAGATCGTCTTCATGTGTTGCTATGATCAGAAAGATTCTTCACCTGGGGGGTCTAACTCTACACTTAACTAGACCAGTTATCAGATAAAAGATTTACGTGGGATATGAGGTGAGTGATGATAGGAAATACTCAAAGTCTTTCCGTCATGCTGTTAAGACTTTCTAGGAGGCAGGAAAACAATAATCACTAGCTGAATTGACATGTATTGGAAGGGAAGGAGATATTTAGGTAGGGAGGCATTTAAAAAGTGCTATGGAAAAAAGAGAGAGGACACAGGGAAGTGAGTAGGCAGAAATAGGGATACATTGATTCATTTACCTCATTTCCTTCTGTGCATCTCAAGAGCTCATTTCCTTTTATATTTAGGGTGGAACGCTTTAGCTGAATTTGCTGACGTGCTGAAATCAAGGACTTCTGGCAGACCAAGGAACAGAGTATTGCTATTCAGCTATGCTGGTAATGCCAAAATTGCTAGACAGGCACTATACTACATTGGACCACAGAGACATGTAGAACTGCATTGAGGGTTTGTCCTTGAAACCTCTGGGGCTAAATTCCTTTCTTTCTCCTGAGGAAAAACTTCTCATATGTCTTCAAAATTTCCTGACCAAGGCTACCCCAAACATCTCACACTTCCCTTTTTAAAACTGTGGTTAGGATAACCAGTTAGAGATGATAACTAGTTAGAGATGCCTTTTGATGTGATCTTTCTTCTGAAAACCAGACTATTTTTTTTAACCTCATATTGGTTCCTGTCAATGTGATCTGCCTCTTTTTAATCTTTCTTTTCACAACAGTACCTAGAACTTTGAAAAGAAAAGTAACAAATGCTTTGTTTTTCTTTTCCAAACAATTTCTTCTCCCCCAAGCCCCAAACCAAAAACACCATCCACTCACTATTCTTGCTGAACTGATATCCGAATTTACTCTGAAACAACTGAATTGATAATCATGCCCAAAGAGTAAATGGAATATTAGGGGTAAAAGAAAGAAAATGAAATAGTCCATTAAAAGTTACAAAAATCAAAGACTTACTTCCTTTTTAAGGCAGTGAGCAAAAGGAACCATTTATTACAGGCAAGCAACATCACTGGGGTTGGCTTGGGATGATCAGAGGAAGAAAAACGTGTTGTTGATGGAGTTATTCCAAGGAGTAGTTGAATCTTCTCCCTCTTTGACATGATCACAGACTTCATTAGCTAATACCTTTCACATCTGGAGAAAGGGAGTTAAAAAAAAAGCACAATGTTGCAACACTGGCATACTAGATTTTTCTTAAGTCTTTAAGTTTTTACTTTACATAAGGGATTGTTTGAAATCTCCATTTTTAAATCTTCCCTGATTTTAACAAACAATGAAAATGAAGATCCCTGGAAGTAAAGTTTGTAAGATCATTAAATGCCAATCCACCGTCATCAAACCAAGAGCCTTCTTGTGTGGTATTAGATGACAAAATGGTATTTTCCATTTACTCTGTACACTTCCTCTTTATAAAACCAAGTATTCATCCTCATTCCCCTCTGTGAATGGTGGATAGCTTTCCTGATGTAATTTTATCTAGGGTGTCTATGGAAAAGGGCATAAGGGAAGGGAGTAAGCCTTCATTAAGTGCTTTTTCTGTGCCAGGCACTGTGCTAGATGCTTATTCAAGTATACCTTATTTGATCTGAGATTTGATTGAGAAACCGGGAAACAAAGATGGTGGGCTCCTATAACTCAGTTGCTTACTCTATGATGGTGCAGAGGATAGGGCACTAGACCTGGAGACAAGAAGACTGAGATCAAATCCAGCCTCAGACATTTACTAGCTGTGTGACCCTAGGCAAGTTCCTAGCCTCTGTTTGCCTCAATTTCTTCATCTGTAAAATGGGATAACAACAGCATCTACCTCCTAGGGTTGTTGTGAGAATAAAAAGAGATGATATTTGCAAAATACTTTGCAAGCCTTAAAATAAATATAAGCTAAGCACTTCTCTGGATTCTTTAGTTTTCATGTTCTCAGGGTAAACATGCCCCTCATCTCATTGACTCATTCCGTCCTACCTCTGAGCCAACAAAGGACCATATATTTTGATTCAGTGGTATAATGTAAAGAAAAGTGAGTATGGAGACAGATCTGGATTTTAAGGCTACCACTGCCTTGGGTAAGCCACTTAACCTTTTAGGGCCTCTGTTTCCTCATTTGTATAGTGAAGAGGTTGGCTAAGATGATAGCTAAGGTTCCCTTAGATGCCGGGCTGCTGTGATACTGCCCGATTTATTTCTCTTATTTTCTTAGGGAAAAGAATGGCAGTGCAACCCCAAAGACAAAAAATGACCTCAGCATCAACTGAACTCCAGTTGCCCCCTCTTCTACTTTATCCTTCCCTTTCCTAGATGATTGCAAGGCTCTGGGTTAGCCCCAGAAATGTGGATTTGGATTCCAAAGAGGTGAGGCTGATCCGGGGATTTAGGGGTTCAGGTCAGAGTGGAGCAGAACTACCAAAGCTGTGCTAGAACCAAACTGATCTTCGAAGAATTTCCTGGACCAGAGAAGACCCAAGGCTAACTCCCAAAATTCTGTGGGTTGGAATGCCCCCTGATCTGAGTTTACCTAATAAGGCTGAATTCAGCTGGGCTGGCCTGGTTTCCTGGACTGTGATGTTGAGGGAAGAATTTCCTGTCACCCTATAATTCACTACATAGTGGTGCAGTGGGTAGAGTGATGGACCTAGAGTTAGGAAGGCCTGAGTTGAAATCTAGCCTCAGATACTTATTAGCTGTGTGACCTTGGACAAGTCACTTAACCTCCGTTTAACTTCTGTTTCCGCAACTGTGAAATGGGTTGAGAACAGCACCTACTTCATAGGCTTGTTGTGAGGATCCAAGGAGATAATATTTATAAAAGTGTTTGACACAATGCCTGTCTCAAAATAAATGCTATATCAATGGTTTTTTCCCTTCCCTTCCCCCCTAGTCACTATGGGACTTGAAGTGCATATACTAAGGGGTATTAGGGAAAGGAGAAGAAGAGATTTTAGAAATCATTAAACAAATAGGATTTGTTTATTTATTTTTTTGGAGGGAGGGGTGCAGAGAGATCCTATTCTTTACTCTGATATCATACCAGTCAGTGAATCTATGGGTAAGCCTGACTCAGTTAAGGACCAAACTTCTGAGACATTCTTTATTAGCCCTGAAGTGCCTGAGGACTGGTTACTTTAACTTGCTTCAATTAAACAAAAGTGCCTACTAGGTTCACGATTAGAGCTTGGATACTGATAAGGGACATGAAAGTGATGATATGAGACACAGATGTTACTTTCAAGAAACTTCCAGTTCAATAATAATAATGACTGATTTATATTATGCTGACCAAGTGCTTTTACATTTGTTATCTCATCTGATCTTTACCATAAATCTGGGAAGTAGGTGCTGTTGTCAACCCCATTTCACAGCTGAGGAAACAGAAGTAAACAGAGGTTAAATGACTGGTCCAAGGTCACATAGCTGGTAAATATCTGCAGCCAGATTTGGACTCAGGTCTTCTTGACTGCAGACTCAGGACTCTATTTCACTGCTTATAAATATCTTCCCTCTCCCATCCCCAGTGGGCCATAAATATGAAATGTTGGTGGGTATAGAGACTTCGGAGAAATGATATGATACAGTGGACCACTTATTGGTGGGTCCAAGAAAAGACAAGTCAGTTTCCTTGAACCTGTTTTTAAATCTGTAAAAATGAAGGGGTTTGAGCAGATAGTCTCTAAGGTCCCTTCTAGCTCTCCATATTTGATTCTATGAACTCTCTGGTTTGCTTTCACGTTGCAATTGTTTCTTGGCTTTTGAAACATTAACTTGTATCTCCTGGTGATTCTTAACAACTACGTAAGTCACTATCCATAGGCTTTCGCAGACAAGAATACAATTTCATTCTTGTGGTTTTGAGAGCAAATGTCCCCAACTCCCTATCTCCCTTCCCCTCCACCATGTGGGCATTCTGTTTTAAATGCATTTTTAAGGAAACTCAAGGTTGAGGAATTGTATTTATGTTTGTTCTCTACTGAATGGTTAAGCCTGGAGGAAGTTGCTCCCAGGGTTTTCCCTAGAATCTCTAGTCCTTTCTGCTTCAGGTCCATTCCAAAATGATGATTATTCTTCAAATACAATTATAGCTTAGTCATCCTGAAATTAGGAAGAATTGAGGTTTTTAAGAAGGAAAACTCTGAAGATATTTTCCCTCTTTATTGAGATTCATTTTTGAGTTTGGTTAAAGGTAGGAGAGATGGCTCAGAAATCTTTTAAATCATCTTTTCTGGGTTTTTGGATAAGGTTCTCTGAGAGGAAACACTTTTACTCAGTCACAGAACCTGTAGCAGATCCGTGCCAGCAGAGGAGAGTTTGGAAGGAAGGCCAAACTAATTTTGGAGGAATCTGAAGTGTTTTGGGAAAGAATGCAATCAAACAAATCTGTCATATCACATCTTGAATGTGCTCCCAGGCTCTCTGCCAGGTTGTAAGTGAACTTTTTTTTTTATGAATTTAATTTTTTTTCCATTAGGAAAATTACAGCTCTTCTGAATTAATCAGGGCAGTACTTGCTGTTTCAGGAGGAAAAGCTGTACATTGCCTTCATTCAATGCACATTCAGTAAGGAGAGCAAAGCATGATTTGTAAAATGAGTCTATAAATAATAAATGGGCATGAGAACAGTCTATGGCTTCATATCCCACATTAAGTGACCTTGGCTTAATTATTCATGCCTTTAATGTTTATTTCAATATAAGACCCTTTTCCCCCTTTTATTCCCCTCCCAGTATTTCTATCACCTGTTTACTGTTCGGAACCACAAACTTCTTGCCATTATCAGTTACTCCTCTGCTCTGAAATAAAAGAGATATTATAAAAGGAAACAGTTCCCACACATTTATGAAATGTTTTCCAGCTGGTCTTGGAAGTGCCTCTGACTCCCTCTGGGTGTAAGAGTATATCTTCTTATGTTTTGCACCAGGGACTCCCCCACCCCCACCCCCATCCCCATTCCTGCTTAATTTCATAAATGAGAACATGCCAAGAGAACCAGGAGATTAGCATTTAGGAAATGCATTTCTTCTTCTGCACAAAACAAACATTTCTGCATGTATAAGTGGAAAGTTTTAAGAGGCTGATCTCAAGGATGAAATTCTTTCTTTTGGGGAGATTGTGAGGAAAGCCCTTTGTAGGAAAGCAATGAGGTAAAATGAAAAGGGCTCTGGATTCAAGGTACAAATCTTGCTTACCATTCTTCTTATCTGTGTGAACTTGGACAAGTCACACTCTCCCCAGACCTCATTTTCCTCTACTATAAAATCAGGGCATTGGATTAGATGATGTCTGAGAGCCCCTCCATCTCTAGAACTTTGATCCTATGACAAAAAGTCATGTAAATATGGGTCACTATTACAAAATATGTTTATATATTTATAAAAATGCCTTCTACCCAAAAAGAAAAGGAGAGGACCCATAGTGAACTAGTGGATTTGTTGTTTATGGAAGACAAGGTTACCATACTGGCAATGTTTGATTAAACTCCAAATGATTAAGCAGGGCCTCCTTGTGGTTGTGTGGAATCCTTGTGGGCATTTGTCTGTCTGGTGGAAGGCAGAAGTGGAATTCCCCACCTCTGTCTCAAATGTGGGAGGGCCAAGGTGTCTCATCAATTGAACAAATATTTATTGGGAGCCTGGGTGGAGTGCTGTGCTAGGTACTGAAGGCCCTCAGGGACCTTACACTTTAATGAAGCTCTGATTTGTTACCCAACTACTCAATAAACTCCGGTGACTTTCTACAGCCCCCAGGAGTAAATACAAAATGCTCTGCTTGGCATTCAAAGCCTTTCATAGCCTAGTCCCCTTTCCAGGCTTCTTACAACTTACTTCCAGATGTATACCTTTTGATTTAGTGACGCTGGCTTCCTGGCTGTTCCTGGACCAAGACATTTTATCTCTCCATTCTGGACATTCTCTATGGCTGTTCTCCATACATGGACTGCTCCTCTGCTCCAACTACTGACCTCTCTGGCTTCCTTTAAGTCTCAACTAAAACCCTACCTTCTAAAGGAACCTCTGAATTCCCGTGCCTTCTCTCTGTTAATTATTTCCATTTATCCTACACATACCTAGCTTTGTATGTATTTGTTTGCATGTCCTCCATTAGATTGTGTGCTCCCTGAAGGCAAGGATTAACTTTTGCTTCCTTTCCTATCCTCAGTGTTTAGCACATAGTAGGTACTTAATGTATATTTATCTAACTGAAGTAACAAAAGAGAAGTACAAAATGCTGGTGGAGTTCAGAATTATAACTCGATTTGTGATTTCATAGATAAAGAACTCCCAGGTGATCACACTGCAGCACTTTCTGTGCTACTGAAGGACAAAGGACTAGAATTGTCCAGGGTCACACAGTCATATGTGTTAGAATAAGGACTTGAATCTAGGTCTTCTTGACTCTAAGGACAAATTTCCAATCACTATATCCCATCTGTTTGTATTGGGGTTCAGAAGAGGGAGAGAGAAATCACAGCCTATTTGGGCAATCATAGAAGGCTTCATGGAAAAAGTAGTAAGTGAGTGAGGCATTGAAGGATGGACAGGATTTAAAAAAGCCAAGTGGTGGGGTGGGAGGAGATCAAAAGGGTAAGGATATTTCAGGGAGAGAAAGCAGTATGAACTAAGGTATAGAGGTAGGAAAGTGGGGAATGGTGCAGAGTTCATCTTCTAGGAGCATAAAAAAGGGAGTGACTAATTTGAGATAAAGATGAAAGAGTATATCAAGGCCATACTTTAGAGGACAAGGTTGAGAAATTAAGGTTTTAATTGACTTAGAAAATGGGCAGCCATTGAAGAACTTTGAATCTGGGAGAGAACTTGTGATCAAAGATATTCTCTAGGAAGATGAACCTGGCAGTAGGCTGAACTAGAAGACAAAAAGATGAGAGATGGGGAGACTGATTAAGAGGTTACTGTAAGGGGTGATGATGGCCTAAACAAGCTTGTAGCAGTGAAATAAAAAAAGAGGACAAATGTGAAAGGAAGGGACAGTTAGGTGCAGTGGATAGAACACTGGCCCTGGAGTCAGGAGGACCAGTTCAAATCTGGCCTCAGACACCTATTAGCTGTGTGACCCTGGGCAAATCACTTAACCTTGATAATCTCCAAAAAAAAAGAAAAGAAAAAAGAAAGGCAGCATGTTGTAGTAGGAAAAGCTCTGATGATAAGTCAAGAGGCTTGGGGTTCTAGTCCCAACTTTTCTATTATTTCTTTTGTGTCTCTGAATCATAGTTTCTTCTTCTGCAAAAATAGGGGTGGGGTTTGAACTAAATGATCCTGAGTTCTAAAGCATTGCTAGAACCTATGATCTAGGGCAACTGCATGGTAAAGTGGATGGAATGCTGGCCCTGGAGTTAGGAAGACCGAAATTCAAATTTGGCCTCAAACACTGTAGTGCTAATGAGATTAAAGATCTTCCCCACCCATTAATGGGACTGTCCAATTAAGGGGAGTTTAATTAGGGGAGATTTGTAGAAAGGCCCATACTTTTTGTTAATGAGGCACTAGTTCTCAAGGGGTTGTGATGCCCTCTGGCACTGAAACATGTAGAAATACTCTGAGGTGAGATTTTACTTTGGGGCTTAGTCACTGGAAGTGTTTGTTTGGTCAAATGAGAGCCCCTCTCCCCCACTCCCCACCTCACTCCACACTCTTTTTGAAAACTCAGATGTTGATGTTTCTCTCTCTGGTAACTATGTATGCATAGCCAGACAGTTATCTGTCTGTTGATCTGTCAGACAGTTGGAAGCCTTGTCTGTTGATTTTGATTTCTCTGTATTTCCTTTGAAGTTCAGGGTGCTGACTTTTCTGCCTGAACTAAGTAAATGACACATGTGCTTGATTAAAGTGATTGTTGACCCCTCAAAAATTGCTTTCCTTTTAGAAAAGCAAATCTAAGACCCTGTGATAGCAGACTTGCTTTTATAGATACTTACTGACTGTGTGACCCTGGGCAAGTCACTTAACATTGTTTACCTTGGTTGCCTGATCTGTAAAATGAGTTGGAGAGGGAAATGGAAAACCAGTATCTTTGCCAAGAAAACCTCATTGGGGGTCACTAAGAGATGGACACGACTGATTGACAAAAGAAGCTATAATCTAGGGAGAATCAACAGGATTTTCCTTGCATTAACATATTTAATATTTCACATGTGCATTCACAAGATTATAATAGGGATATAAAGAATATATCTATGGACCATAGAACTAATATTAGATTCTCTGTTTGACTATGGAAGATTCCCCCTTAGAGAAATTCCTGCCTTAGGGATTAGTAAATAATCTTGTTAATTAGTTAACAATTAGTTAACTATGTTAGGGTAGTAATATCAGACTTTTCTACCCTGCTATAGATGCTCCCAGCTAGGATGTCATCTCTTCTGGGCAATCTTGCAAAGAGATGTGATTGCTCATATCTGAATTTTACACTTTAGAGGAATCCTCAAAATCCCCCATTTTGTTCTTGGTCTTTCTTTTGAGTTATAGCAGCACAAGCCAAAATGATTGGCATAGATACCAAAGAACCCATTTAGAATAAACTGGCAGTTTCAGAGGTCAAAGGTAATCTCTGTGCTCTTCTTTCAGTTTTTTTTTCATGTACCATTTAAATTATGGTGAACACTTCTGGTTTACTCAAACTAGAAAGGGGCACTGTGGAATCTTAGTGGGTAATTACTTTTAAATGAGAGGATAGATGAGGTATGTAGACCAGAGGATGGGAGCAAGAAAGTTCATTTTCTTTGACTTTCCTTACTTATTTCCTCTGTGTTGTTAGGCAGAAATCTGAGATTGTGTCTGTCACTGAAAAGTATAGGATTCATTAAAGAATAATCAACTTCTTGAAGAGGTGGGATGGACAGAGATAATAAAGATGGTAGCCAATTAATACTTGGGCTATGGGAAATGCCACATTTCCCTCAATATTTTGTAAGGGTTACTCTTTGGTCTTTGGTCTTCCACATCTATTATGACACATTTATTAATTTTGATAGGCTGGGGATTAGTTTCATGTCACTGTCAATGTCCAGTATATTAAGGAAGTATCAAGTAACAGGGATGGAAGCAGAGAGAAAGTATGCCTGATGAATCTTGGTTTCTCTGTTCTCAGAATCACTTCAGCAATCAACAATTCTATTAAATAGGTTTCTAATTATGGCTCCTTTCTTCCAGCCTCTAATTCTTGAATGAAAAACATGTAGCTGAAGTGTAGGTATTGGGAGGGTTCTCACTGCTCCTGAAAGTTTGAGAGTGAAGAATAGGGATAGGGATGTCTCACTTAGATGAGAGCTACCTCTTGTAATCTGACTACTTGTGCCCAGCTCCCAGGTTTCCTCCTAAAGACAATCCAAAGAGAAACATAAACCAATAGAAGTTCTTCCAGGGGTCAATTTTCAACTGGGAGCACGTTGACAAAATGGTGCTCTGAACTCAGACAATTCAATATGGTGCCCAAAACTAGGGAGAAATTGTCCCCATCACATATGTTTGTGAACTTTCTTATTTTGGAGACTGATAAGGTGAGGTCTTTGTATCCCCAGGAGCACAAAATATTCCTAAATGTTTATTGAATATCACAAAGATGATACACTATGACCAGGTGGGATTTATATCAAGAATGCAGGTCTGGTTCAATATTAGGAAAACTATAAGCATAATTGACCACATCAATAACAAAAACAACAAAAATCATAAAATTGTATAAATAGATGCAGGAAAAAGCTTTTGACAAAATATAATACCCTATTAAAATTTTAGAAAGCATAACAGTAAATGGAGCTTTTCTTAAAATGCTAGCTACATTAGAAAAAATATTAGACAAAAAAAATTGAAGGAATAAGAATAGGCAGCAAAGAAACAAAACTATCACTCTTTGCAGACTGTATGATGGTATACTTAGAGAACCCTAGAGAATCAACTAAAGAAACTAGTTGAAACAATTAACAACTTTTGGAAAGTTGCAGGATATAAAATAAATACACATAAATTATAATTTCTATAGAGTACCAACAAAGCACAGCAGGAAGAGACAAAAAGAGAAATTCCATTTAAAATTACTGTAGGTAATATAAAATACTTGGAAGTCTATCTGCCAAAACAAACCTAGGGACTATATGAACACAATTATAAAAAACTTTTCACACAAATACAGATCTAAAATGGCCAAAGATGACTCCGAAATGGTAATAGTTAACATTTTGGGGAGGACCTTTGAAAAGACAGACACATTAGGAAATCTTTTGGGGAGCTATGAATTAGTCCAATTATTCTTAATATTATCTTGGAATCATGAAATTAAAAAAAAATTTAAACCCCATTGATTAAGGAATATACAACAAGAAAATAAAAAAAATATGTATCTGTATTTATTCACTGCTAGAAAACATTTTGGAATTATATAGCCAAAGTCCATAAACTATACACCTTTTTTTAAGGGGAGGAATAAATGTTTATTGAATTGAATTAAATAGGGAAGCATGTCAGGTGCTCATAACTGACAAAAGCAAGGAAGCTGAGTTCCCTTAGAATGAGCTCTTGTTTAGCCCATGCATAGGATTTTGCTGAGTGCAGTAGGTAGATCAATCAATACTTCTGGGGTTAGATTTCTTATGGAATCCTTATTTGCTAATTAGTGATGTCAGGCCACTAGGTGGGGTTAAAAGGCACAGATGGCAGGCAGTCTTTCTTATCTCTTCCTGTTCCACCCTGTTCTAAGGTTCAAAAGAAATCTTGATCCTGATGAGAAGTGTTAGGCTCCTACCTGTTTTAGCTGTAATTTCTAATTACAGTCCTAGGTCCTGACCTTCTGGGTCATGATATTTTCTACATGACCTATCCTATCTCCATTTACTCCTCTATTTGTCCCATCTGAGGTGAATCCTTTTAGAGCATACTTAAAAATAATAACCCAGCAAAAAACAAAACAAAACAAAAACAACCAAAAACCCAACTCTGACTAGATTAATGGGGTTTTTCATATCTCTTTTCTTTGTTTTCTAGAAGCATTCCTGAAAGGCATAGCCTGTGGAGAGCCAGCCACTAATTTAGGAAGTTCTGGGTTTGAGTTCTGCCACTGACATGTTTTGGCTGTGACTCTGGGTAAGTCATTTAACTATGCCTCAAACAGTTAACAGTGTCTCAAACAATTCTGTAAGACCACAGATTTCAGAGCAGGTATAAATCACCATCGGGACTTCCTTATCCAGAGGTCTCCATACCAATGATATCACCATTACCAATCTCTATACCAAGTGAAATACAAGTGTTCTCTGACCTCACACTCCTCCTGCTTCTTCCCCAATGCCTGTCTAAAGAATTCTGCCTCATAATCCTGTAGTCTAGATTCAAACTCAGCATTACATTGTCAGTTCCTCAAGGTCAGGGACTATCTTTTGCCTTCATTTGTATCTTCAGTATTAGCAAAGTGGTTGGCACATAGTAAGCACTTATAGATTGATTGATTGCCTTCTATGTTCAGGGCTCTGTGCTAAGTAAGCATTGGTGGTACAAGATGAAAAGAAATAAAATACATTCCCTGTCTATTTACATTCTAGTGGTGGGGGGATGTGAGCATAGAAATAAATATGCTATAAGTTAAACTAAAGTGTACCATAAGTTAAACTCAAGTTGTATCTTGATAGGGCAAAAGAGAAATAATAATAAAATAATAACACACATAGTATTGTAAGGTTTGTGAAGCAGTTTACATGTGTCATCTCATTTAATTCTTTTTCTTAAGGTTCATTGTATTTTTTTAAATCAATTAATTAATTTTTAGTTTTCAACATTGATTTCCACAAGATTTTGAGTTCCAAATTTTCTCCCCATCTCTCCCCTCCCCCACCCAAGATACCATGTATTCTGATTATCTTTTCCCCCAATCTTCCCTCCTTTCTTTCACACCCCTCCCTTCCCTTATTCCCATCTCCTCTATTTTCTTGTAGGGCAAGATAGATTTCTATACCCCATTGCCTGTATTTCTTATTTTCCACTTGCATGTAAAACAATTTTTAACATTCATTTTTAAAACTTCGAGTTCCAACTTCTCTCCCTTCCTCCTTCCCAACCCATCCCCACTGAGAAGGCAAGTAATTCAGTATGGGTTATATATGTGTAGTTATGCAAAAGACTTCCATAAAAGTCATGTTGTGAAAAAATAACTATATTTCCTTCCATCCTATCCTGCTCCCTATTTATTCTATTCTTTCTTTTGACTTCCTTCCTCCCCAAAAGTGTTTACTTTTAATCACCCCCTTCTCCCATTTGCCATTCCTTCTATCATTTCGCCACCCCACTTATTCCCTTCTCCTCTATTTTCCTGTTAGGGTAAGAAAGAGTTTCATACCAAATTGAGCATGTATGTTATTCCCTCGTTAAGCCAAATGTGATGAGAGTAAGCTTCACTTTTTCCCTCTCATGTCCCCCCTTTCCTCCTTAATTGAAAAAACTTTTCTTGCCTCTTTTATGAGAGATAATTTGCCCCATTCCATTTTTCCCTTTTTCCTTCCAATATATTCCTCTCTCACCCCTTCATTTTCTTTTTTTAGATATCATCCCTTCCTATTCAACTCACCCTGTGCCCTCTGTCTGTATGTATATGATTCCTTCAACTACTCAAATACTGAGAAAAATCTCAAGAGTTACAAATATTATCTTCCCATGTAGGAATGTAAACTGTTCAACTTTAGTAAGTCCCTTATGATTTCTTTTTCCTCTTTACCTTTTCATGCTTCTCTTGATTCTTGTGTTTGTAAGTCAAATTTTCTATTTAACTCTGATTTTTTTCATCAAGAATGCTCAAAAGTCCTTTATTTTATTGAATGACCATTTTCCCCCTGAAGTATTTTACTAAGTTTTTTCTGGTAGGTGATCCTTAATTTTAATCCTAGTTCCTTTGACTTCTGGAATATCATATTCCAAGCCCTGTGATCCTTAATGTAGAAGCTGCTAGATCTTGTGTTATCCTGGTTGTATTTCTACAATACTCAAATTGTTTCTTTCTGACTGCTTGCAATATTGTCTCCTTGATCTGGGAACTCTGGAATTCGACTACAATATTTCTAGGAGTTTTTATTTTTGGATCTCTTTCAGGAAGTAATTAGTGGATTCTTTCAATACTTATTTTGCCCTCTGGTTCTAGAATATCAGGGAAGTTTTCCTTGATAATTTCATGAAAGATGACGTTTAGGCTCTTTTTTTTGATCATGGCTTTCAGGTAGTCCCATAATTTTTAAATCGTCTCTCCTGGATCTATTTTCCAGGTCAGTTTTTTTTCCAGTCATTTTTCCAATGAGATATTTCACATTGTCTGCTATTTTTTCATTGCTTTGGTTTTGTTTTATAATTTCTTGATTTGCCACAGTCATTAGCTTCCATATGTTCCATTCTAATCCTTAAGGAATTATTTTCTTCAGTAAGCTTTTGGATCTCTTTTTCCATCTGTCCAATTCTACTTTTTTAGGGTATTCTTCTCTTCATTGACTTTTTGGATCTCTTTTGCCATTTGAATTAGTCTATTTTTCAAAGTGTTATCTTCTTCAGCACTTTTTTGGGTCTACTTTAGCAAGCAGTTGACACATTTTTCATGATTTTCTTGCATCACTCTCATTTCTCTTCCCAATTTTTGTTTTACTTCTCTTGGTTTTCAAAATTCTTTTTGAGATCTTCCATGGCCTGAGACCAATTCATATTTTTCTTGGAGGCTTTGGATGGAGGAGTTTTGACTTTGTTTTCTTCAGTTTGAATGCTTTGGTTTTCCTCATCACCCTAGTAAGATTCTATAATCTGATTCTTTTTTCAGTTTTTGCTCATTTCCCCAACCATTTATTTGACTTTTGAACTCTTTGTCAAGGTACATCTCTGCTTCCAGTGGGGGTGAGGGTTGTACTGTCAGCCACAAGATGCCCTCACAATCTATGGGCCTAGAGCTCCAGAAACAGTGACTGTAGCTGCCCCTGCTGCTGCTTTGGCTTCTGGAGATTCCTCCATGCCCTCTCCCCTTCTATTGCCCTGGGACTGGGGCCAGACCACTCCACTCTCCTGCACTGGTCCTGTAGGCTTTTTCCACTGACTTTACAATTTATCTTCAGCATCTGGAGTCTTGAAGTCTGGAAACCACCACAGGTGTGAGAGATTCATTCTCCCCAAGGCCTACTCAGTCCCCTCTGTGAACTTGTGGCCCACTCTGGCCTACTCTGCTCCCAGTGTGGTGTGATAGACACTTTCTGGCAACCTTCTAGGCTGTCTTGTGATGGAGATTTGCTTTACTCCATCATTCTGTAAGTTCTGCAGCTCCAGAATTTGTTTAAAGTCATTTTTTACATGTATTTGACTGGGCTTGGGGGCAATGCTCTAGAAAATCTGTGCTGTTACTCTGCCATCTTGGGTCTGCCCCCATCTCATTTGATTCTTACAACAGCCCTATGAGGTAAGTTATTTCCCCTGTGTAACAGATAAGGAAACTGATTCTGAGAGTGGCTAAGTAACTTGTCCAGGATCACACAGCTAACGACTGGATTGGATCTGAACTCACTCCAAGTTCCTCACTCTATTCATTACATCAAACTGTTCAAAGGGATATTTGGGGAGAAAGAGATCATTTGAAGTTGGGCGTGGGGGATGGAAAGCCTTCCCAGAGGAGATGGATCCTCCTCTTGAACTAAGACTTGAAGGGGAAAAGGAAGCAAAAACAGGTGGAAGGAAAATATTTGAAGCATAGGAGATGGTCTTCTTGAACCCATGGAGATAGGAGGTAGCATGTTGAGTTTGAGAGCTATCTAGTAATCATATTTGGTCAGAGTATTGAGTGCACAAAAGGGAGTAGTCGCTACTTTAGGTAAACTGAGAAATTTGTATTTTGTCCTTTAGGAAACTGGGAGCAACTGGTGGCTTTAGAGCAGAAGAATTACATAGTCAGATCTGTGCCTTAGGAAGATTTCTGGCAGCTGTACAGAAGATGGTTCAGAAGAGAGAAACAACTAGAAGCAGAGAGACTAGTAAATGACCTAGATGTAGGCAGGTAGATACCAACAGATTATTACTTGCCCAGGGTCACAGAGACAGTCAGAAATCAGGGTATATTCCAGAAATGGAGGTGGCAGTATGAGTGTAGAAAAGGGGGGCAAATATAGATTCAGCAATATCATATAATGGACATGAGAACATGCTTTGAGGTTTCAAACCTGGGTAACTGGCATGATGGTTGAATAATCAACAGAAATAAGAAAGTGAGGAAGAGGAATGGTTTTAAAGGAACATATTGAACTCAATTTTGGACATGTTTTTGAGGTGCTGAGAAGAATTTCAAGTAAGATATTTAGAAGGCAGAAGAAGATCCAGAGACTGGCGTGAATGGAAGAGATTAAAAACAAGAAATATAGATTTGGGAGTCATCTGACTACAGATGATAATTGAATCCATGGAAACTGATGAAATTAGTATGGAAAAGACTGTAGAAAAAGGAGAAAGATCCAAGGCCAGGGTCTTCAGAAATACTCATGCTTAAGGGTTTAGAAGAAGGGTGATAAAGCAGCAAAGGAAGCCAAGAAGATTTGTTAGCTTGGCTCTTCCCTGGCATTCTCTTCTGTTTTCTTGTTTCATGGACCATCATCATGTTTCCACTATATATTCCTTATAGTTCAAATTGCACAAACTCAAATTTTTATGCAGCAGGGATGATTATGAGTAGGGAGAACCACCCCTGCAATCTCTGAGTACAAACCATACCATTCTACTCTCAGTGTTTCTCTCAAATTTGCCATCTCTTTATGAAGAGATGATATACCCTTTTACCTATTCAATGAGCTCTTCTGGTCATTGAGGAAAAAGGATGACCTTCTGGTTATCTACTTTGTTGGAGTTTGAGAAGAAAGGCGCTCTGGTCTCCTGGTTTTCCTGAGTCTGAGTTATGGCTCTAAAATGGTCAGAAGGAAGTATTCACTAATCTCTGATTTCTTATATAAAATTTTCCCTATTAAAACCATTTTGCTCTCTATTTTCTTCTCCCCTTACACACTATTCTTTCAGGGAGTGATCTTATATTGGATTTTCACATTTTTGTTTTGCTAGCTGCAACTCTTAAGTTGATCCCTTTCAAACCATACTTTCCTCTAATCTACCTAATCTCAGTATTTAATTTTCAGTCATTTGGCACATAGAATGAGATTCAAGTATATAAATCACACAGGAGGTGACATCCTATCTACAGGATATCCAGGAAGGACATATACAATGGGGTTATTTCTTTACAGTAGCCCCATAGGAACCAACAAAATGCCCAGTCAAATTTCCTTCCTTGCTCCATATATAGCACTTTGTTAATATCTCACTTGTATACTTTCCATTTTGTTATAATAGTTATTTTTATATGCCTCCATCCCTTACTCCCCATCCTTCCCCAAGATCATAAGTCCTTTGAAATAAAAGACTATGTTTTATTGACCTCTGCATTTGCCAGTAACTAGCACATAGCAATAACTCACATTTATATGTTCTTTTAGGTGCTGAACAAATACTTGGTGAAGTGAATCAAATTGAACCTTTGACTTTAATAGGCCCATCTCTCGTAGATCACCCATAAGGGAGAAAATAAAGTAGAGACATTATTCTCAAAATGGTTAGGCATCTAGTGGCAAAGTTACCCTCAAAATTGCATTTCTGGTTCTCTGTCAACATTTATTAAGTGCAAGGAATAAAAAAAAAAAAAGCTAGGTAGTGAGTATATAGACTGCCAGATCTGGAGTCAGAAAGATTCCTCTTCCTGAGTTCAAATCTGGCCTCAGATACTTAACAGTTATGTAATTCTGGGCAAGTCATTTAACCCTGTTTGCCTTAATTTCCTCATCTGTAAAATGAGTTAGAGAAGGAAATAGTGGGGCAGCTAGGTGGTGCAGTAGGTGGAGCACTGGCTCTGAAGTCAGGAGGACCTGAATTCAAATCTGGCCTTAGACACTTACTAGCTGTGTGACTCTGGGCAAGTCACCTAACCCTGATTGCTTAAAAAAAAAAAAAAAAAAAAAAAAGAAAAGGAAATGGCAAACTACTCTAGTATCTTTTGCCAAGAAAATCCCAAATGGGTTCACAAAGAGTCAGGCATGACTGAAATGACTGAACAACAAGGGAAAGGTAAAAACATGCTTTGCCCTCAAGGAGTTTGCCTTCTAATGATGGCATCAGTCCTGTGAGACTTCTATTGTACTTCATGCTTAGGTCCTGTTTGAGAAGTTCAAGATATGGGACTCTGATATAAGACACAGGGTGAGGCTCTTCTTTAATACTTCCCCTCCTCCACAACAGTAGAGGTCTCTTCTGACTTGTGTCTATAGACAGATGGAAATGGAAAAATGATACAATTTTTGGTGATCATTTTCCCCTGTAAAATAATTCCATTTTAAAGATTCAACTATGGCATCCCCCAAAGGTAATCTTGCTATAAAATATTTTTTCATATTATTTTTTTTATTGCAATTAAGTCAGAGGAAGCCCCAGTTTAAAATACTGTTTGCAATTAATGAACTCATATGTTGTGATATTTTTCATACATGACATGTTTTTGAATGAGTTATTTCCTTTCTTTCATTTTCCTTTACTGACAGAACTAACCATGAATTGAGTGGTGCCACCCTTGTAGATGGTGGAAGAGTAAGAAGTCAATCCCCTCAGGTACAAATGGACCCTACTGGTCCCTCCTCTGGGGGCCGTGGTGGTTGGATTGACTCACTCTGTTTTTTCAAAATTATTGAGCTAAATAAAAAACATTTCAACCTTTTGCTTGCAGTTTATATGTAATTACAACAGGATTGTGTAAAGCGATGAAAACTGCTCTGGGACTTTAGAACCATGTCTGCTGTGTGACCTTGGTCAATTCATGCCTGTTCTTTGGTCTTCTGTCACTTTTTATGCAAAATGCAATGCTTATTGAATAACATGAGATGTCAAATACCCCCCTCCCCCTCTAAAATTTTGTGATTCCTCTCAAAACAAGGAATGTGGCCATTTAAGACCCTTGCTTTGTGCAATGGATAGAACCATAGTCTTGGATATTAAACATGAGTTCTTCTCCAATTGCCTCATTTATGGGTGAAGCAAGTGAGGTCCTGATGGATTTAATCTCTCAGTCTGTCAATCAGTCAGCAAACAGACCTTTCCTATTTTTCTTAGATCTTATTCCTTACCACTTATGACCCTCCATCTCTCAGCTCCACTCGTTTTTACTGACTGTCTCCCATACCTCCCTTCTCATCTCTGCATCCTGGTTTCTCCAAGCTTCCTTCAAGTTTTAACTAAAGTCCCATTTTCTGCACAAAGTCATTCCTAGTCCTCCTTAATCATAGTAACTCCCCTTTGAGACTACTCCCAATATACCCTATCTATACCTTCCTTGCTCATAGCAGAGACTTTTGTTTCTTCTTGCCTTTCTTTGTATCTCCAGTGCTTAGTACAATGTGCTTAATAAATATTTGTTGACCAGCTGACTGCCTCATATACTTACTTGCTTGGTGGCCACAGACAAATCACGTAAGCTCTAGAAGCCTCAGTTTCCTCCTTTGTAAGAGGAACCCTTCCTCCTAGGGTTGTTGTGAAGATCCGATGAGATAATATATGCAAAGCACTTTGCAAGCCTTAAAGCACCATTAAGTAGTGTTATTATTTTTAGTATGAACCCCAGTGCTTATCACTTCACTGTTTGTGGTACAGTCCTGCTTAGCCAAGATACATTGAACAAATGTACTTTATTAGCTTACAGCATTATCTACATTACTATATGAATGGATACTCTAGAAATCCATTACTTGAAAATGCATAAACTGAAAGCTATTAAGTAAAGGGTAATAAAAACGGAAAGGTAATAAATAGTTAGCTTTCACTAGCTGCTCTTGGTTGCTAGGCTGGCCATGGTCCTAGTCCTCTCTTTTTCCTTCTCTATCTCTCAACTCTTTTGTTTAATCTAGTCTCCAGGCTCAGAGTTTATCTGTTTTATTTTCTGAAGGGATCCAAAGAGCTATTTCTAGCTGACTCGAATAAGGTCTTTGACTCTCATGTTTCATAAAGAGGTTTATCTTTGAACACTGTACCAGTTGCATTCAGATGCTGCCCTCAAACCTAATACCTAGAGGTGGGTATCCTTGTCTCTCTCAAAGTGATGAGAAAGGTTTAAGCCCTTTTTCCAATCTCACTGACTTCCTGATACCTGAAACTGGGTCTTATACCAGTGCCTGTCTGCCATGAATCTGTTTGAAATTCATTTGTGAAAATCTGTCAAAATATTGTTTTTAAAAGGTTATATTTTGGTAAGAATATACATTCTTTTAGAAAATGACTCTGGGGAACTTTTTGTTTGAAAGTAGTTTGCATCCAAAAGAATTTTGGAAAGTTATAAGTTGCTAGGGGTAACAACAACTGTTGAGAAAAGGGCTGGTACTCATGACTTGCTTCTGTCCCCCACTGATGCCTTCCAAAGTTCAGAGTTGATCTCACAAGATCTCAGAACTGCAAGGGACCTAGATGATTTCCAGTCCAAATCCTCTCATTTAACCATCGAGGAGAGGGAGGGCTTGAGAGATTAAGTGATTTACCTACGGTCATATAACTAAATAGTATAACAGAGTGGAAACCACATTGTTTGACTCAAAATCCAGTGCTCTTTCCATTACTCATTAGACAGGTAGGTGGCTGGAGTGATGGACTTGGAGTCGGGAAGAACTGAGTCCTTCTCATCTCAAACGTTTACTAGCTGTGTGACCTTGGGTAACTCTACTTACTCCTATGTTCCTCAGTTTCCTCATCTATAAAATGGAGATGATAATGATCGTATCTATCTAACAGGGTTATTGTGAGGATCAAGGGAGATAGTAAAGGCACTTTTGCTAGTCCTAAAGTGCTGTATAAATGCTAGCTATTATATACCAAACTTCTCTCTGTAGCAATAGTCCTAGTCTCTGTTCTGTAAAGAGGACTGGTCCTGTTCATTAGCCCAGAGCCTTCATCTTTAATAATTACAGTTGACATTTTGCAGCGCTTTCTTCATACCTTGTGTCATCTGATCCTTACAACAGCTCTGTGAAGAAAGTACCACAGAGTGATACTCAGGTGAGATTCTAATCCAAAGTCAGATGCTTATCCATTAGGCTTCATTGCCATTAGTATAATCTTTCCCATGAAATATAGTCGAAACTTAGATATATCCTTTGTACTTATGTGCAATTTTTTCTAGAAGGTAAACAGACCTAAGAGGAAAGAAAGAACATTGAAGTAAACCTTTAACCCCTTCCTGATTTAAGTGGATAAAGAAGCAAGAAAGCTAGTCCCTTGATCTCACTGAAGAAAATAAAAGGGATGAATAGGGAGCAATCCCAGAGTGAAGAAATGTTACAAAATACTGTAAGACAAAAGGACAGCCTGTTGGACCTTGACATTTCCATGATTCAAAGCATGGGCAAGAAACTTATGGCATCATGCACAAAAGGGTTTTTAAATATATGATCTCTGTCTTTCCAGCTATCAGAGTGTGAAAGAAAAAATTAATGATCTGAAAAACACTTACTTTGATTATGACCATATTGTTTTTGTTGGAAGAAGATACATTAAAAGTATAAGGAGAAAGAAGAGAAGAAAGAGTAGGAGGAAAAGGAGGAGGAGAAAAGGATGATAAACGGAAAGAGTTGGAAAAAGGCATTTTTCTAAGGATGTCTTTGATTCTAATAGGAGGAGGAGGAGAAGAGAAAGAGGAAAAAAGATGATACAGAGATGCCTCTGGAAGAGAATGAAGAACTGGGGTGTATCAAAATTCCAGGGATGACATTTCCTGATTACTCCCCAGTTTTCTGAAATAGAAACTGGGACTCACAGAAGCAGAGATAATAGTTGTGTACTGTGAGGAACATGCTTTTTGTTATCCCATGCATGTTCAGGATCTGTTTTGATAACGGAGAATTTTTTTAAAACTTAGGCAAGAAGGAAATATTTTCCTATTGAAGAAGCAGGCCTGGTACTTGACAAGGACTCTGGGTATGCTAGGACACAAAGATTATCAAGATTTGTGAAATGAAGTGAACAAGAGTTCAGAAAGAGCTTCTACTGACTTCTCAACTGGCTGTAACAAGTAGTTCTAGCACCCTTCTATTTTAGCAACAATTTACACTAGGGAATTTTAATTCAAGCTAAACATTTTAATTCAAGTTAGATGTCTGGTTTGTACTGCTTAATTGACCAAATGGGAACTAGCAAAAACAACATCAATTTCCACCCCCACCCTATCTTATTAAAAAAAAGTTTGGAATGTTAAAATGATGCTTAATTCTTGAAACATTGGCATTTGCAGGAGATTGTTCACTTAAATAGAAGATAGCCAGCTGGCTAATTACATGCTTTCCAAATCTCCCAAGACTAAAATTTGCTCCTTTATTCCTTCTATGATAGATAAGTAGAATGTCTTACATTATATCCAGTAGGAGATTTTCTGGTAAAGACTTCATATAACCAACTTCTCTCTGGTGTCATGGTACTCGGTAGAAATTAGGTACTTGGAAAGTTAATTGTACCGGAGAAAGTTTTAGGATCTGGTGCTACAGATTATCATTAGAATGCTAGTACCCTTGAATAGAAGAAAAAATGTTTTGCCTTATAATTGATTCTGAAGCTCAGTGCTGCTGAGACCAGAAGTTTGGACACTGGCTTTCAACATCAGACTGGAAGTAAGTTTTGGTTATCAGACCTGGTGGATCCCCTTCCACTCTAAGTGATGCTAACAGCTAAGATGGCCATTGGGCAAATGTTCATCCTTAGAGGTATTTAGTGGGGATAAGCTCTAGACTCAAGGCAGTACAACAGATTTTCTTCTAAAGGACCTTCTAAATAGTCCTTTATGAGGAAAAAAAATGTGGCAAAGATAGTAAGAGAAGATCAGAGGTGAGGACATGAAAGAAATTAATATAATATCAAGTAGGCTTATAGAGATAAATGTAGTTAAGCAGATACTCATGTGGAAGAAGAGCTAGGAACTTGAATGGATAAATAAAAAAGATTAGACTGGAGGTAATGACAAAAGGTCATGGAATATACATGTATGTATGTGATGGATAAGGTTATTCACTGAAGAGGGCCAGAATGGAGGGGTAATCCATGCGCCAAGATTTCAGTGAATATTTATTAACTCTAATCTTTTGGACTTTGCTTTCCTTACCTATAAAATGGGATAATTGCACTAGATGTCTTCTAATTTCCCTTGTAGTTCTTCAATTTTAAATGGAATTCTGAAGCTTTTTTTAATTAAAAAAAAACTGACCAAACTTCCTGTTGTGTCCTGGTTTTAAATAGACCTTGATTTATCTAAAGTCCCTGTTCCAAATGCCATAGCATTATGAAATGTAGAAGGCTTCCTTTGAAGGAAGATGTCCATCATGAAGTTGTCAGAGGAACTTGCCTTAATTTCCTGAATAAATGACCATTGGGGGTCATGGAGCATCACAACTTCAAGGAGGTATTATTACGCTTCCTTATCCCCATTTTACTTCCTCCCCACCACACTGGCCTTTGGTTAGCTCTCTCACAAATCCCAGTGGCACCATAAAGGAAGGAAAATATCATAACAATCACTTTTCAACCTATTTTTTTGAATGGGACCTGGAAGTTTTTTATTGATGAAAAGATGAGATTACTTTATTGCTTAGTTTAAACAAGTCGAAGGATTATACATATATATAGAGAGGGCACAGGGTGAGTTGAATAGGAAGGGATGATATCTTAAAAAATAAAATTAAGGGGTGAGAGAGGAATATATTGGGAGGAGAAAGGGAGAAATGGAATGGGGCAAATTATCTCATAAAAGAGGCAAGAAAAAGCTTTTTCAGTGGAGAGGAAAAGGGGGAGGTGAGAGGAAAAAAGTGAAGTTACTCTCATCACATTTGATTTAAGGATGGAATAACATACACACTCAATTTAGCATGAAAATCTATCTTACATTACAGGAAAGTAGGGGAGCAGGGAATAAGGGGATGTGGGGGAAATGATAGAAGGGATTGCAAATGGGAGAAGGGAGCAATTAGAAGTAAACACTCTTGGGGAGGGACAAGGTCAAAAGAGAGAATAGAATAAATGGGGGGTAGGATAGGATGGAGGGAAATGTAGTTAGTCTTTCACAGCATGACTTTTATGGAAGTCTTTTGCATAACTACACATGTATAACCTATATTGAATTGCTTGCCTTCTCAGTGGGGATGGGTGCAGAAGGAGGAAGGGAGAGAAGATAGAACTCAGTTTTAAAAATGAATGTTAAAAATTGTTTTTACATACAACTGGGAAATAAGAAGTACAGGTAATGGGGTATAGAAATCTATATTGTCCTACAAGAAAATAGAGGAGAGGGGGACGAGGGAAGGGAGGGGTATGATAGAAGGGAAAGCAGATTGGGGGAAGGGGTAATCAGAGTGCATGGGTGGGGGGAGGGAAGAGATGGGGAGAAAATTTGGAACTCAAAAATCTTATGGAAATGAATGTTGAAAACTAAAAATAAATAAATAAAATTTAAAAACAACCCCTGAAATTTTCCCCAAGCCAAATCACAGGTTTCAGAATCCCAGTCCTATCCAGGCAGCATTTTCTATGTTCCTGTCTCTCATTAGAGCTACAATTGCAAATATATACTGAGCATCTAATATTTATATAATAATACTATTCTAACTGCTTTGGAGGAAATACAAAGTGGTACAAGAAGTAGGATGCTTTCAGTCCACTTCAATAGCCTAGACTAAAACAGATGAGAAGTTAAATGGTAGTAGATTCACCAAATTAGTGGTTCCAGCAATAGTTGATTCAGAAGTTGAGAGAAAGGGAGAAATTAATATGGGATTTTATTGGTAAAGGAAGGCCTCATGGAAAAGTTGGGACAATCTGAGCCATTCAGGAAGGATAACAGCTTGATAGAGGGTGAAGAGTAGGCCAAGAGAATGATGGGAGGAAAGGTTAAGATTGCAAGATGGTAGAGGTGTGGCAAGACAGCATTTCATGAAGATCAGGGGCTTTTAGCAGATTGAAAACTCAGAGAGTAGCAGGCAAAAGGCTAAAGTGATTGTAGATGGCATTAAGAGCTTGGTGAAAGATGATATCTGGGGCAGGGAGACCAATTATAAATACTGAGGAAGGAGGTGATAAGGGTCCATGCCAGGATGGTGGCAAGTGAGATTAGAAAAGGTTATGTATATAATAAACACTATGAAGGACGAATCAATAGTTTCTGGTAACTGAGAGATTCAATTCCTGGATCTCACTTGGAATATTGAGGGTAATAACATCCTTATTGGTGCCAAAAACATAGGCATGGAATCAGAGGTAGGGCCAGGACTGTGCATGGGTTCAGATGCCATTTTTCTCTCTTTGCCCTTAATAGCTGTGTACTCAGAATGATCTTATTTTTAAGGAGTTTAAACCACTTTTCTACTCTCAGGATTAGATTCATAATACCCATGTGATAAAAGGGAGAAAAGAAGAAGCATATATGGACTAAAGAAATTGCTGGGTGTGGAATCAGAAAGACTCATCTATAGGATTTCAAATTAGGCCTCACACACTAATTAGCGGTGTGACCCGGGGCAAGTCACTTAACCTCATTTGCCAAGAAAACCCCAAATGGGGTCATGAAGAGTCAGACACAACTAAAATGATGGAACAACAAACTCACTCAATTGCAGCAGAAATATCTTCCAGTTCATAGTGCTGCCTCCTAGACCAGGGGTCCTATACATAAATTGCGTTTTTTACTTTTAAGTTTATAGCAGTACTCTGTATTACTATCTAAGTCCTTATTTCTCTTCACAAATATCTTTTAATCTAATTTCATGTTTACCTGAGCAAATGAACAAAAAGCAGCATAATGTACCCTAAGGTATATAAACAGTTGGATCGACTTTGGATCCTGTTAGTAAACTACACTAACTAGTGTACTTCACTGTATTGGTATTCACTTTACATTTTCATAATACATAGGCAACTCAATTCTGCCTTGAAAGACTTGGCTATATTTTGGGGGACATCTCACTTATTTGGTTTATTGTCATCATCCAGGTAGATCCTGGGACCTTTGGTATCTGGTTTCTCCTGAACATGTTCACCAGCTCTCTTTATAAGCACTTTACCTCAAAAGATTTCAAAACATAGCTGTTTTATTTACACAGTAATGGACACATAATGGACTTGTACCTAAGCCCATAGAGTCCAGAGATTTCCTCCATCCTTGGTGCCACCCATCCCACAGACACCTGGATATATTTTTGTGACTGAAGTAGTATTTTGAGTGAGGCTCCAACATAGGCAAAAGATTTGGGGTTCACTCCTCCACATTAGTGTTCTAGCTTTGTGTAGCTCCTTCATTAATAGTGCCCCTTTGGGTGTTATAATCTCTGACATTTGATCCTAAGATGGCCTCTTCCACTCTGGCTACCTTCAGAATTTTTTAAAAATCAAGTTCTCCTTGGCTCATTGCTTACTAGCAGGTGGTTCTAGTGACTTTCAGAGTCTAACTTTTTAGTAGTGGAGCATTGTTATAAAGTCTAAGCTGCTAATAGTACAGATCCCCCTTCCACCATCCCGATTCCAGAATGCTTCCAACTACTTATACCTTCTGATTTTTAACTCTTGAGTCTCTTGGTTTCATCTTCCACAGGAAAGATTTCCCAGATAACTATTGAGAACAGAAGTTGTCTTAGCTTGTACTCATAAGACTATTTTCTTCTCTTAGGTCCTTCTAAGTCTGTCCCATTTACTACTTCTTTCCTCCAGTGCCTAGGAAGTATGTACCCCATTTGGTCAGCACCTACCAAGGAGTCTTTTTGAATTTAAAAAAGGCAATTCTATTCTCTTTTCATTATCCACCCTCTTCTAGGGCAGCAGAGTTGGGTTATACAAATTACCCTGGGCTACTTCTTGCAGATCTCCAAAGAGGAAAATAGAGATTGTTCTCAGATTATAGATAAAATATCAGCTGGTTCTGAAGTTCACTTTAAATAAATGTACTTCTGGTATCCTTGAGATTCTATCAGATATAGGAGTTCCAATGTCAAGCAAATAAGGAAGAACCAAAATATTTATCATGCTTTTCTTAAAGTAAGTGTGAAAGATCCCTAAGCAATAAATGCCTATAGAAAAGACAAGCTGGTTCATTCTTGGGAGAACATGCTCTTTTCCTGGACAAAAAATAGATTCGTGTCAACATTTTCTCATTACCTATAAATTAAAAACTGAATTCAGAGTAAAACCAGAAGGTAGTTTAATTAGATCATTTAAAAAAATTAAGGTAATTCTACTTGGGCTATGAATAACAACTTTTTCTCTTAATCTGATCAGATGAGAAAATTAAATGCGAGAAAAGTCCTTTTAGGAAGCACTGAGGTCATATGTATTTACTCCACCAGCCAATGAATTCTCCAGTTGCAAAGAAACTCTGTTTTAGGGATCTAGAGAGAAAGAGGAAAGGAACATGCATAATAATTTTCTAAAATGTGAAGTATACTGTAATATCATGGAAGGTAATATTCCTTATATTACAAGGAATAATATCATAATACGTGTGATATGGTGGTCATGGCAAACTTTAATGTTAACACTCAGAATTTATTATAGTTGATTATATCAGAGGCTAGATTGTTTACTAATGTATTAAGCAGGATAACCTTTGTAAGGACACAGCTAGCATTCTACTGCATCAGCATGTCAATTTATTGATTAACTCCTTTTATATCTAAACTTTGAAAAGACAAAGATTAAAGCAAGGGCTTATTTGAGTTGAAGTAACCAACAAGATATTTTGCAAACCGTTAGATGAATTAAACCCAGTGACTGGTTAATAACTGGGTGCTGCTCACTTGCTCTCAGCACAAGCAGGTATTGAGTTGATGCCTTTTTAAATTTTCCTTAGATCAAAGCATGTAGATGCAATCTTAGTTGGCCAGATGTTAATACTGTTTTTAAAAGATCATCAGAACAGAGGTTTTATAATCTCTCCTGGTAGTCTGTTCTAGTGGTTAAATACTCTTATAAGCCAAGGAGTTCTTTCTTATCTCTTGTCAGACCTTTTCTTAGTGCAATAAAACCCATTTCCTTTTGCTTTGGTTCTTTGTGGAGATAGATACTTATCAGTACTTTCTTGGATGCAAATAGTGTCTTCCTTCATATATCCTTTATAGTTTATTTGGGTATTTATAATTGTCAAAATAACGTATTTGTTCAAAGTTGCTCTCAAATAATGTTACTGTTATTTGTATATATCATTGTTAATTCAGTTATTAAACTGGAGAATTAAGACAAGAGGTCAGTCAGGACCAGAGAAGGACAAACAACTTTTGTTAGATCTTTCTGTGTCACAATTTTTGAGATAACTCTTATTTAGAGATTTCTCCTATGATGGCAAATGAAATGCTAGAAACTGGAATTTGATCTGGAAAGATTTTGTTTTGAAGCAGCAAATAACAAAATCATAGAATATTTGAGGTGGAAGAGGTTTTAGAGTTAATTTAGTCCAAATTTATGATTTTACAGATGAGTAAACTGAGTCTCATATAGAAATGACTTGCCCAGTTACACATCGAGTAAGTGGCAAATTCAGACCTCAAACCAACTTTTGATTTCAAGTCCAGTGATCAATCTTTTTTTTTTTTAAATCTGAGCTTAAACATCAAATGATGTATTTTCATATGTCTATAAAATAGAAAAAAATGGATTTTTGCATATAAAATGCTAATCTTTATTGGGAATAGCTTGCTTTTCCTTTGATTATAATAAATTCAATATATAACTTCCCCCAATATGTCACTTTCAAAGATTCCCTATTGATTTGTGCTTCTTTCTGGCTGTCCTGTTCTCTTCAACGCATTTTTAAAAAATGCTTCAATATTTCTACCCTCCCCCTCTCCTTTTTAGGTTATTTCATTCCTAGTTTTCCTCTTCCTATCTCTGTATCCCTATTATAGAAATAAAGCTTTGTAACTAATATGCATAGTCAAGCAAAACGAATTCCTGCATTGCCTATGTTTTAAAAAACAAAAAAAGTATAGTTCATTCCATACCCTGAATCCATCATCCCTCTGTCAGGTGGTAGATAACATGTTTTATTATTGGTTCCTTGGAATCAAGGCTGCTCATTGCATTTATCTGAGTTCTTCATTAAGCCTTTCAAAACTGTTTGTCTTTATATGTTCATTATTGTACAAATTGCCCTCTGATTCAGCTCAGTTCACTCTGCGTCAGTTTGTATAAGTCTTCCCAGGTTTCTCTCAAACCATCCCTTTCATCATTTCTCACGACACAATGTAGCGCCATTAGATTCACATATAATAATTTGTCGAGGCATTTCCCAAATGATAGCCACTCCTTTTGTTTCCAATTCTTTGCCATTATCAAAAGAAAAAAAAATGCTGCTATAAAGATTTTATTTTTTAAAATACGTAAGGATCCTTTCCCTCTTACTTTGATCTCTTTGGGTTATTGGCCTAGTGGTGATTCTGCTAGCTCAAATAGTTTGCAGAATTTAGTGATTTTAGAGCTACAGTTCCAAATTGCTTTCTGTAACAGTTGGATTGATTTAAAAGCTCCTCCAACAGTGCATTAGTGCACTTGTTTTCATGCTTCTCCTCCAACAATTCTCATTTCCCTTTTTTGGTCATCCTTGATGTGTATTTCTCTAATTATTAATTTTTCGAACCATTTTTCTTATTTCTATTGATAGTTTAGATTTCTTCCCTTGAGAACTGCTTATTCCTATCTTTAACTCTTTTTCAGTCAGGAAACTACTCTTATTTTGACAAATTTGAATCAATTCCTCATGTATCTAGAAAATGAGATACCCACTAGAGAAATTTGTTGCAAATATTTTCACAGTTAACTATTTTTCTTCTGATCTTAGCTGCACAATTTTGTTTATTCAAAATCTTTAAAATTTTGGATGATAAAAATTATTTACTTTATTTTCTGTGATGATCTCTATCCCTTATTTGGTTATGAATTCTTCTTCTGTCCATAGATTTGAAAGGTAATTTCTTCCTTGCTCTTTTATTTCGTTCATGATTTCACTTTTTCTATGTAAGACCTACATTCATTTGGAGCTTATTTTGGTTTATGGTGTGAGGTGTAGAAGTAAACCTAAGTTTTGCCAGAATTCTTTCCAGTTTTACAGAAAGTTTTTTTTTAAAATCAAATAATGATTCCTGACCCTGGTAGTGGGGGTCTTTGGATTTATTAAGCACTAGGCTACTAGGTTTGTTTGCTTCTGTATATTGCATACCAAATCTGTTTCACTGATAGATTCTCTCTGTTTTAAAAAATCTGTCCCAAATAATTTTTGATACTTACTGATTTGTAGTGTATTTTGAGATCTGGAACTACAAGGCCTCCTTCCTGCCCACTTATAAAATGATTTCTACTGACTTGCTATTCTTCCAGATAAATTTTATTATTTTTTCTAGCTCTGTAAAGTAATCCTTTGTTATTATGATTGGTATGGCACTGAATGAGTGAATAAATTTGAGTAGCATTGTCATCTATTATTATTATTTATTTATTACTATTTTATTAGATTGGCCTATCCATGGACAACTATTATTTCTCCAAGTATTTAACTCTGTCTTTACTTCTGAAAAGAGTACTTTGTACTTTCATACAATTCCTATGAGTGTCTTGACAGAGTGCCTAGTATTTTCCCTTCTTATCTCTTCCTGCTATGTTTTGCTACTGACATACAGACACATTGATAATTTGTGCATTTATTTTATATCCAACAACTGGTGTAAGGTAAAAATTATTAAATTTTTAAATTATCTGTTTAAAGTTCTCTAAACCATCAGAGTATTGGCAAAAGTGATACTTTTGCTTTACAATTTCTTCCTCAGAGGAGCAATATCCCATGAAAACCTTTAAAAAAGAAAAAAGGAAATAAAAGGAGGCAGAGCACATGAAATGTCTTTTGAATTTGGAATAGGAATACGAATAGCCTTTTTTTAATTGTAAACATCAAGAATTCAAAGGGTGTTAAAAAAGAAATTGAAATATACTGTTTTCAATATGTTTTTCCCATATTCAATCACTATGTATAACTAATATCTCCACAGTACCATTGATTGACCTAGTGATTAGGACACTGGTATCATCCAGTTAATTAACATTAATTAGCTTTTATGAAAGAATATTTATTGGAAAGCATAAAGAAATATAAACATTTTCCCTTAACATCTGGGTGACATTTTCTCCTATATCACCCCAATCCCTAGGATGATTGGGCTCAAACTTGAAGATATTGCCACTTCTGAATGTGGCATAGGTGAGTAGCAAGGTGAGACAAGGCAAGAAACGTTTATTAAGCTCTTTCTAAGTGCCAGGCTCCATATTAAGCAGTGGGAATGCAAGTACAAGCAAAAAAGAATTCTTCTATTCTAATGGGTGAAGACAGCACAGAAAAGGGAGCTAAAGTGACTGGGATTTGAGGAAGATATCGTGGTGAAATGTGGAGACTCAGAAACAGAGTTGGAAGGGGAATGAAGAGTGGCTAGTTGAGCCCCTCCCCACAATGGACGCTTTTGGAGGAACAGAATAGAGCTGCCCGTGCTGAACACAGTTTTGAAACCTCATTTTCTAAATACCTTGAACTCTGACTGACAGTGTGTCTACTGTTTGTGCTAGAGCACTGAAACCTAGAATGGAAATGTGATCTAGGGAGTGCTGGTCAGAGAATAGGGAGGGGCTGCTTAAAACACAACTGTGGAAATCCTCTCATCCATCTGCTAAACTGCACCCAACCACTTAGAAGTATCTAGTTCTTCTTGCTGTGATCTGCAATGACAAGAATTTCTGCAATTGCCCCACTACTCTCTTGACCATTTCTCTAAGATGGAATGATAAATATCATGGGAAAGATCCAAAGGGAAAAAAAAAACATATTCATTCATTCAAACATTTTTGAGTATGCATTCCCTTAAAGTTATAATGCAAGAAGAAAGATATATGTCCTTGGGGAAAGATAAGATGCATAGACATGAAACAAATAGGGCACATAAACAAACTGAAGATGATGTGATACATTGTTAGATTTATAATACATGGCGGCAAGGGCTATTTTGCTGCTTCTCTCTGATCTTTTGAAGAGATCTTCAGTTCTGCTTACTCAGTTGTTACTGAATAATACTAGCTGCAGAGGAAGAATTCTCGGTATCACTCCCATCTTCACCTCCTTTCCCTCCCCACAACCTTTGGTCCTAACAAGTGCAGTTATTTTATAAAACTAGAATGCAAGTTGAGTAACATCTTGCTTTAGTCTGGGATGTGTCTCATTGGTACCCCTTCCTTCTTAATCAGTTGCCTCTCCTCGCCATTTGGATCATTTCTGCATCTACTGTTGGGTTTCCCAACTCTTCCTTCCTGAAATGGAAACCCAGAAGATCAGCTGTGCTCAAGATTCAGAGAAATTGTATTAGAAAAAAAGCTCTCCTTAAGGTTCATCACTGATTACTCCAAATGGGTATAGCCAGCATAGAAGGAAGTAGCAACCAGACCATCAGCTCATAACATGATAACCTTACAAAGGAAGGACCTCTATGGTAAGCTCTTGGTTTTGTGGGTTTCTAGTTACGCTGCCATACTTGTTCTCAGCCTTACTCCTATAACTCCTGAGTCTTCTCATCCTCTTCCATATGCTTTATCTCTTTTAACCAATGACCACAGTGAACCACTCCAATATCCCAAACTTAGGCTCTACACATTCAGCATAACCAACACTTCACTGTCTACTTTTCTATAGTCCCAGAACTCTGGCTAGCTTTTAATTGCTGCACTTAACACGCACAAGCATGCTGACTACTTCTTGATGTTCCTACACATCCCCAGTAGAATTGAAGTCATTTGCTCCTCTTTTGGAGTCAAGAACATCTGAGTTCAGATACTGCCTCAGACACTTAATAGTTGCGCGACCCTGGGCATGTTTCTTTACTCTCTCAATCTCAGTTTCTTCATTTGTAAAATGGGGATAATAACCCCTACCCCACAGGGTTGTTGTAGGGATCAAATGAGGTAACATATGTACAGTACTTTTCAACCTGAAAAAGTGCTATAGAAATGCTAACTGTTTGTTATTATTACCTATGTAACAGCCAGGTATGAAGGAAATTTTCTCATGCTAAGGACAACACCTATATCTGTCTTTTCTCAGATCCTCAGCACTCAGTGCTGCTACTTACCTTGGTTTTTTCTAAAATAGTATACCAACTTTATCAAATATTTGAAAAGGACATCCTAGCAAGTACTACAAGATGTCAGTATAGTAGGGAGGAAGCAACAGGTTTTCAACTGTGTGCTAAACGATTCATAGATACGATCACATTTGATCCTTATGACAACCCTGGGAGGCAAATACTGCTATTATCCCCACAGGTAGTAAGTATCTGAGGCCAAATTTGAACTCAGGTCTTCCTGACTCCAGGTTCCATGCTCTATCCATTGAGCCGCCTTGCTGCCTCTAGAACTCTTTTGTGACTTCTCTGAGTTAGGCCAGCTGAGTTCCCTCCCAATCCCCCATCCCCAGAGAAGACTACCTAGGGTTAAATGCCAAGTATTACAAGTTAAACAGCAAAATATATGGAGGGAATAGTAACAAAGGGGAAAGTTAACAAGTTTTCATCCATTTTTTTATCAGCCAGTCTTGATTTTCTTATCCATAAATACAGGTCCCTGGATAGTCCTGGCCTTTATTTCTTTTTTGCGCCAGCTATTGGCTAAACTCATACTTCCTCTACATCTAGTTCTCAGAATCAATTGACTCTGCCAAAGGCTAGATATTATTTCAAATCTTGGAATCTCGCCAATGGATTTGGTTTGGAAAAGGTGTAGATATTTCATGCCTTTTGGATCCACTTTTTCAACTCTTAGTATGGAGTCTCTTGACTTTGACAAGTACTATGCTTTTCCTGAAACTTCTCTCCATCTCTTCATTCTTTTTGCCCCTTCCCCCACCTTTGATCAAAGGTAAGTCTTGGTATTGAGCCTTGGAAGGAGGCAATTCTTATCCTGTAGCTTCTTTTACCCCCTGGCTTCCCAAGACTTTTTTGTTAGGCATCAGGCCTCAAGAATAGTTACTTTCCTCAAGATTTTGGTGTCTGAAGGCTTCAGTCTTAGAAATTTTCTCTCTCTTGTGACCTTTCCTTTTGACACTAGATGGAGTGACTTATAACAGTTTGTCCTACTTTTATTCCTTGCTTTGGTTTCTCTTCCCTATGGCCACAGACTGATATCCTGGTCTCCTCCTTGCTAGAGGTCATGGGACTCTAGGGACCATAGGAGCTAGGTTTTGGTCACCTCACTTGTTCCTTGAGTCCCCATGTACTCACAGAATGGGATCCTCTTCTAGACTTCTCTTTGCTATAGAAACATTTGATCTCTGAGGCCCCTTCCACCAAAATCTTTTTCCTGTGCTTCTTTTGATTCTAGCTCATTGGTAGGGCAAATAGATACATGTGGGGTCCAGGAAGCAGTATGCCTTTCTTTTCACCTTCCTGCTTGTTCTACCCACCTTTTTCAGGCTTATGAGTCACATTTCAGATCTCACTCTTAGGGTGTTGCTTCCTAGGCAACTACAGGGTTCACACAGAAGGGGGAAGAAAACAGCATAAAGTACCAAACGTACTTCAATACTTAATTAAATGGACCTGTGATCTCATTGATATGGATATTCCCTCCACTGGTACAGATTGCAACCCCTCCACTCCTTTTCACCCTCTGTGGTTCGTACTCATATTTTTTTATAGATGTTGACAGAAGATGTACTCAACATATCAGAGTACTTTCTCTAGGTTATTTTTGTTTATTAATTTATTTTACATTTCCTGGCTACTAGTGCAGTTCTTGGATGTCCATGTTCCCCTGATCTTTCTACATGACTACATGATGAGCTCACATCCTTTTCTGATTTTGCATTTCCTGAGAAAATACAAGATCAGAATGCAGTTTATTGGCTGTGTTACCAAGAGTAAGTCACTTAATCTCAGTCCCCAGGCAAATGTGTAAAACTAATACTGCTTGTGTAATTCCAGACAGCTGTGGATATGGTGCAATGGATAGAGGGCCAGGCATGAGGTCAGGAAGACTCATCTTCCTGAGTTCAAATCTATCCTCACACACTTATTAGCTATGTGGCCCTGGGCAAATCATTTAACTCTGTTTGCCTTAGTTTCCTTATCTGTAAAATGAACTGGAGAAGGAAATGGCAAACAACTCCATTATCTCTGACAAAAAAACCCCAAATGGGGTCACAAAGAGTTGAGACATGACTAAAATGTTTCAATAACAACAATCCTAGGCAAGTTACTTAGGTGTTTGATGCCCCAAATAACTTTCTAAGACTGTAAGCCACAGAATGTTTCAGCTGAGTTGTTTTCTCCTTTCTCTTTGGAGTATTTTTTTTTATTTTTAAAGAAATAAGTTTTATTGCTGCCTTTTGTTTCTATAACATAGTCATTTTCATATAGGTTCCACTCCCCTGCAAATGAGCTCTTTGTTGTAACAAAGACCAATAGTTAAGCAAAACCAACCCACAAAATGATCAAGTCTGACAGGATACACAATGTTTTAAACTTGTTACATTCATTTCTGTACCTCTCCACCAAAAAGAGGAAAATTACTCCTCATAATTCTTCTGGGTCAAGATTATTCATTTAGTTATTTAGTGTTTGGCTTGATTTTAGCATCTTTTCATTTGCATTATTACAGTAACTATTCATATTGTCCTCTTGGTTCTGCTTACTTTGCAGCAGTTCAAAAGAATCTTCCTGTGTTTCTCTGAATTCCTCAGTTTGTCATTTCATATGTTCTTTTTGATTCTACAGAGATTGTGACATTCCAAGATTCATCACCATATAACAATACCAGGAGAATATTGGTTTTAAAAAAAATTGAGATTGGGAAGCAACCAGAGATTATCCAGAGACCCAGTGTAAACTTCCCAGATATAGTTTGCCTTTCTTTTTCCTCTTCAGTCTTTATTTATCCACAGTGTTTGTTCCAGGAGTAGATACTTATGTGCTAACTCAACCAGCTGACACCACTGGGAACACCCACATTTAAAAGGAGTAAATTCATTTCTTCACAAAGTTCTACTAAAATGCATTATCTGAGAGGGGAAGGAGATCCTGGTTTTTTGAAGGCTAACAAGTTAGGTCAAGCAGGAAAGGTTTTCTATATGGACCTAGTAACATTAAACAATGACCACAATAATTTAAGGGAATACAACTTTGAAAGGCTTCAGAACTCTGATCAATCCATGACCAATCATGAATAACTTTGGAAGACTGATGCTGAAACATGTCTCCTATCTCTTGGTTGAGAGGTGGTGGCCTAGAGGTGCAGAGTCAGACATGAATTTTCAGACCTGACCAATGTGACAATTTGTTTTACTTGACTAAATTTATTTGTTACAAAAACCTAGTGTTTTATGGGGTTGGACAAGCTGTTTCAGAGTGATAAAGATGCAAAAAGGAAATAAAGAAAAGAGCATTCATAAAGCATTTAAAATGCAAGAAAACAAAAAGAAATTCAGAAGAGGGTGTAAACAAATAGGCAATTTTGTAATGATTTTGATAAATTTAAAGTACATTTAAAAACAAGTTGTACATCACAGAAGTTTGGGAGTTCAAATATAAGCCTCTTTTCTATTCTTTGTGTAATAGAATTTTGGGGTTTGCATAGGATTAATTTTGTAATAAAAATAAAATAAAATAATAAAATATGTCCATTGTCTGATCCTTAATCAACTATGGAGATGCTACTTACTAGAAGGTTGATCACTGGACAATTACATTTTTGGCCATAGTAATTCGTGAGAAAGATGAAATGGGGGGGAGGAGCCAAGATGGTGGAGTAGAAAGACTCACATATGCTAGCTCTGAACCCACAACCCATAAATTTCTTGTAAAAAGAACTCCCCACAAATTCTGGAGTAGTGGAAGCCATGAAGCAATGCAGTGGAGGAGATTTCTGTTCCAGAGAGCCCTGAAAAACCAGCAGCAAAGGTCCTTTGCACACTGGACAGCAGAGCCCAGCCCTGCTCTGGCTGCATGCCCTGAGAGGAGCAGATCCGAGCAGGCTTCAGGGACAGAATCTCTGGTGGCCACGAAGGTCCCTCCACTCACAGGCGCACTGGTCAGTGAGAGAGACTTCTGGGCTGGCCAAGAGAGGAGTGGGGTGTCTCCATAACTCACGCCCCCTCGGGAGGCAGCGGCAGAGGCAGTGGGAGAGGCAGCAGTAGCCAGGGGCTCCCGGAGCAGACAGGAGCTCTGCTCCATTACTGAAGTTCTCTGCATAAACCCCCTGAAGGAACTGAGCCTGGGAGGCGGCCCTGACCCCACCTAAGCACCAGAACTTAAGCTCACATTGAATAGCAGCCGTGCCTGCCACTGAAAGCCCCAGGCTGGGGAGCAGCACTTGAATCTCAGACCCCAAGCACTAGCTGGGCAGATCTAGGCAGGGGTGGAGAGGAATCTCAGAAGTCAAGTAACTGGCTGGGAAAATGCCCAGAAAAGGGAAAAAAAAATAAGACCATAGAAGGTTACTTTCTTGGTGAACAGATGTTTCCTCCTTTCCTTTCTGATGAGGAAGAACAATGCTTACCATCAGGGAAAGACATAGAAGCCAAGGTCTCTGTATCCCAAACATCTGAAATAGATATCCAATGGGCTCAGGCCATGGAAGAGCTCAAAAAGGATTTTGAAAATCAAGTTAGACAGGTGGAGGAAAAACTGGGAAGAGAAATGAGAGAGATGCAAGAAAAGCATGAAAAACGGGTCAATACCTTGCTAAAGGAGACCCCAAAAAATGCTGAGGAAATTAACACCTTGAAAAATAGGCTCAGTCAATTGGCAAAAGAGGTTCAAAAAGCCAATGAGGAGAAGAATGCTTTCAAAAGCAAAATTAGCCAAATGGAAAAGGAGGTTCAAAATCTCACTGAAGAAAATAGTTCTCTCAAAATTAGAATGGAACAGATGGAGACTAATGACTTTCTGAGAAACCAAGAAATCACCAAACAAAACCAAAAGAATGAAAAAATGGAAGATAATGTGAAATATCTCATTGGAAGAAGATGAAATAGAAAAAAGATCTCAGTTACACTAGGACTCCTTCTGCATCTTATGGGCAAAAGGAGAGTGAGATCCCTAAAAATCATCCACTAACAAGGTTAACCTCTATCAGTTCATAATAAGGAATCTACATATTTTTCCAAAAAAGCCCGATTCTTCCCCTTATAAAAAGCTATTAGAAAAGAAAAGAAAAAACAAAATCAAAAGAATGAAAAAGGATCTGAGGAGCTGGCAGAGTAGGCTCACCCTGACATCTGATTTGTTGTTGTTATTTGGTCATTCAGTCATGTCCAACTCTTCGTGACCCAATGGACATGTATGTATGTATGTATGGTATGCATAGTATACATATATACATACATATATATACATATATAGTATATGTATGTAGTATATGTATATATATATGTATATAGTATATGTACATACATATATATATACATATATACATACATATATATATACATATATAGTATGCCAGGTCCTTATGGTAAGCATAGTATACATATATAGTATGCCAGGTCCTTCCAGCCTTCACTGTCTCCTTAAGTTTGTCCAAACTCATGTTCATTGCTCCTGTGACACTGCCTATCCATGCTCGTTGCTCCTGTGACACTGCCTATCCATGCTCGTTGCTCCTGTGACACTGTCTATCCATGCTCGTTGTTCCTGTGACACTATCTGTCCATCTTATCCTCTGCTGTCCGTCTCCTTTTGTCTTCAGTCTTTCCCAGTGTCTTTGTGCTTTCCAATGAATCCTGTCTTATCATTATGCAATCAAAGTATTTAAGCTTCAGTTTCAGTAACTGGTCTTCTAGTGAATAGTCTGAACTCATTTCTTTACATATTGACTGACTTGATCTCCATGCTGTCTAATGGACTCTCAAAAGTCTTTTCCAGAATCACAATTTTAATAATATGTTAACTTATAGTCATTAGATTTTTGGAAGGACATCAAGAAGCTGTAGAGCATCCAGGACAGGGCAAACAAGATGACTTGGGATCAAATTACAGGACAATCAGTAGAGCCAACTGTGAATATTTATCCCATAAGAGAAAAGTTACAATAATCTTCAAATATTTGTTTCATAAAACTCAGAGAAGGAAGGCACGTTGGAAATCTTTGTTCCATTTCCTGTATAGGAATCCCTTCTACAACATTTCTAATAAGCAAACCATCCGGCCTTTACTGAAAGACCTAGAGTGCATGGTGGATAGAACACCTAGCCTGGAGTCAGGAAGACATCTTCATGAATTCAAATCTGACCTTAGACACTTACTAGCTGTGTGACTATGGGCAAATCCCTTAACCTTGTTTGTTTCAATTTCCTCATCTGTAAAATGAAATAGAGAAGTAAATGTCAAATCACTTTGCCAAGAATACTCCAAATGGGATTGGACATGATTGACAAATGACCAAACAACAACATACATCTTGTTGAGGTTCACTAAGTGTTTTACGCTTTTTATCTCATTTGATTCTCACAACAACCCATAAATGTAAGGACTATTTTTATCCCCATTTTAAGGTTGAGGAAACTCAGGCAGAAAGCAGCTAAATAACTTGCCTATTGTTATAACTGATAAGTGTCCAAGGCAGGATTCAAACTTCTGACCCTCTTTGTGCTAGCCCCATCCTAGTATAGAAACAGTACAAGACTAGGGAAGGGGAAATGGTGTCCTGATTTTCTATAAAAGGGTGGAAGGTGGGGTCCGAGACTTCTGGGTCAGTGAAATTGACTTCAATTCTTGAAAAAATTCTAAAATGTATTATTAAAAGGATGGCTAGTTATCATGTTAAAAAGGAAACAACGATTATAGAGCCAAGAATAGATCATGTCAGACTAATCATTTACTTTTTTGACAGTTAGCAGAATGATAAATCAATGCAATGGTGTAGATATAATTTACCAAGATTTTAACAAAGCATTTGACAATCTTTCATGTTATTCTTAGGGAAAAAGGAGAGAGATATGAGCTAGACAATAGTATAGTTAGATTTAGAATTGGTTGAGTGACTGAACTCAACAAATAGTCATTAATGTTTAATGTCAATTTGTAGTGAGGTCTCTAGTGGAGTGTTCGAATCATACTTGGTCTTGTGTTGCCAAACAATTTTATCAATCTGTAGATAAAGGCTGAGATGCATATATTTCATTTTCAGATGACACAACCTAGGAGGGATAGTTAACACACTGGGCATTAATAATAATACCTATAATAGCATTTATATAGCACCTACTCTGTGCCAGATACCCTACTAAGCACTTAACTGTTATCTCATTTATCCTCACAACAACCCTGGGAAGTAGCTACTATTATTATCTCCATTACACATATGAAGACATTGAGGCAGATAGAGGTTAAGTGACTTGTTCAGGGTCATATAGCTAAAAGCATCTGAGGCTGAATTTGAATTCAGGTCTTTCTGACTATAGTCCCAGTGCTGAATCCGCTGAGCCATCTGTGGAATCAGTCAACAAGCCAACAATCATTGGTAAGTTCTTTGTTGTCGTTTTTGAGTTGGTTCATTTGTCTTTGACTTTCTGTGACCTCATTTGGGGTTTTTTGGCCAAAACACTGGAGTAATTTGCCATTTCCTTTTCAAGTTCATTTTGTAGATGAGGAAACGAAGTCAAACAGGATTAAGTGACTTGCCCACAGTCACACAGCAAGTAAATGTCTGAGACCAGATTTGAACCCAGGATGATAAGTCTTCCTGACTCCAGGCTCAGCATTCTATCCATTGCCAATGTCACAGGCTATCACAGGGATGTGTGTGTGGGAGCCACCTTAGACTGTTTTTGGTTTTTTTTTTAGAATCTATTGTTAAATTTTCAGCATGAGCATTTACTCACTGAGTTTTGCCTCAGAAATTGGCAAACACTATAAATCAGGGCTTGATTTGTTATTTTTTGACTGTCTATTCCTCAGAAAGTGAAGGAAAAATATTAATGATGCAGATTAAGCTTAAAAGTGTGTCATGGATATATTCCCCACTCTCTCCCCTGAGAGCCAGTTGTTAAACATTTGCCAACACATCCCTAAATGGCAGAGAGTAAAAGTGAAATAGCCCCTCCCTTCAAAGAGTTTATGTTCTATTGGATCTGAAAAACATTTTGACAGGCCAGAATGCTAGGACAAAACTAATAAGGTGAAATTTAATTAGGATAAAAGTAAAGTCTTATTCCTGAGTTCAACAATTTAACATCAGAAGTGCAAGATGACAGAAATATTACTGGGCAAATTGAATTGTTTGTTGGAAAAGATATTACGATTTTAGTGGGCAGCAAGCCCAGTATAAATCAGCAGCTAACATATGTGACCTTACATTGTATTAAAAGCTGAATTCAGAATAAGATCTCCCTGCTACACTTTTCCCTGGTCAAACCATGTTTTCTGTGTTGACCTGAGTTTTTTTTTTTAGGAAGCATAATAGTAAATTCCAGAGCAGCCAGAGGAATATGACCATAATACTGAAGAATATCAAGATTATTTCATATTTTTCAGTTAAATGAAATGGGAGATGATTAGTCAAGGGAACAGAAGACTTAGGGAAGGGGAATATGATGCCTATCTTTAAGTAACTAAAGAGATGCTACATGAAAGAGGGATTACAAGTGTTCAAGTACATCCTAGAACTAGAAAGAGTGAATGAAAGTTTTAGAGAAACAACTTTTGGGCTTGATTTAAGGAAAAACTTCCTGACAGTTAAGATATATCCAGAAGTAGTATGGACTGCCTTGAAAAGTAGTGGGTTTCCTCTCATTAGTGGTCTTCAAGTGAGGGATGAATGTCTGTTTATTGGGGTCACCATAGGAAATGTCCTATCAGGTATAAATTAGGCTGTAAGATTCTTTTCAACTCTAAGATACTGTGAAAAAGAAGTTTTTTACACAATAAAAAGTCAGAAACTTTTACTATATAATTGCCTAGTATTAAAAATGTCAGGTTGGTAAGTATCTGCTATGTTTTTTTTTCACAAGTTATGATATAACTTTCTGCTCTTGCAAGTTATGCAAGTAATCCCAAGAGATTGCCCTGGTTTCATTGTGTAACTCAGGTTCATTATTACAGTGTGGCTTGTTATCTACTTCCAGGAATTGTAGGAAAATTCACATCTATTCTTGATACCTAATTTGCTTTGCTTTATGGGGAGAGGAGGGCCAAAGGAGGTTTAAGAAGAGGAATTTACATCTACTACTTGTTTCCTTAAAATAATTGAGTTTGGACACTGCCAAGCAGAAGTGATAGACTTTATACTGTGATTCCAAGCCTGTGGGAAGGACCTTGGGGAAAGCATTAGAGTTTGTCCTAAGCCAAACGAGGTCCTAGAAATCTGTCTTCAGATTTAGAACCCAATAAAAGAGGAGATGAGGTAGCAAGTGGGAGTCTGACAGTGTTTTACATTTGCTTCCCTTCAAATGGGGTTTGGATGTTTTCTTTTTAATTCATGTCTTGTAGTTCCCAAAAGTAGATATACCAATGGTCAAACTAGAAAGTCTTTATTGTTTCTCTTGCCCTCTCTTTATGGTCCACTGGGAGACTCTTGGTCCTTCCTTGTAATCCTTATTAAACAGAGAGAGGCTAATAAAATTCAAACAGGAAACCTGGTAAGGCTGGAAGACCAGAAAATATGGATAAAGTTTCTTGACAATTGCAGACTTCCCAGATGGTAACCTAGGGGATCTGCTCCTTTTCAACTGATTTCAGATCTTGGCATTTTCCTTTCCTTCAACAAAATCAAGGTCTCACACCTAAACCATTTAAATGCCACATAATCCCTTTTGCTCAGGTTCCTCAGCAGCAGAGTCTAAATTCTACTTAGATCTTAAACCATAGATACAGTGTGGCCAGGATCAGAATATTCATCCGACCAGACGAAAAAGAAGGTTGATTCTCTGAGAAGAGTTTCTGATTGGGTAAAACTTTTAATAGATTCAAAATACAGGGGCAGTATTTCTATGGGATGGGTCTTAAATGACTTACTCCTACCCTTTTGTAGTACTCCAACTTGTTTTAGTTACTCACTCATTTGCAGGCACCTAATTATGTTTGGGAGACCTCAAAAACAACTGTGCTATTTTGCAACTAGAATCTTGGGGGGAATTCTGGTTGCCAGATCCTAAGAAAGACAAATAGCAGAACTGGCTAAAGTCTAGATGCATATCGCTAAAATGGTACTCTTTAGGTTATACAAAGAGAGACAACTTGGTGTCAAAAGGGAACTGAATTGGGAGTTACAGTAAGAGACCTTGGTTAGTCATGACTCTGCCACTAACTTACTGTGTGTCCTGGGGTAAAATACTTCTCAGAAATTTTTTAAGATTCCCTTCTAGTGCTAATATTTCATAATTCTATAATCAAAGTGTTGCTATACAATGGCAGCCTACGAAATGAAGGCTCTTAAACCTGGAAAAAACAGAAATCTGAAATTTAAATCTGAAAAAAATCACATCGGGTATGGATAAGGGATATCCAAAAGGCAGATTGCAACTGGACCATGGAGGGCCTCAAGGAGTACGTATTTATGTCAGGCTAAGGAGTATGTATTTTAATCCCATATGCCAGGCTAAGGAGTATGTATTTTAATCCTATAGGTAAAAGACTGCAACTGACGATTTTTGAGTGAGGATGTAATGTGGTTAGACTTGTGCTTTAGGAAGATTCTTTTGGGAGCTGTATGAAAGGTAGATTGAAGTAGGGAGAATGGGGAGGCATGAAGGTTTAAGAGGCAAATAGAACAGATAATAAAAACCTGAGCTGGGATAGTGGCAGTGTGAGTGCAGAAGAGGGGGAAAGATATGAGAGTTCAGAGCTATAATTAGGAATTCTGGCACTTAGGACAAATTTAATTGAGTGGAGGGATCTTGGGACAGAGACCTTAGGGTACTGCTTCAAGGTGGGGCAGGAAGAGAGAGAGACTCCTACACTTTCTCTCTATGAAAAAAAAGAATGTCACGGATCTTTCCCATGAAAGACATCAAAGGACCCCCAAGAGAGTCTATCATAGTCAACATAGAAGGTCTGACCTGTATCCCAGAGAGTATGATCTGTATGATCAATGAGTGATGACTGACCCCTCCCAAACTTCAAATCCCTTGGAAAAAGGTGGAAAAGGAAAATTACATTTGGGGGAATGTGTGGTAATGCAGAGGGAGAAATATAGATATAGGATATATCAGGATATAGATATTATGGTGGTAGGACCTAAAAGAGGAAGAAGGGAATGGGGGGGAAAGGGTAGTTGTGTCACATGGCTCAGGGCCTGTAGTAGTCCATAAGGTATGGGAGTGGTAGTCTAGAGGACCATTGGTGAAGAAGCATGCGTGCATCTGAAATGTTGGTGCCCTATGACAAATATCCAGTGATCGCTCTCTAGTTATAGCTCTAGTTGACATATTCCAGAAGCAGAATCAACAAGATTCATTCAGCAAACATTTATATCATGACTGCTATGTGTAAGGGATTGTGTTAGGCAAATGTTTGAATATGGAGGGTATGAAATAGGGAAATCTCTAAATGACTCTGTTTTGAATCTGGATAATTGAGAGAGTTAGAATGTCTTTCATATTAAAAAATCTATCCCTCCTCCCAGCGGAGAGGAAGGATAGACTTTTTTGGGAAGGATGATGAAATTTAATTTTAGGTATGCTAAATTTGAGTTGCCAGCAGGACGTAAAGGTGGAGATATCCAGAAGATAACTGAAAATGTATAACTGGAACTCACTGGAGAGATCACACCTGAATATGTAGGTTTAGGAGTCATCTGCAATATAAATCTTCAAGGGAGAAGTGTGTAGAAAGAAGAGAGAAGATGTAGTATAGAGTAAGGGACCTCTATCCTTGGGAGATGGAAAGAGGAAAATGAAGTAGCAAATCACATCAAGATATCACATCAGAGATGTAAAAAGAGAACAGGGTGAGAACAAAGAGTAAATAAGGGCAAAACGTAGAAAAGTTGGACTTGACACAAAGGATGCTACTAAAGATCTGGTTTAGTTTTATACAGTCTTCAGTCTTGATTTTATCATGCTTCTGTTTAAGTTTTACTTCTCCTGAAAAAAACAAACAAATAAATGAAAAAATCCCATACAAATATTGATCCTATGTTATGAAACAAAGAAAATTCAGCTAAAGGAGTTTAAAATGATTAGGCTGTCTAATTCTCTCTCTGTCTCTTTCTCTGCCTGTCTCTGCCTGTCTCTGTGTCTGTCTGTCTGTCTACATATAAATTCATCATAAGAAGCTGAGAAATGCATTTGACTAGCAGCAGTTTATCAGGGAAGAGTGTGTATTTCAGAGTTAGTTTAGGATGCATATTCATATCATTTAAAATAACTGTGTTTCTTTAGCACTTGTTCTTAATTTAACAGTTGGAAAACACTCTCTGCACTGCTACACATTGCTATGGGAATAATCAGAATAACTTACATTTATATAGCACTTTCGCATATATTACCTCATTTGATCCTTACAATACACCTGTTAAGAGCCACATACCTTCAGAACAGTGTGATACAGCACTCATGATATCTCAATTCTCAACAAGGTTAATTGGGGCTATGCTCTTTGGCTGAGTCTGGGGGTCAAAATGGTATCATCAATGGGAAATTTTGATTGGTAGCAACCAATTCCCTGCTGCTGTTGAATCTACTTCCTCAAACCATGGACAATGGGGCTTGTCAAAGACCTCACTCTCCGTAATATACACACACAGACAAGACTCATTCTCTAGCCTTCTAATATCACCAAGATAAGTTTCAGGGAATCATAAAATACACAAAAAGTTCACGTTATGGCAGCATGATAGGTGCAAATTTGCTAAATTATTGCTATCACAAAGCACTAGAATGATAGCTTTTGCATTGCCTCAGTAGAATTCCTGCAGTTGCTCTGTAAATAGTTCTAATAGCCATATGACTAGCTTATCTTAATCTCCAGTCATACATTTCGCTGATGACATCCCATATACCACTTCAGCTGTATTGTTCTTCATCAGTAATGTTTTGCAGAGTACTCATGCCCATTATTGAGTTCTCCATTGACCATTGATTGATCCTTAATTTTGGTTCTCCAGAAATAATATTGTTGTATGACTTCTGGTCATTCAAAAACTTTGGAAAAATATTGGTTTTGAAGATGGCTATGCTAGCTCCGAACCCACAACCCATATATTTTCTGTAAAAAGAACTCCCCACAAATTCTGGATCAGTGCAAGCCATGCAGAAACACAGTGGAAGAGATTTCCATTCCAGAGAGCCCTGGAAAGCCGTCCCTAGTGGTCCATCGTGCACTGGACAGTGGAGCCCACCCCTGTGCTGCACTGGCCACTTGGCCGAGAGGAGCAGACCCAAGCAGGCTTCAGGGATGGAACCTCCGGTGTCCGCAAAGGTCCCTACTCCCACAGGCGCTCCAGGTCAGTGAGAGAGACTTCTGGGCTGGCTGAGAGGGGACTGGGGGGGGGTCTCCGTGACTCAGGCCCCCTCGAGAGGCAGCGGCAGAGGCAGTGGCAGAGGCAGTGGTGGCCCTGGACTCCCAGAACAGCAGGCAGGAGCTCAGGGCCATTACCGAAGGTCTCTGCATAAACCCCCTGAGGGAACTGAGCCTGGGAGGTGGCCCTGCCCCCACCTGAGCACCAGAACTTAAGCTCACATTGAATAGCAGCCATGCCTGCCACTGAAAGCCCTAGGCTGGGGAGCAACACTTGAATCTCAGACCCCAAGCACTAGCTGGGCAGATCTAGGCAGGGGTGGAGAGGAATCTCAGAAGTCAAGTAACTGGCTGGGAAAATGCCCAGAATAGGGGAAAAAAAATAAGACCATAGAAGGTTACTTTCTTGGTGAACAAATGTTTCCTCCTTTCCTTTCTGATGAGGAAAAACAATGCTTACCATCAGGGAAAGACATAGAAGCCAAGGCCTCTGTATCCCAAACATCTGAAATAGATATCCAATGGGCTCAGGCCATGGAAGAGCTCAAAAAGGATTTTGAAAATCAAGTTAGACAGGTGGAGGAAAAACTGGGAAGAGAAATGAGAGAGATACAAAAAAAGCATGAAAAACGGGTCAATACCTTGGTAAAGAAGACCCCAAAAAATGCTGAAGAAAATAACACCTTGAAAAATAGGCTCACTCAATTGGCAAAAGAGGTTCAAAAAGCCAATGAGGAGAAGAATGCTTTCAAAAGCAGAATTAGCCAAACGGAAAAAGAGGCTCAAAAGCTCACTGAATTTAATAGCTCTCTCAAAATTAGAATGGAACAGATGGAGGCTAATGACTTTCTGAGAAACCAAGAAATCACCAAACAAAACCAAAAGAATGAAAAAATGGAAGAGAATGTGAAATATCTCATTGGAAAAACAACTGACCTGGAAAATATATCCAGGAGAGACAATTTAAAAATTATGGGACTACCTGAAAGCCATGATCAAACAAAAAGCTTAGATATCATCTTTCATGAAATTATCAAGGAAAACTGCCCTGAGATTCTAGAACCAGAGGGCAAAATAAATATTGAAGGAATCCATTGATCACAGCCTGAAAGAGATCCAAAAAGAGAAACTCCTAGGAACATTGTGGCCAAATTTCAGAGTTCCCAGGTCAAGGAGAAAATATTGCAAGCAGCTAGAAAGAAACAATTCTAGTATTGTGGAAATACAATCAGGATAACTCAAGATGTAGCAGCTTCTACATTAAGGGATTGAAGGGCATGGAATAGGATATTCCAGAAGTCAAAGGAACTAGGACTCAAACAAGAATCACCTACCCAGCAAAACTGAGTATAATACTTCAGGGAAAAATATGGTCTTTCAATGAAATAAAGGACTTTCAAGCATTCTTGATGAAAAGACCAGAGCTGAAAAGAAAATTTGACTTTCAAACGCAAGAATAAGAAGAAGCATAAAAAAGTAAACAGCAAAGGGAGGTCATAAGGGACTTACCAAAGGGGAACTGTTTACATTCCTACATGGAAAGACAGTATTTGTAACTCTTAAACTTTTCAGTGTCTGGGTAGTTGGTGGGACCACACACACACACACACACATACACACACACACACACAAACATGTACATGCGTGCATGCACACACATATAGAGACAGAGAGCACAGAGTGAATTGAATAGGTTGGGACCATATCTTAAAAGAAATTAAGGTAAATGGTGAGAGAGAAATGTAGTGGGAGGAGGGAGGGTGAAATAGAATGAACAAATTATCTCTCATTCAGGAGGCAAGCAGGAGACTTTTTAGTAGAGGGAAAAAGAGGAGAGCTGAGAGAAAAACATGAAGTTTACCCTCATCACATTCGACTAAAGGAAGGAATAAAATGCACACTCATTTTGGTATGACAACCTATCTTACAATACAGGAAAGTCAGGGAGAAGGAGATAAGCAGGGTGGGGGGGAGGATGGAAGGGAGGGCAATGGGAGGAGGGAGCAATTTGAAGTCAACACTCAGGGAGGGACAGGATCAAAAGAGAGAACAGAAGCAGTTGGGGGCAGGATAGGATGAAGGGAAATATAGTTAGTCTTACACAACACGACAATTATCGAAGTCATTTGCAAAACTACACAGATATGGCCTATATTGAATTGCCTGCCTTCCCAAAGGGAATGGGTGGGGAGGGAGGGATGGGGAGAATTTGGAACTTAAAGTTTTAGGAACATTTATTTAGTATTGTTCTTGCTCCTAGGAAATAAGAAATATAGTTAATGGGGAATAGAAAGCCATCTGGCCCTACAGGACAAAAGAGAAGATGGGGACAAGAGAAGGGAGGGATGATAGAAGAGAGGGCAGATTGGTGATAGGGAAAATTAGATTGCTCGATGTATTGGGTTGAGGGGAGGGGATAAAAGGAGAGAAAATTTGGAACCCAAAATTTTGTGAAAATGAATGTAAAAAGTTAAATAAATAAATTTAAAAAAAAAAAGAAAAGATAAGTATTGGTTTTAAGAAGATGGCTCTTTGTTTTGTGAGATGTTTGGGGTATTAAATGAACTTTGATAACTTTTCAAGCGCAATCTAGTATACTCTTCTTTCTCTACATTACTTTGGGACAGCAAATATGTCTATTTGTAGCATCTCTCCGAGGTACACAAATGCACATAAACAGTTCATGTATAAGCTTATGAATTATTCATTCAGCTTCAAGTTACTGTCTAGACAATAAGCATTCTTCATCCATTTGGTTTTTCATTTGTGAATAGTTGGATCAAATTTTCTTGAGTAATTATGGTTCTCATCTAGATGACTGCAACATTTTAAAGGCAATTTAGTCAATACAATGACACCAGAAAATAGAAGCATTTGAAGGGCTTCTTCAACTCTAGAGAAGCCTTCTTCAACTTGTTTTTGTTGTTTGTCCTTTGTTTTTGAAAGAACCAATAACATCACAGGGTGATTTCGTGACTTGTGCATGAATAGGATTTAAGTGAGGTTGATACACAAAGTCATCAGCCTCAGTCTCTCTTTCAGAGTAATTGAAGTCTAGATGTAAGACAAGGGGCGACTGGTGATGGCCCAGGATACAGTGGCTGGATCTCTTCCATGAAAGTGGTAAACAACTTCATTGACCATTTATTCTTGTTTTACACCTTGTTTGATTTAATAATCAAAACACTCTCTTATAACAATGAAAAACAATTCATCAAAATTAACTTGTACCAGTGATCAACATACCAACATCAATCATACAACATAACACAGTATCTCACCTAACATTGAGAGGAAAGATGTTTTTCATTTCAGTCCTTTGGAACCAAGATTGATCATTGCATTTTATCTGATTTCTGATATCTTTTAGTGTTGTTTTCATTTAAGTTATTCTAGTAATTCTATCTATCTGTCTATCTATCTATCCATCTACCTGTATCTATCTATCTATCTATCTATCTATCTATCTATCTATCTATCTATCTATCTATCTATCTATCTATCTATGTGTATCTAATTTCCCTTTTCTACTTTTAAAAATTCTGTATATACTTAATAGAAATCTTCCCATGTTTCTCTGAATTCCTCATCTGGGTTGTTTCTTAGTGCCCAATAACACTCCATTACCTTTTTTTTATACCATAATTTGTTTAGACATTTCTCAATTGATGAAATTAATTTTGTCTCTTTTTTTGTTATTGCAAAGAAAACTGCTACTAGCATTTAGGTATATATAAAACCTTTTTTTGAGGAGTATATACTTTGTAGTGAGGTTATTGATTTTATAGGCTCTGAAAATAGTAACTTTTCTTGCAAAATTTCATGTTATACCCAGAACAAGAGGATTAATTTAAAGCTCCACCAACAGTATTATATTTCCACAACTCCCACAACACTGAACATTTCCCTCCATAGTTTTCTTTGGGTGTGAGATAAAAATCTATGCCATTTTAATGAGCATTTATCTTATTATTAGTGTTTTGGAGCATTTTTCATGTGGTTATTGATAGTAGATGTTTTAAGATTTTGGAAACTGTTTCTACTTTCTGACTGGTTTGGAGAGGGGAGAATTGGCTCTTATAAGGCATTATATATTATTGTCAATTTCCTCCATAGCTTGGACATCAGACATTTAATGTAGCCATTTGTTGCCAAGACTTTTTTCCACTTGTTTTTTATGGGGAGGAGCCTCTTTCTTTTTGAGCCATATATACTTTCCACAACATATTAGGAAGAATCTTTTCATTCCTTGTCCTCAAAATAAATGGTGTATGATAGTTTGGGTTTTTAATGAAAATTTTGAAGCACAAAATAGGAAAAATGGATAAAGCAAATACTCTACTCCAAATACTTACTTAATAAGCTTAACAAGCTTTGAATCTCTCAAAGATAAATAGCATGTACGCAAGTAGGATGTATTAATCATCAATGTCATTGCTCTGGGCAGAGGCTGTCACCTGCAAATGATTGCTGGAGTATTTCAAATTTCTAATAAAAATTCTAGGAAGCCTTGTTATCCCTGTGGTGAAGTGGAAAAAGCACCACATTTTCAAGTCAGAGGACCAGGGATTGAATTCTGACTTTCTTACTATGTTACTATAGCACAATTTATTTTGGCTCATAGATTTTTCATATGTAAAAGAATGGGTTTGGAATAGATCAGGGGTTCTTAACCTTTTTATGTGTCCTTGATCCCCTTTGTCAGGCTGGTGAAACCAGTGGACCCCTTCTGAAAACAGTGTTTGAAAATGCATGAAATAAAACATGTAGATTGACAAAGGAAATCAATATATTGAAATATTGTTATCAATTTTTTAAAAATTCACAGACCCCAGGCAGAGAACCCCTGTAATAAGATGATTTTTAAATGTCAGCTCTAAATTCTTTGAAGGGAAGAGAAATTCTCTCTTTTGAACCCTCAAGAACTGAAATCTTAATGAGCTGTCAAAAAGTAAATCAGGTTGCTACCTTGCCTTGTCTGTCTATCAGTGCCTTGAATTTATTATTAGGTAAAAGAGGTACCATAGGGCAACTAGGTGGTGCCATAGTGCATAGAGCACTGGACTGCAGTCCATAATACTCATCTTCTGGAGTTCAAATCTGACTCCAGATTCTTACTAGCTTTGTGACTCTGGGTAAGTCACTTAACCTTGTTTGCCTCAATTTCTTCATCCGTAAAAGGAATTGGAGAAGGAAATGGCAAACCATAACAGTATCTTTGCCAAGAAAACCTCACTTATGTCATGAAGAGTTGGACAACACTGAAACAAGTGAACACCAACAATAACAACAAAGGAGGTATTCCTCCTTTTGCTCAGGCTTCTTGCACAGAATTTCTACCTCCTCTTTTTTTTCACCCCAATAGCTCTTTGTATATATACATATTGCTAAGCTTTCTCTCTTCCTATTCCATGTATGAGGAAGTAAAACTTGTATTAAGATCTCTGCTTTAACTTATAGTAACATAGAATTCCTCATATTTCAAATCATGAGGTTCTGCCCCATTTTTTTGAGTTTTAAATCATTCTTTATTTTGATCCAATCCAAGCCAATCCAATCCCCAAAAAAGTATTTATTAAGGACCTACAATGTAGAAAGTGCTGAACTAGAGACAACACAACATTGTTTTCTTAGGAAAAGTATTTATTAGGAAAAAATAGGAAAAAAGTTTAAGAAGTTGTAATAATTAATTTTATCAATCTACTTTATAATAGACATTGCACTAGTTACTAGGGATATAAAGAAAAAAAGGTAGCACTTACCTCAAGGTGTTTACATTCTATCAGAATGGCTCAAGAGCATCAGAAAAGTCAAATCTCTTTAATGTCTATTATGATCCACTACATTATTCACTCTGAGCAGATACTACTCCTTTGATCTTCTTTCTACCCAAATGCTTTTAAAAAGTCCTCTTCATCATCATCATCATCATCATCATCATCATCATCATCATCATCATCTTCTTCTTCTTCTTCTTCTTCTTCTTCTTCTTCTCCTCTTCCTCTTCCTCTTCTTCCTTCTCCCCTCCCCCTCCTTCTCTATTTTTTTTCCTACTCATGGCATTTTTTGCCAGCCTCAGTGTATTTAAGCTTTAACATTCCCCAAACTTATCTTTTTTTGACTCTATTACTATAAGAAAGTCCTGTTCTTTTCTAGTTATTCTTACATAATCCTTGCTTTTGTCTTTTTAACATTTTCTTTTTATGTGTATTACATGTATAATTTCATATATATGTGTGCATATATAGGTGTGTATGTATATGTGTATATGTGTGGTTTGTGTGTTGATTGATAAGTTTCCCAGGTTTCTGTGTCAACCTCTTTAGTCATTATAAAATCCTCCATTTCCTGGTGAATCTTTAGGAAGGTTTAATGATTTTCCTAAGGTCAAGGGGCTAGAACTCAGTTTTTTATTACTAGTTCAGTACTCAGTTGAACTACTTTCTTCCCCTAATAAACAGTCTGGCACCTGGAATTTCCAGGTGGTCTCTCATTGAGGAATTTGCTAGAACCAATCAAACTTAGCTTCCAAGATAAGGTACCATTACATACATACATAAAATGTATCCTAAGACTAGCTAGGTTAGTCAAACTTTGGTCATATTTTCATCCTCTATGCTTAAATTACATTCTATCACTATTGTATGAAGTATCAAAGAATGATTGCTGATATACTATTTTTTTGGATTCCAGGAATATTATTACTGGCTGCTTTTTTTCCTTATTAAAACCACAAAGAAAGAACAATTATTTATGAATTTCATCAAGGACTGAATGTGCAGCTGACACCTGCTATTGATGATCTGATAACATACAGTTTGTTCAGTAGCCAAACAGTTTGTTTTTATTGTGTTTTCTGATCAAGAGAGATCATTAAAGGCAATGCCTATTATGATTCTGTACACACACACACACACAAATGGTCGCTGTGGGCCATATGACCAATGGCATGGTAAGTAAACAAATCTTTTTCTGGTCAAGAAAAAAAAAGAAAAGAGCGTTCTTTATGTTTTATTTTACAAGATGAATTTCCATAGAAACAATCCAGTGAAAATGGCTTCAGTTTCAAGAAATGAAAGAAGAGAACTGGTAACATTCTCTCTGAAAGACATGGAGGAGCTTGATGCAGATTTATCCTAATGTGCTACCTTTCTGAGCTTTAAACCCTCATCTTTCAGGTGGCTACTTTCTTCTGATAATTTCGTCACTTCTCCCTGAAGTCTTTTATACTCTTCCACTAGTTTTCTTGTTTTAGTATCATTGAATGAAATGCTTTTAAATTTGGGCATGAGTTCATCTTGTTTAGATGCATTCAGTACAAGAGCTTTGCTGGGTTTCATATTGATCAATTTATCATTTTCATTGGGCATTTCAAATGCATATCTCAATTTGGAAACCATCAGTTCATCAGGTTTTGCTTCTTTCCACACAGTCCATATATTTGAAGTGTTTGATGGAGCAAAAATCATTGTACCATAAATTTGAGCTTTCCCTTCCCATTTGAATTGTATTCAAAAGGCTGTAGAATTACTGAAACAGTTATCGTCAACCCTGGATCAATAATTCCATCTTTTGGTCTCTGACTGCTATCATAATTATTACAGTGCTGACTAGGTGCTGTTGTCCTCATTTTGAAACATATTTTTATGTCTGATGGATTTTGAGGTTTAAGATTCATAGCGACTGCATCTGTGAAGGGGCTTTTAAATCTGAGCGTGGCGGGCAGGTTCGGGAGCAGGATGTGCTTGTGCTTTGTCATCTCCTGGGCAATGGCTGCCATCAGAGAAAGATCACGGATGAGCTGCTTTTTTTGCTGTTATTGTTGGTTGTTTCTTCATCATTCTAAACTGTTTTTCATCCTAGAGTTCAGGACCATTTGTAGTTTCAAAGACTGATAGCCTGTTAAGATGGAACTCCTATTTACAAAGTGTAGTAGGAAATTTGTTTCATGATTTCCTGTTGAACATTGTGGGATATTTATAGAAAGAAGATAAAACAAGGATAATAGGGTTGTTAGATCTGTAAAGGGTTGATCAGGGGAAGGCCCCAATCAACTTTATGAGTTTGAAAATGGTGATATTGTCTGGAATTGCACATGTGCTCATATGCTTTTGTTTGGAGAATGGATATCAGTGACTGGGCCTGCCCCCCATATAAACTGGTAGTCTCATTGTTAGAATAGATTCTTGTGAGAGAAGCTGCATCTCTGCTGGCCTATTAAAAAAAGTTATTAGACCACTTTTGTCTCTTGTTTTTTTCCCCATCTTCCTTTCTTCTAGATATTTCTGCCCCAGAAGTCATTAACAGTGGCTTTGTGGAGATATAAAGGAGAGGTAGGTGTGTGCTTGCCCATGCTGCCTGGATAATATGAGCTCCTGAGCCCCAGGTTTTGGGGAAATTTCCTGTGCCATATTATTACTGCACTCCAACCTTTTTATTTTTAGGTGGAGAGAAGAGCCTGATTCTTGAATCCTAGTTACTCAGAGAAGGGAAATTTTCTTCGTTAGCACCATCCTCTGGAATTGACTTCCAAGAAACTCAAGTTTTATAGTTTGGGAATCACCCTTCTAGTTAAAGAAGGGGATTTCCTAGGCAATACAAATCTGGAATTTAGCCTTCTGACCAGGAAAGGGAGATTTTTTTGGGCGGTTTTACCCTTGAGTTCTCTTCCTCAGTGATGCTAAGTTCAAGAATTTGGGGTCTAAATTTCTTTCCAGAAAAGAAAATTTCCTGAGAAGCTTGCTTCTTTGAAAGAACTGAACCACAAAAAGCCTGGCCTTTCCTCTCTGATTATTCAAACAGGGCAGGTTGGATGGGAGATGGATTGTCTATCTAATATCCCTCAATGTGTGCTTCTCTTCTGGAGGAATCTAAAGTCTTTGGGGGTTTCTCTGTGGTAGAAAAGAGACTCACTGACATGTCAGGATGTTTCCTACCTACTGGCCCTCAAAGTGTATTTCTCTTCCATAAGTGGTCTAGAGAATCAAATGGGAGTGGGGAACCTTGTAAGAGCCTGTGGAAGGGTGGGATCCACCAGAGAGGTAAGACAGTTGTATCAATTGCTTGTAGGCTTTATTAATCACCTTATATCTTTTCTACATTTATTTATGGTCTTATGTGAGTCTTTTGTGTCTTCTGCATTTTCTGTGAAGTGAAATAGAGATTGCAATGTAGGATATTTGTTACCTTGAGTGAACTGGGAACTCTGCTATCTACATTTGTGAAAACTTAGATAGAAACTGCACATAAGGTATATTTGGAGATTTCCTGGAACAAATCCTGGATTGGTGGGGGCAAGGGGGAGAAGGATCAGTAACAACCCAAAGAGAGACTGATATTTTTGGGTTAGTTTTTAAGATTGGATCCAGCCTATGTAAGTCCAAGAAGCAGTGGGATAAGGTTATCTCTCTGCTCTTAAATGGGATGAGAATAGATCTTTTGAGTGTGAAACAAAAATAAGTTCACCTCCCTTTTCTTTCATTACCTGGGTTGAATTAGCCCTCTAAGAGGTCTAGAAGTTGTTGATAATGATTACTACCCTGTGTTTTTATGAAGCCAATTCTGTATTTTGTGGAGAGGAGGAGAAGTGTCTAAGCTAACCGTCATCATCATCCCTGTGAAAATGGAATGGATAGTTCTGGAAAAGGAAACATACTGTTGCAACATATCTTGACCTCATGTAATCAAGGTTGCTGCTGTTAGGCCATGGAATCTCTCAGTTTTCATGGGTCAGTGGTGGTGCAGAAGAGGACCCCCACCTCTACCTCTGTTATGGTTCTCTTGGAAGAGGCATGAATGAAGGCAACTATGGTCTTCTCCTAATTCCTCCTCATAAGAAATGGTAGGGGTATTATCATACAATCCAGTAGATGTTCTTTTAAGCCAGAGTTATTTGTAATTTGAGGAAGTAGAATGAGGGTCATGTTCTCTAGAGAGCAGCCATTTAGGGAAAAAAATAGTATAGCATTATAACCCCTAGGAAATTCCAAGAGGTTTTAGTTATTTATTGCAGTTATATAAACTAAAAACTCCTGGGCTGATGCACCTAAGAAAATAAAAATCTAAATTTAGAAATCTCTCAAAGTCCAGAGAGAAGGCTGTAAATGATAATCAAGAAAGTTTGTGCTCTGGCTTAGAAATGTTTCTGAGCCTATGGAGAGAACCACATTTGCTGCCAAGGATGACTTTCTTTCCTCTATTAAAGTTGTGCTCCAAGGCCTTATTACTGTGTGGAGATGTGGAGCTCTGTAAGATGATGCCAGCGGAGCACAAGCTTTGGCAAGTCTTACTGAGCTAACAAGTCTCAATATCACATTAGAATGGGATTCCCTTGAGAAATGGACTGTCTTGCAAGGGACTGTCTTGTTTTGCTATTCACATGCCCAGTATTTAACACAGTGCTTTTTACATAGTAAGCATTAAAAATATTTTTCATTCGAGTATGGGTGCATTATGTACTATATGACTTTATGCGTGTGTTTGTGTGTGTTTGCGCATACGTGTGTGTATTTGACGTTGCTGTCCACTAGTTGGTGAAGCTTACAGAGGGAGATATGGTTTTTAGCATTTTCCCCTTTTTATTTGGGGGAAAAACATTTATCCCTCCTATTTATCTACTTTTTATTTGGAACTTAACTAATACTAATTAAAATGAACATTTCAGTCTCCAAGGTAAAACAGAAAAAAGATATTGTAATCATGAGTCTTTATAAGTTGCAGTTTGTTTTTCCTTTGAAGTACATAATAAATTAGACATGTAACTTTCAAAGCTGTCCTAATTGTTTGTGTTTCCTTCTGGCCTTCCTTTTGTTCTCTTCTGTGAGTTAAAAAAAATACTTCAATGACCATCTTTTCTTTGTTTGTTGCCAAGGATCAGCCTAAATATGGAGAGTTTTATTATGAGGTTGGTCGCAGTGTGACCATAGCAATTCTGAAAGACAGTTGACTAAGTTATAGGTTTCATTAGTGTTGGTGAAAGTAGTGCCACTGGTGATAAAATTTTGGATCTCTAAAATATTAAAAGGTTATTTTATTTAATATTTTTGATAAACAGGATAATATAAATCATAAATTTAGCTATATACTCACAACACACACATATTTCAATATTTTAGTGAATTAGGGTCAAGGGCACTTTGTAGCATTTCAAGATCCTAAAACAGGAAGTTGTTGACAGATTTCCCAGAATCATACTGACATTGGGCATAGGGAATGGGGAGTGACATCTCACTTGGTTACTGCTATGCTATCAATTCACTGGAAGGCTAAAGATGCACAATTTTCTTTGAAGAAAAAAAATCAATTTCTTCATTGAAAGAGCTCAAGCATTCCAGTGTAACAGGGAGGGGTCAAGCCTAACTTTTATGGGTATGTACAGTGTGTTTGACTGATGCAATATCCCATGTGGGCTTACAAATGCACTTAGCCATAACTATTTCTGGTCTGCTCACTGTGGTAGTGAAGCCATAGACTTTTGATTAGCTACTGAGGCAGAACTGGGCATATGTTCAAAAGTCACTAATGGCCAAGGAACTCTCTCTCTTTTCTGCCTGCCTGACTTAAGTGAGGAAGGTATACTGTATGCCTCTAGATGAAGAGAGGCCTTAGACCCTCTCCACCTGGGCTCACATATGATTCATGAACATAGTTCTCTCTTCTTTGCTTCTTTGCATTTATTCTTTCCAGTTCTTAAGTAAAGGAATTTGGGAGATGGTTGTGACCTAGTGAACTCTGAAAATTTGGAAGAACCACTAAAATTCTAGGCATTGGAGGCTAGGTCAGAATTTGGGGCTGATCAGTTTTTGTTCACCAACATGATCCTGAGAAGCCAATGGAGTCCAGCTTAGCAGTGGAGTGACCCTGTGGCCAACATGTTGAGTCCTATAAGATGACAGATTCCTTCACTGACTATGCCATGTTTGGAAGTGAACTAGATGAAGGCAAATGTTTTACAGAAATTGCTTTAGGTCTGAGATCACTCTATTCAAGGACTGAGGTTGTATATGAAAGTGTGTCCCAGTTCAGGGGACTATTTAATACTTCTGTTCTTACTATGTCTTTTAGTCTTCTTTATAAAAGCTAGTTGATGTCAATTGGCTAAATGACACTGGGGCACTAATCACTGGTGATTGATGTTGGAGTAAATATGCCAAAATGGAAGTTCAAGTAGATAGCATTAGAGAGGCCTCTAATCAGGGGTGCTCCTGGAATCCTGAGGGAGAGATGTACCTAGCCCTCTGATGGGACCCAACTCATCAATACGAATGGGAATTAGGAAAAGGACCCCCTCAGACTTTTAAAGCCTACAGAGCGTTTTATACACACATTTTATTTGATACTTTTGACAATCCTGAAAGCCTTATTATCCTTATTTACAGGTGAAGAAACTGAGGCTTCAAGATGTCACATTAATTGCTTGTGTTTCCGTAGGTAATAAATGTTGGAGCCCAGGTCTCTGGCTTTCAAGTCCAGCATTTGGTCCATTGGACCAAACTGCCTCAAATCAAACCTAATTTTCCCAGAAGTTTTGTTGAATAATGAATTTCTTCTCCAGTGATTTGTAGTCAAGTTATTCCGACACTAGATTGCTGCATGAACGTAGTCATAAATCTTGCTTATCTAAGCTATTCCATTGCTTCTACTTTTCTATTTTTATTTAGTACAAGATAGTTTGATAATTACTGCTATACAGTATAGTTGGAGAGCTGGAAGTACAAATTTCTCTTCTTTATTACTTTTCTCCATTATTTTCCTTGCTATTCTTGACCTTTAGTTCTTCTGGAACCCTGGAGTTTTCCAACACTTTATGCCTTTTAGTATTCCCTGTACCATACTGTGAACATGGGGTCAACAAAAGATAAACTCATGGAAAGAAATCAGCAAAGACCAAACTAGTTCTTTACACTACACTACATCTCTGAATTAAAAATATAAAGGAGAAGACCTGAAATCAATCACCTTTTTAGGCTACAATATCAATGCAGCTGGGATTAATACCAAAAAATAAATGTGCAATATACAATGTGCTTATTTCAAAAAATGAAGAAAACTTCAAACATTCCTGGGTTCATTCAGTTCCTACCATGAAGGAGACAATGTGGCATAATAGTTTGAGTTTTGAATAAAGAGGACATGGGTTTAATCCTGGTTCTGCACTTACTATAGAATCCGTTAGTCCCTTCCTCTCTATGTCAGGGTCTTTTCTAGTTGTTCTAACCTATGTCTTGCCATTGGACTTTGATGGCTCTGGAGGAAAGAGTGAGGCTGATGACCTTACATAACCCTGCCTCACTTAAATCTAATTCACTTGCAAGACAAGGTCATTGGTCCTCTATGAGAAGGACAATCCCTTCAATAGACCTCATTTCCCTCTTTTGCACAATAGGGTTGAACTAACTGATCTCTAAGGTCCCTTCCAATTCAGATCTTAGGTTTGTATTCCACAAAAGCCTACCATGGCTCTTTGCTGCTCCCTGGAAAAAGGTGTTGATCAATTACCTTCACGAGGAGGCTTTACATAGCATCCCACAGTTCCTTGACTGCTGAGTCATGGTGAATATAAACCACAGTTTGATGTATCTTCACTTTATGGTGTGAGCTGAGCTGAGAATGAAATGAAACATGAAGCCCAAGATACTGTACTTTTACTAACTAAAAACACTGTTGTCTCTAGAACAGAACAAGCTATCAGAGATCCCTGTTGCTATTGTGAGTGTCAAGCAGTTTAGCTACTAGCGTGGCAGTCAGGAGGTGCAACTCTGCTTGGTTTCAATTCCATCATCATCTTCATCATGCCCTGCCCACAATAAATTCATCACCAGAATCTCATTATCACAGAGACGGCCTTAGCTTTGCTACTCACCCTGAATCAGTATCTTCAGTTTCTTTTGCCACTCTAATTGCATGAATGGAGGGTAGGGCAAAAAACTCCTCCTTTACCCTCAAGTGTATAAAAGGCTCAAAATCAAACAGTTTCTTCATTTGCCACCAACTGTTCTGCTTGGCTTCACCTCTACCAACATCTTCATCATGCCTTGACATTGGGGTGTCCTCTAGCACTCCCTCATCCCCACCTTTTATAGCTTCTATTTGTGTATTCTTTTCCCTCCATTAGACTGTAAACTCCTTGAGGCCAGGAACTATCTGAGTTTTCCTTGTTTACATGCCCAGCTCTTTTCATAGTGTTGGTGTGCTAAATCAATGTTTATTTTATTTTAGATTTGTAGCCAAGAAGACCTAAATTCAAATCCAGCCTCAGACCCCTTGGGCAAGTCACTTAACTTTTATCTACCTCAGTTTTCTTCATTGTTGCTGTGTTTGTCCTTCGTTCTCAAAGAGGACCATGACATCAAGGTGATGACATGACTTGCAGTTGACTTTGATTTGAGTGAGAGAGGGCTGTGCAAGGCCACCAACCTCACTTTCTTCTCCTGAGCCATCAGGGTCCAGTGGCCTGATATTCATCAGGACAACTGGAGATCGCCCATGATGCAATGTGAGACCCTGGCTATGGTCTTATCACATTCTCACTTTGAGTGAGATAAACCCATTCAATGAATAGACTTCTTTAAGAAGTTACTCGAGGGATGGCCCCTTCAGTAAAAAAAAAAAAAAAAAAAAAATCAAACAGAGAAGGGAAGACCCTCAGGATTCCTGGGTAAAAGAGAAACAATTACTATTTAGTAATTACATTCACTCTGTGCTAAGTGGGTGGGAACTTGTTGTCCAGTCCATCAGCTTCAGAGTGAATTGTATTTAAGGCTTGATCTTTGAGCAAGAAATGTAGCCAGTAAACCCAGAGGAAAAAAGGTAGCTTTTGGGCATGGCGTGTCCCTTCCCCTACGTAGAACACCAGAGGACAGTTTTCCTCATGTGTAAAATGGGGATGATAACAGCACTTAACTAGTATTATCTAATATTGCTAGTAAGATAATATTTGGAAAGCATTTTGTAAACTTTAAAGCATTTTTATAACTACTAGCTGGGTAATACTACTATTACTCTGATCAGGTAAGGTAAAGAATGTTAAAGCGCTCTGCAAACACAAAATGCTAGATAACGTAAGTTACTGTTTTTATGATTATGCTTTGACTTATTATACTGATCATATGTCATGTCTGGGATTTTTTTTAACAAAAGCATATGCTTATATTCTTAATTATGCCACAAAATTATTACAAAGAAACATTCAGGAGGAGTGATTTAAAGTTGAAATTTTGGAGCCAAATCAGATTATTAATAACAATTATAATGACAGCATTATGTAGCACCTACTATTTGCCAGGCACTGTGCTAAGAATGTTACAATTTTTATCTGATGTGATTAAATTAATTGGGAAATTTTGAACAAAATAAATAAAGATACAACATGACATAGACAGAGTTAGTTTGTAGTTTTCTAAGTTAATATGTGTCCAGCAGAAATCCTTTTCTATTTGAGTTCGATACCACTGAATTATAAAGGACCTTAGGGTAATAAAGCTAGATGAGACCTAGGAGGCCATTTAGTCTAATGCTATCATTTTACAGATGATGAAACTGAGGCCCAGGGAGGTAAAGTTATTTTTCAAAGTCATACATGTAATGTAAGTGGCAGCAGGAACATTCAGGCTCAAGTTTTCTGCCTCTAAGCCTTACGTTCTTTCCAATGGAGTAGAATATTATCAAAAAAAAGGCTGGGTGAAAAAGAATCTGGTCGGGTCATGTGACAAGATCGCTGGATAGCTGACACACAGTGCACGTGTGCCACTGGTCCCCTCTCAGGTTAAAAGAACTTAAGAAAGTTCCCCAGAGTGTGTGGTAAAATTACAGAACATAAGCAAGAGTCATACAAAATGGATGAGCATGCTTGCGTCATAATCTTCCTCCTTGGAAGGAGTCCCCACCTTGATGAGGTGACATTGGAATATTTGAGCGTGCAACCCTCAAGTCTTAGTACTTTGCACTTGTTCAGTGCTTCTGAAGGCATGCTTCTCCATAAGCCTAGAAAAGAAGCATTGAATGCCAATGTTTGAGCTATCTGCTGTCATGTCCCTGGGGAATTTTTATGTTAGAGACCTCTCTGATCTACTTTTTCCAGATTTTCAAATTGCACCAGTAATTGTGCAGAATGACATTTTAGTCTAGTTTCTTGAAATGAACATAGATTGGACATCCTTGTAGAAAAACTGCCTGAAATACTCTAGTTATTCATAAACCATCACCATGAGTGATCTGCCTGCAAAGGATGACTTGTATGACAAAATCATGCTGTTATTTTCAGAAGTGACAATCACATTATCTAGACCACAAAACACATAACACATTGTCACATTATTTGCTTGAAGATTTGGCTAAGGGCAATGTCTACCAGCTTAGAATCTTTTCTGATACTGGGAAAAAAACTGTGAAGGAGTCTAAGTCATGCCACATCACATGGCATAACCTGCTAATAGTATTTATTTTTCAACAGGAAGTAACTGAGAAGCCTTGATCAGGCATTCATTTTGATTTTTGCTATGACCAGTACAGGAGAGGAGCATTATAACTGTGGTAGACTTTTCAAAATGGCTTGAAGTTCTTCTAGTTATTGCATCACAAATGGTTCTGCCTCAGTTATTTGCAACCAGTTTTCAGACATGATCGTTAATGATAACGGGTTACCACTGGTCATAAACCTGGATCTCACTGTTGGAACTTCAGCTTGGTTCCTCTTTGGGATAGTGATGGAGTTGCCACCCTTTTCAGACTGAGTAGTCAGGGAAGCATTGGTCAGGGCACCTGAATCAGTAAGTATGGAATGATTGATTCATAGGGCTGGAATGAGTCATATAGTACCACCTGACATTTTCTGAAAAGGCATTTCACTTTCCCAGTCATTTAGAAAATGTAGCTAGGCAGACCAAGTTCTAGAGCAAGAGTTAGCAGAATTTTCTGGGCCCTGTCTCTTCCCTTTCCTCAAGAGTTCAAAAAGGTCATGTATATTCATTCATTGATTTGGTTATTTATTTTAATTTGCAGTTCCTGGTCTTCAATGCCCTCCCCCAAGTATAAAGTCTTTCACAGTTGATAATTATCACAACATTGCTGCTATTGTGTACAATATTATCCTACTTCTGCTCACTTCATTTTTCATCAGCTCCTATAAGTCTTCTGAAGTTTTTCTGAAACCATCTCCTTCATCATTTCTTATAGCACAAACTCATTGTATTTGATAATGTATCTTGAATTTTGAACTTTGATGATTACTTCTTCCAGTGAGAGAATTCATAGAAGAGGACTTTATAGACCTTATATTGTTATATAAATGCCACCTACCATTGCCATTATTATAATTATTATTTATTACTATTCCATTACACCTCTACCCATCTTAAGCCTCTCTAGCTGACTTGGGAAGGCACCCTCAGGGAGAGACAAAGGGTGTCATGGATCAAGAAGGTCAAACCACCTAGATAATCACCTTTTCTCAGATCTTAGTGAAGGAAGTTTGGACCTTGAACCCAAGAGACCTGGGAATAGCAGTATTTCCCAAAGCATGACCCTTGGAGCTGTCATTGAAGACTTTGAGGACAAGGGTCCTCTGATCCCTGCTACCAAGAATAGCACTCTAAGCAGTTGTCACTGATGAGAAGGTAGGCTCAAGCCTACCTATGCCCACCTTAGACAACTGAGTCTGCTTCTGATTTGGTCCTTGAGGCCAGAGTCTGGGAAAGCTGCCTTTCTGGAAATATGATCAGACAACTTCCTCTGTAGATGCTATGGTCTTTGCTTCCTCCCTAATGAGGACTTGGAAAAGAAAATTCTCATCACCAGAGTCCTTGCACTTGTCAAATTGTTCAACATCAAAAACTGATATTGTTTTACTAATTGAAATGCCGTTAAAGAACTTGGATTACCATCAACTTTGTTTCTGTATCCTAAGGACTTTCCATCTAACTTGAAGTTAAAACTTCCTATATGTTTACAGATGAGGAAACTGATACTCATGGAGGAAGCAAATTGACTTGTCCGAAGTCACTCAAGTAATGTCATAGGTAAGACTTGCACCTAAGTCCTCAGATTCCAAAGACAATGTTATTTCCACTTGTAACAGCAAAGACCCCTGCATACACAGGAGGGTCTGCTGTACAGGTTCTTAGATCTGCTTTTCTAAAAGGAAAATAACTTTCAAGGAGTCAACAATCTACTTAAATCAAGCACGTATATCATTCAGAGGAAAAAGTCTGAACTTCAGAGAAAATACAAACAGAGAAACAAAGATCAATAGACAGGGCTTCCAACTGTCTGACCATAAGCAATACAGACATCACAGATCAACAGAGAGATCCAACTGTCTGACCGTACATACTTACCAGAGAGACAAGCCCTAACATCTGGGTTTTCAAAGCCAGAGGGCTCCTTAGTGGCTGCCCAGAGTCTTATCTGGGCACTTCCAATGAGTAAGCCCCAAAGTAAAACCTCACCTCAGAGTATTTTTATATTTTTCGGAGCCAGAGTCAAGGACAACCCTTGAGAACTAATGTCTCATTAGAAATTAACAAAAGGTGTGGGTCTTCCTACAAAACAAATCTCTCCTAATCGAACTTTCCTTAATGGACAGGCCCATTAGTTGATGGGGAAGATTTTTAACTCCCATAATTACCACTACACCACTTTACTGCAAGATCCAAAGTAAAGAGAGATCATGTGGCATTACTATGCTGATAAATTGTGAAATGTTTCTTCCTGGGGGAATGAATTATAACAGAACCACGAGAAGTATTTTTATGAAGCCATATAATCATTTTCTGGTTATACCTTTTGAAGATAAACAGTAGTACCTCCCTACTAGTGAAGGCAACAATATTTATTCTTTGGCCAGTGTAACTGCTTAAATGAAGTTGCCTGGTATTTCTATTCTTATTGGTGTAATGCAGAGAGCTTCTTTATGGAAGAATACCTTTCTATTGGATAAAAGATTACACTAGCTTAGGGGGAAATAATGTCATTTGTGGGGGTAGGACAGGGTATGGTGTGGTACAACATCAATATTTTGATCTTTTTTAATTCTTGTAGTTGTGTGCTGCAGTGATTTTAGGTTAGAGTTTGCCTAACACAGTTTTGTGTCAATAAAGAGCATTCCTCTCTTCCCCCTGTCATTTCTGGTCTGTTGTACTGAAAACTCCAATCAATTATTTTCTCCAAAGGTAGTATGCAACAACTCCTTCTATAATCACAGTCCATATTTTTAAAAGGTCTCCATATTCATTTTTATTATAGTCTCATGAGATCTGGATTATGTCTATATGACATCAAAATTCAGATATTTGGAAACATCCCTATGTGACTGAATTTTGCTATGTTCAGGAGAATACTCAGTAACATTTCAGCATTGTGGTCCAGATTGCCAAAATACAAATGAATCATGGCCAGTGACCTTTTCCACCCTAAAGGTCAGGAGTAGATAAAAATAGCCAACAATTCGGAACTAGTCAGGAAAGAGAATTCAGCCCAGTGAGGCTGAAGTTCAAAGCTTGTGTCAAGGACAGAAGAAGAGAGATGAAAAAAAGCATACCCACTGAAAGGGAAGACAATGAAAAAGAAGATAAAAGAAGAGAAATAATGTGCCATTTCTCTTAGGACAAAAAAACTAATGAAAAAAATGGAAAAAATAAAGACCCCATAAATAATTGATAAAAATGTGAGAATTATACTATATGAGCTATGGTTTAAAAAATCCTCAGGTGCTCTAGCTAAATCTATAGCACAGTCAAGACAATTTATTTCTTCTCTGCTAAGGGAGGTGATGTTGTACAGTGGGAAAAAAAAGCATTGATTTGGGAGCCCCAGCACCTGGGTTCAAAACTTGCCTCTAATGAATTTTTCCTATGTGACTTTCAGTTCATTGACTTAGTTTTTTAATCCATAAACTTGGGGGATTGAATGAGGTGCCAAGGTCCCTTCTAACTCTATTTTTATAATGCTATGACTATTTCCGCTGCTGAGACAGAAGACTGTAGGCCAAGTATTATTAAAACAAACAAAAACAATCATAACACACATCTACCTATTTATGGAGTGATTTTATATACTTTCTCATTTGATTCTCATAATACTTTTGAGATTGGCCATGTGTGAGCCATGGCTTTAGTGATTTAACTGAGTAGTGAAGGAAAGAGTACGTTCCCATGACAGCACAGAATAGTGATGGAGATGGGGAATGCATGCAACTACCATAAGAGCCCAACACTTTTGGAAGACATGTCACTCAAACTACCCTTTATCTTGCCTTATGATTTAATTAACCTTTCTCATCTTGAATCTCTACCATTTTCTTTTCTATTCACATTTCTTTGGATGTAGGTACTTTGTAGATACCCTGATACTGATGTGGTTCAGACTTTTGCAGTGGATTTTGGATCTGGATTCAAATCCTGATCATTCTCCCCAAGAGGGGATTATTTGTTCCTGGCCCTGGTGAATGCCAAATAGGCATGTGCTAGACTTCATCTACAGGGCAGGATAAGTATTCTTATCAGTTCTCTTTTATAGATGAACAATGTAAAGGTCAAGGGGGTTAAGTGACTTATTTTAGGTTGCACAACTTGTGAACTTCTGAGTACAAGCTGCTTCTGAAACTCAAGAGTCCAATCCAATTCAATTCAGTAAACATTAAGTACCTACTATATACCAGGCACTATGCTAAGTGTTGGGGATGTAATTAATAAAAATAAAGATAGCTTCTGATTTCTAGGAGCTTACAATCTAATGGGGAGGGGGAAGAGAAGGGAGAGACAACAAACAAAAGGAGACAGGAAAATGGGACAAGGGAGAGAATCATGAGGGATTCTTGTTCCATTGAGCTGAAGCCAGACTAAGCAGTAAATGGAAAGTGGAATGAGCTGAGTCTAGTTTTTGCCCTCTATAAAGGAAGGCATTGGAAGGACTTTGGTAGTCAGCTCCCTAGCTATCCAATCAAAGGGGAGGCGATATTAGAGGAGGAGGTATCAGACAAGACTTGAGTTAGCCACCATGATGATGAGATTAGAAGTGATGAGTTATTCCTGGAAGGGATATCTTGTTCTGTGGAGCTGAAACCGACTCTCTGACTTTAAGAATAGGATCCCTGAGTGATAGTCCTTCATGTGTAGACACTTTCTACAGGTTTACTTAGAGGTTGTATGGTTCAATGGAACAAACTTGGGCTTTAGATTGGGTGCTAGACTTGGAGTCGGGAAAGACTTGGGTTAAAATCCTACCTCTGACATTTATTACTTGTGTGACTATTGATAATTCGCTTAACTATTTTGAGCTTATTTTCCTCATCTGTAAATAAGGGATAAGAATAACTATATTACTTACCTCAAAGAATTATTATGAGGCCCAAAAGAGATAATGTTTGTAAAGTACTTTTCAAATGTTAAACCACTTTATATTATATATTATTATAGTCATAGATGTGCTCAGGACAAGGAGCTGGTGTACTTGCTCCATGCTTTATCAAGCCTATAAGTATGGTCTATGAATAAGACTAGTTCTCAAGGTCTTCCTGGAAGAGGGAAGGCAAGGACAAAGACATTTTACTTTGATGACTTTACCCTAATTCCTCACTGTATGTTGGTGCAGAGGAGTTATACATTTTCAAAGAAATTGAAAAATCATTTTGAAAGAAGATATCAATGGGGGAGGGGGCATGGCTGGAGCAGTAGATGGGAAAGGGCTTTGATACATATGTTAAATGATATGTCAATAAGTCAAATATACAAAGGTCAATGGAAATAATGGGGATATTTTACCTAAAGAAGAGAAGACTTGGGCAGGGGAGGAGATGACAATATGAAGGCTGTCTTCATGTGTTTGAAACCATTCCATGTGGAAGAAAGGTTAGACTTGTTCTATTTGGTTCCAGAGGATAGACAGAAGTTGGAATAATGGGTTGAAGTTTCTGAGAGGCAAGTCAATAAAAGAAAAATTTCCCAACCATTAAAATTGTCCAAAAGTGGCATGAGTTACCTCAAGAGATGGAGATTTTCAAATGAAGGTGGGGATGAACTTCAAGTGAAGTTGCCAATATTATTAGTATGGAACTCAGTCAGGACTAGATGGCTCATATGTTCTCTTCCAATGATGACATCCTATTAGTCTGTGAAACACAGATATCCATACAGATATTGAAGCAATGTATTCAAATAAAAGGGGAAAAATGAAGGGAAAGAAAAAAAAACCCAAACCTCAGAAGACAGAAAGCTATATATATGTATATCACACACACATAAATGTCTATCTGCAGACAAAAATTTATATGATAACCTATTACATGTAGTTATAAGAACACCGTCTCTTTTCCTTCTTCTACCTCCTTACCTGGGTGGAGCCAATGGTTGGGGAAGGAGGTGAGCCATCTGACTGCTTTTCTAGTTTAACTACTTTAGGTATTTAGCTCAGTTTTTTTGGCTACTAATAGAGTACCAATGCTATCAGCACTCTTTAAATTCTGGTGCCCTGAGCCAAACTCCTGATGACCACTCTCATTATAACCCAGTGTGAAGAAAAACAAAACAAACAAATGTATAAAATAAAATTTAAAAAAATTCAACTCCAAACTTCTCTCCAACTTAAAAACCTGACTGAGGTTATCACAAAGCTGACACAACATGAAGGGAGCTGAAGGAAGGAAGGTAGATTCAATTTATTTTATTACTTCCATCCAGGCAAAGGACAATGTAGGAGCATTGCTTTCTACCACCCAAGAGAGTGAAAGATAAAATCTTTAAAGATAGATCTGAAGAAAAAAAATGTGTGAATTTTTAAAAAAGTACTTAGTAAAATTGTGAGAAATTGAGACTTTGGAGTGTTAACTTTCTTCTTCCTAACAAGAGTCACTGAGTAACTCCATATACTGATGGTGGTTTTCCCACTTGCGAGTGCACCCCGTTGGACCAGCTGGGCCATTCTAACACCATGCTGAATCAGCTTCAGAACATAGAACAGAATTGGCTGGTGGAGACCATGCTGCAGCAAGTAGTGATCTAACCAATGCCATGGGTCAAAGTGGCCCACCACCCAGTGGTAGTTAATTCATCAGCAAATTCCATAATCTTTGTAAATGAGCAGTATTAGATTCCACTTGTAGGAACACATCTTTGATTCAGAATCATTTAATAGAATGTACCTGAGAGGTACAATGTATGTCTTCTTCTGATTTCCAAGAGACATATTCCTGCCATTGGCAAAATTATGTGTTTGTGTATTTTTGGACCCAAACCCAAAGAATCTCTTTTCTCATTCCCAACAATGCTCAGCTGCCAAAAACGGGATAACATATATTAAAAAGCAAAGTGACTCAGGCAGATTTTTTTTGCTTAGAACTTCTGAAAATTCTAGGTAGTATGAGTCTCTTCAGTACACACTATATTCAAACAAATGAATGTTTTGCTGGTAAATATTTAACAGTTGACTCTCCAGGAAAAAAAACAAACAATGTACGAAAGACACTTTAAAAAAATAAATTTTTATTGATATCCTGTTTCTTACATCATTATATTCATCTCAACTACCTTTCCCTCACACCTTTCCAGAGAGCAATCCCATATAATGAATATTAGTTTTTGGAAAGGAAAAAATATCAGCACAACTGCTTAATACATTTAAAAAGTCTGAAAATGTGTGATGTCCCACCTCCATGAAGGGATGAGTTTGAAGTGGCTTCTCATATTTTGATCTTTATAATTTTATTATATGTATATCATTATACATTTATCATTATATGATTTTATGATGTGCAGTTTTTCTTTCCATTTATGTTGTTACAGTTACTATCTATATAGTATTCTTGGATCTGCTTACTTTACTGTGCATCATTCATATAGATCTTTCCATGCTTCTCTGTATTCATGACATACATCATTTCTATAAGACAAACATTTAGCTTTATTTAGTATTATTAATACTTCCTCCATCACGTTCTTAAGTCTAGGTAAGCACCTAAACAATAAATCAAGTCTTAATTCTTGATGTTTGCCAATTTCCAAAGTTTTAGAAGCTCACGCTGGAAATTTAATTATTGTCTCTCCAAACAATAGTTATAGCATACTTCTGAATTTAATATTGTTAATGTTGAGGGATTTTCCCAGAATTATAATCCAGAGAAAGACCATTCTTTCTAGGGACAGCAGGATCTCTTCATGTTTGATACACTCCTAGTTTTGAGTTCCATTCTGACTATATTGGCAGCATTAGCCAATTCTCCCTGCACTCCCCTTTTCACTCTATGTAACACTCTGAATTCCACTTGCATTATTCAGCAGCTTTCTTGTCACATTCAGGGCATAAGATCATAGATTTGGAGTTGGGATAGGACATTAGAAGTCATCCAGTACAATCCTTTCAGTATCAGCTGAGGAAATTGGATTTGTGTTGACTTCTATAGCTGGGAAAAACAGTATAAAAATCTGTACCAAACCATCACTTGGTCTAAACCACCCCATGGTAGGGTTCTTTATGACTATTGCTGCCTGTCTATCTGGAAACCTCCTCACCATGGGCAGCTATGTGTAAAGGAGTGATCCATGAAAGCCTGGTACCTACTCACAAAAAAAGCCTCCGTACACAAGCTGCAATTCTTGATTTTCACATGAATTTTTTCCAAGAAGTTGAAAGACTGTATAGATCAAAGCTTCAAATGTGAACTGATAACAATCCACTGACTTATAGTCTAACTAGTGCCAAGGTAGATGCTAATTCCCAGAGATTAGTAGTTACTCTAGCAAACTATGAATTCAGCATACATTATTGGTCAGGGAATGATAAGTAGATGTCAATGCCTCGTCCCAAAGGTCACAGGACACAGAAATTATAATGAAAGTTTAGGATGGAATGACAGCTAGGTGATACCCAGGGCACTGGGCTACAAGGAAATGGCAACTAGCTGAAAGTTCATGACTTCAGGGTCAGGTAGATGTCGTGGTGGATAGAGCACTGGCCCTGGAGTCAGAAAGACCTGGGTTCAACTCTAGCCTCAGATACTCATTAGCTGTATGACAAGTCATTTAACCCCAATTGCTAAAAAAAAAAAAAGTTTGTTACTTACACCAGACAATATGCCAGAACCACATACAAACCTTCATCATACATTCAAACACACTGGTGTTTCATCACACCAATCTCTGCTTCAGTTACCTGTATAGATTGTAGGTGACGGCAAATGACTGATGAGGGATTGCAAAAAGTGATATAAGCCAAGAATCCTAACAGTGATGTTTGAAGATTTAAGTTCCAGTTCCCTAAAGGATATATATCAAACAGTCAAACTTGAGTACAACTTAAACCAGTTTAAAATGTAATTGGGAAATATTTAACAAAATAAATAAAATACAATAAAATATAGATGATGTTGATATGTAGTTTTCTAAATTAATATGCAGCTGAAGGGATTCTTATGTAGGGTTTAGTGCCCCTGTTTCTATTTGAGTTGGATGCCATTGGGGCTTTCACAAGGGCCAACCCTACCTTTGTTTGCATCCTTCTATACACCTAAGAATTGGTTCCTGATCAACTGTCTAATCTTTTTGTCCAGCCATGAAGGAAGAGATCAAGACATGAAATGGTGGTAACCATTCTTCTCATGGAGGGGTGCTGGGTCACAGATATTTTCATGCTAAAATATCCACGGTACTCAACTTTGAGCTGTCCTAACCAGATGTTCCATGTGTTTTATCTTAATATTTTTACAACTAGGAAGGTCTTATGCGAAAGTCATAATCCTTTGCCAGTGTAAGATGAGAGTTGATGGGGATCCCAGAGTTGTGCTTATGCATTTAACCCATAGTTTTTTTCTATTTTAAATCTTAATTTAATTAAATCATTTCCTCAACTGAGAAACATTTTAAAAAATCCTTTATTCTCTCTCTTATCTTATTGTGAGGAGAGAAAAGGAAAATAATTTGCAACAAATATACATACATTCTCCTCAAGGAAGGGTGCTGAGTCACAGATCTTTTCAGCTTCCATCTGTATATTGTCTTTCCCCATTATGTTGTAAGCTCCTTGAGGTCAGGAACTGTCTTTTTAATTTGTATCCCCAACACTTAGCACAGTGCCTAGCACATAGTAGGTGTTAATAAATGTTTATTGACTGATGGAATGGAAGTGCAGAAATGGGGAGATAGGAAATGGGAAATGTATGCTGACATCTGTATAATTCTTACAATACTCATAAGCTAGATCATTATCTTTTAACTGGGGATTCACTGGGGACAGGGAAAGGGATGATAGGTAGAAGATTAAAAGTATAGTTTGGTATTGTCTAATTGCATTTCCAGAAATTGGGAAACTTCATCTTTTAGAGAGAGGATCTCAGATTCCTTAACTGGATCTGTCAGCACTATTCATTGGATTAGAACTTTACTTGTCTAGAAAGAACTTAACCTTCTTCTGGGATGCTACAGGCTACTTTCACATCTGAAAATCTCCCAGCAGAGACTGCAAAATGACCCCCTTTCTGGTCACAAACTTTATTCTTTTACAATCTGAAGTCCTCATATTGGCTCCTGAAAATGTTCCCTAACACCTTAAGATGCTTCTCCAAAAGCTTTCAAAAGTAAAAAAAAAATAGACTGAATTAAAAGCCATTCTCAGGGCATCCTTTCTGGTAGGTGATCAGTGTGCAAGTCCAGGATGATTATGCCCTCAGACACGGATGTCTTAGCTGATTACACCAACATCTTAAAGGCAGCTTCTGGTGTAGTGGATGGAGTCTGAACTGGAGATCAGGAAGCTCTGTCTTCAAATCCAGGTTTGGATATTTACTAGCTGTGTGACCAAGTCACTTAACCTCTGGTTTTCTCAGGTTCTTCAACTGTAAAATGGAAATAATAACAGCAGCTACCTCACAGAGTTGTTGTGAGGACCAAATGAGATAATTATTTATTAAAATATAGTACCTGACACTTACTAGGTACTTTTCACTGTCTCTTCCCATTTTAGCTCTTGTGTATCTCTTGCTATATCCTGGAATACAAAGGTGGTTTGTATTTCCTCTTGATGTTTAAAGCCCCAGGAAGATTTATTTCCACTCAAGACACTGAGGAAAGTATAACTGAGTAACTAGGCTAAAGCAAACTTAACATTTTTCAGTGATATGAGACCTTAATTCCCCATATTCCTTAGCTCTAGTCTCCCTTCTGCCATTTCCTGGAGTATGAAGGCAGTTTGTGTACTTTTGTGATGTTTAAAGGCCCAGCAAGGTTAATTTCCATTTTGTTAAAGCCCTGGCAAGGTTTGTTTCCACTCAGGACACTGAGGGAGCATAAGCTAGGCTCAAAGCAAACTCAACACTTTTCAGTGATATGAGACCTTAATTTCCCACATTCCTTGTCCCAATCATGCCCTTTCTACCTCCTCCTTTCCCCTCCTCGCCTTCATTCCTGTGGTTTACATCCCTTACTATTCATCCTTTATTATTTGTGCAAGTGCATGATTCTATAATTTCCAAGAGGGGGAAAAGGAACACTGACCTCCCAGGAGGCACTAGGAGAGAATCCACATAGATTTGCTGCCGCCCTTGTGAACTCTGTACACATTCTCTCCATCCCTGGCTGAGCCAGCTAACACAGAAATATGATCAGAGTTCCAGCAAAATAACCTCCTCTCTCATGGAGGATGCCCTGGGCAGACTCCAAATGAAGGAAGGACTCTCTACAGATGAGTAGGGCTTACAGATGTTATTATTTGTGCCTAATAATAATATTATAAAATATTTTAAAGTTTGCAAGGTATTTTATACATATTTTCATACTGATTCCTCACAACAACTCTGTGGGACAGGTGATATGATGTTACATATGAAGAAATTGAGGATAAGAGGCTAAGTGACTTGCTCAGGGTCACACAGTTGGCAAAGTAAGTGAAGATTTGAACTCAGGTCTTTCTGACTCCAAGTCCATCATTCTAATCACAGTGCTGCCTAGTAGACTCTGGGTGACCTTATGTTGATTTCATCAAGTCTATGGTTAGTAAATGATTTCTTCAATTGTTTCCATCATATTTAGATGATGCTACTCAAATAATCCATTCAGGAAAAAAAAAAACCATAAATGGATGAGAAGTAGTTATGGCTCTGGTTGCAATAAGAAGGTAAGTGGACAGTCTCTTAGTACAAATATATCTTGGACAGGAATTACAGATATGAATGAGAGAATAGTCTGGGTTATTCTTGGGAAATAGGAAATACTGTTCATCAGAGTTGTCCAGATCAAATAGAAATGAATCCCTATGGGCTGTATATTGACTTAGAAAACCTCCAATTCACATTATTTATGTTTTATTATATTTTTATTCATGTGCTGAATTTGTAATCAGAGCACCCAGGTTCAAACTCTAACTAGGATACTTACCATTCCTTGAATCACCCTCACATGAGATAAAAGGATAGGAATGATTTCTGTTCTCCCTGGCACTCTACTTCAAAATAAATTATATATTTTCCTGACTTAAGAAGTAGCATATGCAGATGGGAAAAGAACATGGGTTTAAATATTTTGTAGAATACCTGTCTGGGGAAGCACAGACTCTCTAGATGTCATCCTTCATGAGACTCACTACATCGTTGTTGGGAGAAGGTCCCAAATGTCACCTTCCAGAAAGCCATGCATTGGTCATGTGGCACAGGGAGGTTTCCCTGAGAATAGGAGGTTTTGAAAATAAAACTAGGCATTTTTAATTGTCAAAATTACTTATTTACTCAAAGTATATTATACATATTATTATTGACTATTATAAACAACCAAATTAACCATAAAGGACATATAAAGAAAGATACTATCTGCATCCAGACAAAGAATTGATAAATAGATGTATGTATAGAATAATTTTACACATATACCTATTCTTGTCCAATGGTGACCATCTCTAGTGTGGTGGGGGAAAAGGGAGAAAAGAAATTTACACAATATCTTTGTTGTATATTTAAAAAGAATAGCAAGCTGTATGTAGTAGACTTTCAGTTTAATGTATAATCATTTTTTAAATTATGTTATAGAAATACTTGTTTTATTCCATAAGTTAAAAATAAAATAAATTTAAAAAAAAAGAAAAGAAAGTTAGGAAAGAAGCCAGAAAGACAAGCAGATCCAGGTTAATCCCTGGCAAGATTAGTATGTAGAAGCAACACTGGTGCCAGCATGGTGAGATGTGGGGATCAGTTCTCCACCCAAGAGGCTTTCCCCTCACCTTCATCTAGACTGTAGACCATTCTGGCATAATGCATCCTTGGTCACAGTGACAGTAATAGGCTTTCTTCACTTGTCTGCATTACCTTCCCAGACAGAACATGCCTGACTGATCTCCTGGACTGTACTCCCTGGAAACTCCTCTTTGTGCCAGCATATCAACTCTGAAGCTCATGTCTTCTTTGCACCTCCTGTCCTTGGGGCTTCTCCTTCCCCATGACTGGAGAGGCTGAAGGGTAGACATGACAGAGCTCCTCCCAGATCCTTCATTTAAGGAGAGTGCCCAAAGTAGCCACCTCACCTCTTCCCATTCTACTGTGCAAGTTCATCATATCCCTGTGCCAGCTACCCTTCATTCCCTCTCCCATTTCAACTTCTTTTTATGTGTTGTGAGTTCCTTGAGAGCAGGGATTGTCTTTTGCCTTTCTTTGTAACTCCAGTGCTTAGCATGGCACCTGGCACGTAGTAGGCACTTCATAAATGTCTGTTGATTGACTAACAGCTATGATCCTCAATGTTTCATCGTTTTAGCACTGAGATTCCCAGTATACTGCAGGAGGTACAGAAAGATCAAATGAGATAATGGTTGAAAAGTGCCTATTACCTTTCCTGGAACATAAAGTGGGGAGGTGTTAATAAATGCTCATTCCTTTCCTCCCTCCCAGAAAGGTTTTCTATGAGGGATTGAGTTATCTGCCCTTCCTCTTTGTTAGGGTGGCAGAACGTCTGTTTGGGAGTCAATGCAATTGCCTACTCCTGTTGGATGATGAAATCATGAGAAAGAGTAAGCATTAGATTCACAATAGGGAAGTGAGGAGCAGGTTTGCTGTGGGCACCTGTGAGAGACTGTACTGCTGTTTGCACAAGGGTGTTTTCCTTGCCATTTATTTTACTATACTATTTAGCTGTCTTTTGTTCTGAACTAACCGTTCTGTTTGGTCTGGTAAACTGAACTTTAGTAGAGGATTATCAGTTCTGCTTTTGAGTGGAAGCTGTGCAGTGAACTTATGGTACCCTTCAGAGAGATCATGACAGAAAATGAATCTGGCCACAACTTACTTCTGTATTTCTAAGATCTGTGATTTCATTGGCATGGGGCATTTACTGGACATTACTCAGTAATGAACAAACTCCTACCATTTCAGATCACAGCCCTTTGTGGATTGCTGGGGCTGACAGAATGTGTCCTCTGGTGGTCAGTCAGTCATTGGTGATGAGTCTCTCTCATCTTAACGAGATTAGTTCCCAGGGAGCAGCTCCACGTTCTGTTGCCTGATATTTCTACCTGAAGCCTTTCTAGTTTGGTATACTGTCAGAATTAATGTTCTGTTAACATCCCTTTCGAGACCCTAGACCAGGCCTGTACAATTATGGCCCACTGCCCCTTATGGTCAGCAAAAGGATTTCAGGAAGCCCGTGAAAAAAGTAGAGCATGTAAGAGAAAGTAAAGATGTAGTGAATGCTTTGTCTATGCCCTGCTTAACCCACCTTCCACTAGTCACTATTGTGCCCCTCACGTAACCTGGTGCATGGGTTGCCACTGTGTGCTCTCTCCTGTTTGTCACATGACCCATGGCAACCAACCATCACCAGTCTGTCTCTAGTCTGAGAGAGCAATTTCATGATAAATAAAAATCTTAAGCAATAAGTATAATGAATTGATATTAACTAAAAATTTCCCTTTTTTAAAAATATGACTTATTGGCAAAATAGCTTAATCATTAATTATACTTTTACTTGGAAAGTGAACTGACAAAAACTATCTCCAGCCTGAAGAAATTTAGCCTATTTTAATTTTGGCTCCTGCCAGCTGCCATGTTGTACAGGTCTGCCTGGATTCATTTCTATGCCATAGTCAGGAACTGGAGTAGAACTTTATTGGTGAAGGAGTAGTAGCTACTCAAAAAAATCTATTGATTTGAATTAAATTGGAAAGGGATAAATAGCATGGCTGAGTCTCACACTCAGAAAGTTAGGCAAAGGGAACGTAGTATATATAAAAGGGGAAAAGGCACATGATGAGTAGAAACAGCTTCATCACCAGAATTTATATTAGCTCTAAGGCTAAAAGTTGCAGAGAAGATGCTGAACATCATTGGTTGTGGGTATGTACATGTGTTTATGCATATATATGATATATATATATAAATGATATGACATATGATATGAAATTATGGAATTCTCAGGTAAGGCAATTCCCTAAAGTGTTTATGTGTGTGTGTGTGTGTGTGTGTGTGTGTGTATATATATGCACATGTAAAGGTGCACCCTATACACACACACGCACACATACACACATGCACACACACACATGATGGATGAATCAGGAAAGAAGAAATAAAGAAAAAAAGAATAAAATAATTTAAGAAAAATTAAATTCAAGAAAGAGAAGAGAAATTATAAATGTTACCTAGAGCTCATCTTTTCTCCATTCTCCAATGGTTTCCTTTGAAGTTTGTGGATAAAACAATTATTTCCTTCCTGAATGCCTTGCTGGACTGTGTTGAACATAGCTAATGGAATATATGTTTTTGATGGTAAATAACTATGACGGTGAGATGGGTCATATGTGATAACTCAGGACATAATTAGGCATAGACATTTTATTTCTCATGTCAAAGAAATTGCTATTCATTAAGAGGGATTTACTAGCTAGAAATTTGTCTCTTTGCTTAAAAAAAGAATAACTCATTTATAGCATGATAGATAAAGAGTTGTTTACAATGTTATAATAAAATATAACTGCTGAGTGAGGAATGAAGAAATAAAGAATAAATGATAAAAGAACTTAGAAAAGGTAACTTTCAAGAAAGAACGAAAAGAGAAATTGATTAGAGCTCATCCTTTTTCTATTGTTATAGAATAACTCATTCCTTCCAAGTGACACTGACCTTATATACTTAATTTTTCAGAGTCCACAGTCAACATGTATGTATAAAAATACATAGTGAATATGTAGAATTTAAATCTATCTATTTACCAATCTATCTATCTGTATCTATCTATCATCTATATTCCTTCATCTAATTAGCACTCACACGTAACAGGTAATTAAGTAGCTTAAATATTTTCTTTAAGAAATTCTTGTGAGCTCTGCAACATAGATTTTGCTGGTAGACCAATTGAAAATGACTGTAAAGTATTAGCGTGTGAATAAATGATGAAGGGGCAAAAAAACCAACTTCCTAACAAAAATCTTTTATCCAAAACCTATTATTGGCCAATGGTTTCCTTTGGAATTTGTAGATTAAAAATAAAGTTACCCTTTCTTCCTGAATTCCTTGCAGAGCTATGTTGAACACAACTGATGAAACATGGGCTATTGATGGAAAATAACTATGAGGGTGACATGGGCCATATGCGAAGTTGTGATAACACAGGATATAACTATGCATAGATATTTTACTTCTCACATCAAAGAAACTGTTATTTATCAGAAAGAGGGTTTACGTGCTAGAAAATTTTCTCTTTGCTTAAAAAAAATATAACTCATTTATAGCATGGTAGATAAAGGGTTATTTGCAATATAAGAAAATACAACTGTGACTCAGGAAAGAAAAAAATAAAGAAAAAATGATAAAAGAATTTAGGGAATGTAACATTCAAAAAAAGGAAGAAAAATGAAATAATAAATTTTGCTAGAATAGCTCATTCCTCCCAAGCCTAATTTGTCAGTGAGTCCACAGTCAGCAGCTGGTTAAGGACATAGGTGTCATTTCTTGTGCAATAAATGGCATAGTTGTAAGGGGTGGGGAGCAGAGAGGGAACAATTTTATTTCTAGGTGCAAAGGTTCTAAACTTTAATGACTAACCACAAAATGGTATCAGGGCCTATGTGGTAAGTTGGGTAAACTCTACTGTCTGCTTTTGCTTCTCCCATTCTTGACTGCTGATGGAGGTAAGAAACCAGTCTGATTGCATGCAGTAGAAATTCCTATTGCTGTAACGGTCCTCATTTGGACCTGGACATTTTTATATTTATCTTTTATGAACTCCTTGTTTTATCATCTGCAGTGATTGTGCTCTCCTCTCTCTTAATGGCCTTAACTGGATCTCTGCCCTCCTTAGTCTCAGCATAGAATACACTCTCCTCCTTTAATGAGAAGATCTTACTCTCCAACATGGGCCCCCTCAGCTTTCCTCCTCTTCACTTCAAATTTTCTTTATATCTTTACTTACCTTTCCTTCTTTTTTTCCTGAATCTAAGAAACAAATTCCTCCATTTTTCCAAGGTTAATTCTCTGGGCTCTTGATGTCATATCTGACATCAGGGACTATCTTTCCACCCTCAGTGACCAGTACATCTTTTCCCCTCAGATTTGTTGACTTTTAAGGGGCTGCCTGGGAACACGGAAACAGGAAAAGACTTCACCAGAATTACACACCAGGAATAGGATTTGGATCTTCTCCTTCTAACATCTGATACTATCTTCCTAAACTCTACATCATGGTACCCCTTATCTTGCACATAGTAGGCACTTAATAAATGCTTCTTGAATTGCTGAGTTGAATCCCTTTTCAACTTTTAAAAAATCCTCCCTCTAACAATTTTCTTCTCTCTTTAGCATTTTTGTTCTCTCCCTTTCTCCTGAGTCCTTCCCTTCTGCCTACAATCATCTTTAGGTATCAATTATCCAGTCTTCCCCATCCCCCCAAACCCCCCCCCCACCCCCCACAACACCCAACGAAACACAACTGACTCTTAAACCTTCGCTAGCCTTACTTCGGTCTTCAGCACTCCGGGAGCTCTAGAAGGACACTGATAAGCCTTTCACTGATACCTTTGGAATCTATTTTCTTAAAATCTATAGTGTCTTCATAGATCCTTTGTAGTTAATTTGGGTATTTATAATAGTCAAAATGACTTAGTCATTCAAAGTTGTTCTTTTTTTAATCAAACCATGAAAAATTACATTAAAATTGTGAAAGCTTTCTTTGACAGTTTCTAATTTCAACTTATAAAACAATAAAAACATTAAGTCAGTGCAGAAACACCCAGATGAAAATAATTATTATTTCAATTATGATAAGTCTTTTAAATGGTTTACTAAAAGATGTTCTTAAGACAATATTACTGTTACTGTATACAATGTTCTCTTGGTTTTGCTTATTTTGCTCTTCATTATTTCTATCCATGTTTTTCTAAAATCAATGAGCTCATCATTTCATATAACAAATGCTAGTTGCATACAGAGAAAGAACTGATAAATATGTATAGAATGATTTTACATATATATGTATATATACATGTGTGTGTATACACACACATCTTTGTATCTGATGTAGCCATTTATATATATATATATAAATATATATAAAAAGAACAGCAAGTTATACATAATAGATTTGCAGTTTCATATAAAATCTTAAATTTTTTTTACTATGCTATGGAAATGCTTGTTTTATTTCATAAGTTAAAATGAAATTTTAAAAAAGATTTAAAAATTTTAAAAATGGAAGTTAAAAAATCTAGAATGCATGTTGAGCTACTCCTGATTTTCTGCTTGCAAAAGAAGTTCTTAACTGAAGTGGCTAAATGCACCTACATTCTAATCTGATATAGCTTTCTCTCACGCTGCAGGATTGTAGATTTAAAACTGGGAAGTAACATAGAAGTCAGGTATTATATAAATGAGTAAATGGAGGTTGTGGGAAAGTCTCACTCAGGTAGGAAGCAGCAGAGGCAGTATTTGAACGTAGATCTTCTAACCCCTGAGCTATTGCTTTTCCCACTGCAATGCATGCTAATCTATTTCAGCAATCAGTTGTGCCTAAGGTCCTTTCAACTTCCAGATCCTAAGATAAAGTCCCTGCCCTTAAAAAAGGAACATGTTGAAAAGCCCTAGAGAATCCAAAATCATCTCCACATTACCATGAAGCATTGTGGAATAAAAGACATCGTCAAAGAGAGGTATGGCCAGGAAAGGAGGTAAGCTCGTTATGCAGTGAGACATCAATCGCTAAAGATTCTTAAGAATTCACTATTGGGCAAGTAGGTGGCATAGTGGATAGAGTCCTGGAGTCAGGAGCATCTGAATTCAAATGCAGCCTGTGTGACCCTGGACAAGTCACTTAACCCCAATTGCCTCCCTTCCCTCAATCCCAGCCAAAAGAGTTCACTATGTGCCAGGCATTGGCCATACAAAAAAAAGGCAAAAAAAAAAAGGCCTATTTCTCAAGCAGTTTACAATCAAATGGAAGAGACAACACATGAACAACTAGGTGCAAAACATATAGAGGATAAATCCGAGATAATCGCAGAGGTGAAGTACTGGCATTAAGGGGATTTGAGAAAGGCTTCTTGGAGGAGGATTTTAGAGGAGGTGGTTACACAAGCACATTAAAATTATATGGGAGGTCTAATGGAAAAGGAGTAGAAAGTAGAACATAAGAGCAACAAGAATTTGTCCAATGGATACATGGTGATCAATATAGAACTCTTCATTATTCAGGAGCTATGGCAAATGACAATCACCAGGTGCTTTTAACTTAGAACTCTGATAATATCACTGTCTCAGAATTGTATATTTTCCATCAAACAAAAAGCACTTCCTCCGCTTCCCTCTGCCCTTTTGTTTATTGTTCTTCTCTTTTTAGGACTATAAATATCAGAGAGTATTTGGTCACATTGGCCCATTGGGGGATGTCCAAGTTCCTTCAGGAAGTCCCCTACCTCTCCACCCCATCACTTACATTTACAGACACATGCGCACACACACACATACACACACATTCTCCGTAAGTATTTCTTGCTTTCCATTAGTATATAATTCCTGCATATGGATTTCGCTTTTTTACAACTTTAATTTCTAGAAGTTCGCTTGGGTTTATTTTCTCCTGGCCCATTTCCACTCATATAGACGACACAACAGAAAACAAGAATTCTTTACTTTGATAGATTCATGGATCTGTGGTCTCATTGATGTGGTTACTCCCTCCAGTGATACAGATTGCAACTTGTGAGAATTTGCTTCACAAAATTGTTAAACATTTATAAAGCTACCTTACCATTAAACCAACATATATGCACAATGTCCCTAGCCCACTGCCAAAATTAAATATCATTATTACAAACCTTACTATAAGTCTCTGTTTAGTTATTTTTCAGTGGCATCTGACTCTAACCCTATTTGGAGTTTTCTAGGCAAAGATACTGGAGTGGTTTGCCTTTTCCTTTTCCAGCTCATTTTATAGAAGAGGAAATTGAGGCAAACAGTGTTAAGTGTCTCGCCTGGGATCATACAGCTAGCAAGCATCTAACACCAAATTTAAATTCAGGTCTTCTTGACTCCAGGCCAGTGTTCTTCCCAGTGTCTTATCCAGACACCCTGTGGATTCACAAATAATATTGGATAAATAGTATCATTCCTCCTGCCCTCCTCCCTATCTCCAGGAAAATAACAATGTATATACAAAGTCTAATATAACTTGGTTTGCCTGTGTGCTACTGTCAGTTAAGGATTACATTGTATGCTTTTTTTGAAGTTGCTGCAACATTGATGAGATAACCCTGGTTAGAGTATTGTGAATTTTAATTACAAACTTAAATTACCAACTTTTAAACACATCAGAATTTATATATTCAAATAAGCATTGTTTTTTTAAAGGACACCCTTCCACAATACCCAAAGGTGTATGTATTCCCTTCACCCTGTAGGATGTATGCTCCTTGAGGGCAGAGGGACTATTTTACATTTGTGTTTGCATTCCCACTACTCAGTGAGGGCCTAGCACAGAGTAGATGTTTAATAAATACATACTGATTGATTGATCTTAGAGGTTGTCTAGTCCAGCCTTCTGATTTTGCAGGTAAAAAAACTGAGGCTCAGAGAAATTAAATAATATGTTTCAAATATGTCTCTCATCTCTGGCTATATCAGTCATATGGAATCTTACCATATGGGGGAGATAATTTATTTTTTTTATTTATCTTTAGTTTATAACATTCAGTTCCACAAGCTTTTGAGTTTTACATTTTCTTCTCTTTCTCCTCCCCCCTCCCCAGTATGGAGTTCAATCTGATATAGGTTCTACATATACATTCATATTAAACATATGTTCACATCTACTCACAGGAGTAGACGCAGTTGGCTGAATGGTGACCCAGCTAGCTGGATAACTCACCTCCTCCTCTTCTGTCTGCCTCCCCCTCCCCTTTCTCCTTTCCAAAGGAAGGTAAAGTTGGATGGCCAAAAGATGCCCAGTTGATTTGGGTTTTACTAGCTAGTTTCCTTTCCTGTCCTGTCCTAAAACCTTACACCTACTGTACTCTGAAGTTGGGACTCCAATGGGCCCCTGCCTAAGGGCTCTTCTGGACCCTCCTAACTTTAGAGTGGTTATCAATAGTAACTGTTGCTGTTTCCCATCCCCCAGCCTGATGGCTTTCTTTTTCTTGGCCTCATTAAAGGGGCCATGATCAGGCTACTTCTTAAACAGGCCTATTCAATGAATGGGCGTGGCCTCACTCCAAGTGGGCAATTGCAAAGACCTTGGCCTAAAGGACCCAAGGCCTCCCAGTGCATCCTGGGTCATCTCCAGTCATCTTGACGAATATCTGGTCACTGGATTCAGGTGGCTCTGGAGGAGAAGTGAGACTGGTGACCTGCACAACCCTTCCTCACTCAAAATCAGAATCAAGTGCAAGTCTTGTCATCATTTCTCCGATGGCATGGTCTTCTTTGGCAACAGAGGATGAATACAATGTTCCTTTCTAAAGTATTCACAGTCCAGTCACATAAATCTAAAACTGCTGGACTGCTCCTTCTGGAGTTGCCTTTATATGCTTCAAGAAACATTATTTTGAACAGATAATTGTAGTAAATCTTTGTTATCTAAGGGCAACTTGGATTTTTCTTTTGAAGAGTCAGTTAATTTAGACACAAGGTGAAAGAGGTGGGGGATCAAAGTAAGTGAATAATAAGGTCTTTGGCTTAAAAGAACAAAAAATAAACAACAAAAATGTGAACACCAGACACAGCAGATGTCACTGTAAAGTAACAAGATTTCTTTGCTGGATGCCTTGCCAGGTGATTCCAACAAAGGAGACAGAACTGCTTTGAGCAATGGCAGGCACAGTGGCATATGTGTATCACCTTCCAAGGTCATTATTTGGAAAGACAATCCATAACACATGCATGCATACATATACACATGTGTGTATGCATACATGCATGTGTGAACATATGGGCATATGTGTGTGAGTGTATGTGTATGTGTGAGTGTGTGTGGCGCTATAGACTTTCTGGCATATAGATTAAAACATCAAGGTCTTTGCCTTGGATTGCCTTTGTTTAAGACCTAAAAAATGTCTGATTTTGCATGGTTTGCAAAATCCAGCTGTCAGTAGAAAGCTCAATTCAACTCTGATCTGGTCTGCACAAAGAGTTCCTATCTATGCCAATGTACTTGTAGTAGAACTTTCTGTGGCAGGCGGGAAAAAAAAATACCCTTGAAATCAGTTCGAGGTATCCATTAATTTGAGAAGGAATGAACAAATTGTGACAAATGATTACAATGGAATCTTGTTGCATCTTAAGAAGTGACAAAGAAACTTGGGAAGACTTGTCGAAATTGATGAAGTCGGAGTCACAAGATAAAGATAAACAGGGACTATGATAATGTCAATGAAAAATAGTACTCAGAGGCAGCTAAAACTGAGATTCTCTGCAATGAACAATCTTGGTCCTGTGGAAAACGCTGAGAAAACACATTTATTTCCCTTTTCTCAGGAGAAAGGTGAGATGCAATGGGGCCAGAATATTGCATACCCTGTCAGAAAAATTCAGATTGCTAGACAGTTTTGCTTATCTTCTGCCTCTCTTCCTTCTCCTTCTCCTTCACCTTCTCCCTCTCCATCTCCTTCACCTTCTCCTTCTCCCTCTCCTCCATCTCCATCTCCTTCCCCTTCTCTTTATTACAAGGAAGAGTATACTGGGAAATGTTCCTAACTGCACCAGTGTTAGGACTTCAACTCAACTCTTTGAGGTCTGACGGCTAACGTAAAATGTACATATTAGATTACTAAAAAAAAGGTAATATGTAAAAGCAATAAAAAGGATGTGATTTATATAATGTAAAATTAATGCTTTTTCAAGTCTTAATCACAACAAACACCATTTTGTCACTTTCCATTATAATGTGGAATAAGCATTCTTATCATATATAAGAATGCTACATTGGTAACTGGACTCATGAATTTTGCTTATTGTGGAGTCCTTAAATGAATAAAGCACATTTAAGGCATAGTAAAGAAGTATCATTCTTTGAGCTCATAAACACAAAATGCTTTCAACATTCTATTTCCTAGCCTTTGGTGGAGATGACTTCAGTTCTATTTTTGAACAGTATCTTTCAGATTATCTTTGAGATGTCAGTTTTCCACTTTGGTTTCCGTAACTTTGTTCATTATGTCACAAAACTTCTTAAAGATGCTAAATCAGGCATAAATGAGTTTTTGCTATTAGAGTTTACTGAAGATGACATCTGCGGTAAAGTATGAGCCCATCAGGGCTGGGATGTTAAGTGTATCTTGCACTCTCATGTAAATACTACCTGAGTGTCTAGTCAATTTACTGCAAGGTCCCTACCTAGGGTCATTCTGTTCTTTAGTGAATTAGAACTCATGGGAGAAACCTTTGCCCAGTAAGCCTCTAGAGCAGGGGTTCTTAGCCTGGGATCCACAGACAGGTTTTATGGGAGTCTGTGAATTTAGATGGGAAAAAATATATCTTTGTTGTTATTAAACTCTAATGGAAATTTAGAATTTCCTCCAATTATTTAAAAACTTTATCATGAGAAGAGGTCCATAGACTTCATTGGACTGCCAAAGGTATATAATGATACAGAAAAGCTAAAGAACTTTCTAGAACTTTGGGGAAAGTGGGTCTCAAGTGGATGTCTTTCCTTAGGTAGGTGATTTTGAATGGAAATAACTAAATAAAGTCTTCTCTCGTTTTCCATATTATGCCTTAGAACTACCTAAGGGCCCAGGGACATGGGCCAGGCATACCCTATAGCTATGAAGGGTTTTTTCTTTTGACACCCTCACTACCCCGCGCTCCCATGTTCACCTCAAGGACTATCTGACTCCTAGCAGTATTTCAGTTTGGTACCCAAGGTCTAGGACTAACTAGGGTCTTTTATCCTCTGATTCTTGACTAGCAGAGATGCTATTATTAACAAGCAAAAAAAAAAAATAAAGAAAAAGAAAAGAAAAAAGAAAAATAGAGGTAGCTAGGCGGTAAGGAACCTTGGACATTTACCAGCAATGTAACCCTGAGCAAGTCAAACTCTGTTTCCCTCAATTTTCTCAACTGTAAAATAATAACATTCTTACAATGAAATAATGAAACTATCATACACATAGGCAATTTATTTTGTAGGGTATGCAGTTGCAGAACCAAATCAAGCCCAAGGCTCTTGGTACTGCAAGAGGCCTCAAGTCCTGGTTTCTATATAGTTAATATACAATTTGGAGGAGGGAAAAACAGGATGGAAGGATCAAGCCACCTGATTTCTTATTGGTAGAGGGGATCAGGAGACACTCAGGTGAGAGGGAGAGGGGTATTCTTGCTGGGTGATAGCGGCAAGAGAGATTAGTCTTGTGAACTCACCAAAATCAAATGACTCCCATGGAGTTGAACTCAGCTTTACACCATGATGGATAAAGACAAAATGGAGTACCTAAAGTTATTTTTAATGTAACAGTACCTACTTCTAAGGGTTGTTGTCAGGACTAAATAGAATAATTATAAAAAAAAAGCATAGCATAGTGCCTGGCACATAGTAGACTCTATAGAAATGCTTATTTCCTTCCTTCCCTGCCCTTTAATTTTATATGGATATATCTATATTTGCCAATATCTGATTATTCATTCATTTGCTTGTCCACTCATTTTCGCTCATTCAATTGCACATCTACTTATTCAAGAAATATTTATTAATTAATTTCTATGTAAAATTCATTGTATTAGGTACTGTAAAGGTTGCTGAAGCCTGCTGGGGGAGAATTGGGGGTGGGATGTAAAGATAAATGAAACACAGTTAACACACTTGGAATGTAGTTGTGAAGACTTCATTCAGATAAAAGAAGCTGGTCCAGTTTGGATGTAGGGTTGGGTAAATATATAGAGGAGATGAGCCTAGAAGAAGATGTTGGTGCTTTCTATGCCGAAATTTTAGAACTGATTTCATAGGTAATAGAGAGTCTTAGAAAGTTTCTGAGTAAAATATGCTATGTTTTAAGGTTAATTTAGCATCATCTATAGATATAAATTATATGTATATAAAGATATGCCTATAAATGTATATACATGTACATATATCCTGGTAAATGTTTAATAATAGGATCTTTGAAAAAAATGTATGTATGACCTGCTTTTAATTTCAATCCGCATTATTAATATTTTCTTTCTCACTTTCTTGGATCTAGAGTTGACAAGACAATAAATCAAGCCCTGATTTGTAGAGGTTGCCAGTTTCCAAGGTGTAAACGCTCACATTGAAAATTTAGCAATCAACTTTTGAACCCCTTTGATCTGGCTATACAGCATGCACATGGGTATAGGGAAGTCAATTCTATTTAATTCAGCTGAACAAACATTCAAGTATTTGTACAAGGCAGATGATAGTTCATAGGATCTAGAGGAAACTGAGGCAGAGAGTGGTTAATTGACTGGCCCAGGGTCACATCGTCAGTAAGTGTCTGATTCTAGGCCCAGGGTTTTATCCACATTGTACTACCAACTGCCTCAGGGTCAAAATCTCTGCCAACTTTGAAGGATTAGATAACATTTTATAAGTTGCTCTCCTAGATGTTACTCCCATCAAACATCTTCTCTGCAGCTTACAGTTCTAGAGAGTTGACAGAGTTGACTAAATGATGTACAAGTTAAGTGACAGGCCCAGGGTCATGCAGTTAATAGCCACCAGTGTTAGGACTTCAATGTAGTTGTTTGAAGCCCGAAGGCTAGCACTCTATCTTCTATACCAGCTGTCTTTCAGTAGATGTAGGAAGAAAGGAGCAGAAAATGTTCTTTTGGCTAGAACCAAAGGAAGGAAATCCAAAACCTTTTCCTTGGCCTTAAAAGCCCTGCCCTGAATTGTCACTTAACTCCTAGCCTCGCCAGCTTTCTCCCTGGCACTGAGCATGCCTGAAGTCCAAAGTGGTGGTTGTTTTTCATCTGGGATTGCAGTGTTTGAAGTAGTTGCTAGGGCATCTATGGAATTTTCATATCCTAGCCCAGAAAAGAAATCTCATTTCCCACCCCCCCAACTCAACATTCTTATTTAGTGGAGATACAATGAAACGGCTGTGTCTGCCTTGGTGTTTTGGCAGAACTCTGAAGTGCGGCTGGGCTCTGGGAACCCACAGTCCAAGAATAAGACACCATTTACGTCTGTCCTTGTTGAATTTGGATAGAAAAGTTAGGTTCAGTTATGCCTGAGAAGCCACTGTCTTGCAGGGTCAAAAAGGACTGATTTTTCAAGTGTGTTTCACTGTTTACTGGTGACTACCAAAATAATTATTTCCTGTGTAGGTCTCTGGGAGTGAGGTAATCTGAAGGAAAATGTTTCATTGTGCTGCCCTGGGTTGGGCTGGGCCATTTAGCAATCCCAGACATTTCCTTAAAGTGACAGGGATGATGCTACACATTAAATTTTGTTCTCAAGTGTCACCAAAGGAAAATCATCTTTTCACTTTTTAATATTTTATTTTTTTGGAGGATTGGAAGGAAATAGGAATGGTAGTAAATGTGATCCCTGCAATGCATTAGCATGCTCTCTGTTGAAACTGCTTTATGCTTTTGTACATACGTTTTTTCTATGTCTATGTTTTTTATGTACTTTGTCCATCATTATTTGTTAGCAAGTTTTATCTCTCCCTCTTCCCCATCCCTCAATGGAATATAAGTGCTTCAAGGGTAGGGACTGTTTCGTATTTGTCTTCTATACCCACTGGGCAGCATGGTGGATAGAGTGCTGGCCCTGGAGCCAGGAAAGCTTGAGTTTAAATCCTGCCTCAGACACTTACCAGTTATGTAACCCTGGGCAAGTCGCTGCATCTTGTTTGCCTTAGTTTCCTCCTCTGTAAAATGAAGTAGAGAAGGCAATGGTAAACCATTCTAGTACCTTTGCCAAGAAAATCCCAAATGGGGTCATGGAGGGTCAGATGTGACTGAACAACAGATCCCTGCTATTTACTGAGCAGAATTCTTTGCCCATCTTAAGTCCTTATGATCCATATGATAAATTTTTATTAAACACTACTATGTGCTAGGCATTGTCCTTAAGTACTGGGGATACAAATATGAAAAAGAAAGACAGACCCTACTCTCAAGGAGCTTACAATCTAATGAGGGAAGGCAATACATAAAAGCAAGTTGAAAAGGGAAAAAGAGAAGGGAAAGGAGGGTCAGGAGGGTGATGACGACAGGTAGAGTGAAAATCAAACACTGGAACTGGTGGCTGTAGAGATGGTTAGGATGTTGAGACTTTTAAAAAGAGGAGCTATGGAAGGAGCTTTTTTTGCTTTGCCTTCCAGCCCTCCAATCAGAGGGAGAAGCATTTGAGGATACTGATGAGGCAAAGCTATCACAGTCTCCACCACAAGGAGTTTCCTAGTGATGAGCTTATCCAGGGGAGGCATAATGAAAATGATGACGATGGAGTGGAAAGCAAGCTGAACCAGCAGGTAACAGGAGAAGTATCTAATCTATGTCAGATTTAATTATCAATTCAAATAGAGATTTCATGAATAGATTCAAAGTTGTTCTTGTTCTCTAATGCTATTTATTTTTAATAGTTTGAATCTGGCACATGGTAAGTACTTTGTCATTGTTGCTGAATCATTTTAGTTGTGTCTGACCGGCTCTTCATGACTCGGTTTGGTATGTGCTTGGCATGATACTGGAGCAGTTTACCAATTCCCTCTCCAGCTCATCTTACAGATGAAGAAACTGAGGCAAAGTAAAGTGATTTGCCCAGAGTCACATAGCTAGTAAGCGTCTGAGACCAAAATCAGGATGAGTCTTCCTGATTCCAAGCCCAGTGCCTTGTACAGTGCCCCAACTAGCTGTCCAGTAGGTACTTAATAAATGTCTCTTAACAGATTGGCTAGTGTGTATGTGTGTGTGTGTGTGTGTGTGTGTGTGTGTGTTCATCCTTCCTGGTTGAAGAAGACCATGCCATCAGAAATAATGACATGACTTGCACTTGACTTTGTTTTGAGTGAGGGAGGGATGTGCAGGTCACCAGCCTCACTTCTCCTCCAGAGCCATCTGAATCCAGGGACCAGATATTCATCAGGATGACTGAAGATGACCCAGGATGAGGCAATTGGGGTTAGTGACCTGCCCAGGGTCATACAGCTAGGGAGTGTCAAATGTCTGAGGTGAGATTTGAACTCAGGTCTTCCTGACTCCTGCACAGGTGCTCTACCACCATACCACCCAGTTGCCTCTGACTAGTGTGTAGAACTGGAGACAATGTGATATAGGGGAAATGGTCCTGAATTTGGAGGGCCTGTTTTCAAATCCTTGCTCTGTCATTTATCTATGTGGACAAATTACTAAATCTCTCCAGGTCTTAATTTTCTCATTTGTAAAATGAGGGGAGTTGAGCTAGATAACTTCAAGCTTCTAGTTCTAAACCCGTGATCTTAGATGAATTCAAAATGTCTAGGTCTCTTAGCTTGTTCACTGCTGTCTTAAGTAGGGGAGCAGCTGTCCTGGTCAAATCAATACTTTTATTTCTGTCTTACTTGGGAAAAGCTCACATTTATGTGGTACTCTATGGCTTGCAAAACACTGTCTTCACAACAACCCTGAAAGGAAGGCAGGTTAAATATTATCTCCAATTTTCAAATCAGGCAACTGAGTCTTAGAGAGTCAGTCAATCAACAAACTTTCATTAAGTCCTTACCCTGTGCCAGACGCTGTCCTTAGCACGGGAAATACAAACACAAGTAGAGACATAGCCCCTCCCCTGAAGGAACTTGGATCCCAAGGAAAGAGGGTAAGACGTAAAGAGATGAAGGTGGGGGTGTGGAGCGTTGAAGGAGCCCAGCATGGATTGGGTGAAGGATATTAAGCTAATTGTTCATGGTCACCCAACCAGTGGATCCATACAATATCCAAACCTAGGTCTGTCTAATTTCAAGATCAATTCTCTTTCCTATATCCTATGGTTCTTCTCTCATAGATATTTTTGCTTTATAGGACAATGAAAGGCATTTCTATTCATCTTGGAGAAAAATGAATTCCAGACACATGAATCTTTTGAAGAAACTTCCCTCTTCTGGTCCCCTTGGAAGTGAGAGATATGGTGTTTGTCTGAGGGAGCACCTTGACTGATTTGGACAGCGAAAATAGCATATTGATGAAGAAGTACTTACTATGATTACCAGATATTTGACCATTTACAGCAGGGGTTCTTAACCTATTTTTTTGTTTTGTTTTCTTTTTTGGTCATGGAACGCTTTGGCAATCTGGTTGAAACTATAAACTCAGAATAATACTTTGAAATGTACAAAATAAAATACAGAGGATTACAAAGGTGACCGTTATACTAAAATAGTTTTTTCCCAAAACATTTAAAAAACCTCAACCATATGGATCTGAGAGTAAAAATCCTTAACATAGAAAATTCCCTTGGAATTAGTGAAGGATACATAAACTGAGAAATATTCAAGTGCTCTAATGAGTTGAGGATCTCATCAACTCACGAACTTCCTCTAATAATAGGGAAGGGCAGCTAGGTGGTGCAGTGGATAGAGCATCAGTGCAGAAGTCAGGAGGACCTGAGACAGGAGATCTCGCCTCAGACACCTGACACTCACTAGCTGTGTGACCTTGGGCAAGTCCCTTAACCCCAATTGCCTCATCCTGGGTCATCTCTAGTCATTCTGATGAATATCTGGTTACTGGATTCAGATGACTCTGGAGGAGAAGTGAGGCTGGTGACCTGCATAGCCCTCCCTCACTCAAAACAAAGTCAAGTACAAGTCATATCATCATTTCTCTGATGGCATGGTCTTCTTTGGCAACGAAGGATGAACACACATACCTAATAATAGGGATCATAATCCCTCCAACTTTTGGTCAGATTCTTGTCCATGTTCTGTCATAAATTCATTACTGAGGGTCTGCTCTAAGTGCTAGAGTCCTGGGATGTCCTGGGGAAATACATGACTGAGGATAATCAGTGGATCCCCACCCTTATATCTGCCTTCTGAGGGTACCAATTGTGAGGGTACCAATGGAATATTCTAGCTATCCACCTGTCATCTCTTGCTCTTGCCATGTGACCAGCTTATCTCTTCCTATCATACAGTTCCTCGATGATGTCAGTCAATAAGCAATTATTAAGAATCTGCTGTGTGCAGTATCTGAACCAAATCTTGGGGACAGATACAAAGCAAGGGAAAAGATTGTCTGCCTTCTCTTTTCTTTCCTTGTTCTTCATTGGCTGTATTTTATAGCCTGCTCACCCACACTCCACACCTCTCCACTGTGTTCCTTGAGATACTTATTTTTAATTCTTTAAGAGGCAGGTGGATTCTAAACGTAGAAATAACTAATGTGACAAATATTTTCATTGGGACCTGTACACAAAACATCTGGTTAATGTTGAGCTGAGTGCTTTAGAATCTCTGTTAAAGTTATCTATCCCTGATACCTCATCATGGATTGCAGCTGACCCTGGATTTTCAAAGATTTTACCTTTGGAGTGGAATCTCTGGCAGCTCCAACTAAACTGAAAAGCATTTTTTAAAAATGAGTCAATTAGGGACTGCATATCTGTCAGCTGAGGACCATCTTAGATGGTCTTATCATCAGGGTAGTCCAAAGATGATGAACTTTTTTGGCCACAATAATTTCTAAATACTACTTAATAGATATTGTGATTTACCACTGATCACTGAAGTATTGAGATAAGACATGACCTTGAATGAGTCATTTCAACTCTTTTGAGTCTTCAATAAATGAATAGCCTTGATTGATGGAGAGGATTTCAACAGACAAGTATGAAGGTCAAGGGAGGGGGGACATTCCAGAAGTAGGAAGTGTGAACAAAGACATGCAATCAGGGCAGGGTAAGTCATTTAATTTGATTGAAACAGCATATCTATTCTGAGAAATCATATGCAATGAGGGTAGAAAAAGAGACTGGAGACATCCTGTGGAGGGCCTTTGATGCCAAACTAAGAAACTTGGACTCTATTCTGTAAGCACTGGGGTGTGGCAAACATATAATTAAAATAACTGCCCATGAGACTAAGGATGGACAATCCAAGTATAGTGAAGCCCAGACAGGAGTAATGAACTTTGAAAATAGGAAGGTTTTAGAGAATAAAGGAAATGACAGAGATAAATCATTGTCTACTATGTATCAGGCATCATGCTAGACTCTAGGGATGCAAAGACAAAAAAATGAAATAATTTCTGCCTTCATGAAGCTTATAATTAATTGAAGGACACAGAAAGAACAAGTTTACTCAGAATTAATAGGTGGAAGAAGTGGAAAGGCAGGACATTATGGAAAGAGAAAAGTATTTTAATTCAAAATGTTGGTGATCATAGCTGGTGAAAAGCAAATTTGAGTAGTGGCCAGGTCTAAGTTGTGTCCAGAGGGTAGCTAAACTGGAGTGAAAATAGTCAAAGGACTTGAGGAAACTGAGGAACTGTGAAGTCAGGAGTCAAGCGTGTCATCAGTATGTATATTAAAGTAGCCAATAATGATGGTGGGACATGGTGGATGGAAAGGAAGATTGTGAGCCATTGAGGAAGGGAGGAGATTGTTCTACAGGTCAGTAGGTTCTGTCTCAAGGTTGGGGGCAGAGGTTTGAGATCAAGTGGGAAATCTGTTATTTTGGTTTTTGCAGTTGACACTTAATCATACATTGTCATCCAGTCAATGGCCCACTCTCTTCCTGAACAACAATTACCAGAACTGGAAATCAGAAGCTATCTCAAATGTGGTAAGGATCATAGAAAAAGTAAAAGTGAAAATTCTGAAGGACTTACGATTCTTGCAGGTGTGTGTCAACAGGAAATGAGCAAACAAAAATTGTGAGCGTTGTTGGTGATGAAGGGTAATCCACTCTAGCAGTTGGAACTGGCAACTGGAGAAAGAAGTGCTATTATTATCAGACCCCTTATGAACATTTTCCCCTGGCCATTTGATCTGGCAGGATCTAGCCCCTCAAGAAGGCATCTAGCGTGTGAGTTATTATCATTGTTGCCTCATTTTGTTGTGGAGAATATGGGATGTATTACATCTAACATCTGAGGTACTGTGGGCTGAGGGATGTGTAGGCAGTCGTGTCTGATGTAGAGCAGTGAGATAGAGAAGATGCTGGAGATAGTCAGAAACGTATCATAGTGTAACATCACAGACTGCTAAACTGGAAGGAATTTAAGAGACTATCTCTTAAGAGTCCAAGGGCCTCATTTTACTCACTGACTTGTCAGATCCAGGAAGTGGGGGTGTCAGAGACGTCATGTACTCATGCCCACTTCCTTGTCCCAGACTTAACTACAGGAAAATCACGTATCCTGACAGAGAAAAACAAAGGAAATGTAAATGGCACAATCCCATAAGTTCATTAATTAATTTTTTTCAACTAACATTTGTTGCTATAAGAAGCTGTTAGGTGATGTGTGGGATACAAAGAAGACTAAATCATGGTCCTGGAACTGAGGAATTTTATGACTGATTAGGTAAGGCAGAATGTGAACAAGTAACTATAATACAAGGCAGGGGGAGGGAACAAGCACTTATCATGTGCCAGGCATTGTGTGCTAAGCACTTTACAAATATTATCTCGTTTGAGTCTCACAACCCTGGCAGAGGGATGCTGTTATTATTCCCATTTTACAGTTGAAGAAACTGAGGTAGAGAGAGAGTAAGTGATTTGCCCAGGGTCATAGCTAGTCAGTGTCTGAGGCTAGATTTGAACTTAAGTCTTCTTGGCTCTCCAGGTTCATTGTTCTATTCACTGAGCCACCTAGCTGCTAATATAACAGAGAATATGGTAAGTACCATAAGAAATAAACAAGTAACTGAAAGATGACATACATGCGGTCATACATACAAATGTTTGCCTCCTGCTCTAAAGCTTCTTCTCTTTTCCTATGGACAAAACAGTTAAATATCATGCAAATGGACAGTTTGCAATTTTATGGAAGTCCTGATAACTCATCTTTGCCCTCCAGATAAACCTAATTCTAAGACCTTTTCTTCTTGGTTCTCATTCTCTTGTTGGACTGAATCCCTTTTTTTCCAAGTTGGAATCCTGGTCCAAATATGGTGCAACCCTGTGTAGATGATGGCTTAAACCAATCAGCTAGAGGTGTCTAGCTGATATACATCTGTTTGGGTAAGAGTAAAGTAGATTGGTTTAGGAGTAGTGCACCTGCAGCCTCGAGGTCACATGTGGCCTTGTAGGTCCTTGGGTGTGGCTTTTTGACCGAGTCCAAGCTTTACAGAACAAATCTTTATAAGGGGATCTGTTTTGTGAAGTTTGGATTCGGTCAAAGGGCTGCACTTGAGGACCTAGAGGACCACATGTGCCCTTGAGGTGGCAGGTTACCCAATCCTGGTAGGCAATCCTTATTGTCTAGAATGTGCTCCCCCAAACCTTCACTTTGTGAGTCCCCATAATGTGGCAGGTACTTCTTTTTCACATTCCCCTCAAATTCTCTTGTAGTTTTGGTGCTTACAAAGACCTTGTCATCCTATTGATCTGGCTAGGAAACTGTTAAAATCTTGTGCCTGCTCTCTGACTTTCTTTTTTCCCTCTCTGTACTTCAGCGATAACTCCTGTTGATTTCAGTCTTTATATCTCAACCTCATCCTCTCTCTTCATTGTTCTCCAAACGCTAATGGCTCCAGATCCCGAATACTTTCTCTCATCGTCCATCTCACAGACCAATGAGGGAAGGCAATGCAGGGGAGCTTCAGAGGTGGGAATGGAGGGGGAACAGATATTTATGCTGGAAGAACACCTTGGTATATCTGCTTGTGCCAGGACATTGACTGAAAGAGGAGGTAGGCAGGAGAGGCGATGGAACTGTTGACGGTATATAGAGTAACTCCTTCATGATACTCTGAATGTGGAGTGCCAGTGTTGGAGGGAAGAGGAAGGAGGAAGCCAGTGAGACTTTTGAAGGAGGGAGGCAGTACGTTTGTGGTAGCGTGAGGTCCTTATTGGTGCTCCACTCTTTGGCATGAGTTCTTGTGCTCTGCTTGGTCTCTCCTCCCCACCCCAGGAGTGAAACTGAAAGGGTGGGTGGGTCCCTGGATTATGGGATTTTCATCCCATGGGAATCTTAGGGATCCTCTTGCCCAATTTGTTCATTTTACATATGAGAATCCTGAGATTCTCAATTAAGCTAATAGGTAGTATGTTGTTGAGTTGTTTTAGTCATGTCCAATTCTTTGTGGCTCCAGTTCGGGGTTTTCTTGGCAGAGGTAGTGGAGTAGTTTGCCATTTCCTTCCCCAGCTCATTTTATAAATGAGGAACTGAGGCCAACAGGGTTAAGTGACTTGCTCAGGGTCACACAGTTAGCATCTGTAGTGCATGGGGTATACAGGGAGGACTAGTATCTCTGGCATGAGGACTTGCTGAGTCTTTTTCAGGGCTGCTCATCCACCTTTAGTGTCTACCTTTCACCCAACTCTCAACTGTGGTTCCGAGAGGTTGTAGCATGTGCAGCAGCCACACCCCGGTAAACTGTCTTGGCAGATGGACCAAATCAGGTTGGGGGTAACTGACAGGCCTCAAACCTCTTGGTGAGTTTTTAGGGGATGTCTACCCTGAGCATGTGAGAGTTCCCTCCAGAATGGGCAGATGAGAGTAATTGTTGCAACGGCTAAGATGGCAGCTAAAGTAGGTGCAGTGGAGTACTTAGAGCTTGGTCAGACATAGAAGATACTAGGGTCATCCACTGCCTCCCAGACCATTGTCAGTTACCCTGACTTCAATTTGCCACTGTATTTCAGTGACTCAGGAAGAGAGAGAGTGAGGCTGAAGACTGTGCAATTCTGCTTCGCTTAAATCCAATTAATGAGCAAGTCAAGACATCATCCATAATATGATGTCATTGGTCCTATTTGAACATGATGAAACAAGTATCTGAGGCCATATTTGAGCCCATGAAGATGATTCTTCCTGACTCTAGACTTGGTACGCTATCTGTTGTACCATCTAGCTGCCTCATAGATAGTATAAGTGAGATCTGAAACCCTTACGTGTCATCTAAATGCAAATTCATCATCAATTCCCATTGTGTGTTCATCCTTTGTTACCAAAGAAGACCATGCCATCAGAGAAATAATGACATGACTTGCAGTTGACTTTGTTCTGAGTGAGGGAGGGATGTGCAGGTCACCAGCCTCACTTCTCCTCCAGAGCCATCTGAATCCAGTGACCAGATATTCATCAGGATGACTGGAGATGACCCAGGATGAGGCAATTGGGGTTGAGTGACTTGCCCAAGGTCACACAGCTAGTGAGCATCAAGTGTCTGAGGTGAGGTCTCCTGTCTCAGGTTCTCCTGACTCCTGCACTGGTGCTCTATCCACTGCACCACCTGGTTGCCCCCATTATTTCCCCCCATAAATTCCCATTGTAGAATCTACTCCTTCACTCCATCTTAGTTACTCAGTTAGTTCCTCCTATATTTCAGTCTTCCACATGAAGACTCAGAACATTCAGTTCTACCCCCATGGTCTTAAATTCTGAAATTCCTCTCTGAATCTAATTTCATCCCTCCATCTTTCTGTTTAATTCCTAAACCTTTTCTTTGTTCTCACTGTACTGTCTAGTCCCTCTGTCCTTGTCATGTTTCTTCATTCATCACAATGTTCTAGCCTCCTTTCTTTCCTTCATAGTCTTGACCTTATGTTGATCAATTCAATTATACATTATCCCCTCCTGCCTTCTTGTCACCTTGCTGCTCTTTCTTGGCAAAACGTTAGCCCTGGGTAATCCCCACCATCTTTCTTCTTTGCTCTTAACCACATACTGCTGAGGATACTGCTGGAGAAAATCACTCAACCAATACAGAAACCATCCTTTTTCCTTTTCTGACTACTCTGCAGCCACCCAGACTGTACTATGGTGAGGAAGGCCTCAATTCTCTTCATTCTGTTGACTGTGGTAGTAGCTTTCCATTCATCAACACTAGTTTCTCTGACAATTGTGGTTGTAGAGAGAGTGGGTTTCCCAGGATACTCTGTTCTGTAGTTGAATTTGTTCATTGAGTCACATTGGAAGCCAGAATCAGACAGAAAGGTGGATAGGTAATGAGCTAAGAACCTTATCAGTGAGCTGCTTGTGATGGAAGTAGCAGCAGTTGAACCTATTGCCATTTCTCCTGAAAAGCCAACAATTGCAGTCTTGGACCCAGAAGACATGGCAGCAACACAATGATATCCTAATGGGAAGCAATCACCACCCCCAAGAAGTGGAATCTCCTTCTAGGGACCTTGAAAAGTATCCAAGAGGATCCTGAAATTTAGAACAAACTCAGTTCTTTAGGATTGTCTATAGAATATTAATGAAGTTCTCTTCTCCTGAAAGAACCTCAAATGGATTCCCAGCTTGGCAGTAATTTTATTTTATGGCTTAAAAAAATTAAGGTATTTATCTTAGCAAATGTGGTGAATATTACTTCTTGGGAGTTTAAAAAAAATTGAGAATCTTACCATTTTTATAATAGTCCCATGGCCCTCTGCCTGATACCCTAAGAACTATTAGCATGTGCCAAACTTTGATTTTTTGTTGTCTGGCTTCTAACCTCATCATTCAATTGAAACTACTCTCTCCATGGTTACCAGTGATCTCTTGATGATCAAATCTAATATTTTTAAAAATCCCCCATCTTTTTTGATTTCTCTGAAGTTTTGGACACTGTTGATGCCTCTCTTTTCTTTGATACTAAGTTTTTGGGACATTTCTTTTTCCTGGTTCTCCACCTACCATCTGAATGCTCCTTCTGCCTCATTTGCTAGACCTTTCTGTCCATTAAATATGATGTTTTCCCCAAGGCACTTTCTTAGTCCTTGTTTACTTCTTCCTCATTACCATTTCACTTTCTGATTTTTATCAGCTCCCATGCTTTTAATTATCATTTCTATGTAGATGATTCTTACAAATATCTACTTGTCCAGCCCTAATCTTTTTCTCTACATCTGGTCTCACATCTAGAATTATGCCTATTAGACATTTTGAACTGTTAGACTGAGGGAAAAAAAACTCAGTGAAAAATCAAAGAGGAATTGCAATATAGAGTTTAACCTTGTGAAACTTCTTGGGAACAGCATGAGGAAGACAGGTTTAGAAACAGGCCAAGGGGCAGCTTAGTCTTTTCTTTTCCCTGTCTAATACTAAGGATGATAATTAACATTATATTAACATTTATTTCTTCTTCCTTTCCTCAAAAAAAGGAAAGTCATAGAACTTCAAAATATATTCACTACAGTTATATGTTATTAACTATCTACTGAGCCCTCACTGCTGGATGGTAATTCTTTGATTCTTCCTTGATTGATTCTTTATCACTCTCTTCAATGTGCCACCTCCAAAATTTCTTTTTTCTCCTCAAACTCTCTGTACTGCTCCTTCTTCCTTTCTTCCCAGGAACAAACCTTACCTTCTACTCTACAAAAAAATAGAGATGTTCCATCAATCAATCAAAAAGTATTTATTAAGCACATACAATATCAGAGATACAAATAAAATGTGAGACAATCTTGATGTACAAGAAACTTACATTCTAATAGAATAACTATGAAAAAGTACAAGGTTTTGTATAGAGGGTTGTACTTGAACTATGTCATGAAGAAAGAGAGATTTTATGAAATAGAATGAGGAAGGAGTGCATTGAAGGGAAGGCAGATGGCCAGTGCAAAGTCACTGAGGTGGGAAGAAGAACAGAGAGAAGGCCACATTGGCTGGATTGCAGAGTGAGGCAGGCAAAATTATGTACAAGGCTGGAAATCCTGATTATTTGACTAATTTAAACTCACCCCTGAATTCTTCCTACAAATCTTATTTGATCAAAATGGAAAATTGTTTTTTTTGGGGAAATAGATGTTACTTTATTAATGTTTGTCAGTATTTTCATGTTTTTGTATTACTATTAATTAATGATATTAGTCTACACACATCTTTTTCTGCTTTAATATAATCTTTTTCCTTTGGTTACTTATTATCTATTTTTAATTATTGCCATCAATTTTTTAAAAAAAATTCTTTCTAAATTCTTTGAATTGATATGATATCAATTATATTTGCATGTGAAGTCATGCAAACTTCTTATCTTAAACCCTCTTAGCATCATTTCCTCTTCTTTTCTCCTTTGCTCCAGTCCTAGAGGAAGAGGTGACTTTTCACCTTGCTAAGGAGAACTCCTCTACTTATGCCTTCGATTTTATCCCTTTCTTTCTCCTCTGAGGGCTTGATCCACTGATCATTTTCTTACTCTCTCTCACCATCAGCCTCTCCTTACTCACTGGGTCCCTCCCTGCTGTCTACAATTATGACCAGTCTTTCTCCATACTTAAAAACCTTGACTTGATCCCATTTTCCCTTCAAGTTACTGCCATATACTTATTTTCCCCTTCGTAACTAATTTCAAAAGAACTCTCTATGTTCCTGAAGGGCCACTTCTTATATGAAGCTTTTTCTGAATGATTTAATTACTGGTATTTTCTCCATCTTCAAATTATTTTCTATTAATTTATCTGTGTAAATTTATATATCCCCATAGAAGGTAAATTCTTGGAGAGTAAGGATGTTTTATTTTGTTATTTTTGTCTTTGTGTCTCAATGCCCAGAACAGTTTCTAGTTAAGTCGTAGATGCTTGAAATCTTTGTTAAATGAAATTGAATTGAATATAGGTCAGGCTTTAAGACGCTTTAACACCATACTATGTTTTGTTTTATTTTTTGGTGTGTCTGCAACTGCATTTGTAGATTGCAGGTGTTTCCTGACATATGTAACACCAATGGAATAGTCAAATGATAGATTTAGAGCTCGAAGCAATGTTAGAATTCATTTAGGCCAAGTCCCTTATTTAGTAAATGAAGAAATTGGAACCTCAGAGAGGTAACAACTATTCTAAGAGTCACATAACTATGAAGTGACAGAACTAGGGATTCAAACTTAGCTGTTGTAACTCCAAATGTGGGTGATGATGAGTTAAGTGCTATAGTTTCAGTCTTGCTGCATGCCTGAACTACCAGCTCTGAGACCATCCTCTTCTTATGATGTGTTGATTAGAGTAGGACTAGGGGAGCACAGCAACATTCTCTTGGCGGTTTCACCTGAAGTTCTTTATGGTGGAGTTGACTTGTCTGTATTCTCTGCCATACTGACATCTGGGCACTCTTCTTGCTATCATTCAGAGATGTAAAGGCAAAGCTACTACTTGGCCTGTTTCAAAGTCTGTCTTCATTATGCTGTTCCCAAGAAGTCTCACCAGGTTGACTATTTTATACCTGCACCCCTTCTTGGAACTTACACTGAGTTCTTTCTCAGACTATCCCAGCTATTTGATGAATGATATAGTGGAAAATTATCGAAACATCCTAGAGCTATGAGTGCACTGTCCCAGGAGGTAGGCTTACCCCCCCCACCCAAAGCATCTTAAATATATAGTTTATATAACATAAAGTATATAGCAAAAATGGCTCCACACCAAAAAAGGTGGGAGTCAGAGTACTTATTTCCATTCCTTGTTGGTTCCATGATTTTAGTGGTGTGTGTGCTTCCTCCATTGGAATGGATTGCAACCTATCTATAACTTCTTCTGTGCTATGATTCTTGTCCCTAGCTTTCTATCAGTTCTGCAGAGAAGATCTTCCTGGTTTGCTGGAGACTTTCATAGTCTGTCAGTATTTCATAGAGACCAGCAACACACTTAGGCTGTCCACTAGTCAGTTGTCTCTTATTCTCTGTATGTGATTGGCTTACTTCCTTTTCCTCTGACATGGTCCTTGATGATATCATGTATCATATGTGTCATTAACATGTTTCAGCCTACTGATACCTGCTGTATAGCTTTCCATTGCTTTTCTGGGTCACCTGAAAGTTTGATTATATTGAGATAGTAGAATTACATCATTTTCAGCTACACAGGATCACTGGGATAATACTGATATTAAAAAGCTGGGCATTTGTGTCAGAGAGCAGCTTCGGATCATGAAAAGCATTGTGTAATTTCCCACATGGGATCCAGTCTACATCCTTCCTATTCAGAACTTGGTTCCAACTCATTGTCCTTCAAAAGTGTCATTTCAAGGTCATAAACTGTTGGATAATTTCAATAGACTGTCAGTTCAACCGTAGATCACAGTCCAGGCAACATGTATTCTTCATCTTCTGTTTTGTTTTTTTTTTTTGTGTGGATTGCAAGGTTGTTTTCTTTCCAGTTACTGTGAGACCTTATTAAGACACTGTAGAGCACCAGGACTGAATGCTAATGCACAATGTTAGCCATGAATAGCAATGTGTAGACCCCCTAGCTCCACTGATATAGAGCCCCTTTTCTATTTGGACTTTGGACAAGAGTTCCTCCGACATTTACTTTTGGAGATCATATAGCCCCCTTTCTGATGCCTCATCTAATGTTGATACTTAGTAGGTTGTTGAAAAAACTCAGTATATCTGTGATTACATCTCACATGGAATCTTCTGCAAAGCAAATGTTCTCTTTTCCTCCTTTGTTATCAATAAATGATAAACACAATGGGGGCTTATATAAGCTTTATTTTTCTGTCAGTTATAACATTGCCTACAAAATTTAACATGTTTTGCTATTAGGTTTGCTCTATGTTTATGCATGGCTCATTCTCATAAAGATTTTAGAGAGATGATAAAGTCTGTATCAAAGTAGGATTAGAATTCTTCTGGCTTTTGGAGAGGTGAGGATAACAGCATCTGTGAGTAGCAGCAAGGGGTAGCATATAGAAAGCTAGCCTGGGAATCAGGAAGAGTTGGGTTCAAGTTTTACCTCTAACACAGTGATTACATGACCCTGGGAAAATTAATTAATCTCTCTGTGCCTCTAAGCAGCTATAAATTACAAATCAGGTGCCAATTGGCATTAGCAAGGAAAATTTACTGACCAAGAGTACCCTTTATTGATGGAATCCTAAATTTAGTCCAAAGAAAACTCATCCCCATAAAACTTTCCCTTTTGGGGGGAATCCCTTTGAGATAACTTGAAAATGGACCCTCCTGCCCTGCCCCGCCAAGTGCCATTATCATTATGCTCCTTCCAAATGAATTTCTTCAGCATGAATTTTGTCAAGTCCAGCCCCCTCTTCCTGATTTTATCTTCCTAAACACCACTGTACTCTGTCCCATAACGTATTTATTACAAGGGCAGTCGAGGTCTGATGAGAACAGATAGCCAAAGAGATAAAAGCTCAACTCTGCCATCTCTAAGACATATCCTTTGAGAAGTCAAGGTCATTTCTGTGACACAATAAGATGCTAGAGTATGATACAATTGTGTACGTAGAATGCGACCATTCATTCTGATTAGAGGCAATCCAGACGTGTGTGCCTAACTACATACCTGACAAAAACACACATATGCACATGCATACACACACGTAGGAGTATTCATGCCCTCACAAAAAAAACCACAAACACACTTTGCTAGTAGCTGGACCACTTTCGAGACAAAACTTCCTATTCATGTCCTCTGACAAATAAACCAGGGAAGGGTAGGCTGCAGCCAGAGTGGTGAGGATATGGTTTTCCCCATAAGAGTACACTCCTTCAAATGTTCCATAAGTATAGGTCCAAGAGAAAAACAAACAGCAAGCTACTGGAGACTTTACAGTGAAGGCCTGGAGAGCCTCCAACCTTGGCCAGGCTTAGCTTGAACCACTCCCTTAGGATTCCTTCCACAGGGTTCTCACAAGCAGCTTTTTCAAACACTGCGGGAATCATTAGTCCGTCTGCCACCTCCTGTTGCTCAGTCAGATCAAGGTTGCTGCTATTTTGAGAAAGTCTAATCAACATGTGTGTTTCTCAGTAGTGACATAGCATCCCCAGCAAGTCCTGAGGAGTCAGCCTCTATTCCTAACAGTTTGAGGTGCCAGAGCCTCACTCCACCTCCTACTGAAAATTCAAATGCTTCTATTTCTGTAACTTGGAAGGAGAGAATGGGTGTGGGAAGGGGTGGAAGAATGATCACCTACTCAGAGGTTTTTAGAAACTGAAAAGACAGAGCAAGTCATTCACACTCTACCTTTTCTCCTGTCAGCAGAAGGTGGCACACACAGAATTGCTCTTCCTTGCTGTTCATCTGGTTTAGCTGTAGCTGGGACTGAAGTGATGAAGTGACTCCTATTTTCCTATGTTATGACATAGTGATGGAGTTCTCAATTGAGATTTTTGAGTCAACCCTAAAATTTCCATTTCTCCTCAAGTTACAGCTCCCACCCTTTATTGTTTATTCTATTGGCAATCCAGTTAAATAATTCCCATACCTTTTTGATCTATACAGTTACTTTGTAGAAATAGGTGACTATATAACCTTGGTCCAAGACTTGCATAGAGCAGATCTGATTCCCTTACTCTCAGATCTAAATTATGACTTGTTATATTTTCCTTGCTCTGCTTTTACTCCGGGAAAATCTCGAAATATATCTAGTCTTTAAGTCTCTACAAATATGAATAACAAGGTCATCAGTTTCCATACAAACACTCAAGGTAATAGTACATTTATTGGGTATAAGATACCCATTTATTCCACCTTATGGAAAACTGAGAAAATGCAAAGGACTCCTAAGAGTCCCTAAGCCAACACAGAAAACACTTAAAGGACCCACAGGGGCCCTTAAAAAACCAGGAGAGTGCACTTACTTCTCCAGGATGCCCCACTTTTCTTGAGTCCTAAAGTTTTCCACACTAATAGTTTGGGTTCCTCTAGAGATGCATAGTGACCAGCAGGTAGCCTCCTGACATTATAGAGTCCAACTTCACAGAAATCAAATCATATCCTACTGCAGACTGGGTGCATTATGTGTAGTTTGGACTCTCCTTGGAAGGGGCCATGTATTTATATGGCTGCTAGACTATCAATATCCTGACATTTGGATGATTCCTTTTTTCCTCTTCTGTAAAATGGAGATAATATTGCCTGTAGCAGATACCTCACAGTATCATCATGAAATGCAAACAAGAAAATATGTGTGAAATGTTTTGCAACCTTAAATGATGCAAATATCAGTTATATTACTGTATTATTGCTAATGTTCACCTTGTAAGCAAAGTCTCCAGGACTGCCTGGCTCTTGGCAAAGAGAATATTGGCTAAGCCTTCAGGTTACTTTAGCTTGAGACTTTCACTGACTAGTGGAATCTGGATTGGGTGGGCGGTTGAGTCATGAGGGATTGAAACCTTCCTTCTTCCTATGGTTGTCACACAGGGCACAATAACAAAAGTGGTTTGGTCAGTCATCTCAACTCATGTCTTGCCATTGGACTTCAATGACTCTGGAGGAGAGACTGAAGCTCTGCCTCACTGAAATCCAATTCACTTGCAAGTCAAGACATCACTGTTGTGATATCACTGGTCCCCTTTGAGAAAGAAGGACAAACAGTAACAATAATAATAAGGTTCAGGAAATATACATAAGCCCAAGTTGTACATGAAGCCGGATTTGTACTCCTTGAGTTACCATAGCCAAAACATGAATCCAGACCAGACCATACCGACCGTTCCCAAATGATATCTGCTCACCAGGTTGGTGAAGCGATTGACCGCAATGCCACCGCTCTTCCTATAGGAATCCCCTTTGCTTGGGGTCCTACATATCGTCTTCTTTCTCCAAGGTTCTAGACTTCTTCAGGACTTTTTGCATGGGTTGTTGGACTGTAGAAATTTTAGTATCTTTGTTCAATATATACAATCTCCAATACTGCTCCTTCCTTTGACTCCAAACAACTTTGCTATTATTTTGCCACTACCCTTAGCCAATCTATTTTATTTTCCCCCATACCCCTCAGATAAAAGCCAAAATCTTTTAACGTAGGCATCTAATCATCTAATTTAGAGAAAAGATGGTAGATTTTTGTTTTCCTTGTTATTTTCTGACCTAAGACCCAAGGATTGAATAGTTTCACTTACACCTAAAAAGCTGATTTTTCTAACACATAAAGAAAATGTAATACTAAAAGAATTTAGGAATTAGAGCTAGAAAAAAGATTCTTTGAATAGTTAGAGCTGGTGTGTGCATGGTGGTACATGAGCCCTGGATGTCTTTTGGGTACCTTTGTATAAGACCGAGGCTGTGTATAAGAGCTGAGGCTCCAGCCGGTACAATTTATGTGACAAACAGGATGATATGCTATGAGGAAGGGGTGGTGGTGGGGCATCAGCAGCTGTTACTTTTCTGCAGCATTCCAGAGATATAGAGAGATGTGTCCAGAGTGACCTCCCTGATTCAGGGACTGTGGGAACTGAGGGTGTTCTCATGAGGGACCAGTGACATGACAGAACACTGGAAAAAACATTGGATTCAACAGCTTTACTTCCTGTAGGTGCAGCTGAGTGACATGTCAGAGGATGGAGGCCTTTTCAAATTGTTGAGGGAAGAGGAAAGCTTAGCAATATGCTTTCCCAGGATGAGACTGAGATTAAAGTCCCTGAAAATTTCAAGGATTCCTTTCTTTTTATTTTATTAATTGTATAGAAGGGAGTAGGAGAAAGGATGCTTTTTATGAGAGATAAATCATGTTAAAAAGAAAACTTTTAAGAGAAATACATCCTCCCTGCTTTCTTCTTTGCTCCCATTACATCTAGAGAACATTGTTATCTCCAAAATCATCTAAATATCCCAGGGAGTTTCACCAAACAAGAATTCATTTTAAGAGTGAGGAATTCACTCACTCTGTCTCTTTTTCTCCACACACATATGTATACATATACACAATACATATAAGTATACACATATACATACTATACATATTATTAATAGACAGTTTCATCCTTCATATTTGTATCCCAGGACCTGGTACACAGTAGGCACTTAAAAATACTTGTTACTGATATAGTTCATCTTGGAAATTAGATTTTTAGGATTTTTTTTTAAAAAGACAGTAGAAAACAATCTCAGTTCTGAGGGTATTTTAACTTTTATTGACAAATATCGAAAGTCATCCAGATAGTCTAGGACCACATTAGCCCCAAATTCTCAAGCCAGACTAAATGATTAAATTAAGTAAGGATTATCAGATTTTTCCAGTTTTACTTGTGGGACTTCTGGGCAAACTTGGTACTTGGGTGGTACTAAAAACACAGTTACTATTGGGGGTGGAAATAGTATCTAGGACTGATCCCAGAGGGCCTTCTGTAATTAAATGAATCCCATCCATGGCCTAAAGATAGTTAACTGGGAAACAATTGCTAACTTGTGTGCAAAAGAATAATTTTTAAGGGAGGTGTGTCCACTTTTAACACAGGTGGAACACTAGGTTTGGGGTGACATTTCAATTATTTTTTCTACAAATAGAATTATAAAATCTTAGAGGTGGAAGGGGCCTCAGACATAAAGGAAACTTCAGAGTCTAACCCATACTTGAGAAATGGTCAGCCTTGGTTTGAATGCTTCTAGTGACATGGAATTCACCCCCTCTTCAATTCCCTATTCCTCTCTCTTCCCTCTCTGTCCCTCTTCTCTCTCTCTCTCTCTCTCTCTCTCTCTCTCTCTCTCTCTCTCTCTCTCTCTCTCTCCCCCCCCACTGTCTGTCTTTCTTTCTTTCTTTCCCTCTCCTCTCTTTCAGCCTCTGTGTATCTCTCTAATACTTTCAGTTTTTATTTTGCAATCATAAACTTAACTCTGCAATCTACTTAGACTTAGGGAGGAAAAGGATAATAAACCCCGAAGATAACTGCAGCAAGTACGACAGAGGAAGGGAAGTTATTCTCCCCAGCTACAAAAGGAAAGGTTTGGTGGTTAAAACAAAAAAAAAATATAAAAAAAAATTACAAATGAGTTGTTCACAGTCAGTAATGCTGATCTTCCTGTTGGTCCAGGAGCCAAAGTACTTCAGGCTTCCAAAATATTCATGCTTTCTTTCACCTGATCAAAGACCATATGCTTATCAACCACACAATTAGTATTAGCTGCACAAATGAATAACTGGGAGATACTTGAATTTGGCCCAGAATTTGCCATAGACAAGATATATTCTGCCTCAAGATAAAGTGCCCATTACCAGTCTTTTCCCTATCGATGAACTTGCCATCAGTGCCACTGTGGCATATGAAGTCATTCTCCTGGCAGAAGAATTCAGGCATGATTCTGCAAAAGCAGGAGCCCTTGTAGCCAAATCCTTCCCCCACTGGTGCTCAGAGCATAGTTTTATGTTGTTATTGGAAACTTGTCAGCAAATAGCTTGAAGATGACATGAGCCTTAGACTTGATGTCTGAGTGGGATGAGACTGGGAAGTGCTGGGGTCTAGGTGGTCATCTTTGCAAAGCCCCATTCCATTTTTGGATGGCTCCTTCTCCCTTTTGTATGCTACTAATTTACAAGAGTGGTCATCAAAGATAATCTAATGGGGCATAAGAAGAAGATATTAGAACTATTTTTTTAGTCCAAGAAAGAAATAACTTAAGCTTTACTAATATTTACTATGTGGAATGATACTGATACTGATACCCTCATTCAGTATGCGTCTTAGAAGGTTACGTGTTGTGATGTGCTGGAGCTGATTGTTAAATTTCTAGTCTCAGGATTTATTTTTCAGATATCAGTAAATGCTAGAAATCAGTGTTTGATTTATTGTTTTGTTTATCGTCTAGATTTAAGAAAGTGATAGAAAAAATATGAATGCAGACTAAACTGAAAAGTGTGCTGTACATACATCTTTCCCCTGGAGAATTGGTCCTGAAACGTATACCAGTATACCACCTATTCATGTTGCATGTTACTCAAGGTATCCTCAAAGATTAGGCGTTTCACAATGTGGAATGGTTGAGGGTGGCATCCTACTTGTCCATTCATATTGCAGCATATTGCAATGCATTTCAGTTTATGTGAACCTGGTTGACATAATATTACTTAGTTTTAGCTATACTTACTCTCACAATGGACACATAGCTCTAAACGATTCTTGAAAAACAATGGGTGATTACGGATAATAGCAATGATGGAAGCACAAGCAAACAATAAAATGGCAGAGTCACCACGTTTCCTATTCTTGGGATAAGGTCTTCATTTCTCATGTTATGAGATAAAAACAGCTATGAGCTGATCAGTTTTGACCAAAAAATACATTCTAAGTAATACCAATTCCTTTACATTTAAAGTTGAAGGATGACATTTTTTAGTTATAAAAATTCCAAGAAGCAATAATATCTTTGCACACATCTTAAGAAAGGTCATAGCGTTCAAAACCAACTACTGTGAAATCATGGCATTAGTAGATTAATGGGTCCTACAACTGTGGGGGCTTTAGCTAAATGAAGCATGACATCCTTCTTCCTTGCAAAGTAGCATGGTCTTTCCATGCATAGGCATATCTGACGCACTGATTACTCACAATGTTGAGATTTTTTTGGCCCCTTACACTGTCTACCATCATGGTACCTTAAATATTTCCAATGTAGGGAATGATGGTAGCACCAGGGAGCTGATTATAGCTGAATATTATGGAAAAGATTAAAGATTGTCCTCAAACACTGGGGCTAATACTACTTGTTTAAACTCAAATACTTCTGGATGTCTGGTTCTTTAGGATCTTGTCTGACCTTGGCTTCCATTTGCTCATTTTCCTTTTTGGAAATCACTGCTCCTAGATTGATGACTTATATTTCTGGATTTTGGCCACCTTTTATGTCTCTGTTTTCTGCCTGATGACAAACAAAGCTTTCTGTGCTGCAAATGGTCCTTGCCCAGACCAGGTTGTTTTGCCTGTTGAATCCTTAGCCCCTAGGCAGCAATGGTATCAAGGAATGCCCGTGATTAAGGACAATCAACAGGGTTTCAGGGAAGAGGTGTCCTGGGAAAACAAACCGTGGCACAGTCATGACTGGAGAGTGGATGCCAGAAGTCATTTCCAGTTGAACTAGAGTTTATTGGAATTTCAGATTTGATGGAAAAGGGAATGTTTAAACAGAGTTTGTAGTTAATTTCAAAGCTGTGCAGTAAGCACTGGGATCAGTCAAGCTAATGGAAAGTAGTAACCACACTGACTGGATGAAAGCTTGTCAAATTATTTCTCCAGCTGAGATAGCCTTCTCTTTTGGGGTAATATGTTAGCCAGTACTCTCAGTCTGTCTTCATTCTCTTTCTTTGGTTGGAAATGGAACTGAATACTTCTATTTTTACAGTTTGTTCTATGGGAGATTCTTAGTCAGAACCTAGAGGGTAGGGCCCACATACCTTCTCCTTTATGTTTCCAGTATATCAGGTGACTGGACCTATCTTCATGAAGCTACCTTTAGATTTCTGATCATGAAGATATCTTTCTTGCTAACAAGACAGAGCATCCTTGACTGAGCAAAATTTGTTCCTTCAGGATGATGTCATTTCCTCTTAATCATGTATGCAGAAATACAAATGTACTGTTAGGAAGGAAGAAGGGAGAAATTTGCAAGGGCATTTATGTGTTCCTATAAATCAGTGACTGCTAATTCTTGAATCATAGAATGTCTGATAGAACTAGAAAGGGATTGAGAACTCACCTAATAACACTTCATATCTTACAGATCAGGAATCTGAGAAGTTAAATGACTTGCCTAAAGTCACACAGCTTTACTAAGTTGAAGAACTAGGACTCAAACCTGGCTCTTTTGAATAGGGACATTCTTTCGCTATTCATACTGCCTCTGCTATGGGTCTATCTCTACTTAAGAAATAAGCTTCACCTCAAGTCCAACATGGCAACTGCACTCAGTCTTGGTCAGCCAGCTCCTTGAAATGGGTGGTTGCTTGTGTTTTTTATTACTGTAGAGTCATAGGTTCTGCAATTCATGAAATGTCACAATATCCAAAGAAATCAAATTTCGCAAGGTCCTCATAAGTGCTCACTAACTGACTGACTGGCTAGTCCAAAGGGCAATTGATTGATATATGGTTGGCATAGATAACATTACTCTTAATGCAACATATTACTATTTTTGACATATAATCAGAGAGAGCAAACATGGTTACCTAAGTAAGGAGAAATAATACTGGGTCTTGAAGGATGATAAGATTTGAAATGGAAGAGGGAAACAGGGAAAGAGGATTGGTGGCAGTGGTAGAAGACAAGATGACCCTGATTATTCTTGGTGTGCATTTTTGGGGAGGCAAAAAGAAATTGTAAAATGAAAGTAATGGAAATAAATGGAAGTGGAATATAAGTGAAAATACATGAAAGTAATGGAAAGAAAAGGAAATAAAATGGAAATAAAAAATTAAAGGTGGGTAAGTATTGTATTTGGACAAAACATAGCTGATTGTGTCCTGGTTCTGACCTAAACTAGTTGTATTACCTTAGGCAAGTCACTTAACTTCTTTATGCCTCAGTTTCTTCATTTGTAAAAATTAGGAAATTGCATTATGGTGCAATGGAAAGGACACTTGATTTAGAGTGCAATAACTTGGTTTCAACTTCTGACTCCACCACTTACTTAATTTCAGATAAATCACTTAACCTCAGTGAGGTTCCCTTATGTGTGAAATAAGCTGTCATAGATGTATAACAGAAAGGGCCTTCAGAGGACATTTACATTTGAGGAAATTGTGGTTCAGGAGGGTCAATGACTTGTGATAGATTATAGAGGCAGTAAGTAACAGCGTTAGAATGTGAATCCATCTCATCTGAATCCAGAGTCAGTACTCTTTCCACGGACCAGATGATCTCAGGTGGTCCCATCTAGCTTTATGTATATGATCCATATTCTAGATGAAGAATAATAGTCTTTCCAGCTTTGGAATTTGAGGAATTTGTGACTTTATTAGTGTTTTACATGTGTGAAGATAGTTGTAGAAGTTGCAGGCATGTAGACTTGTTTTTCCTGCTACTCTTTGAATTCTAGATGCTTTCATTGGTTTAATGGCATCCCCCTCTCCAATTCACTTGCAACTCTAATTCTAATTCCTGATCTATTTTTGATCAGGTTGTTCCTAGCAAATCACTTAGACTTTATTTAAGTAGTAAAGAAGAATAATTTACTTAACATTGAAAATATTGTGATATCAAAGAAATATACCATCAGCCCTCTGTCAACACCTGTGACCTCAAGTAAACCACATTATAGCCTCCTAAACACCCAGAGGTTGATCTACTTTCTGCCCCACTCCAAATCTCCTATAGATCCATGTAGGAAGGGGAGACTAGGCAGTTGCTATTTTCACCTACACCTGTTAATCTCTTGACACAGTGGGAAATGGGAGATTTCTTAGTCAGACAGTACTTTCTCTCCTGTCTTTATCTATCTGTGTCTATCTTTCTATTATCTATCTATTCATTTATCTACCTATTCTTTTATCCAAACATTTTTTATCTTTTTCTTAGGACTTTTTAAGGAACATTGTACTGGTATTTGGGTATGAGGGTTTTGGCTCAGGAATTCGGAAATGCCCAAATCTCTGCCACGACTTGGTCACCTTCAATGGAGTAGCAATTACAGATCTCAGAAGCTCCCTTCTCCTTGGCTTCTCTTGTCTGCATCCTTCCAGTTAGTCCTTCCATTTAGAAGGTTGAAGTCTACCTTATTGCTTCCTTCATTGTGAGTCATACTCCATCACTAAAATAGTCATTGGGGCAACGCCCACCATGAAGCTCAAAGGCCACATTCAAACTAACCCTGTCCATCAATTTGCCTGCTAGCCTTTTCTTCTAACTGACTTCATGCTCTTTAGATTTTCCTCATAGTATCCATTTTTATCCCTTTTCACTGTCAGAAATCCTATGTAGTTACTCCTTTCTTGGGTAACCTATATACATATTCTTTACCTTTAATTGAATGTTTCTTGATGGTGAGTATTGGTTTTTGCTTCTGTCTTTATATTCTAGGACCACAGTGCCATCTTAGAATATTCCCTCTACCATGGAACAATCCAGTTCTCCCTTCTAGGTCATGCCCCTTTCCTTCTTCCTCTAGTGCAAGGTTCTTATCACTAGAAGACCCATGATATTAGAAATGGTAAGAACATCTGCTCTAGGTGACTCTTCTGTGTCTACCCTAACTTTCCTTTGGAAGTCCAGCACCAACCTTTTCATGATTTTTGCCAGAAACCACTTTAAGGACACACAGGAATCTTTTTCTAGAGATGACTGTTGTTCTTTTGAAGCGAATAGACAAAAAAGACTGAAGTCATCAAAATAATACAGTTTCCTGTTTGAGATATTTCTACATCTGCCTGTGGTTGAGTCCTTTTTTATACTATCTACCCTGAGGAAACAAAAGTAGAGAATGTGGATGTGAGAGCCAGTGAGATTTCACTAGGTTGCCTTGCTCGGCAAACTAGTCTGCCTCCCTCATTGAACTAGTCTGCCTCCCTCATCAAATTGGTTTGCCTCCCTCGTCGAATTGGTTTGCCTCCCCAGGCAAACTGGCCTGTCTCACAGCTCTTTGTAGAAAGAGGAGGCCACAGCTTTCAGCTCAACGCTACCATGATCCGCAAGGTGCTTCTGGTCCTCAGTTTCTTCCCTTCAGTTCAAGTAACAGGTAAAGCATTTTGATTTGAATCCTGTGCATATATCTTTTGATGGCTTGTTTCAAGTCCTTATTTCTGTTGAGTTTCAGGTTACACAAGCTTAGGAAACTTGAATAACTACCCCTAATTAAACATTGTTGATGAAAAGCTTTTTGATCCTTGGACTATATGATGATTTTGACCAAAATATTCTTGTCATAACTTTCCCAGTTTCATTTTAAAAAGAAAAATTACTTAATGTAGTAGGATTTCTACTCCCCCTCTCACCTTGACATTTGGAATAAAGTTTACTCAAGGAAAATAATGCAAGGTAGGACTTATTATAATTGCATTAGTGTTAAGACAAATCCTGCAAATTCCCCATATGATGAAGTTATCTGATGCAAGTATAAGTGCTTTTAATTTAAATTCCTTTTTAAAAATTCTTTTTTCTTTTGTTACTCTCCCAAAGTAGCTTTCTTCAACTAAAATTCCCCAGTTGTATTCTGTTTTTCTCCAATACCTCCTTGAAAATAGAGTAGAGTCCTATTAGATCATGGCTCATAATTTAATGAATTCAGATATACATGAATGAAATAATGTCTCACAAAGCCCCGGAAGGTAGCAATTGGCTCTGTCCCCTATTACCAGAGACAGAAGGGCTTACAGGGCATATAGTAGGCTCTTAATAAATGCTTATTCCCTTTCTATCCTATTGAATAATTGGACTGATTGACATGGACTGAACATGAATGTTTTGGGGAGTTAAATATGAATGTAAATGTCAATCTCTTAAGTAGTCTCTTAAAAAAAATCCACTTATATCAAATGAGATAATATTTGTAAAAAGTTTTCAGCATAGTGCTTAACATAAAGTCTGTATAAATCTTTATTCCATCTCATATCCTTTTCTCTTTACCTACTTATTTGCTATACAGAGACATGACTTCATCTTTTCTCCCGTCAAATAGCATTTCTTTGGGTTAATAGGTAGTTGTAATTTTTTATCTCATTCATGGGTAAATTCTAGTATTGGCACTCTTAGACATGACTATTTTTTGATGCACAGACATGTACAAAAATTGCATGCCAAAATGTTGGGGGTATGGGCCTAATCTTACGGACTCTGGGACCATGTGGAAAGTCCCTGCTGAAACCAGAAAAAAAAAAACCAAAAAACCAAAACCCTCCCAAAAACCAATTGGCCAGAGTAGATAGCATTGGATTGTACTTTAAGTCATTATCTGGGGACTCTTACATTACTAATGGAGACCTCACAATGATCAGTATTCTTTTCACTGTTCCAATTGTAACGGTAAAATTCTAGTGTTCAAAATCAAGTTTCTTCTTATGGGAATTTTCTTTCTTAGAAAAGAAAAGATGGTGAGGAATGGAAAAGAAGTCTTACCCTGTCTTCAAAGCATTTCAAATTGGTGTTTAGACACAATTTAAATATCAGAAATACTGCTTAAAAAACAGCTGCCTGAAAATATTAGGAAAAAAATTTAGATTTAAGGGTCCATCTTGTCCTCACTGCCAGTATAGGATAGTGTTTAGAACATGATTTCGAATTGGAAAGAACTGATACTAGTTACATAACCTGAGAAATTAGTGTTAATGAATGTCCCTGAGCCTCAATGTCCTCATATGTGGAATGGGCACAATTGTGTCTACTTTATTAGGTTGTTGTGAATGTCAAATGAGATAAGTGAAGCAAATAGCAATTCTTAAAGCACTATATAAATGTGAGTGGTTACTATTCTTTCTTCCTTTTAAAAATTTATGTGAGTGACAATTGTTCAAAAACTAGTATTTGTGCCACAAGTCTTTGTTTTCTACCTCAGGATAATCAAAATTTCTTAAACATTGGTATTTTTCCAAAATATTCACCAGACTCTCTTAAAAATTAAAAAAAAGTGTCTGTTAGTGATTGAACGGCTATTTAATATTGAAGGACAACCCTTTACTTCTCCCCAGAACTATTAGAAACAGTAGCTACATCAGTAATGTACATCAGCAAATGCTGTTTGCAGCTGCAGAAATGACTTTCTGTAGGAGTGTAATATTTTCATAGATAATACCCATCTGTACCTACATATGTACATATCTATCTATCTATCTATCTATCTATCTATCTATCTATCTATCTATCATCTATCTATCTATCTGCCTATCTTTCTGTCTATCGAATACTTTATAAACCTTAAAGTACTATGTAAATATCAGTTACTCATTTTACTCAAAAGCTTAAATGCATCTATGATTATCATTAATGTTGACATTCCTTCCAATGATTCAGATGGCAAACACATCTATGCCTGCCCATCTTTTGTGACTCTTGTCCAAATTCAAATTCTATCAGTGTGCTATAGAGGGGTCACACAACATTCTAGTAGACTTCCTTGCTTTCTCTTGATATTATAAGAACACTATTGAAGCACATAGGCTGTATGTTATTGTCCCTCTCGCTTGCCATGTGATCAATCTGTTTTTGGACCAGATATTTCTTTGATAAATGGCATTCTTTATTCTGGTTCTTCTTAGTAGTTTCTTATTTGTAATATGGTGAAAACTACTCTCTCCCATCACGTGCTTCTCCAGTGTTCCTTGAGTTCTCATCCTGGTTATTGTTGACATCCTTATTGTCTGCATTATCACCTTTATTGTCAACATTTTAGATTACAGCATGAATTAAAGTCTTTGTAGCATGCGGGGAAGGTTTACTAACAATCCCTATAATTCTTCATTTTTCTTGAGATTCTGTGAAAGGATTTATATTCTCTAGCAAGGAAAGGTTGGCTTAATTTCGGTTGTACTTGCTCTTCACAAGTTACTAAATTCCATTGCTAAATTTATGAACCTGCTAGAGTTAGGCAATTATTTAGCTTGTCTAGTGGGAAGCTACCAGGGGAGATTTTGCCGAACTTGGAATGTAAGAAATAACACTTAGAAAAGTATCAAGTCAGCAGATACATAAAGAGGCAATTGCATGTGATTGGTTACAGTAGTCTTTACATAACGTGTGGTAAAGTGACAAGACTATCCTTTGAGACCACTATTGGCTATATTTCAGTAACACAACTCTCTAGCTTATAAGGCAATAAAAATACTGGTTGGGTTTTTTTTTTTCCTTCTTCAAGTGTTTCTCTGTGAACTTCAACAAATAAGCAACCAGAATGGCATTGTTTCCTCCATGAAGCCATGTCACTTTAAATGGTTCTCTCTTTTTTCACAGGCACAAAAATTAGAAAACTCTCTTCATTTAACCTAACACAAACAGGGAAACAAGCTGACTTAAAGGCCTTTATTTTTACTTTGCTGCTGAATAATGGCCCTTTTGGAGTCAGTAGCAATTCCTGTGTAGAGCTAACTCTGCTGCTATGAGATTATAGTCGGCACCTAAAGGTTAAGATGAACAGTGAAAAATGTAGTCAATAATCAATTGTCTGAATGATATACATATATATATATATATATATATATATATATATATATATACAATTCAGTTGACTTTAAAAAAAAACAAATAGATTGAATTTTTTCATTGAACTGAGTGAACTAGCCATATATTTTTGCCATTTTATGGATACTACCTAAGGAATTAAATTTATTTATACCATAACACCATAAAACTAGTAAGTGTGTATTTCCTGTTTAAAAGAATAATTTTAAAAACACTCATTGTTAAGGATTATGGAATTAATATCAACATTATGAATAGAACTATTTATTGTTAAATAAACATTAGGAGTGAATTTATGATCTGATTTCAATTCTGTGACTTAATCATTTTATGAAAAAGAAGTCCCTAGTACCTTCCTTGATCCATTCACTAGTACAATAATAATGTACTTTCCTTTTTAGCATTTCTAGTTGGTTTCATGGGCTTAGAACTATTATCATTATGAAGTTGCAATTGAAATTTATCATGTAGGGTTTTTTTTGTATATATACATATATATATGTATATATATCAAGTTACTTTATATATGAGAGATAGACACATGGGGAGGAGTAAACCTATGATTTCAGTGGGATAGGGACCTCCCAGTGTTGAAACTCTTTCCACTAACACAGACTGGCAATACAACTGAACAGGTTAAGCAGCTTACCTATGGCTATAGAATTTGTGTGAATCGGATAGTACTGGTATGTGAATCTTACTGATCCTAAGGCTGGCTCTTCTATTATGACATGTTGTGTCTTGGAGACATGATTATCCCTTCTTAATGAGACTTGTGAGTGATCAAAAGTGGCAAGAAGAACATGTGATGACATTAGTTTACTAAAAGGACTTTTTTATTATTAACATCCCTTAGAAAAACTCCATTTTAATGTTATCCTCTGCAATATACCCAAATAAAAAAAGGGTTATTGATTTGATAGAAGAGAGACATCAAATTATTAGAAGACTTAGATAATCCATTTTAGTCTTCCTTAGGACAAAAACCAACCTGAAGAAGCATAGTTCGCAATGTTTATGCCCAGGGGCTGCTATTATTCTTAGAGAAAGATATGGCACCCTTGTACAAGTTCCCTCACATGCGTCTGGATTTAAGATAAATATATTCAATATTCTCTCCATCTGCCAACTTTTAACAACTTTTCTTGCTTTTTGTTTGGATAATTTCCTTATTCTTGACATTGTTCTAGAGAGCTACCTCTTTGGTTTGGTACACAAGGTACACATTCCTCCCCTATTATTGGAAAAGGCTGATGATGAGTTAGTTTGAAGTTTTCTGTAATACTACTTTGATGAATTTGTAATTTCATTGACGTGAAGGCTCAGTCACACCCATCCAAACTGTGAACCAACCGTGGTTACTGCTTACCCTTATGTCTTTCCTTAAGTGCTCCATAGAGGATCTATCCTATGTCTTGGCAGCATTCCTTTACATCATTAACCATTTCATGGATACTTTTGCAAAACCCTGGCTTTCATTCTAGGAACACAGAATTGAAGGATTTAAGAGTTTCTTTTCTCCCATTGTGGCTCTGATTACTACAATGATGAGCATTTCTGCAGTACTTTATAGTTTACAAAACTCTGTTCACAACCACGATCTCATTAGATCCTCACAATCATCTTGTGAGGGAGATATGGAAGGTACAAGGAAATCTAGGCTTGGACTTGCCTGAATTCACACAGCTGGTAAGTGACAGAGACAGGATTTGACCCCTAGACATTTGATTTCAAGTTCAGTATGTTTTCTACACTATTACGCTTCCTCTCTAAGGTGCCAATTCACCATTAATCCTTTCTCTGGCTTTCATCATCATCTGGTATCTTGGTAAGATATAATGTGGTACTCAGTGAATTGATTCCATTTTCCATCTCAGATATTCTGTAGGATATTCACTCCTCATTTTTTTCTCATTTCTGAAGTTGTGAATACTCAAAATACTACATCATCAGAGGCTGGCATGATAAAACCATGTCAGGATGGTTAGATTGATTATGCCTTGTATGACCTTAGGCTTGATTTCTCTGGTCTTGATATTCTATAGCTTAGATCACATATACTTCCCAATTGGTCTGCATATTGTACCATGGGAATTTATATATTCTGTTTTTCTCTGCTGAATGATCAACTATAAAGTCATAGTGATATTCGTTCTTTCTTTTTTCCTTCCTTCCTTCCTTCCTTCCTTCCTTCCTTCCTTCCTTCCTTCCTTCCTTCCTTCCTTCCTTCCTTCCTTCCTTCCTTCCTTCCTTCCTTCCTTCCTTCCTTCCTTCTTTCCTTTCCTTCCTTCCTGTTCTTTCTTTCCTCCTTCATTCCCATTATAATTTTTCCCTACTTCATCATCCTCATCATTGTTATCATCAACTTGATCATCATCCCAGGTTCATGAACTTACAGGCAAGCAGTGTTAGTGGCTTCTTGATATAGGCTTTGTCAAGAACCATCCACTTACTGTTTGAGCTTGCCTGGGGTCTATTCATGATGGTAGAACAAACAGGTGCTTTCTCTTGAGCACTTACTTACAGAGTTATAATGCTTGCTTGGACAACATCTTCTAATGTACTGATGGTATCAGTAGCTACAGTGTAAGGGTATAGTCAGCCATAGTTGATTTAGTATGCAAGGTTAGCATACTTACAGGAATTGAATTTCCCTTATGAACCACTGCCTGACTATGATATAGAGTCCCTTATATAGCTCTTTAGCTGCATGAGTAATGTTTTCCTTTTGTTCAGAAGGTAAAAAAGTATTTTCCTTGTTGGGTCATACCTACCCGATTAAGTGAAGGAACACTACTGTGACTGAATTTGACAATACTGAGCAGGATGACAATTTTCTTCCTTATTTCAATGTTGCTAGTGAGGGGCAAAGAAATTTAATTCAACCCCAGCATTTCTAATCTTAGGCAAGGAGGAGATAAAATGCTTGTGAAATCCATTCCAAGTGTCTGACACCACATAATATAAGAAGAAAAGAAGAAAAGAAGGTAGCAGAGAAAGCTACTGTTAACTGCAAAGATCCTCCTTACTTTGGCCATCCTCCAAAGTTAGCACAAAGTCGATGAAGGGCTGCTATGGGACCAATAAGATCTCCTAGCTTCCAGTGTCTCTATACTTCACTGCAGTCCTTACTGTAGGTCTTCTTTTCAAGGTTTTGGGCTCAGTTCATGTGTTTCTTTGGATCATAGATTAAGAGTTAGAAGGGATTGTGAAGGGTTTTGAGGTACACAAGACACCAAGTTTCTTGCCCTCAAGGAAATTCCCTTGTAGTTTTCTTATTTATTGGAACAAGGAGGAAATGAAGACAAAAAAGAAAAAGAAGAAGAAAGAAGAAAATGAAAAAGAAGAAAAAGGAGAAAGAAGAGGAAGGAGAAGGAGAAGAAGAGGAAGGAGAAGGGGAAGGATAGGAGGAAGAAGGAGGAGGAGAAGAAGACAAAGAGGAGGAGGAGGAGGAGAAGGAGAAAGAAAAGAAGAAGAAGAGGAAGGGGAAGGGGAAGGAAAAGGAGAAGTGAAAGAGGACGAAGGAGAAGGAGAAGAAGGAGGGGGAGAAGTGAATGCTCCACCTTTTCTAGAAATGTTTATTTTAGAACCAAAGAATCATAGTTTTAGGATTGGAAAGAGCCCTAGAGATCATCCAGTATAACTCTTATTTTATTATTTTTCTATGATGTTTTATCACTGCCATTTTTACATCTCAGAAATTTTCTGCTATATTCTGCCCTTCCCTCCTTCTCTACTTCCAAAAACACAAAAACCAGCAGCCAAACTTGAAAATGTATGCTGCATTCCTCACTTCCCCTCTACCCAAGAATTCTGTGCAACAAAGGTCACTCATGGAACTACTCTGAGTTGAGCTTCCTTTCAATATTGTTTTAATTTACCATATTGTAATCTTTATATTGTTTCCTTGGTTTCATTTTTTCGTTACTCTGCATCATTCATGCAAGTCTTCCTATGTTTGTCTGAATTCCTAATTTTTGTCATTCTTGTGGTTCAATAAGATTCCATTACATTTTTCTTAGCCATTCCCCAATGATGGGCTACCATTTTCTTTTCAGCTTTTTGTTACTATAAAAATTATTGCCATGCTTATTTTATTATATATGGACTTTTATTTCTGTCATTTACCTTTTTGGGGTTATATGTTCAGTAGTATACCTCCATGATAATAGCAATTAGGAAGTAATTTCATTTTTATTCCTGAGGATGTTGCCAAAATGATAATGGTGTAATTTCCTGTGATGCCTTACTCCTGATGACTGAGTTTCCCTTATCTATTCAATAATATGTCTTTTTCTCCCTCCTACAAAATCCTTCTGCACCAGGCAATCCCATCATCTTTTCTAGCCTTACTCTTCATTTGTCATTCTCTCTACTTTCATTTCTGCTTATCCTTCCAGGTTCAGTAGAGATCAAGGGTTCTTAGCATGTTTTTGTGTCATAGACCCTTTGGCATTTTGATGGAAACTATGGAAACTTCTTGGATTTAAATGCATAAAATTACATGGGATTGCAAAGGGATCCAATTATATTGAAATATAGCTGTCAAATAAAACAAACCCAAATTCAAGGACCCCAGATTAAGAACCCCTGGCATAGGTTTATAGAATCTAAGATTTGGGTAAGGCCCATTAGTACAACATGCTATACATCAATTCCTGCTACAAGATTCCTGACAAGTGATCATTCAGATTCTACTTGAAGACCTCCCACCCAAGATGAGTCATTCTATGCATGAACGGCTCTAACTTTCAAGATTTTTTAAAAATTATTCTACTGAGCCAAAATCTCTCTTTCTGCTTCTTTCACTCACTGCTCCAAGTTTTGCTCTATGGGGCCATACAGAACTTGTCATCACATGATCATCCTTCACATATTTGAAGATAATTACATAACTCTTAGGTATGGCCTGGAGAACTTTTCCAGGTGAGACATTCCCAATTCCTTCAACTGATCATTCTGTGATTTGGTTTCACTTCTCCTAACCATCTTATTTACCCTTTCCTGGACCTCTTACAGTTTGACAAGTCCTTCTTAATACATGGCACTCAAAAATGAAAACAACTTTTCAGATGTGGAAAATTTCAGTAGGACTCCCTTATTCTGGACACTGTGTTCTTGTTATTCACCTTAGGATCATACTTTTTTTAGATGCCATGTCGCATTATTGACTCATATTGAATTTACATTCTGCTAAAAACTCCTTCCCCTAACTTTTTTTTAAAACAACAAACAGTATTTAGTCACATGTCTTCCATCCTGTGCCTGTGAAGTTTTTTTTTGTTTGTTACCAAAAGTGTAGTAATTGACACGTAAAGTTGAAGTTGATTAGATTCAGCTCATCCTTTTAAGCTTGCAGAGTTTTTTGAATCCTGGTTTTGTCATTTACTATCTTAGCTTTGTGTTATCACTAAACTTGTTAAGCATTTCATCAATTCCTTCAAACTCTCCCAAAAAGTAGATAAAACTTTGAACAGAATGTGGATGAGAATAGAATCTGTAGTATTCAGTTAGAAAGTTCTCTCTTGCTTGACATTGATCTATTAGCTATAAATCTTTAGGTATGTTCGTTCAACTGGTTCTGAATCCAACTTGTCATCCAGTAAACAGTTCTCCATCTTGTCCAAGAACATGAATTATTCTTGTGTGTTCATCATGTGCTTATGCTTGAAAAGGCACTATTCTAGGTATTGGGATTGTAAAGAAAAAAAGGAACTATTACTACCTTCAGGGAGCTTACATTCAACTGGGTGGATATACAACACGTACACAAATAAATAGACTAAAGGTAATTTGAGAAAGAAGAGAGTGCTAGCCACAAGTGAGGCCAAGAAAGGAAGCTAGGTGATTCAGTGGGTAGAGTGCTGGACGTGGAGTCAGGAAGACCTGAGTTCAAGACCTGCCTCATACATTTAATAACTGTGTGACCCTGAGCAAGAACCTTAACCTCTCTAACTCAGGTTTCATATCGTATTTTATCTCATTAAAATGAAAACATTGGAGGCATTGAGTTCCAAGGTCATTTTCCGCTCTAAATCTATAATCCTATAGAAGTCTTAATAATAATAATATACTATAATATAATAATATAATAACACAAAATGATAAAAATAACACAAAGATATCATGGCAAACATTGTCAAGGCTTTGCTAAAATTCAAGCTTACAATGTCTCGGACACTTCTCCTACCTACCAGCCTAGTAATGTAGGGAAAAAAATGGAAATGAGGTTGGCCTGGCCCATGTGTTCTTGATAAACTCTTGTTACCTCTTAGTGATCACTTTCTTCCTTTCTGTATATGGTATTAAAGCCTGCACATCTTTTCTAGCACCCAGAAATTCTCTTTTCCCTTGACTCCTAATGGATTTTTTTGCAGTTTAATACTTCAATTGTTTGACATCAGTGGTTCCTCAAAAAAAAATATTGTATTTCATTCAACAGAGTATTCATTGAAGTATGGTTATTTAGTAACTAGACGGTACAGTGAATAAAGTGTTGGGCTTGGAGTTAGTTGAAAATTTGGCTGTAGCTGTGTGATGCTGGGCAAATCACTTCATCTCTGCCTCAGTTTCCTCATCTGTAAAATGGGGGTAATAAGAGCACCCACTTCCCAGGGCTGAAGTGGGGATCAAATGAGATAATAATTGCAAAGCTCTTGGCACAGTGCTTGACACATAATAAACACTATATAATATTAGTCATTATATTTAATAGTGACATTATTATTATTTACTTAGCATATTGCTAAGCACCATAGGTGTACAAAAAATAGAATGTGTAATCATAATAACATTGTATATAAATGATCTCATTTGAGATCTTTGTGAAGAACTTATAGATTTTACTATACCACTTTGTAGAGGCTAAACGGTTTGCCCACCCATAGACACACAGTTAGTATGTATCAAAGCCTGGGACTAAACTTACCCCTAATTCTGAGGCTAGCATTCTATTTGTGATGCTGAGTTGTCTCAAAGTGATAGCTGCTTCCCTTAAAGGTCTTACAATTTCATTGCTGATATAGGGCATTCTTGCGGTCAACAGCTGAAATGTTTTCTTAGCAAAGGTACTGGAGTAGTTTGCCATTTCCTTCTCCGGCTCATTTTTCAGATGAGGAAACAGGCAAATAGGGTTGAATGACTTGCCTAGAGTCACATGACTAGCAAGTGTCTGAGGCTGGATTTGAACTGAGGAAGATGAGTCTTCTTGACTTCAGGCTTGGAACTTTTAGGCACTGCACTACCTAGCTGCCAGAATGACATTATAAGGTAATATATGATTGAATACCAAAGTTGGTGGTTTAGACCCTGAATGTCAGTGTAGTTTAAAGACAGCTGAATATGAGTCAGGGTATTCTGGTCTGGATGTGCTCAGACAAACAGAATCCCAATATAGGATTTAGGTAGTCATAAAGGAAGGATGTCTAGAAACAGCATGAGCTCAAAAATCAGATGGAGAATGAAACCAATGTACTCTTGATATAGGGAGGAGCCAGATTGGTTGGAATAAAGAACAAGGTATGCTTTGGAATGGTGAGTATTTGGAGATGTGGATGACCATAGAGTATAAGGTCAAATTATGGATTTATTAAGCTATCTATCCCTTGGATACCAGTTTGAGAAGGCCAGAATTAATTCTGTAAGCAGTGAGAACCCACTGAAAGTTTCTGAGCATCAATGTGACACATTGGAACTGGTCCTTTAGGAAGATTAGATGTGGCAATGTGGTACAGAATGGACTCATGGGGAAGGATATTGGATACAGAGATACCAATTAATCAACTACTATAGAAATCCAGATGTGAAATAGTAGTAAGAATATCATGTTTTAAGGTTCATAAACTGCTTTCCTTACAATAAACCTGTGTAGTATTTAGCTCAAGTATTATTATCTTGAATTTACAGATGAAGAAAAGCTGAAAAACATTAAGTGACTTTGCTGTAGTCACAGGAAGTGTGGGAGCTGAGACTCAAAGCCTAGCTCTACTGATCCCTAGTACTTCACAACATTGTTGCCTCTCATTGATTAGGGCCAAGATGGTAGACATGAGAATGAAAAGGGATGGATTTGAGAGCTATTCCAAAGGTAGATATAATAGGACTTGATGGGGAAGGAGAAGAAGGCATTAAAGATGGCTTCAGGGTTTTTAAGTGGTGACATTATTGATGGGCAGTAATTTGGGGAGCAATGGATGAGATTGGTAAGAAGATACAGAATTTGAAGGGCTGAAAAGATTCCTATTGGAAATGTGGACAGCCTGGAAGTCCAAATCCAATTGTGGATTTGGGAGCGTTCTGTGTGGAAGTGATTGCAGATAACATGGGATCAGGTTAAAAATGTGATAGAAGGTGAAGTGAGCCAGGTCTGAAGGCTGAACTTTGAGATGAAGCTATAATCCAGGGAGGGGCTGAGGAGGAGTCAGTGAAGGAAACAGAAAAGATATGATGGAAAGGGAAGAGGACAATAATTACAGGGTGTTATCACTAAAGCCAAGAGAGGAAAGTTTCAAAAAGGAGAGAGTAGCCAGAGAGGGCACAGATGGAGGGGATTAGCATTAGAGGAGCTAGAGTTCTTCCTCTGAGACTCATGGGAAGGAGAAAGGGAGAGCTGTAGAGGCAGATTTATACAGACAAAGGGAGCTGATGGAGCTTATTATGGTTGACCTGAGGGCAAAGGAGTTCTATGAGAAAAAAAAAATTCTCCACTTTATTGCTGAGGAAACAGGTCACAGCAGGTCAGTTTGCAAAACTTAATTACAGTGAATCAAAAGCTATGAGAGCTAGATTCATAAAATATGCTTCACAAAACATTCAATAGGGTTCAGAAGTCCCTCTGTTGAATTATCATGATTAGTGTGTGTGTGTGTGTGTGTGTGTGTGTGTGTGTGCGCGCGGGCGTGCATTGGGGTTGAAGTCTTGGGAACCCCCTCTTTGGACTGCAAATAGCCTATATCACAAACAGAATTTGCTCTTTAGGAAGGGTTCCTTGGAGTTAGGAATATGTACCCTTTGGGGTACATTATCTAGAGCTAGAGGGAAGTCCATCTAGTGCCAACCCCTCATTTTTATAGATGAGGAAACTGAGGTTAAATGACTTTTCCATGGTGGGTCGTATATATTTTTTTTAAATAAATTTATTTATTTTTAGTTTTCAACACTCACTTCCATAAGTTTTAAATTTTCTCCACTTCCCTCCCCTCTGCCTCCCCAAGACAGCATGCAATCTGATTGGAGATTCTGCATATACATTCTTATTAAACATATTTTCACATTAGACATGTTGTATAGAAGAATTAGAATGAATGGGAGAAACTATGAGAAAGAAAAAACAAAACAAAACAAAAAAAAGAGAGCAAATAGTATGCTTCAATCTGCATTCGTACTCCATAGTTCTGTGTCTGGATGTGGATGGCATTTTCCATCATGAGTCTTTTGGAATTGTTTCAGATCTTTGCATTGCTGAGAAGAGCTAAATCTATCAAAGTTAGTCATCACACACTGTGGTTGTCACTCAGCATCATTTCATATAAGTCCAGGTTTTTCTACAGTCTTCCTGTTTGTCATTTCTTATAGCACAATAGCATTCCATTACATTCATCTACCATGACTTGTTCAGCCATTCCCCAGTTGATGTGCATGCATTCAGTTTCCAGTTCTTGGCCATAACAAAAAGAACTGCTATAAATATTTTTATACATGTGGGTTCTTTTACCATTTTTTATGAACTCTTTGGAATATACCCCTAAGAGTTGTATTGCAGGGTCAAAGGGTTTGCACATTTTTATAGCGCTTTGGGCATATTTCCAAATTGCTCTCCGGAATGGTTGGATCAGTTCACAATTCCACCAACGACTAATTAGTGTTCCAATTTTCCCATATCTTCTCCAACATTTTTCATTTTCCTGTTTTGTCATGTTATCCAAACTGATAGGTGTGATGTGGTACCTCAGAGTTGCTTTTATTTGCTTTTCTGTAATCAATAGTGATTTAGAGCATTTTTTATATGACTATAGTTTTAATTTCTTCATCTGAAAATTGCCTGTTCGTATCCTTTGACCATGGAAGTACATTTCAACACATCAATGTAATCTGTCATATTTTCCTGTTTTATTTGTCTTCCTAGCCTTTCGGAGATCTAAGGGAAATTGTAGACCTGATAATTGAGTTGATTCACATTTCACTTGGTTTTGATTTGTTTTATGTTTTGAGTGACATTTAAACTGGTCAGAATGCCAGCATCATTGCATTACACTACTGTGCAGTATAGATCTGAAGTCATGAGGATGGTGACATCTTGCATTTTGACCATTTAAACACCTTCCTCAATCTCTAATTCCACTCCAACTTTCTTCTTGAGCTCCCAACTGCCTACTGAATACACCTACCTGAATGTTTGGCCAGCACCTCAAACTCAACATGGAATCTTCACGCTCTGAAATTCTAGGGGTCTATGTTCAAAACTGAACTTATTGTCATCTTCTCTAAACCTGCCCTTCCTTCTAACTTCTTTATTTTCTCCTGATATGATTGCCATTCCAATAATCATCTGGGCTTAAAATCTATGGTACTTCCTTCAATCTCTTAACTGTTTTCACTCAGTCACAAAGCCCTGTTGATTCTACCTCCTCAATACTGCTCACAATGACTACTTTCTTTTCATTTCTTCTTTGCTCATCCTAGATCAGGCTATTATTATCCCATGACTGACGGATTCTGCTAGCTTCCTAACTCATGTCCCTAACTACAGCTATCTCATACCTCAATCCATTCTGTATACCATTACCAAATAAATCTTCCTAATGTATCACTTTGATCAAGTTATTTTTCCCTGTTATTTTTTTTAAGGTTTCCTTGCCCTGTAACTCCATATTAAATAAAATCCAAAATGATTTGCCAAGCACTTCGGTATCCTCTATATTCTGAAACCAACCTATAGGACTCCTACAATCTAGCCAAATGAGAGAATCTACCATTCTTGAATTTTTTTTACATTTTTCTCCCTTTCATACGTTTGTTCTTGCTATTATCTCAGTTTGGAATACTTTTCCTCCATGGCATCTATCTGTTAAAGCTCAGATCTCATGTTCCTGCCTCCATGCAGCATTCCCTGATATACCTGCTAGGATAGATCCATTCTTCCTCTGAATTTTTGTGCTACTTTGTACCACTCTCTTGACAACTACTACAATAATGCTTTGTTCTGTAATTGTTCATGTACACATCTTATCTCCTCTACTAACTTATGAATTTCTTGAAGGCATAGACAGTACCAATTATATTTTCACAACTCCCATAAAATTGCCTTGCACATAGTAGATATACATCATGGACTTGTTGAATGAATGAATAAATGAATTTAGGATAGATATCATAGGCTACCAAGGAATAATTCTTGCCAAGTTTGATGGAATTCAAAAAGCATTTATTAAGTACCTACTATATTCAGTGAATGGTGCTAGTAAAAAGAAAAACAAAATGGTCCCTGCTCTTATAGAACTTACAATCTGCTGTGGGTTGAATATTTGTTAGTTTTTAAAATCTCTTCAATTAATATTTGCTGCAGATCCAAAAAATCCAATCCAATAAACATTTATAAAGCACTTATTATGTGTCAGGCATTGTGCTAAGCACTAGGGATAAAATTACTAAAAGAAAGTCAGCCCCTGCCCTCAAGGAGCTTATAATCTAAAGAGGGGAGACAACACAACAAAAGGCACACACTCGGGAAAGGGGAGGGCTCCCCAGCACCAGGGTCATTTTGTGCCATGAAATTGAAACCACGCAGGGCAGCAGTTGCAAAGGGGAACCTGGAAATGAATCTTTTATTTCTTAAAGTGTTTAACCTCTGAGTTATTTATGATAGTTGGAAGAGGCTATTGTAACAGCAAGGACCCGAACATACACAGAAGGGCCTGTTGTACAAGTTTTTTGATCTGCTTTTCTAAAAGAAAAGCAAATTTTGAGGGGTCAACAATCACTTTAATCAAACACATGTATCATTCACTTAGTTCAGGGGAAAAAGTCAGCACCCAGAACTTCAGAGAAAATACAGAGAAATAAAGACCAATAGACAGGGCTTCCAACTCTCTGACCATAAGCAATACATACATCACAGATCACCAGATAGATCCAACTGTCTGATGATTGCATATGTACATAGTTACCAGAGAGAGAGGCACCAACATTTGGGTTTTCAAAGCCAGGAGAGCAGGGCCTCTTTAGCAGCTGCCCAGAATCTTGTCTGGTCAATCAAACACTTCCAATGAGTAAGCCCCAAAGTAAAACCCCACCTCAGAGTCTTTATACACTTTTAGGAGCCAGAGGGAATCACAACCCTTGGGAACCAGTGACTCATTAACAAAAGGTGTGGGCCTTTACAAATCTTCCCTAATCAAACTCCCCTTAATGGGCAGGCCCATTAATGGGTGGGGAAGATCTAATCTAATCTCATTAAAATAATAATGCAAATACACACATTGTTTCTAAGTGAAGACTCTTGATTAATTCAATCAAAGGCAAGGTTCAATCCGAGGTACTTGGTTATACTAAAACAAAAACAGCAAAAGATCCCACTTTGCTTGCCATTCCACATAATCAATTTTTTTTTTTTTTTAATAAGGATGTGCATTATATCCTGTATGGTAGTACTTCTGTTTATGTGTGCCAGGTACTTGGAGAAATCAAGACCAGCACTCAGATCAGTATCCATAAATAGGTAACATCAGTTAATAAATTTGCTCATGAAACATTTTTATTTTCCTATTGTCAGCAGTAATATATTGATTGAACTGAAGTATTTTAAAATTTATTATCATGATTATTTGTTTACTATTAATAAAACATATACTTGAAAATCATAAATAGGTGTGAATCAAATTCAATTTAATTCAAGTCTGGAAGGCTTTTCAGCTTTCAACAATTCTTTATTCATATGTAAATATACTTGGGAGGATAACACACAGCTTTTTGTCAATTTATGTTTTAGGAGAAATTTAATAGCTAGTTGAGAGTAAGAGGTGATAGGGTATAGAATAGGTAGCTGGAGATTGAAGATGGTGAAAAATCTCAAATGGGGAAGGGAGCCAGGGACAAAGAAAAGATGGACATTTCTGTTTTTGGAGGGCCTTGCTCTTGGATTGAGTTGCAGCTGTCTTATCATAATGTCTATGGAAGTCTTTCACTTAAAGTCTTTTACAACAGGATTATTAAGAAGACACTAATTAAGTTACAATGGCTAGAAGGATATTAGACATATTGTGAGGTGAAGTTCAAATCTTGGTTTTTCTACTTATGTCTGGGAGGCATCTCAGCTCAACACATCCAAAACAGAAGTCATCATCTTATCCCCAAAACTCACTCTATTGGAGGCACCATTCTCCTAGGTGTGTAATTGTAATCGTTTTCTGTTATCCTGTATGTCCAATGAGTTGCCACATCTTACTCTTACTATTTCCTCAATATTTCTTCCAGGCAGTTAGATGGTATAGTGGATGGAATGTCAGGTCTGGAGTCAGAAAGATTCATCTTCCTGAGTTCAAATTTAGCGTCAGACACTTACTAGCCATGTGACCCTGGGCAAATCACTTAACTATTTCCCTCAGTTGCCTCATCTGTAAAATGAGTTGAAGAAGGAAACAACAAGCCACTCCAGCATCATTTACCAAAACCACAAATGCACTCACGAAAAGTCAGCCATGACTGCATAACAACCAGCACATGTTAAGCACTTGCTAAGTTCTAGGGATACAAATGCAAGCAAAAAGAGAAAGCTCCTCTCTTCAAAGAGCTTACATTCTAAAGGGGGGAGACAGCTTATGGGATGGAGCTTAAAAAGGGATAAGGAAAAGGCAAGATATTGAAGAAAGGAAGAACTTAAGGGAAGAGCGGAATACAATTCTTTACATGTGGTGGGTCAAGGGCGGAGTATGGTGGAACTATCACTTGTTTTGGTTATCATTCATCTATTAATGCAGGCTGAGATTGTATCAGGGATTTTTTGGTCATTATGTCACACAGCTGATTCGTTGACTTTGTAGCCCACTAAAACCTATATTCCATATATATATATGTATATATAATTTATTTTAACTATTATCCAGCTAGGTCTCCCCCACCCTTACTGTTCTGCTACTTACTACCAATGGGACTTTGGGTACCTTGCTCTCTGGGACTCAGTTGCTTCATTTATTAATTGAGAAGGTTAGTCAGATGACCTTTAAATCTGTAAGTTGCTTAAAAGGACAGAGTTAAAAGTCATGATGCTATCAGGGTCCCAAAAGATCTTGACAAGCTATAAAGATGCTCCAAGTTTAAAGAGATAACATTTAGGCTAATAAGACAACAGATCCAGAGAGCGTAGAGCTCAACTCCCTTGTTTTACAGATGAGGAAACTAAAACTCAAGGAAGTTTGTTCTTGGTCATAAAGAATGTCAGTAGACAAACAATATCAGTGGTGAGATAAGTATAGACTCCTGTTGTTTAATCATTTTTTTCCAGTCATTTCTGACTCTTCATGACACCATTTGGGGTTTTTCTTGGCAAAGATACTGGAGTGGTTTTACCATTTCCTTCTCCTGATCATTTTACAGGTGAGGAAACTGAGGCAAACAGCGTTAAGTAACTTGTCCGGGGTCACCCAGCTAGTAAGTAACTGGGGCCAGATTTGAACTCAAGTCTTCTTTATGCCAGGACTAGTGCTCTATCCAATGAGTCATCCAGCTGCTCCTAAAGTCTTACATGAAGGTTAAAATAATCAGTACACAAGAATTGGATTGGAGAGATATGATTAGTCAACATTTCATGTGAAAAATTCTTGGGGGTTTTAGTGGACTTGTGAAATGGAAGCTAAGGCAATTACTGGATCATGGACTTGGAGCTGGAAGATTCGTCAGAGGTCATCTAATCCTACCCCTTCATTAAACAGATAAGGAAAGAGACAGCCATTGAGATTAAGTGACTTACGCAAAGGCAGACAGGTAAAAAGACACAAAGCTAGGTCCTTGGATTCCAAATCAAGTCTCTCTCCACCATGCCATAGTACCCCTCTGAAGTGGAGCTGCATTTCTTTTTTCATATCATCCTTTGAGTAGACTCAATAGAAAGTTGTATTTTCTTAATGACTTGATAAGTACAAGGACAAGCAATTAATATGATATCTCTAAACTTTCAGGCTTCCTTTACTTTGGTATCAACAGTTCACATTTATCATATGATCATAGATCATAGATTTGAAAGTGGAAAAGAACTTAAAGTCATCTAATTCAACACCCCAATTTTACAGTTGAGGAAACTGAGACCCAAAGTAGATAAATTGTTTGCCTAAAATCACACAGATTGGGCTTTGATGTTTACAAAGTGCTTTCCTTGCACCCAGTTATGGAATGTGCCCTCTCCTTCCTCAAATTGTATTGTACTCATTAATCTGTATAATAGTTGTATTTCACTAGTAGAATGTAAATTTCATGAAGATATTGTTTTTTGTTTCATCTTTGTAGTGCCAGCTCAATGCTTTGTATGTTGAAGGTGCTTAATAAATGCTTGTTGACTTGACTTGAATGAAGGTCAGATTGAATTAAGGCAAAAATACTTACCATGATGCCAGTGAATGTGTCAATGGTGGGATAAGTATAAACTCTCACACACAGGTTAAAATAATTAACTGCACAAGTATAGGATGGGAGGGATATGGATGGTCAACATTGCATGTACCAAACATCTGGAAGCAAAAAAGAAAAACAGCCCCTGCCCTTGAGGAGATTATATTCCAAATGAGGGAAAGAAAATGGAATGGAGTCTAGAAAGATAAATGGAGGTTTAAGTCTATTTGAGCATCAGTTTCATTATCTGTAATAATAAATACTATATTGAAGAAGCATTATGAAGATTGAATAAGTTAGTGTATATAAAATACTCACAAACTTCATAAGCACTATATTAATTTTAGTTGTATTTAAGATTTATGGACCTTAATGATTTGGATACATTATGAACTTTCTCTTTTAACCTACATGTATAATGGGTCATCACAAGAATGGGCTGGTCAAAGATATGGGCTGCTACTATCTTGTACTTTGATATTTTTTATTTTCATGAAATATTCCACAAATGCCAGCTACTATTGCTGCTAAAATAATAACAATTATTATTAGTACCAAATCACATATATATACATATATACACACACATACACGTATATATCATATATATATATATATATATATATATATATATATATATATATATATATATATATATTTACACCAGAAAGTAAAAATAAGGCAAAACATCATTGTATCATATACTTTGGTTACACCAGTTGGCAGTCCTAGAGGTGGAGTGATTTAAGTTAAAAGAATCTTCATAGCACCATGAACACAGTAGGTCTTCAACAAATGACTACTTTTTTGTTGATAGTAGGATGGATTTTTGAAACAAAATACTATTTTTGGAACATTAAAATTAAGGATAAGTAAACCTGAAAAAAGTTTTAGTCTTTGGGAGCCCTCCAGCAGAATGTGGAAAACAAAATTCTCCAAAATTATGTGTAGGAAGGGGGAAAGAGAGCCCGGTTACTTAGTTACATTGGGCCATCAGGCATATGTATAATGTGTTTAGTACAATTGTTTCTTGCAGAAAGAGGCACCTCAAGGTAGAGGGTTTTTTTTTTTTTTAAATTTTATTTTAATTAATTAATTAATTAATTTTTTTTTTTACATTCATTTTCACAAATTTTTGGGTTCCAAATTTTCTCCCCTTTTATCCCCTCCCCCCACCCAAATACCCCAAGCAATCTAATTTTCCCTATCTCCAATCTGCCCTCTCTTCTGTCATCTCTCCCTTCTCTTGTCTCCATCTTCTCTTTTCTCCTGTAGGGCCAGATGACTTTCTATTCCTCCTTAACTGTATGTCTTCTTTCCTAGTTGCAACAACAATACTAAACAGTTGTTCCTAAAACTTTGAGTTCCAAATTCTCCCCATCCCTCCCTCCCCACCCATTCTCTTTGGGACAGCAGGCAATTCAATATAGGCCATATCTGTGTAGTTTTGCCAATGACCTCCCTGATAGTCATGTTGTGTAAGACTAACTGGATTACCATCCCTCCTAACCTGCCCCTCATTGTTTCTCTTCTGTCTTTTGATCCTGTCCCTCCCCAAGTGTTGACTTCAAATTGCTCCCTCCTCCCTTTGCCCTCCCTTCCATCATCCCCCCCCTTGCAATATCTCTTTCTCCCCCACTTTCTTATACTGTAAGATAGGTTTTCATACCAAAATGAGTGTGCATTTCACTCCTTCGTTTAGTCAAATGTGATGAGGGTAAACTTCTTGTTTTTTTTTTTTTTCCTCAGCTCTCCTCTTTTTCCCTCCACTAAAAAAAACTCCTACCTGCCTCTTAAATGGCATATAATTACCCCCTTCCATTTCCCCCTCTTTCCTACCACTACATTTCTCTCTCACCATTTACCTTAATTTCTTTTAAGGTATGGTCCCATCCTATTCAGTTCAATCTGTGCTCTCTATCTCTGTATGTGTGTGCATGTGTGTATGTGTGTGCATGCGTGTACATGTGTATGTGTGGTCCCACCAACTACCCAGATACTGAAAAGTTTTAAGAGTTACAAATATTGTCTTTCCATGTAGGAATGTAAACAGTTCACTCATGGTAAGTCCCTTAAGACTTCTCTTTGCTGTTTACTTTTTCATGCTTCTTCTCATTCTTGTGTTTGAAAGTCAAATTTTCTTTTCAGCTCTGGTTTTTTCATCAAGAATGATTGAAAGTCCTCTGTTTCATTGAAAGACCATATTTTCCCTTGAAGTATTATACTCAGTTTAGCTGGGTAGGTGATTCTTGGTTTGAGTCCTAGTTCCTTTGCCTTCTGGAATATCCTACTCCACGCCCTTCGATCCCTTAATGTAGAAGCTGCTAGATCTTGAGTTATCCTGATTGTATTTCCACAGTACTGGAATTGTTTCTTTCTAGCTGCTTGCAAGATTTTTTCCTTGAGCTGGGAGTTCTGGAATTTGGCCACAATGTTCCTAGGAGTTTCTCTTTTTGGATCTCTTTCAGGTGGTGATCGATGGATTCTTTCAATACTTATTTTGCCCTCTGGTTCTAGAATGTCAGGGCAGTTTTCCTCGATAATTTCATGGAAGATGATGTCTAGGCTCTTTTTTTGATCATGAGTTTCAGGTAGTCCCATAATTTTTAAATTGTCTCTCCTGGATCTATTTTCCAGGTCAGTTGTTTTTCCCATGAGATATTTCACATTCTCTTCCATTTTTTCATTCTTTTGGTTTTGTTTGGTGATTTCTTGGTTTCTCATAAAGTCATTAGACTCCATCTGTTCCATTCTAATTTTGAGAGAGCTATTAAATTTAGTGAGCTTTTGAGCCTCTTTTTCCATTTGGCTCATTCTGCTTTTGAAAGCATTCTTCTCCTCATTGGCTTTTTGAACCTCCTTTGCCAATTGGGTGAGCCTATTTTTCAAGGTGTTAATTTCCTCAGCATTTTTTGGGTCTCCTTTACCAAGGTATTGACCTGTTTTTCATACTTTTGTTGCATCTCTGACATTTCTCTTCCCAGTTTTTCCTCCACCAGTCTAACTTGCTTTTCAAAATCCTTTTTGAGCTGTTCCAGGGCCTGAGCCCACCCACCACCCCCCTGGGGTGTCTGGGGTACTGAGGCCCCACCCTCCACGTCTTTCCCTGATGGCAAGAATATGTCCTCATCTTCGTCAGATCCGAAGGTCGGGATCATTTGCATTTGTTGGAAAAAACTCTCTAAAGTCTTATTTTTCTTCCCTTTTCTAGGCATTTTCCCAGCCAGTTACTTGACTTCTGAGATTCCTTTCCACCCCCGCCTGGATCCGCCCAGCTAGTGCTTGGCCTCTGAGATTTAAATGGGCTTTCCTCCTGCCGGCTGTCAATCAGTGAGCTTTAGTTCAGGTGCTTGGGTGGGGCCAGGGCTGCCTCCGAGACTGATCCCTCGGGGGCTTTATGCAGAGACTTTCAGGAATGGAACGGGTGGGGGTGGGGTGGGGGGCCCGCCTCCCAAATCCCGCTCCCTTGGGGGCTTTAAGCAGAAGCCTTCAGTAACAGAGCGGGGTGGGGGCACGGCCATCTCCCATGCTCAGCTCTGTCCGGTTTTATGCGGGAATCTTCTGTAATGAAGATCCTGCCTGCCGCTGGGGGATTCCTGGGTCCCGGGCCGCTGCCGCCTCAGCCGTCGCCCACACCTCTGCCTCCGCCGCTTCCTGCCCCCGTCCCCGCTGCCGCCGCTTCCTCCCGAGGGGGCCTGAGTCACAGAGACGCCCCACTTCCCCTCTCCTTCAGCCCGGCTTTCTTTCTCACTGACCTGTAGCTTCTGTGGGCGGAGGGACTTTCCCGGCTGCTGGAGCTTCCGTCTCTGAAGCCTGCTCGGATCAGCTTCTCTGCGGCCCCGGCCAGGGCAGCGCTGGGGGTCGGGTTTACTTTCCGGGGGCGCCGGACCCTGGGGACGGGTCTTCAGGGCTCCCTGGAACGGAAATCTCTTCCACTCTGCTTCTGCACACCTTGTATTCACCCAGAAGCTATGGGGGACTCTTTTTACATTAATTCTATGGGCTTTGGTTTCGGAGCTCGTAAACGTGCGTCCTTCTACTCCGCCATCTTGGCTCCGCCCCAAGGTAGAGGGTTTTAGTAAAACCAAATAGTTCTGGGTGGCAGTTCGGATTATGGGCTGAACATGTTACTCTCTGTTGTCTCTAAAATTCAGAAGGTGGATCCAAGGGCTTTAGGGGTGGCTGGTAATGAATTCAGGGCAGAGTTTTACCTAGCAGACTGGGCAAATCTCCATTATGCTGGACCCTAGAGCAAGTGTCTGAACAGGATAAGCCACTTTACCGCTTCCCTTTTTCATCCCCTAATAGCACAGGGCATGTAAGTCTTCCTAAAAGTCAATGGGAAAAAATGCCTGTTTATTCTCTTCAATGGCTGAACTCTTTATAGATATGGAAAAGCAGTGTTAAAGAATATCATGACATCGAGGCAAAAATAAACCCAAGAGATTACAATAACATAATTAAAATTATCTTTGGTCAAGGGAGAGGTTTATGTCTGTGACGGACTCTGCAATATTTTTGTACCATGTGTGAGAAAACTTATAAGAAGAGAAAGTGTTTGATTTCTTCTGGTTCTCATGTAACATGTCTAGTTTTGGACAGAAATAATTTTAATTTCTAAAGTCAGAGAGAATTGACATCAGTATAAATGATTGAACCTAGTTTGTACTGATCAATTTCTGAAGTCAAATTAATTTTCTTTCTGCATATTTGTTGAATTCTTCTTGATGATCATTAACTTCATATTACATAAATCAAAGCAACAGAAGTACTTATGCAGGGGACCTATGCTTGGGGACTCATACTCCTTGTTTCAAAGCCTTTTCGGGTATGCAATCCTTGGGAAAAAGCATGCAAGTCCTCAGGTATTTCATCAGCCTTTGCTGTGCTATTTTATCTCTTTGTGGTACTTTCAGAAGAAAGGGGAAGAGTATAATAGACATTTTCAAAGAGAAAATTTTTTTTAAATTAAAAAGTATAATTCATTACCATAGATTTCCCCTCCCTCTACCCAAGTTTTTTATAGGACAGTCAGATAAAGCTTATATTGGAAAGTAACTTTATATGGATAACTAATAGTGAAGCTGACAATTCAATTAAATTTAATTCAAAAGCATTTATTAAACATTTAATATCTGAAAAGCCCTGTACTAGGTGCACAGTCCTTGCTGCCAAGGAACTTACCTTCTTCTTTGGAAACACAGGCGTACATAGATGAGTAAATACAAAGAAATTTGGAAGGGCAATAACCGACATGGTGGGTGGAACTTTAAACCTTGCCACACTGAGTGAGAGGGTTTGATTTCCATCTCTGACACTGGGGTAAGGTGGGGGCAAGAGGAAGAGGAGGAGGAGGCAAGAGAAAGTAATTCTCCAAAAGTAGTTTTTAAAAGATTTGAGAACCAAAGAAAAATGACTGGCAGGGGGTAGGGAGAAGAAAAAGAGGAGGGGAAATCTGGAACCTGAGCTATGAAAGAAGCTAGAGATTCCAAGAGCTAGGAATGAGCAGGGAGAATATTCCAAGTACGAGTGACAAGATGTACTCCCTTCAAAGAGGGGAGATATAATGTCAGGGAACATACAGGGAACAAGTAAACCTGTTTGATTAAGATGTAGAATGCATGTGGGAGAGACATGTGAAGTAAATCTGGAAAGATGGCCTAAAACTAGATTGTGAAAGACTTTCAATGCCAATCTGAGACATTTTAATTTTAACCTAGAGGCAACAGAGAGCCGCAAAGCATCTTAAGTAGGAGAGAGACATCATCACATCTATGCTTTAGGAATATCAAGTAATGAGCTTTTTGGAGGAGAAAGGATTGGTAAGGGCAGAGACTGGAAAGAGAAGTCAATTGTGAAAGTCTATAATCATATCGCTTATCTTGGCCACATTAAAGTTGAATGATTGGGCAAATTACTTCTGCATGTGAAATAATTTTTATAGGTCATTCATGTAGATACCTCTTTCTAGAAGGGAAATATCTTTTTGGTCAAAAAAATCTAAATTAAGGAACTCAGATTTTTCTAATAACGCTGGTATATGAGCTCACCTCATTGAGTATACAAAACCACATTGTGGGCAGCTTGTATTTAGAAATAGCTTTCTTGTTCAGGCATGACTTAACATTATTTCCTCTAGATTGTAAAATAATAAAATGGAGGAAGCTGTTCTGTCTCTGCTACTAACCAAACATACATTCTTGGAGAAGGTACTTTGTTTCTCTGTGCCTCAGTTTCTTTATTTGTAAAAGGAGGAAGTAGGCTAGATGAGCTAGCTCCAAGTCTCTCCTAGTTCTAATAGTTTTATTCGTTGAATCTATGTAGGGTTGGTCTTGGTAACATAGTGAATTAAAGTCCAACTCCCAACACCAGACTGTCTTTTCCCTTTTATTTCTCTGGAGGATCCTTCCATTCTTTCCACTTTCAGGTACTTCTTGTCTTGCTACCCATCAAAATATTTGGAAAGGAACTAGGTGTCAATTACTTAGATCTTACATGTGACTTCTAAAGTTCTATTACTATCTCTACCTGCCACTATCTAGCTATGTGGTCTTAGGCAGGTACAGTCATCATTCTGGACTTCAAGTTTCCTTACTATATATAAAACAAGGATAATAACATTTTTCCTGCCTGCCTCACAGGTTTGTAATAAGGATGAAAGGAAATCATAGATATGAAAGTGGCTTGTAAACTGTAAAACTATTTGTTTTAAACATGGCACAGAGGGAAATGTGATTAATATCAATGCACTGGACCTGAGTTCAAATCCTGACTCCTCCACTTCATAGTTTTGAGAGACTGGGTAAGTTACTTAAATTCTCTGGGCCTCAGATTCTTCATTTATAAAATGAATTGTCTAGATGACCTATGAGGTCTCTTCCAGCTTTAGATCTGTGACCTTATGATGAACAGAGGTAATGTATCATCATTTTACTAATGTAAGCCAATGTACTCCCTTTGCAAGAGATGTCTATAGTTCTATCCTTTGCCTCCCTAGAGACAAAGGGTGTTGTCTCCCTTTAAAGAAATTTCAAGTGCCAACTGAGTTTGGGGGGGAGATAACTTTTTGGGATAGGGATCCTTTTACTGAGACCCCCTCAATTGTACTGTACAAGAGATGTTTTACCGTGCTCATGAATATGGCTGGACTTGCTAGTAGGCACAGAAATTAGACCATTGGAAATGAATTCTCATATTCTCAAGTGAGAAATTTCCTGATGGGAGAATAGACAGTGCTCAGTTTTGTTGGAGATGGACTATGGATTTGCTGAGTATTTGTGGCAAATATCTAAGTTCTTATTAGCTAGCTGGTAAGAAGCTGCCAAGTAGTTTTTCATCTTTCTTTCTTTTTCAGTCAAACAGAAGTTTGAAGGAAAAGACATATGAAGTTGCTTCTTCCCCTCTCCGTGCCTTGGTTCAGATGCCATTTAAAAACAAAATACTAAACATGGCACCCTAACAACAACTGAAATAAGTCAGAAAGAGAAAACACCAGGCAAGCCAGTCATTTGACATCAAGTATGTTTTAAAAATCAGTTGGTTGACTAAATCTTCCATTTGGTAATAAGTTGATTTAGTATGATAGAGACATAGGCTTGATTACTCTTGCCTTCCCTTCTGGGAAAGGGTGAATCAGACAGAGAAGACATTTAAAGAGGAGGAGGGTAGGGCTGGCACAAGCTGATTAATCTGAGAGCTGATGCTTTCCATTTCCAGCATTAAGGGGAAAGCAGAGAGAAATTGACTGAATAGGAAAGCTAAACCATTCTATTTTATTTGAAGCATTATGAATTCCTGAAATTTCATGCAAGCTAAGATTTACAGATAAGCAATAAAGAGCATATGAAAAACAATGACAAAATCATAGAATTTGAAAGTTGGAAGAGAGCTCAGTGGCCAACTGTTCCAGCATGAAAACAATCTCCAGTATAACATGTACAACAAGTGGTATAGTTTCTGTTTAAAGACCAAGAAGGGAGAACGCACCACCTCCTGGGAAATACTTTTGACAGCTGTAATCATGAGAAGGAAGATAATAAGCATTTATTAAGCACCTACTATATACCTATAAAAGAAAAGGAAATAAGGTTAGTCTGGTATGACCTCTTCTTGATGAAGCTGTACAGGTTCTTTCTAATCACGACTTCCCTTTCTAGTTGTTCACCAACCTTCTCTTTAATGATCCGTTCTGGGATTTCTCAAGAATAGGAGTCAATCCCTCTGGTGGAAAGTTTGCACACTCTTTTCTATTCCCTTTTCCCTTAAAAAAATGGGAACTGGCACTTCTCTTGTCTTAAAATGTAACTCCCATTTCCCATGTTTCAAATATCCCTGAGAGTGGCTCAGCAATCACGTCTGCTAGTTGTTTGACTATTCAAAGATGCATGTAGTTCATTTGGACCAGGTGTCTTTCATCAGGAGCAGCTAAATGCTCTCCTACCACCTCCTTTCTTATTTTGGTAATCAAGATAACCCTCATTCTGTCAGGCATTTTTGTTCCAGTGATCATTCTCCTTGACAGAGAAAATAGAAAAACAGAAAATAGAAGCAAAATAAAAATTGAGCAATATTTTTTCCTGCTGTCTCTCCGTCTCTGACTCTCTATCTCTCCTCCTTCCTTCCTCTCTTCTCCTCTGTCTCTCCTCCTTCCTTTCTCTCTTCTCCCTCCCTCTCTCTTCTTTCTCTCTCATCCTTGTCCATGCCCTCTCCACCACTCACATAGCCATCATGCTGGTTCAGATCTCCATCACTTCTCATTTAGTCTATTGTAATAGTCTCCTAACTGTTCTTCTCTCTCCATTTTCTCCCCTCTCAAGCATAGTCCTGATCATGTTGTTTGCCAGCTCAAAAGCTCCAATAATTCTCTATTGTCTCTGAGAAAGCAAACCTGCAATGTTCCTGCTCTGGCATTTAAAAAACATCTTACAGTCTGGCTCCAGCTCACCTTTCCAGCCTTCTTGTATATTACTCTCCGTCATGCACTCTTTGCTCTATCCAAATTTGCTGTGTACATCACATGGCATCTCTCATGTTCATGTTTCAGCACAGGTTGTTTCTCATGCTTGGAATGTATTCTCCACCTCCATCTCTTAGAATCTCTAGTTACCTTTAAGACTCAGTTAAAGTGCCACTTCATGTACTCTGTTCCTCCCCTAGTTGTGAGTGCTATCTTTCCCCCAAATTACTTTTTATTTATTTTATATTTACTTGACTTCATACAAGGTATTTTCCCTGATAGAATGTAAGTACCTTGAGGTCAGGGAGTCTCATTCTTGTTTTTTCGTACCCCTAGAGGCTAGCAATGTGCTTTGTGTATATTGTGCTTGATAAATACTTGTTGGATAAATGAAAGAATAAATGAATTAAATTTGGATTGACAGAGATGAAAGGGGATAGTATAAACCAAGACATGTAGTTGGGATCTCATATTATGTTTGTGTTATGGTACATAGAGATTTTTGGATAAAGTGGGGAGCACATACAAGGAAATAGGGGAAGACTAGATGGGGAAAACCAGACTGTGGAAACTCTTGAATGTCAGATTCAGAAGTTTGGAATTTATCCCAAAGGAAATGAGTAGACACTGATTAAATCTACCCAATCATCTCACTTAGGCATTATCTCACCATGCCCAAAGAAACACAAATAACACCACTCTAAAATACTTAAGAGTCTAAGGTAACTTCTGGAAAAGTTTGTATTTTGCGTGGTTTTACAATCGTATAAGGTAGAGAGGAGAAAGTAGTTTTTTCAACACCTCCCTTTTTATGTAAGTATTCAAAAAAGTCTATTATGACAAAAAAACCCACTTTTCCTTTTATTTTTTCTGAAATTCAAGTCAAACCCACAAAGCTATTTGATGCTTATAAAAGTGATGAGCAAGGATTCTCTATCAGATTCTATAGGGTCATAGATTGCTTTGCAGACTCATCTGTAAAAATTAAACCTGTTCTGGCCTCCCAAGGGAGCTGTGGCTCTCCTTTAGGAGGGTTTCTTCCAATTATTTGTAGCACCATTTGAACCAATCCTGAATCAGTTAACATATTCAAATTGTTTCATGTATTTATAGACCCCTAAAACAATCATTTTGGCCTCACTTTCAGAAGGCTTAGAATAGATCCTTTAAAAAAAAGGCAACCCTTACGCATTCTCCTGATTTTTAGAATGTTTTTACGTAATGATAACTGAACATTTAATTTTACCAATGAACAGGCAACAATAGCCTAGCAGGAAATTAAGACCTTGGTCATTGGTGATGGGCCAGTCAGCTCAGGAGTCTTACTGGCTTACCTTCTCTTTCAATATATTAAAAAATTATTTTTATTGATGCTTCTTAATTTTACATCACTTTGATTTCTTAACATATCCCTCTCCTCCTCTCTACCAAGATATTCATCTTCTGGAACAAGAAATAAAGAGGAAAAAAACCACTCAAACCAAACGAATCACACTCATTAAGTCTTATATAGAACATTTTACTCCTTGCCCCCAAGTTTTGCAAAGAAGGGAGGAAGGTGTCCTCATAGCTCTTTTGGAGGTCAGACTTGGCCATTAATAATATTAATAATCTTAATTAGCACTTGTATACTGCTTTAATTTTTGCAAGGCATTTTATGTATATTATTTCATTTACTCCTCACAACAAACTTATGAAGTAGATGCTATTATTATCTCCATTCTAATAACAAGGAAACTAGAGTTGTGCAGTGTAACACAATGAATAAATATATGAGACAGGATTTGAAATCTTGTCTTCATGACTCCACGTCCAGCCCTGTAGCCATTATATTACTTAACTCCCCCATTATAATTCTACAATGTTCAGTTTCAGTTTGTTATTCTTTTCATTTACCTTGATCCAGTTATTGTGTATAATTTTCCTGGTTCTTCTTACATCACTTTGCATCAGCTCAAAAAAGGATTCCCATTTCTCCTTGTATTCTTCCCATATATCATTTCTTATGGCACAGTAAGATTTCATTACATTCATGTACTACAATTTATTTATATCTCTCAAATGAATGTGCTCTGTGGTTATGTTGATGAGATATAAATATAGCTTCAAGAGCACGAATATCCAAGGTCCTCCCAGAACTTGGTCTTCTAGGATGATCTAAAAAGTTTTCATGATGATGATGGTCATGAAACCCCTGAAAAGACTGAGGAGCTCCTCATCAAGATCTCTATTAAGAATAGAGCCAATATCCTTTGAATTAGAGACTTCATTACTGGGCTTATGCCTTAAGGAAGTCATTGATTAGAAGAAAGCAGTCATATCCTCCAAAATATTTATAGCAGTACTTTTTATGATAGCTAAGTGTTGGATGATCCTCAACTGGGGAATGACTAAACAAATTGTGGTACATGAATGTAATGGAATATTATTTGTGCTGTAAGAAATGATATATTGTGATACAGAGAAGTATGGAAAGAAGTAAGCAGAACCAAGAAAACAATACACACAGTGACTATAATAATGTAAAAGGAAAGAATAATTACACACCAAAAAATCAAAAGTTAATGTAACAAAATTTACAAAATGTAACTCAAAATGAAAAGAAACAAGAAGATACTCCAAACCTATCCCTTTGTGGAGGTGGGAGATTCACTGGAGCTACACGTTGCATATGTTTTTGGACTTTTCAATATGTTGATCAGTTGTACTGATTTTATCCTTTCTAAAAAACATACTATTTATAAGTGAAATGGCTCTCTGGAAAGGGGAAAGATACTTGTGGTAACCATAGTGATATATGAAACAGAAAGTATCAGTAAAAACTTATTTTAAAAAAAATAGGGCCAGTAGCTCTCTATGTTGCCTAGTTAAAAAGGGGAAGATAGGGATAACATGATCTCTTAGCGTCCTTTTTTTAGATCCTTTGTTTCAGTGGCAAAGTAGCATACTAGAGAGAGTCCTAGAGACTTTTAAATAAGCATTTATTTTTTCTGTGTTGTTGTTCAGTAATTTTTTTAGTCATGTCCAACTCTTCGTGACTCCATGTAGGCTTTTTTTGGCAGATACTGGAGTGGTTTGCCATTTCCTTCTCCAGCTCATTTTACAGATGAGGTAAGTGAAGCAGTTAAAGAATTTGTGCAGAGGAAGTATCTGAGGCTGGATTTCAACTCAGAAATATGAGTTTTCCTGACTATCCATTGTGCCACCTAACTGTACTCTTCCACCCCCCAGCCTTTAAAAATAGTTCTACTATTTAATCTAAAAAAAAACTTCACAAAAGTACAGGTGCCAGGAAGGGTAGTTTTTGTTTGAAATTAATTAGTCTAGGGCTTAGCCCACAAAGACTTAATGAAAGTTATTGACTAATTCCATCCACCTCCACTAAGGATGTGACAACATAACAAGAGGAGAGAATATTTCAAAAACAGCTTTAGACCCTCCTACCCAAGTCACCCTAGTAAAGACTTTTCCCCTCCCAGCTGAAATCTCCACACTCCCAACCTTTACCCTAGTGCCCGCCAGTGGATAAAGGTATTTTGTTAAGGATAGAAATCTATAAGGTTCTAAAGCCCATGTGCAATGTTTCACAATGAAGTGCCCTACATATTTTTGTTACCTACTATACTGTATCAGTATACTGTATCACCATGGCACACTTATAGAATATGCATCTTAGAAAGAGAGAGACAGGGAAGTGGCAAAAAAGGAAAATACTCTGGGGTTAGTGATTGCATCTCTTTAGGGAGAGGAAACTCTGCTACAGAACAGGGTAGTCCCAGCCCTCATAATCAGGAAGATCTGAGTTCAAGGTTTACCTCTAGCTATGTGACTCTGGGCAAATCACTTGATCTCTCAATTCCTGGCAAGTCCAATACCATAAGTTCAAGAGCATATTGGTTCTGACCTGCCTTGGTAGAGGATATTTCTTCACTAGCATTTTTATATTTTTTAATATACCAATGAATAATGATAAGTAGCATTTATTTGGCACTTTAAAGCACTTTACAGATGTGACCTCGTTTGATCCTTACATCAACCCTGTGAGATAGATGATACTATTATCCCCATTTGATAGATTAGGAAACTGAGGCTGAGGGGTTAAGTGACTTTTCCAGGGTTACACAGCCAGCAAGTGTTTCAGTCAGGGTTTGAATCCATATCCAGCATGTTGTCTATCCCCTACATCACCCAGTTGACATCCTGGCTCCAGATGAAAACAAAAAACCAACCAAACAAACTAGTTAATCCTGAGGTGACAAGTGTGGTATCTCTTCCAGGGATGCTAGTTTCAGCAGTACTGACAGTGCAAAAAATAAATTAAAGCAAGCAATCCATTTTTTTGGTCTTTTTAAAAAAATGAATATTAATTTATTTAAGGTTGACCAAAGAATAAAATACCAAATGTCTTTAAATACAGTTTAATTCTTTCATGTCTAGCTGTCAGGTTTCCAGTTGAAGAATTATTGTATTGGTGTACACTTTAAAAGTCAGGTCAAAACAATTAGTAACCAGCTCTCTCAATCCCTCCCTAAACTCCATTAGCAGTTTTCAGCTTCAATTAAGCACAACAGGCATCCCAAACAGGGTGGAAACCTTGGCATTCAGGACCGTATTGATCAAACATAACATAATGCAGGGCAGATCCTGGCTTTAGAGTGGAAGCATTCCACTCTAAAGCAGAAAGTGACTCTTTAAGTCTGTTAGCCTGTTCACCTTATAAACCATTCCCACCATCAACTAAGTATTCTAGATTTACGCCAACAAAAAAAAAAAAAGAGTCATCCTTATTGAAGGTCTATTTATTTTGTGGGGAATAAATTTTAGTGCAAAAGCTCAGATTTTAAGTTTACTCATCCTGTTCTAAATAAATGCTATCTTTTCCTTCCCAGACAAGATTTTGGTCAAACAGCCACCTTGGCTATTGGTGGATAATCATGAAGTGGCAACCCTTTCCTGTAACTACATCTGTGATAAAACTCCAACAGAATTTCGAGCTTCACTCCAAAAGGGAACGAACAGTGCCCTTGAAGTCTGTTTTGTGTATGTAAATGGAACCCATAAGCCCTTGCTTTCTTCAACTGAGGACTTTGACTGCTCCGTGAATTTTGATAATAAAACAGTGAAATTTCTACTCCAGAATATGAGTATCAACCAAACAGATATTTACTTCTGTAAAATTGAATTCATGTATCCTCCTCCATATCTCTCCAATGAAAAGAGCAATGGAACCATCATTTTTGTGAAAGGTATAACATAACTCTGAAAGTGTAACTCAGTATTCTTATGTCAGCCTAGGTTTCTTCAAAGGAAGAACATTGGCCTCTTTTTGACTGAGGAACTGGATGGAAGGAAGGATGAGCTCTATTTGTGTTTAATCCACTGACTTGGGCCCTTAATCCTCCTGTACCAGCCTCTTCCTTGGCAAAAATACCTTCTACTGAGATGTGGAAAAAAAAACATTCTGGTCTATGAGTCAGGAGGTCTATATTCTAGCTGCTAATATCTAGTTGTGTGATTTCTGCAAGTAGTTTATTTAAGGCTTCAGTTTCCTTGGTTATGAAAAATAGTATTAGACTAGATGGTCTCTAAGGCCACTCTTATAAATTTCAATGACATTTTGAATGGTACAGAGCCTAACTGGAACGTCTACTCAAAAAGAGTGGTATAGTGTTATGGGAAGAGCACTGCATTAAAATTTCACTGTTGATTGATAACTAGCCATGCGATATTGGATAAGGTACTTAATCACTCTGCATCTCATTTGCTTTATCTGTAAAATGAAGTCAATGAATTGGATGATTGCTAGAATTGGGTTCTTGTATGGAATAAAATAAATCAGTTTCTGAGACTTTAGATTCCAAAAGAATACTGGACTTGGAATCAGGAGACAGCTTCAAATCCTAGGTCTGACATTTCTTAACTGTATGATCATTGGGTAAATCGTTTAATTCTATGGATCCTCAGTTTTCCCATTTGTAAAATGGCCATAATAATACTACTTCCACCATCTACTACTCAAGGTTGTGTAGAATTAAGATTATGAACCTTTTCATGCTGTATAAATGTGGCCAACAATTATTTGCTATGCATTTTAAAGACGTAGACCCTTTCTTTTCAGAATTCTAATTAAAAAATGAATATCATATTTTGCTATTTCTCAGTATTGTACCTGTAGACACGATGTCAATTTTAGCTTTATTTCTCTCCTCTATCAAGGAAGAGATGTTGCTAGAAACAGATAGTAACCTGGACAAGAGGACTTTGTTGGCTTATTCTGGTACAGTAAATTTGGTGAGCAAAACCAAACAGGAAATACAATCAAATAACATTCAAGTTATTTCATTTGTTGAGTCCTGTTGCAGTTTTAAACATCACTTTCTTATTACTGCCTAATTACACATAAGAAATGTTACAATTAAATTGAGCCTAAGGTAAAAAATAATTGTTTGGTTTTTACATGTGAAATCATGCCCTAATACCATTAATTGGTTCTGAGAAAGCGTGGGATTAGATGACACAGCATTACATGGGGTAGGTAGTGTCACAGGAAACAATATCTTGGCGCATTGATCAAATGACATTTCAGCAGTAGTTTTATGATATTATTCTGGAATTTGATTATAACTTATTATATAACATGACATAAAATAATATGGGTATGGGCACTATTATGAATAGTATGCCTCTACCACTAATATAGAAGCTCTTAATATTTGCCTCAAAACCAGTGACTAACTGGTTTTTATAACTAAGTTATAAAATTAAAAGATGAAAAAGAAGACCAAACAGAAGCTTAAAATTTAAAAAACTCATTCCATCTGGATAAGACACATTATGTTCACCTTTTCTTATTTCTAAATTAAACATTTTACAGCCTTTCAAGTCCAGTTCCATCAGTTTAAAGAGAGGACTTGTCCAAGGATATATGGTGATGTGAATAAGTGGCAGAGCAGGGGATTGTATTCTTGTTTCCATGGAGATATTTCAGAATTGGAGAAGGAAATGGCAAAGCACCAGTGTCTTTCCCGAGAAAACCCCCGGACAGCATGACCCATGGAGTCACAAAGAGTTGAACGTGACTGAATAGCTACAACTACAGCATTTCAGAATAAAATTTTTAGGCAAGGTCACCTGTCAAGGCTTAGCTCCAAATTTCAGTGCTGTAATCCTATGGCTCTGTGATCTACCAAAACTGCATTCATTCTTTCAGATTGCCTGCGATTCTCTCCTTAGAATCAAAGAATGTTCAGATTGGAAGGGACCTTTATCATTATGTAGTCTCTTCCCCAATTTTTTTCAGGTGAGGAAACTGAGGTCCCAGAACATCACTTTTGCTTAACTATAGTAGAGTTAGCACTTTCCATTATATAGTGTCCTGATAAGCAAATCCTGAAAATATTAATGCTGTTCAGGATAGAGTTTATGGAGAAGAAAGGTTCCAAATTATATTTAGATATGTGGGGTTCTGGCAGACTCTGAGATAATTTAACTTATGGAGAGCTCTTGCCTTAGGTCACACAACCAATTCCCTTAGATTTTCATCCTGAGTTCCAGCAATGACTAATACCTGATACCAAAGAGGATGCTCACACGCTCTGTAACAGTTGTCTGGGACCTTCTGGGTGCTGCTGTTTTTCTCTATCCTTCCTGCTGTGATGTTGTGAAAGCAGAGAATGAGTTCAAATGCCACTCCTTAACGATTCTGACCCACTGTTTTCTCTCTCTTTCAGAGAAGGAGGTCTTTCCGACTCCTGGAACTTCTGAGTCCCCCAAACCCTTTTGGGCGGTTGTTGCGGCTCTGTGTGTCCTTGCTTTCTATAGCTTGTTAATGACAGTGACTTTCTTTAACTGCTGGGTAAGAAATTAAGCACTTGTCTCCAGTAATATCAATGATATGGCCCAATGACTGTTTTTGCCCTAGGTCCTTATTTTATTACTATTTGGGCATCTGTCTTTGTGGGTGACCCTCACAATATTTGAATGTTGCACATTCTTCAGGTAGGCTTGAGAGAAGTAAGCTCTTCCTGATGAGAAGCAATTCCTTGGTTGGATTTTCCTATACCTCTGGATACTGATATAGATGACCAGAGAGTAAGGAGAGATACAGAACACCCTGAGAATGTCCTTCCTACAGTTACTCCAAGATTAACCAGTTTCTGGACTTGTTGTGCAGACTACTGCTTTGCGTTCACATCTAGCAATGAAGTGAGATGAGTTTCATCTGAGTCATATTTTTTTCTACCTCTGATGAGGTTTAATTGTTAGAGGCCAAGTTTTGAGCTATCATTATGAAACTACTGTGGTGGCTGTACTCCTGACAGACCCTTCTCACCACCGGATCAGATTTTACTAACCCTAGCAAACTTTCAGGCAATGCAACCGAATTGGAGTGTCTTACTTTCTAACCCCACACCCCACCTCCTCCTTCTTCAGCTTTGTCTTTTTGGTCTGGAGTCAGAGCAATTTAGAACTTTGTATAGATGAGTTAATAGCAAAATGGAAGACTTCAATAATGGTCTTTCTTTTCCAAACCTGCAATACTTCCATTCTCTTGTGTAGTTTTTAGAATCCTCTGGTACTTATTCACTCTCTCTCATCTCCACTCCTCCCCTACACTAACCTGTAAGTTCTGATCTCTCGCTAAATGGGGAACATACCTTCTACTTTTGTACTTCAGCTACTCAAAACTAGCACAATGCTGAGTATACAGAAGGTGCTCAATAAATATTTTTGAGATAACTTATTTAGTGCCTTCACTCCCGTCACCAAATTGCCTTTAGTAGAAGAGTTAAATATACCTACACATGTTCCAGGTTAAATACAGACTATAGCCTATGAACTTCCCAGAAAAAAACAAACGCAAAACCAAAAATGCAGCTCTGGACTTTACTACCACCATGTGCTGGATCAATTATTTTAAGAAAGAAAAGGCTTCCTTTGGAAGATACTTTTTAGCATATACACTCATTGACACAGAGATGGGAAGAGGTTGGGTGTTGAAGAGGTTGCCTCTTTTTATAAATAAAAAGAAATATCACTGAGAGTGAGAGAAAGTCACATAACAACTAAGTGACAGAGGGAGGGATTTGAGCCCAGGTCCTTGTGACTCCAAATCTAGTACTCTTTCTATGATGCCACTTCTTTGACTTTGCAGATTAGAGTTTCTTTTATGTGTTTCCCCACCACTCCAGTGATGTGATGGTAATTGTTGGAATGCTAACCTGAATCTGTAGCACAGCCCCAAAGAAGATGATATTTTGGGAAATGCTTCAAGGAGTTTTGACTGATCTAAAGCTGAAACTACTTCCTGGTTATCAGGTGCACTTAGAGGTTACCTGAATTCTTTGAGACTAGTGACCAGGTTGTTATAAATATGTATGTTTACAGTACCACACCAACTTTCTGAGTTAGTACACCAATTAATAGGATGGTACAGTAATTTGCTAAAGGAACCAGTAGAAGGCAAGCTACTCAAGGGTAGGGACTATTTCATTCTTTATTTTTGTATATATCCAACACTTAGCATAATGTCTAGTACACAGGAGGGAATAGGAACTAGATTTGTGATCTCATTGATCTAGGAAACTCACAGGTGAGGAGCTCCCTGGCCCAACACACACCATCATTTCCTCTTTAACTCTTAGTCTTAGTGTGTTTCCTAGAGCACTGAAAAGTCAAGTGACTTGTCTAGGGTCATCTGTGTCCAACATGGGACTTGAACCTATATCTTCTTGGCTGACTCAACAGCCACAATTCCACGTTGCTTCTCCACATACAGTAGGCATTTAATAAGTGCTTATTGAATTCTATGAAATGTTCAAAGATATTCGTGCAATAGGAATGAGTTGTTACATAGATAGCACCCTAAAGTTTACAAAGCTCTTACTTTTAGCTAGAGCATACAGAGGACCTGGCTCTGTAATTCTCATGTTAATGTCACAGGAGGAATCTAGTTGATTATATAGCTCAGTCTGAGGAAAATATACAGCAAAATGGAGCCTCATCACACCAGTCTCAAAGGCTGGGAAGTCCAGACACTTGGCCTAGAGAAGGGGTTGCCAAACTCCTTGGAGGTGGTTCATTCTTTTAGTGACAGTGTTCCTTTATTTGTATTTGATTTCTAAACTTTGACAACCACAGACAAATGTGATGGAAGAGAAAACTCTCCACTTCTCAAAGAATTACAATGCCACATTTAGGTTGATTATCAAGAACAAATAAAAAAATAGAGCTATCCAAAAGTGGGAGGGACTTTCAGGAGAGGTATGGTATTCCCCTCATAGGATGACTTCAAGCAAAGGCTGCAGGCGCCTCTTCTCGGGGAGACTATTAAGGGGCATCTTTGTTCAACTATGAGTTGAACTAATTGTTGGAGGTCTCCAATTCTGAGATTCAATGTTCCTCAGACTTCTGGCCCAGATTCCTTGGTGAGACCTTTCCTTGCGGTTGCTTTGGAAAAGATACTTTGTGTGAGCAAGGAAGCCCCTACCCGTAACTAAAGCTGCATACTCTTCTTTGCAAAATAAATAAATATATATTTTTTTCAATGAACAAAAGTTTCTATTCTCTCCTTGTCATCACTTTCTCCCATTAAGGAAGAAAAATGGAAAAAAAGACCCTTTGAAAAAATATGTTTAGTCAAGCAAAACAAATTTTTTCATTGACCATATCCAAAAAATATATGTCATGTACTACTTACTGTATGATTGCTAGTGACCTGGTCTGAAGGGGGTTCAAGATAAGGTTGCAGCTCAGTAGCGCACAGTATTCTTAATGCCAGCTTGTCAGTAGTCACAGGCTCAGTGAGCTCTTGGGAACAGCTGCAGATTCATTCTTAGTTCTAGACCGGTAGTTGACATTTGAGTGAATATAGCACAGCCCTCCCCCAGGCTGTCATAGGCGCACATCTGTTATCATTGCTCACCCTTCCAATCACTCAGCTGTGCAAACTCATTCCCCCAAGTACAGAAATCCATTATCATTGTGCTCTGGACATCAAAATGTACAAAGAAAATATTAATGATGTTTCCGCTAGATTCCCCACATTTAGGTGACAATCATAGCTGGCGTTTAAAGTTTGCAAAGTGCTTTACATGTGTTATCTCATTTGATCCTCAAAACAACCTTATGAGGTAGATGTTATTATTAATATTAATTATTTATAATTTATACTATAATATAAAAATAAAATAATTAATTAAATGCGTAATTAATTATTAATCCTTACAGATGAGTAAACTGAGGAACAGAAGGTTAAATGATTGTCCAGGGTCATACGGATAGTATCTAAAGTAGGATTTGAATTCAGGTCTTCCAGGTTCCAGGTCTAGCACTCTATGCATTGTACTAACTAGCAATGGAAAGAAAACTGTATGTGGAGTCTGCCAACATGGGTTTGAGTCTGGTTTTGATCTTTATTTGGGTGCCACTTAACCTTTTGGGAACTCAGTTCCTCATCTACAAAATGAGTATACTGCATTATATAGCCTTTGAGATCCTTTCCAGAGAGAGCCAGCTTAGCAAAATCTTAAAAGAAAGATGTGTGGTGGGAAAGCAGGGTGGAGACAGGGAGGGCATTCTCATTTGGGGTTGCATGGGAAATCAACCCTGTGGCTATTTCAGAAATTAGGAACCATGATGGATCAAGTATATCCAGGGAACTTTTAATCTGTTAGAGTAGATTCAAGACATTACAACTCATCTGGTAAGAGCTAGGCAGAACTCTTATTCATCTACTTTTACTTGCCTTGGAAAAAGTGTATTCTTTCTGAATTTATGTTCTCTTACCCCTTGTAAATAAACCCAAGAAAAAGCAGACTTTGTTGATTGAAATACGGGGTCATATAACTATGACTCAACTCTGTCCTGTATTGAGTGTCCATCGTGGGGTTTTAGACAGAGCAGGTACTTAATATATGCCTACTGAAAAAACAAGATACAGGCTGACTATCAAGCAAAATCCTGACTGCACATATGCTTTTGCCTTTCCACTGATGAAAAGCATTGAATGAGCAGGTAAAGGCAGAGAGAATAAAGGACTAGGTTTTTATTGCAAGACTATAAAATGTGAAGTCATTAAATAAATATCAAGACTTCCTGTATGCCTATAGGCACACATTTTATGGGCATCTATGTCTATTTTTTGAGGGTTGGGGAGCAGTACAGAAGCCTGCAAAATCTGTAACTGCATATGCTGGTTTGTGTGTATGTTCCAAGGTCATTAATGACCCCAGAATCTGGTTATAGTTCCTCCTTCTGTGGGTAAGCGCTTGAACTCTGAAAGGTGAATAGATGATCTACATGAAGTTTTGGGGAACAGATCCAAAGGGCATCCATATTACATGTAATAGATGCATTCAGATGCCCCCAAGCAGTGCAGTGCTCTGTTACCATCTCCTTACTTTTCTTTGTTTTCAATTCTCTGGAAATCAATTTTGTTCTATACTCATCAGTCTGTAAATCATTCTCCTTGGTCTACAAAGCAGACAGGAGGGAGGTGGATGCAGGAGAATTTTGAGATGGAATTGGAGAGGAATTCACACTTAATGACCTGGGTTTGATCTTACAGGGCAGAATAAGAGGTAGACGTCACAGAGAGGCAGATTCTGAGTCAATAGGAGGACAATTTTTTGAATAATTAGAGCTGTCTCAAAGTGAAATGGGCTGCCAAATTTGAATGACAGTGAGCTTCCCATCCTTGGAAATCTTCAAGTAGAACTGGATGACTGAATGTAAGGGATGTTTGAGGGGGGAAGTCTTGCTTCAGGGATGGATTGGACTTGACTTCTTAGGTTTCTTTACTGCTCTGAGATGCCACGATTCTTAGACATATCCCTTTTATTTTTCAAGAAGTGTGCTTTTCTCATCCTCTTTCATTTCCTAGAAAGCTTATTCCACCCCAATTATTCCAACTCTCTTGCATTTTCACCTTCACTGACTGCTTCCTTTCTATCCGTAAACATGATCAAATATCCTCCACCAAGGGTTCTTAGCTTTTATTTGCATGTCACAGACCCTTTTGATACTCTCCTGAGGCCTAGGGACCTTCTCAGAATTACATTTTAAAATGCATACAGTGAAATACATTGGATTACAAAGGAAACTAATTATATTGAGGTGCAATTATCAAAATATTTTTAAAAACAAATTCATGTCCCCCAGGTTAAGGATCTCTGCCCCCTTCTTAAAAATATTTTTCCTATATCCCTCTTTTTACTTGGCTTATTATCTTATCTCCATCAGCAAATAACCCAAGCTGACCTTCCTAAATGATATTAAAATCTGGCCAACTAATATAGATTTTCCTCTTTAGGGTACACTTCTGTGCAGTAGATTTTCTCCCCAAAACCTTAAATCTACTGCACTCTCGATCTCATGCATTGGACAACCCTAGACCCCTGCCTAAGGGCTCTTTTCTGGACCCTCCTGGCTTAAGAGTGATTATTAATAGTAACTGTTGCTGTTTTCTCCCAGCCTGATGGTCTTTTTTTTTCTTTGTCTCATTAAAGGGGCCATATCCTGGCTACTTCTTAAACAGGCCTATTTACTGAATGGGTGTTACCTCAACCTACGTGAGCATCTGAATAGACCTTGGCCTAAAGGTCCCCAGGTCTCTGATTGCACCCTGTGTCATCTCCAGTCATCCTGATGAATATCAGGTCACTAGATTCAGATGGCTCTGGAGGAGGAGTGAGTCTGGTGACCTGCACAGCCCTCCCTCACTCAAAACAAAGTCAAGTCCAAGTCATGTCATCATTTCTCTGATGGCATGGTCTTCTTTGGCAACAAAGAACGAACAGAACAATGACACCTCTACGATATAAGTTATTCATTTGAGCCTTTGTGGGCAAATTGTTTAGCACTGACACTTGACCTACTTTACGTTCTGCGTTTTTAGTGTTTGAGAGAAAGTTAGATGAAATCTTATTCACGAATCCATTAAGGCTAAAAGGGGGTTAGGCATGGATGAATTTTTAGCCTGAAACAGAAAGAGTTGGCAATAGAAGATAGAAGCTAAGCAGTATCAGGCCCACTTCCTTTTACATGCCATTGATGCTTCTAAAACTTTCTGTAACTTGGTAACTTTCTAGTTTTTTTTAATTTTAATTTATGCTAGTTTTCCTATCGTTTCTAACAATAAAAAATCTCATGGGACAGAAAAGTAGGGAAAAATTCCTCTTCATCCCAGGTTTGTTCCAAAGTGGGCCTCAGAAGGATTATGAGTTCTGACGACAAGAAGAGAACAGATGGGCCTGTCCCTGGAGCCCTAAAATAGAAGGGACAAATGGGAAGCTGTCCTGGAACTATGAAATGTCTCGGGAGGCTCTAACCTCACTTCCTAAGTTCACTGTACGGAAGTTGAGAGGTCTATTGTCCAAGGGCCAGCAGAACTAAATACAGCAAGGACCGTTGCCAAGTTAACCACAGGACAGTGAATGATTTTGTCCGGAGCAACTCTTAAAGACTGCCTATTAAATTATAGAGGGGTTTCATTCTGTGTTAGTAGAAGGTGCACATAGCAATGTGCAATGTCCATAACAATGAAATTATAGGTCTCTGAAGGAGTAGAGAGTTATATAGCCAAACTTCTCCAAAGAATAGTTTATACTTCATCCATCCATTAATGGATTCAGTCATCATTTATGAAGTGCCTGCTTTGTGCAAGGCACTATTTCAGGTTCGTGAAATATAAAGATAAAATCAAAATGGGGCCCCCACTTAACAGAAGCTTATATTCTACTGGAGGATGCAGATAAATTAATAAAGGATAGTCGGTCTGAGGAAGGAGAGAATGTTAACAACTTTGAGGAGGAAAAATGGTTAACACCTGAGTTGAGACTTGAAGGATGATAAGTACTCTGAAAAGCAGATTTGAGGAGACAGTGCATTCTGGGCTTGGGGGTGAATGGATGGAGGAGGGAGATGGAATGTTGGATACAGGAAATAGCTAGTAGTTCATATTGGGTGGAACATAGGAAGCACAGAAGAAAGAAATGTGAAATAAAGTCAGAAAGTTAGGTTGGAGGCAGTCTGTGATCCTGAAAAGTCAGGTTAAGGAGTTTGCATCTTATCCTAGAGCCAGTGAAGGCTTTTCAGTGGAGTGACATGATCAGATCTATACCTTAGGGAGACTATTAGTGGAGGGCTGATTGGAATGGGGGAAGTCTCCAAATAGAGTAACAAATTAGGAGGTCATTAAATAGTCCAAATACTTCAGGGCTTTGGTAGTGTAAAGGGGACAGATCTAAGATGTGGGGGAGGGCTTGGAAACTGATCGGCGAGTGAGGGGAGATAAAAGTCAAGGATTATCCTAAGACTCCTAATGTGAGCAGGTATAGGGGAGTTAGAGGGAGAGAAAATAGACTACTATTAACTAAAAAATAAAACTTTAATAATTTTTAAATAGAGAATTTTGAAGCAGGAATGGATTTAGGGGGAAAACCATGAGCTCTGGTCTGAACATAAGCCTGAGATGTTGCCAGTAGGACATCCAGTGGAACTATCTGTCAGGTAATTTGTAATGAAGGTAAGAGGAGAAAGTTTAGGACTGGGTGTATAGATACAGGTTTGATTTGCCTAGAGATGATAGCTGGTCTAATAGGAGCTAATGAAGTCACCGTGGGAATTCCTCTCCCTGATGAGAGAATCCAGGACTAAACTTTGGGCACTACCTGTGTTTAGCAGCTGGGAGATAGATGATGCTAAATAGGTAGGAGCAAAACCAGGAGAGAGTAATGTCATGGAATCCAAAGAAAGTCTTTGCTTTTTCATTAACCACTCACTCCTTAATCCATCATAATATCCTTTTCTTCCTTCACTCTATTGAAAATACTCTCTTGAAGGTATGAATTCCTAATCACCAAATCCAGTGACTTATTCCCAATCCTTATTCTTCTTTATATCTTTACAACATTTCACGTAATTGCTGGCCTAGTCCTTGAAACTCTATTTTCTCTTAGCTTTTGGGACACTGAACACTCTTTATCCTTCTCTTACCTCTTTGACCACCCATTCTTAGTCTCATTGTATGGTTGCTCTTTTGTGTTTCAACATCTTAAAGCACCTCAAGTCTCTGTTCTTGGCCTTCTCTTTTCTTTAGAAATGCTTGTTAACTTAATGATCCCACCTTTTCTCATAGCTCCAGTCTCTCCACTGATGACTGCTGTCTTCTGCCCCAGTCTCTCTCCCCACCTTCAGTTTTCATTTTTAACTGTTTGTATATTTCACCTACATGACTAATGAACAGCTTAGGTACCAGGTATCCAAAACAGAACCCATCATTCCTCCCTCAAACTATCTTTTCCTCCAAGGTTCCTTATTTTTATGAATAGTACCACTGTTCTCCTGACCTGGAGTCCTCAGTCACACTTATCTATTTCCTGTCTTCTCCTTTGATGGCTGATCAGTTGTCAGATTCTGTCATTTCTAGTTCAGTAATGTCTCTCATTAGAAATCAGTTCCTTTCTTTCTATCCCCCTTTCACCAGGATTTCTTGGATGAAGTGCTCAGCTTGCCCTCTACTAGAAATAATTATGTGCAAAGTTTTAGGAGCTGTAGTTTGGGGTTGAAGTGAGTCCATTGCAACAAGCATGAGTAAAATGTAAGGTAGATAAAATGAGAGTTCTTTAGATAACTAAATTTCTCTTTGGCCTTGGGTATCTGCTAAAAAACACTGGATATTTTAGGAAGTCAGTAAGAAGTGCCATCAGGATAGACAGCCTGGGGATAAAGGAAGGATAATACTCTGAAAAACTGAGGAATCTCTGCTGGTCTTTGGCTGAGGCAGGGTTTTCTCATTCAGCAACACCTCTGGTTTGGGTAGATCTATGTGGACCCTCTATCAACTTTCTATATGCTTCAGGCTCAGTCTCCTCCTGCTCAAATTATTATTCCTCCAAGGTGGCAAATAGTTCTAGTATAATTTTGAGAGACACTTCAGACTAATCTGGCATGCTGGGCAGTGTCTGGGCTATCACTGAGACAAACATATATATATATTTGTTGAAGCTATGGTTAGATCACCAACTTTTATCCCCATAGATCTTAAAATGTTAGATTCATGAACTTTTGAAAATTTAAAGGGGCAAAACCTCAAATAGCATTACCCAGGAATCATATAGGCCAAAGTAAGCCGGAATCTTTTGTTCATAGTATTTCTGCACCTGGACCACATTGTATTGCATACTTGCCAGAGGTTTAATATGGTGAATATTCCTGAGCCTATCAATCGGTCCATAATGTCAGTTATCAAGGTACTACTACTAGATGGTGATAGTGTTTTGGATTATATAGTCATGACAAAGCTTAAAAACATTTAAAATTTTTTTGAACTTAAGTACAAAAAGAAAGAGCATTTCTATATATACCACAGAACACAGAAAGAAGAGTCCATATGAAATTATGGATCTACTTGCCAGTGAGAGATACTCCATCAATTAGTTCAGTTTTAGCAAGTCTTATCAGACTAGCTTTCTTATATCACTTTGCAAAGTGCTTTGTAAATTTCAAAGTTTATAAATTATGACAATTACTTATATTATTGATAATAGTTTTTAACTAGACTAAATTGAAACAAGAAAGCATTAAAATTCTCCTCTACCAACATGTCAGTGCCTGCTTTGCAGTACTAATCTTAGATCAGGTTCACACAGCTGGTCTGTGTCAGAGACACATTAGAACCAGGACTCTGAGGCTAGCTCCCTATCCATTGCACTGTACTGCTTATCATTATTTATTACGAGTAGGAAATAAGACTAGCATCTCTACATTATGGCCATTGCTTACACTGTGGAAGCCATTTGCAAATATTTGTACAGAACAGGTCCTGCAAACAAACCAAGTTTAGAGGTGAAATCTTTTATAGCCGCAGGTAAAATCCTACCGACAGGGTCTTTATTATGATCAAGAACCATTAAGGACTAAGGTGCCTGCCTACTGTGATAGACTCTAGAGTTTAATACTCCAAGAAAATCAATTTATCTTTTGAGACTAGCCTTTAAACCTTTACAAGTCTGAGCAGTCTCGTTCACGAACAGAAGGCATATAAGCATACCCATAGCCTTTTCAGCTTTCTAGAGCTTGAGTTTGACTAAGAACTTCAAGAACTCAGTCACCTACACACAACAAAAAGGCATCAGATCAGAATTTCAGTGGAGGAGTAGCAGGTACCATAGGAAACAAATGAATCATCAGTGGACCTTGTGAGGAAATACCCTCATGGCAGGCATCACGGTGGGGGGGATTCTAAAAAATTTATGTAAGTAGGCATAACCTTCAGCATTTGTGGTTGAGACAAAACATTTCTGCCTGCTGCCCACTTCCTTGCCAAAGATCCCTTGTGTGCAACACTCTCAAGGACTTGCTGGTAACCATCTTTATCTTATAGGTAATACCCTGAAGAGTTTTCACAAAGACAAGTTCTTGATGTTTCACATTTTTTAAAAGTAGACTAAAAAACTTTCCTACTCTCCTTTTCTCTCCCACAGTTGAAAAGCAAAAAGAACAGAATTCTTCACAGTGACTACATGAACATGACTCCTCGGAGACCAGGACCAACTAAAAAACATTATCAGCCTTATGCCCCAAGCAGGGACTATGCTGCCTATCGATCCTGACACAGACGCCTATCCAGAAGTGAGCCGGCTAACACCCCTCTACCTCCTCAACCCTGTTTGTCTGGATAGGAAATGACCATCTCTCATCTCTAGCCGGTTATATTGGGCCTTTCACAGGTCACTCATGTCTTTTTTCATGAGGAGAAAAACCCAAGTATTTAAGATCATTTTATAATATTATGAAATAGGGACTTCTAAATCATTTTTTTTCAGGAGTAGGCAGGTTCAGTTTTGCAAAGTTATCACTCATGCTGAACTTGGACCTGAACAAGCTGACTTCACTGAATAGTGTAGTGTTGGAGGAACTCAAGTTAATTGGATTTTTATGTGGCGTATATGGCTAACTGTCCAATCTGCTAAGAAATGATTGGTCTAGCTCCATTTCCCTCCCCCTTACCCCACCTCAGTGACGTTAAGATCTGCCTCAATCCAACAAATGTGTATGTGCAAGAAAGGAAAGGTCAGAGAAAAAGTCTCTTTGAGTGAGGGGATTTGACAGTCTGAAAAAGCTTTTGTTTTAACTATGCTCTGTCCACATAGAAGTCACATACTTTTTTATATTTAATATTGTAATTGTTAATATTTTAGTTTGGAAGAATTGGTAGATTTTTCTTAAAGAAATGCTGGAGAAGTTATTCTTTCACATTTCAAGATACTTATGTTAATGTATCACAAGAAAATAGAGACTATTCAGAAATTTATTCCCAATCAAATTATATAGGGGTAAGATTGCACGGAAGAATTTTGCTTTGTTGGACTCTAGGAATAGTTATGGGATATGACTATGAGATGAAAATAGTAGGGTGGGATTTGGGGAGGGATTAAGCTTAGAAATAGGCACCTGGTGTTCCAAATGAGACAATGCCACTGGATTTACCTGTGTGTCAATAAGATCTGGAAAAGGTTTGAAATCATTATAGATTTCAGGTTTAGACAGTTGGTTTTGTAGTATTTTCATGGAAATCTGAAGGATGGAGCTTCTTGAGGAAGTATATATAGAATAAATGAACCTACTGTGAAAAAATTACATAAAGATGAGAGGAATCTGCTTAAATGAATCTACTGGAGGGTAGAGAGAGATACCAAAGGCAATGCCATGGAACCAAGAGCCTCATTACCCATCTCTGAGAACTCAGTTCTGGAGAGAGCAGCTATCACTTGGATTAAAAGATGACCCAATGGAGCACAACCTGTTGCAGTGACTTCATCCCTCTCTGTGGTTTAAGCTCAGAGCTGGTGTGCTGGACTAGCCTTTATTATCAGTTCCCAGAGATCAGTGGAAACAGAAGGAGGAGTTTTTCAGACATTTATCACCTCCAGTGAGACTGAACTAATAAGAGATGTTACGGAAACAATTCTGGAATGACAATGGATATTGTTTCTGCTTCCAACTCTGATGAACTTATGTGCTCCCTGATTGCTAATGGACTCCATGACCTCATCAGTGTGATGAGCTACTAATGAGTGTGACGCATTTTGCTAAATTATGGACTTCATAAAACACATGAACTGGAAAAAGTAATTCAAGGATTATCTTAACACATCCTGAAAGGAGGAAGAGAAAGAGAATGACACCCCAAAAGGATGATGTACTAAAATATAATGTGTATTACTGAATAATATACATTAAAATGTAAGAAAAAATAATGTGAGGAACTCCTACCATCTCTTATTTTTTTTTGGAGTCCCTTATGTATTAATAAAAACACAGGGACTTTTTTGCTTCTTAATGCAGGGAAAGTATTCATTTTAAACTTGTGATGAGGGGAGGGAAATTTAGGTCTAAATTAAAAAAATTAATGAACTTGATATGTTTCTATTCCATTAATTTAATTAAACTAAAGTAGATCAACATCTATTAGCCTTGAACTGCAAAGGACAGTTGAATTTATGTTGGCAGGTAGAACCCATTACCAGTAGTTTGGCATACTGAGCTCTTCTGCCCAAGCTACCAGGCTGCATTTGGAAGTCCCACAGCTGGAGACATTTTCAAAAGGGCAAGTGTAGAAAAATAAGACTGTTTATGACCAAAGATCAATTCTTTCCACTTTTTCATGACTGGAAAAGGTTTACTAAAGATGACTCACATTAGAAATTTTCTTACTTACTATAAACAGGACCAAAGCAGATACATTACACGAGGAAGTCCATTTTCACTATGAGTTTTCACAAAGAAAAATGCTAAACAACAGCGGTCTAACTCATGCTTTGAGGCCTTTGATCATAAAGAGATTATAATTCATTATATTTTGACCATTTGGGGCTATAATGGTCTCATATCTAATGAGATGAGATTTACTAGGGATAAATGCCAAATCTTTCACTTTGGTTAAAAAAAATCAACTTTATAATCACAAAATGAGAGGGGAGGAGTAGATCGTACCTTGTCTGAAAATCATTGAGAATGTGACTCTGTAGTGTTGACTAGCAAAGATGTGAATTCTGTCCTGGTCAACAGCTCTCAGTGTCACCTTTTTAGGAAGAAACTGATAAAATGGAGAGTGTTAGAGAACCAGGATCGATCAATTACCTAGCATTTATTAAGCTTTTATTATGTGCTAGCTACTGTGATAACTGCATGGATATGAATACAAAGAAACAATCCCTACTCTCAATATGGTGAAGGATCTTGAGTTTATGCCATATGGGAACTGGCTGAAGGAACCAGGTATGTTTTTACCACGGAAAAGAGAAGACAGTGCTTGAAGTGTCATTGTTTAGACAAATGATTGGATTTGTTCTAAATCAGTCACACAATGTTAAAGATATTTAGGGGTATCATTAAAGATATTTCTGGTAAAGGTTTAAGAACAGACTCTGATAAAGGTTTAACAACTGGCTCTCAGAAAATGTATTTTTGTTTTGTGCAGTTCTTTCAGTCGTATCCAACTCTTCATGCTCTCATTTGGGGTTTTCTTGGCAAAGATGCTGGAGTGGTTTTGCCATTCCCTTCTCCAGTTCATTTTACAGAAGACGAAAAGGAGTCAAACAAAAAATATATAATATACTTTTATGATTGATCTGCATGATTAACATTTTCTCTGTTATTTTATTAAGTCTAATCATTCAACAGGACAACAAATCAAGCCCTGATTTGTAGCATTTGCTAATTTTCATAGTGTAAATATACTGAATTTTTAACAATTAACTCTCAGGAGCTGGCAGAAATTGGCTCCAGCACACCCTTGCTCTGAGGTTCCTTCTTCATTGACATTCTGTTATCCTTTGTATATAAAGAGGAAGCTACTAACAGATGGTGAATAAAGCATTGGTAGTGAGCTTTTTCATAAGAGAAGGAATATTGTTATTTTGAAACAGACAATTCCTTTATAAAAATGAACCATCCTCTTGAAAAGGAAATTATTTCCTAATTTATCTTGTGTGTTTATGTGTTCATTTTCAAACGAGATTTTCACGTGTTAATTATGCTTATGATGAATTTTACTACTTGTGGCTGGAAATTTGCTCTAATCAAGCCATAATCTCTGACATACCCCTGCCTTATTCCCTTCCCTTAATATGGCCAATAGATTCCATTTTTGTGATGGCTTGTTGGAGCTGGGTGTAGTCTGTGGGTCAGTACTAGGACACCTACTGGGATGCAGTGGCCTCATCTTTGAATATCATGTCTACTTGGCCACTTGAACCTGCCATACCCAGCATGTGGGATGGAACCTGTGATCTCTTTTTTTTGTTGTTGCAAATTTTAAAAAATTAATAATTTACTCATTTTCAACATTTATTTCCACTAGGTTTTGAGTTTCAGATTTTCTCCCCATCTCTTCCCTCCACTCCATCCTGAAATGGCACATATTCTGATTATCCCTTTTCCTAGTCTGTCCTCCCTTTTATGACCCCCCCCCTTTTTATTCCCTTCTCCCTTACTTTCATGTAGGGAAAGATAGATTTCTTATACCCTATTGCCTATATATCTTATTTTCCAGTTGCATGTGAAAACAATTTTTAACATTTGTTTTTGAAATTTGAGTCCCAAATTCTCTTCCCTCTCCATCTACCTTCATTGAGAAGGCAGGCAAATTCAGTGTAGGTTATACATGTGTAGTTATGCAAAACACTTCCACAATAGTCATGTTGTATAAGACTAACTATATTTCCCTCCATCCTATCCTGCCCCCTCATTCTATTTTTAACTTTGACCTGTCCCTTTTCAAAAGTATTTGCTTCTGACAGCCCCCTTCCCCAATCTACCCTCCCTTCTATCATCCCCACAATTTCCCATCCCTTTCCTCCTTACTTTTCTGTAGGGTAAAATACCAAATTGAGTGTGTATGTTATTTCTTCCTTAAGCCAAGTCTGATGAGAATAATGTTGAATCTGTGATCTTAAGTGCATCAATGACCATAACCTTACTGAGCTACTAGCTAATAGTTTTTTCATGAGAATTCTGGTGGATTGTAAGGTGCTGGTCACTGAAGTCCATTAGGATGGAGGTCAGATGCCTTCTCTCAACTCTTAGGACTGCTGAGAAGAACGTAGAGTAGGGTCCAAGTTTCGCTGGTCAGATAAACCAACTAGTCTGCTAGAAGCTGGGGATAGTGCCATGTGTGAACCCAGAAATCTGACACTGTGGCCACAAATAAATACAGCATCAGCACAGAAAAAGATCAGAGGTAAATGGAAGTAGTCTGAAAAGGATGGAGGTTGGAAGACCATAGGCCTGTGCCTAAGGCTGCTCATGTCTAATAGCTTTATAAACATTAACTTCAGCCAGTGAGATAAAGAAATATGGCTTCTTTGGCTGGAGTCTGAGGCCATCTGTTTCTTTTTACTGCTAAATCAGTAGAAAGAACAGGATTTGGAGCTGGATGACCATGTTTCCATTCCTGTCTCTGTTACTTGCAGAGTCCTTCTACCTCTCCAGGACTCAGTTTCTTTATCTGGAGTAGATGATCTCTAAGCTGTTTTCTAGTCCAAAATCTATGATCCTATATTCTTGTGTCTAAAATGAGCCTCTGTCTATGTAATTCATTAGTTTCCCGCTGACTTGCTAGGTAGTGCAGCAGATAGACACATATTTGATCTTTGTGTATTTTTGGAGGTAATTGAGGTTAAGTGACTTGCCCAGAGTTATGTGACTAGTAAGTGTCTAAGCCTGGATTTGAACTCAGATGCTCCTGACCTCAGGACCAGTACTCTTTCCCCCGCACCACCTAGCTGCCCCACTTATATTTACTCTTAAAGATACTTTGAGGGAAATGCTATAGGTGTAATTATTCTCACTTGACAGATAAAGAAACAGATAAAGAGATGAGTCATGAGGTAGGTTCCATTATTAGGGTCTCTTTTAAGGGGCAGCTAGGTGGTATGGTGCAATAGTTGGAGCACTGGCCCTGAAGTCAGGAGGGCCTGATTACCTCTAAGAAAACAAACCAACCCCATACTTTTAGAGTTAAGGAAAATGAAGCGAAGAGATTAAGTAATTTTCTCAGGATCAGTTTCCTACAGCTAATCTGAGGCAGGATTCAAACCTAGGTCTCCTGTATGCCAGGTCCACAATGCCATCTTGATGCCTAATAAATCTTCATATAAACTGTATTATAAATACCGATCATGTCCAAGTCTATCTAGTCTGTAACATAGGTATACTATGACACCAAAAATATTAATCTAGCATCTGGTTCCTTGGAATAAGGAAGTCTAGTAGTACAGGAAGAAAGAAGAAGAGAAATTCTTTCTTCTTTCCTGGGCAAGTCATTTGCTTCAGTTTTCTCAACTGCAAAATGGGGATATAGCTCACCTACCTCACATAGGTTGAGGATCAAATGACACAGATGAGATAATATCTATAAAGCACTTAGCATAGTGCCTAGCATGCAGTAGGTACTTAATAAATACTTGTTCCTTCTCCTTTCCCCTTATTTCTTGAGTCTAGCACTTCAGGCAAAATTTTGTAACCTGTGAAGTTTTCTATTGGCATACTATTTCCTCCCTTTTTTGGAACCCCTTCCAACCTCCTAATACTTTCCCTACAAGCCCTTAGTGCCATTATATTACCTAAAGTCCCTCATTGAAACACTCAGATTAGCCCTCCCTTACCCCTTGAAGTGGGGCAGTTATGTAGTACAGTGGATAGAGCACAGGGCTTGGAATCAGGAAGACTCATCTTTGTGAATTCAAATCTGGCCTCAGACACTTTCTACTGGTGTGACCCTGGGCAAGTCACTTAACCCTGTTTGCCTCAGTCTTCTCATCGGTAAAATGAACTGGAGAAGGAAACAGCAAATCACTCCAATACCTTTGCCAAGAAAACCCCAAATGGTGTCACAAAGGGACAGACATGCCTGAAAAGACTCAACAACAAAAACCTCTTAAAGTACTACATGTCCCTAAATTATATATTTTCTTCCCTTCCTGATTTTCCTCTCCCCTTTACCTCAAAACTTCCCATAACAACTTTTCTTAATTGTTAGGAGACAAGTAAAGTGGTTGAATTAACTCACAATAATCTGGGTGTAATGAGTTTGGAGCATGGCCAAATCACCTGTGATGGAGGCACTTAGGGAGGAGATTCCGGGGACCAGCTTCTGGAGGCAGAAGGACAGGTGCAGGCGTGAAGACTCTTGAACTGCCCAGCAGTGTGGTTGGACTCACTTAGTGGAAAGAGATTTCCATTAGCCAGAGCTGTAGGCTCTTTAAATCTACCTGCCTGAGGCATGTTGGCTTTCTTTCTACTGACTGTACCTGGAGGTAAAAGACTCATTCCCTGACAGCTGCAGACACCACGTAATAAATGGGAAAGGGCCGGAGGGCTACCTTCTCCTTCCTTTATGTCATGTGGTTCCAAGAAATGAGTTTGGGGTAAGCGTCTGTTTCATTTGTATTTTTTCAGTTCTAGGTGCATGGAATAAAGTCCTGGACCTGGAAACTTGAGCCATGGGGACCATGGGGATGATGGGAGCCTTCATTACAGTAGCATAGAAGTCCTGGGAAGCCAGGGTCCTGGGATACTGGTGGGAGGCAGGGCAGGAGGAGGAATTTAGACTTGAAGTATAAATAATACTACGCAGGAACTGAGCTAAAATGTAAGCATAATCTCCTTCTCCTTCCTAGAAGTGGTATAGGGAAGATTATGTCCTCTGGCTGTTTGGGAAAATACTTGTATGTTTGTTCTTTTATACCTGTGAGGTAAAGATTCCTTTGTGAAAGTTAATCTGATTGTTAGATGGAACTGGGGTACCTGGAGCCTTCAAATATTGGGGGAACACAATGGGTCTCTAGCCAATGAAAGAGAAGCCTTTCCCAATCTTGTCAGGGTATTGGACAAGTCTAGGGATGGGGAGGCATGGGGAATATAATAAACCTGGCCTTCAGAGAGGAAGATTAGAGTAAACGCATGTTACATGTCATTGATAACTCCTTAACTCTTACACAGGTTTTACATTTTTTTAAAGAGGATGTTGGCTCATCTAAGTGAGTTTCTATTTGGTAGAAATCCAGGAGTGGTGAAATAAAAAAAAGTTTCTGGCAATGCTGAGGAAGGCAAGACGTGTTTTGTTCAGGGAGACCAGATGTCAGCTGGCTAGTCTTGCTTTGAAGGAAATCTTCAACATTTCCTACTTTTCACAGCTTCTTCCTTTATTCCACTAGGGACCTAAGAGATCATCTAGGTAAACTGCCTTATTTTATAAAAGAGGAAACTGAGGTCCAGAGAGGTTTTATTTATCCAAGTTCACACAGATAGTAAGAAGTGGAATCAAGATTTGAGCTCTGGCCATCAGAATAAATCCAAGACCCTTTCTCCTATAGCAGGCTTTTTTTTTTCTGAACCCACAGGCTTTATAAAAAGCATTCGCTTCACATTGGCTCCTATGGTAGGGGAATCCCTATGGTGTTGGTGGTAGTGATTGATATAGAGGTGCATGGTGGGAGTAGGCGTAACTATTCATGTAAATGATCTATGTGGGTTGATTATAAGTTGCATATTTGAAACTCCAGTATTGCTTGTAAAAGAGGAAGTGTAGTACTCATTCTGATGCAATATATTGTAATACAATGTCATTTATCATTATAAAATGAGTGGATTGACCCAGGTGATTTCTTGGTTTACTTTTAGCTCCAAAGCTATGATCCCCAGTGGAGGAAAGAAAGGCCTGTGATGAACCTTTTTGCTTTTTCCCTTACATATGCTGATGCAAAGTAAACTGGTTGAAAAGGTGAGTGGTTATAGAATAAAGAAGAAAAATATTCTTATAATCCCTGTACTAGATAATTGAGCTATGAATAATCAAGAATTAATATTAGTAGATGAAAACTGATGAAGAGTTTCTGGTCTATCCTCGTCATTCAACTGAATCTTCACTTTCCTAAATTCTGAATGATCTCATATTTTCCAAAGTGAATGGGTCTCTTCTCAGTTCTTTTTCTTCTTGACATCTTTATGGCATTTGGCACTATGGATCACCTTCTCCTCTTGAATATTCTTTCCTTTCTAGGTTTTCATGCATTCTCTTTTTCATTCAACTTAGTTCTTAGTTCTCTTCCTATAATATTCTTTCTCATTCTTCTCTGCTGGTTTTTAATCCATATCATACCCAGTAACTATGAGTATTCTCCACGGCTCTGTCCCTTGACCCTCTTTCTGCCTATGCTATCTCACTTGATGATCTCATTAGTTTTTATTGATTTAATGAACTTCTCTATCATTTCCACATGGATGATTCTCATATATATACATACATACATTGTATATATAATGTGTGTGTGTAACCAAAGATCTCTCTCTCTCTCTCTCTCTCTCTCTTTCTCTCTCTCTGTCTGACTCTGTCTCTCTGTGTCTTGTCTGTCTCTCTCTCATATCTGTCTTTCCGTCTCATTAGCCAAAAATCAGAACAAAAAGCACTTTGAGGGACTGTACCTGTACTTCTCATATCTGGCAAGCTGACTTAGAGGTTGGGTTTGTACTCCAATTAGTGGTTATCTGCCCCAAGAACAAAGAAGTCATTGCAGAGTCTTCCTCCCCCTTGCTGCCATTCAGACCTAACCAAAGGAACTGTGCAAAACCTTTCTAACTCACAACATTGCCTTCCAGTCTGGATGCTTCCATTGAGGTATTCCTACTTGTCTACCTAAGATCAAGACATAACCCCGGTGTCCCTCCTACACACACAAGAGAGGTAACTCCAAAGCAAGGAACAATCCTCGGCAGGGCATGGGCTTTAGCTGCCCTATGCTCATGGCAGTAGAATTTAGGACAAGTTGTTTTTCCCTCTCACTTGTCATAGTAAGTCCAGTGAGAGAGAACTACCACCAGAGTTGAAGAAGGGTTGTAGTCATTCCCTGTCTGAAGGTTCACTAAGTTGTTGGTTCCATTTACTACTGAGTAGCTAATGAAAGGATTGCTTCCTCATCTCCAAAAGTCCAAACCCTTTAGTGCCATTACACAGGGTAGAAAGTAGTCATTGTAGCATCTCAAAGCATGGAGCCCCCACGGCCCTAGGTCACACATGTGCTTAGCTGTAAGCTGACAGGGGAGCCGTGTGCAGAAACTGAACCCTTCGTATTATCTTACATTATCTATGAATATCTCTCTGCTAAATCAATTTTTAAAAATCAATTAAAAGAAGAAAAGAAAACAAGGTCTTGAAAGTGTCTGTGCTACATCAAACTAAAAGTGAAATCAGTGCAAGCCTCTCAGATTGTCTTATTTTGAAGTACCCTCCCCCCTTGCCACACACACACACACACACACACACACACACACACACACACACACACACACACACACACACACACACACACTTCCCCCAACTGCCATCCATCTGTGGGAATGCATTCATGGTCACTCATCAAGACCTTCCTTCCTTCACCTTTCTTGCATATTGCAAAGATAGTGCCGTTTGAAAAGGCAAGATGCAAAAGAAACTGTTTTACTCTCAATTTTGGTTTCTTTCCCAGCTTATACTTCTGGAAGGGAAACAGAAATGAAGGGTGGGTCAGAGCCCAGAGCGGCAGTTAAACTCACAGCGGGGACCAGTCCTCCCACATTAAAAGTTGCTAACGATTTCAACTCGTGTATTGTTTTGTGATTTATGAATACATTTTCTTTTGAACCAACAAGCACAAACACCCAAATAATACCTTGCTTCACCCCACCCCATCCCCATGAAGAAGTTCCTTCAAAGTAATTAATTTAGAAGTCTGTTAGTAAGTAGTAGTAGAAAGTAGTTCTTTCTGTCTTTTAACTTGGATAATGTCATTAATATTAAGCATGTTATTTAACCAGAGTTCTGTTTCCTCTTCATTTTTGACTTTCATAGTATCATAGATTTAGAGCTAGAAAGGATCTTAGAAGTCAATGAGTTCATTACCCTTTCTTTTACAGATGGAGAGACTGAGACATAGAGAGTTTTAAGTAAGTTGCTCAGGATTTACATAACAAATAAATATTTCAGATAGGATTTAGACCAATATCTTGTATTGTTGTTCCTTCCTCATTTTAACAGAACCAGTTTGGGATCAAGCTGGCCTCTCTGGACCTTCCTAAGGGGTCTGCCCCGCTCCAAATCAAAATTAAGGTCTCCTGCTAGTTAGCTCCGCCTCTAGCGTCCAGCCTTGCTTTGGTACTGACCATTAAACTTAGAGCAGCATTCTTCTTTAGGGAAGTGATAAGGGAAGTTCCTGCCTTTATGGATTTCACAACTTTCCCCTTAATATGAACCTTGCCCTCTGAGACAAATGAGTTGTTTCACTTAGAAGGTTCACTCATTCTTGGCACAAAGAAATCCAGGCTACTGTCCAGGGCATAATGTTGACTTTGGGAATGCTTACTCAACCATGTTAGCAGTGTCCAGAAATTTTGGATGCTATCAAGATGTTATTCAGATAGCCCCATGAGTACATCAGTTCTTTCCAGCTGATCTGGCTTTTTTGTTCCAGCTTCAGTGGGGCCAGAGGACTCTTTTCAAAAACTTAGCTCTTTGTACTGTTTAACTGTTGTGATCTTGCAATGTGAAGGTATTTACACTGGGGACAAAATCACTCCAAAGGGCTTGAAGCAGGGTCGAAAGTGGGGCTAGTTTTATTCTCTCTTTGCCCCTACAGGCAGAGCTAGGTGGCAGGTTCAAACATTCTACTCCCTCCATCGCTTGAATTGTGAGGGTTGTGTGGAAATGTCAGTTGAAACAGAAGGGCTGCAAACAGCTTTGTTTTCCTATCATTGTGGTTTTTCATGGTGATGATGACACAAAAAGATGAAAATGCGTAGCATGAACTCCAGCAGTTATCTCAGCAAGCATCTCTGCCAGCAGTGAAGGATATGTGTGGGTGTTACCTGCAAACAAAAAGAAAGAAGAAAAAGAAAAAAATTACAAGAAGAGGCTTTGTTTCCGAAAGAAAAGCAAATGCATGAAAGATTAGTAATGACAAATGATCCTGTTTGTTTGACATACCAGAGTCTGTTTCCTTCTCTTCACTAATCCCTGGCTGAGTTTAGCCTCTTACAAGCATCTGGAGTCTGAAAGAAAGAGAGAGAGAGAAAAAGATGGGATAGCAAGAGAGTGGAGTTGGAGCAACTGTAGTTGACTTGTCATTCTCCTTATTTTGTGGGTGCTTAATCCAACTGCTGGAAAATGTTGGCTTCCAAGGCATGAACTTGTATAAAATCTTGAGAATCCAGGAATACCTAATCTAGGGGTAGGCAAATATTAGGAACCTTCTATACCTACTACCATTTGCACCTCTTTCTCTTCTCTGCCTTTTTCTTAATTATTCAATTCTTCTCCTCCTCCTTCTTTGTTTCCTTCTCTCCTACCTGTGCCTTGGGTCCAGCAGTATCAACCAGAGGGATAGCCTTAGCTTTGTTAGGGCAAGCGTTCAGGCTTAAAGAGTTTATGTAGCTTTCATCTGCTTTATTCTACAAAATATGTTCTTACTATTTAAGCAAGAGAAATAGCTGTACCTGCTAACCCCACCCCCACACAGAATATTTAGTTAAAATAGGAGGAGTAGAGAATTGATACTTCAATGGTATACAGCCTTAGTGAGCTAGACAGTCTTCAGCGATACATTAACCAATCTTCTGTAAATCTTCACCTGTTTATAGAAATCTTCTGGTATCTTGAGTTCAAATCTGGCCTTGGACACTTACTAGTTGTGTGACCCTGGGCAAATCACTTAAACCTGTTTGCCTCAGTTTTCTCATCTGTAAAATGAGTCTGAGAGGGAAATGGCAAACCACTCCAATACAAAATCTAGAAAACCTCACAAAGAATCAGAGTTGACAGAAGAACAACTAAGCAAAACAGTAGCGCTCTAGAATCCCATCTACCATAGAATATTAGTTCTGAAAGGGACCTTAGAGGTCATCTAATTCAGCTTCTAGTCAGGGAGGGGAGTAGCATGGGATAGTTGAAAAAAATGGCACCTTTGACCACATATTTCAGTTAAACCAATTGGTATTTATTGCGTATAATATTTAATGTCTCTGGATCTTATTTTTTTCACCCGTAAAGTGGTAGGTGGGGCTAAATGATCTCTAAAATACCTTCCAGGTCTTTTATGCCAAGTCATTAAGCATTTATTAAGCACCTACTATGTGCCAGACACTGTGATAAGTATTGAGGATTCAAAGAAAGATATAAAAACAGTCCTTTCCTTCAAGGAACTCACAATCTAATGGGCAGGCAATTATGTGAACAACAACATACAAACCAAGATACATACAGGACAAACTGGATATCATTGAAGGGGAAGTATATTTGTAGAGGGCCCATATATGGATTCCTCACATTTGATAGATCAGAAATGGAGTTAAGTGAAGAATCATGGAAGATGGGAGAGGTATTGCATGATTGGAGATGACTTTTTTTTGGTGAATTTTCAAAAAAGAGGAAGAGAAGCTTGAGTCTTTAAATTATAGAGCTTATCATCAGAGAAAGATACTAGAATGGATTATTAAAGGGATAATTTGTGACTATCTACTAAAATCTTACTTTGATACTTCATTAAGGTAACCCTAAAGGTTCAGAGGCTATACCAACAGAACACAAATACTGTCCAGTCCTTTCCAATGGGAAAGGGTTAGAGTTGTAGGCCTGGAAATGGACAGTATGCCAGTTGTTCAAAGACTAGCCTAGGTAATATTAAGATGGTATCATCAGATATCTACCCACCAGATGATGAGTTGTCACTCATCATGGCCTCAGTCACTTACATAGCTGTGTGCTAAGATGTGTAGGAAGGGCATGGTAAGGGTTGATGATCTGTATCGATGAAAAGAGTATCTATACTGATGAAATTTGAGTATTAAGAGGAATGAAATGAAAGTTTTTGAGAAATTATAAAGGGAAGAAAAGGGCAATATAACCTACCATGAGCTCTTTAAGGATATGACATGCCATATTACTATTATATGGTTTTTAGGAAGTATTATTAGATTTGTGAATTAGAAGTCAAGATGGCAGAGTAGGGGTAGCCTCCCAGCTGAAATTTCCTAACATTATCCTCCAAACAATTTTAAAATAAAACCTCAAATCAAATTTTGGAGTGGCAGAGCCAACAAAAAATTGGGTGAGACATTTTTCTGGCCTAAGGAAACTTAGAGGTAGGCAGAAGTCTATAACCCTGGGATAGAGGTCTATTCAAAGTCTGCACATGAGGGCAGCAACAGAATCACAACAGCACCAGCAGCATTGAGAGCTCTCAGCCCATATGGGAAAGAGGGTTGGACAACTGTTCAGAAAGAGATTAGAGGAGATATTTTTCTGGCACTGCACACAGCTGGTGCTGTCTAGCAACTCTACTGCTTATACACAATTCTGGGTTGCAGTTCCAGGGTAAAGAGCACTGGGGATCAGTCCAAATGGTGCAGAGGTCTTGGTCACAGTTTCATGGCAAAGAGAACCCTAATGCTTGCAGTTGCAAGGGATCAGGGGCTCTTCCTATGTAAGAACAATGGCAGAGCAGGAGGGTAGTGACTGTACCTCTTCCAGGATCTCACCACCTTGGGAGAACTGAAAACATATAGACTCCCAAGCTCTGAAAGCAGAAATATGAAAAAGCCTGAAGCTTGGGAAAGCACCACTTCATCCCATGTGAGCAGAACTCAACTTTAACATAAATTTCAAAGTCAACAAGTAGGCTGGAAAAATGAGCAAACAATAACAAAAAGAATTTGACCATAAAAAGCTACTACAATGGCAGGGAAGACCAAGACATAAACTCAGAAGAAGACAACAATGTGAAACACCTACAAACAAAGCCTCAAAGGAAAATGTTGATTGGATCCAAGGCCAGAAAAATTCCTGGAAGAGTTAAAGAAAGAGATGAGAATGGCAGAGGAAAAAATTGGGAAAAGAAATTAGAATGACACAAGAAAATTATGAAAAGAAAATTGACAGCTTGGTAAAAGAGGTACCTAAAATACTGAAGAAAATAATATCTTAAAAAATGGAATTGACCTAATGGTAAAAGAGGCACAAAGATTCATTGAAGAAAAGAACTTCTTAAGAAATGAAATAGTCCAGATGGAAAAGGAGATACAAAAAGCATGAGTGTGAGTTGACTATGTTGGAATGATCTCCAAAATAATGAGTGGAGTGGGAAAGAGGGATCCACTGAGAGAAGGGGAAAGGGAGAAGTAGTATGGGGAAAATTTTCTCACATAAAAGAGGCATGCAAGGGAGAACTTTTATAATGGAGTGGAAAATGGATGGTGGTGGCTAGGGAATGATTGAGTCTCACTCATCAGAACTGGTTCAAAGAAGGAAAAATAAATATACACACTCAATTGTGTATTGAAATATTTCATGCCCAATAGTGAAATAGAAGGGGAAGAGGATAAGAGAAAGGAGTGGGAGTAGTCCAGTGTCAAAGTGGAGAAAAATCTTATTACTGTGTCACTTGTTTCTTGGACCTGTTTTTTTCTATTGAGTTGATGACTTGAATGAAGACATAGCAAATTGATCAAAGGTGCATGTGACTCAAAGTGAAGCAGGGTGGTTAATTTGCTGAATGACAGAATCAGGATCTCAAAAGACCATTGCAAGCTGAGCCAAATCTAGCAAGATGAAAACTAATGCAAATAAATGTGAGTTCTTTTAGATGGGTTCCAAACACCAGGTGCATAAGTACAGGAGGAAAAGGAAATGATGAGACACAAATTCAGTATTGCAAACTAAATATATACCAATAGTATGCTATTATAACCAAAAATCTACTGATTTTTTCTATTAGGTGGTGTTATGTATTAGTTATGACTGCACTTGCAGAAAATAAATTAGGGCTGGAATTCTGAATCGTTTTTGTTTCACGGACCTCTTTGGTACTTTGGTAAAACCTAGAGATTACTTCTCAGAATAATACTTTTAATTAAATACATGACATAAAACATATAGGATAACAAAGGAAATGAATCATATTGAAATACAATTATCAAAAAAAAGTATATTTTTAACGTTTATAGACCATATCCCAAAGACATTCTTAAGAAGAGAAAATGACGTATTTGTACCAAAAATGTTTATAGCAGCTCTTTTTTTCTTTTTTTTTTTTGCTAAGAATTGCAGATTGAAGGGATGCCTTCAATGGGGAATGGCTAAACAAGCTATTGCATATGACTGTGATGGAATATTATCACGCTATATGAAATGATAAGCAGGATGATTTCAGGAAAACCTGGAAAGATTTACATGAACTGATACAGAGTGAAGTGAGCAGAACCAGGAGAACACCATACACATTAACAGCAATATTATAAGGATAATTAATTGTCAATGACTAAGCTATTCCCAGCAATGCAATGATCCAAGACAACACCAAAGGACCATGATGAAGCATGCTACCTGTCTCCGGAGAAAGAACTGATACTGTCTGAATTCAGACTGAAGCATGATATTTTTCACTTTCTTTTTTCATTCTTTTTTAATGCAAGTCTTCTAATACAATATTTGCATGATTGTACATGTATAGCTTATATCAGATTCTTTACCATCTCAGGGAGTGGGGAGAGGAGGAAGGACAGAGGGATGAATTTTGGAACTCAAAATTTAAAAAAATGTTAAAAATTGTTTTAGCATGTAATTGGGAAAAAGTTATTTTTAAAAATAGTTCACAGATTTCAGATCAAGAAGCTCTGATTTCAGAGGAACGTCATTATGGTCTTTAAACTGTTGAATGATTATCATGTGGAACAAGGATTAGATAAATCTGCTTGTCCCTAGAGTTCAGAACTAGCACCAGTGGGTATAAGTTACAGAGAGACAGATTTGGATTCAATACAAGGAAAATATCCATACAAATAAGAGCTATGTCAGATGGAATGGACTATCTTGGAAGATGTATTTAAAATTTTTTTTTAAATTAATTGTTATTTTTAACATTCCCTCCTTTTTAAAAATTTGAGTTCCTTCCCTCCCCACACATTGAGAAGCTAAGAACTAGGATGTCAATTATCCATGTGAAATTAAGCAAAACATATTTCCATATTACTCATATTTCAAAAAAGCAAGAAAAATAAAGAAAGTGAGAAAATTATACTTCAATTTGTACTCAGAGTTCATCAGCTCTCTCTCTGCAGGTGGAAAGCATTTTTTTCATTATGAGTCCTTCAGAACTCTCTTGGATCATTGTATTGATCAGAGTAGCCAAGTCTTTCATAGTTCAACATCAATACAACATTGCTGTTACTGGGCACAATGACCTGCCTATTTTTCTCATTTCACTTTCATCAGTTCGTATAGGTCTTATCAAGTGTTTCTGGAATGACCCCCCCTCATCATTTCCATAGCACACTCCATTACAATCATATGTTATAACTTATTCAACCATTCCCCAATTGCTGGGCATCCCTTCAATTTCCAATTTTTTGTCACCACATAAAGAGCTGCTATAAATACTTTTCATGCTAAAAATGCTTTTCTCTTTTATCTCTTTGGGATATAGAGCTAGTCGTGATATTTCCAGGTCAAAGGGTACGTATCACTTTATAGCCTTTTGGACATGATTCCAAATTGTTTTCCAGAATAGTTGAAACATTTTGGAAGATTTTTGTATTCCCTGTCACAGCATCAAACATAGTGTGGGTGGTTAGGAATACTGATAAAGGCACTCTTATTTTCAGTGGGTGTTGGGTTATAGGACGTCTTCAATTCCTTCTCTAGTCAAAGATTCTGTGATGACAGAATAAGTAACTTGACCATGATCACAAGACTAGACAGGTCTTCATCTCAGAACAATGAAATAGTGCTATCCCAAGCTCAGGGAGGGTTTTACTCATTACTCTGCACTGCAGTAAGTAATTTCCCAGAGTCAGGCGGTACATTCGAGAAAGTGCAGACCTAGAATCTGAAAGATGAATTTAAATGCTTCTTCTGACACTTATTAGTTGAGTGATCCTATATCCTTCAGTTTTCTCAGCTATAAAATGGGGCTAATAACAGCATCTGCCTCACAAGGTAGCTATGAAGATCACATGAGATGATAATTGTAAAGTGCTTAGCACAGGACCTGGCACACAGTACACACTATAAATGTTAGCTATTATTATTAGTATTATTTCCCACCTCCCCACCTCCCCCATAAATATAAAATAAATCAAAACTCCAACAACCCGTAACAGTGGCAGAGAAGGTAGATGTTTCACATCCTCCAAAATGACCTCATAACGTTTTCCGAGAGCTGTCAACTAGTTTGTTAGCTTTAAGAGATGTTACAGAGACCATCCTATATTACAGATTTAAAATAAAATTGATTTCTAATATTCAAATGGTTTACTTAACCTCAAATATTCAGCTTACTTCATAAGGGACCAAAATGTTTTGTTTTGATTTGTTTTCTTCAATTCACCTTGTTGTGGTTTAGACTCACGCCCTTCCAGAAATGCCAAAAACTGTTGCAGTTTCATGATGTGTTGTGGTGGACCATCTCAAAGAATTCAGACTCAGACTACCTCTAATCCAAGTATAGGCATTTATTGAGATTGAGGCCTCTCATGGAGCAGGTTAAGTTTCAAGAGGAACCAGCAACTTTTGAGAAAGCAAGATAGATTTTTGTAGGGTAAAGATACAATTACATAACAGAAATTATGAATATTAAAAAGGCAGGAGGGGTTTGTTAAGAGATCAGATAATAGGGGAGAGGTCCCAGCCACATGGAACTGAATATGTGATTACCCACAATGCATAGAGAAAAACGAGGTGGGGCTTATATGTTAATGATGAGCCTCTCTATGTCATAAGTTTACTCTAGGTCAATTCTTTACTATTACTGTGCAGGTATCTACTTAGGGAAAGTCCCTTCTATTGTTTTGGGGTCCACATCCTGCTTGGGCAAACTGGTGGTGCTGCTTTAATTGGCTGAATATTGTGGTCCTGTTTTAGACTGGGGGATGTGGCTATGGTTGGGTGCATGGACACACCTGCTGTTTCTGCTGGAAATATAAAGAATGGGTCTGGGAGCAGTGGCTAGCTAGAGACAGTGGCTGGGGATCCCATCACATGGATATACTTGCTGTTTCTGTGAGAAATAATGAGTTCATGGACACACCTGTTGTTCTAGTGAGCAGTGAGGCATACATGAAATTTGGATATTGAGTGTGTGTGTGTGTGGGGGTGAGTAGCTAGGTAGGGCCAGTGAGCCTGCTGTTTAGTGGGGCCTATAAGGAAGTTAGAATATTGGGACTGGGAACAGTTTTATTAGGATTCCATCAATCTGACTTTTACAGGTAAAGAGAATCCAGGTGGTGATTAAATATGAATGCCCTTTCCTCTCCCATCCCCACCTGAGGTCAGGGGATTTGCATTGCTGAAAATGTTAGCAACATAGGGGAGATCTCTAGTTTCCCACCTCTCTGTGAACAATAGTGCTGACTGTCCTTGTTAGAAAGGCTCCAGGAGGAACATGGAGGATAGTGGGAGAATGATACCCAGAGTTCATCCCTGTACAGCAGGGCTTTTTAAGCCTTTTGGGAGTGGGAGCCCCTCTTCATGTTCTGGAAACCTTGTGATCCTAGGAGTGAGGTAGTGCTCCGTGGGAGGGATAGGCTAGCAAGGACATTGAAGTACATCCCCTGTGACAGCATGCTGCTTCGGGGTGGCATCCCAGAAACCCGGGAGTGCTATGGTTGTAACTAGCTTGGAAATGTACGAGGTAAAGTTTCACAGCCTATCAATAGACCCTGGGGACCTCTGCTTTATAGGAAACAAAGTCTTTTGTTTTAAAAATATTTATGTGGATTTTACCCTAGAGCTGTGAAATACAAAGCCAGATTTATTAGAGAACTCATTGTGCTTCAAGATTTTCCCTGGAGATGAAGATAGAACTCTAAAATAAAACTTTATGTGTTAAGAGCTCACCATTCTGGCTGTCTCTCAGCTCTCCTCACATACCCCTGTTAACTTTAGTTGCAGTATGGAGAACAGGAAGAGATTTAGAGATCATATAATCCAACCTCTTTATTTTGCAGAAAAGGAAACTGAGGCCCAGAGAGTTGAAGGAGCCACTGTCAAGAGTGTACTGGTAGTAGGAAACAGCAGAGGCAGAATTTAAATAAAGGGGCTTATTCTAACCTTATTTTCTTTTCATCAGATTACCCCACCTAAAGAAGTTGATTGGTAAGTAAGATCACTCAGTACCTAGAATCTGTACTCTACAATTTCTGCCTTTTACTCTATTTAAATAAAGGCATCTCACCCCTTGATTAGCCCAGAAAAGGGATTGCTTCCAAAATCATCAAAATTATATCCTCTTCAATGTGTAATATCAATCAATCAAGGTTTATTAAGTACCTACTATGTGTCAGGTTTTTGCTGTTTAGTCATTTTTCAGTTGTGTCTGACTCTTCATGACCCAATTTGGGGCTTTCTTGGCAGAGATACTACAGTGGTTTTCCATTTCCTTCTTCAGCTCATTTTACAGATGAGGAAACTGAGGCAAACAGGGTTAAGTGACTTGCCCAAGATCACAAAACTAGTAAGTTTCTGAGGCCAGATTTGAACTCATGAAGATGAGTTTTCCTGACTCCAAGCCTGGCATTCTCCATTGTACCACCTAACAGCCCATGTGTTAGGTACTGTACAAATTAATGTTCATTTGACTGGGTGTTTTTTAAGTTAAGAATTTTAAAAAAGATGTTAAGAAAGGAAGAAAGAGTAGGAAAGAAAGAGAAAGAAAGAAAGGAAGGAAGGTATGTAGGAAGGAAGGAATACTGCTTGTTTGCTATCGTTGTCCATCTCTCTGGCAGCTTTGGCTGATTAGATGGGTCCAAAGAATGGAATGACATGTAGAGAAATACCCATAGAACTGTGGTCTGTCATAACTGAAAGGGACCTTAGAAATTTTCTAGCTGCTTATTTTATATATTAACAAGGGGTGGCTGAGAAAAACAGTAATTTGTGAAAAAGTCATATGGATAGTAGATACGTATGTATGTACTATAAAATATGTACTAGAACTCAGGACTTTTGCCTTTCAGGAAGGATTATTCACTGCTATTTAGAGGTTGCTGGAATGTGTGGGAATAAGGATTAAAATAAAAACATGCAGAAACTAAGATTCTTTCCATTGAATAACTTAAAATCTAGTCGGAATATAAACACATGAAAAGTGGCTCAGATTCCAAACACTATATAAATGAATGAAGTGGTCCGAACTATGTACATAAGCACAGAAGGTTAGGGAGTTAGGACTGAAAAGGTCAGGAAAGGTTAAATTTCCTTCTGGAGATGAGTTTCAACAGCTCCTCAAAGAGAGGTAGAAGAAGAATTAATGGAGAGGAAGACTTTCTAACTGTAAGGAGGGAGTTTAATTTGGAAGGTGTGTCCTCTAGTTAAGGTACAGACATGGCGATAAGCAAATCAGGAGTGAGGAAAAGGCAAACACCATAGTGATTGAGTCCTATTGACAAGAACAAAAAGACATCAAGGAAACTAAACCTTCTGGTTGCCCCACTATTCTCTTAAACTCTTAGCCTTTCTGTTTTCCAAGGTCATTTCTATTTGTAATGTCCAGGAGAATTATTCATTGTTAAGGTACTGTTACGAGGGGAAGGGGTATAGAATATTTCCAGGATGTAACAGGACCACTTGTTACGGTTTATTATCCTGAGAAAAATCCCCAAGGAGTGCCTGGAAGTGTAAGGCTTGGGGTGGGTGGTGTAGGGATGCTAGACAGCTGACAGCTAAATCTGCCTCCTACTTTCCTGTCCATTCTTCACTTATAATATTCACTGGATCTATTTGGCATGTCTGGAAGTGGCTTCCATGCTTAGACCGTGGGGCCTGATATTGTCAGAGGTCATTGGTGAAATGAGGTATACTCAAATCACATAGGGGTGACCATCTTCATCTATATCGAAAAGCCTAGACACATGAACAGCTCTCTGGAAGCAGCCCAGAATGAAAGTGGAGGGTACACACCCTGATCCACACACCCACTCATGCCATCTGGTCCATGTAATAACAAGTCCAGATGCAATGTTTGACCTAGTGGTCAACCCATGCCCAGGAAATCTCTTCACAAAGGTCAAGTAACTGATTATATTGGTACTGCCCACATCCTGGTATGACATTAATGGAAAACTCTTTGATCTTATGGCTTTCTTCCTGCTCTGGTCATGGAGACATGCAAAATATTCAGGGTTCAAGTTGGGCTAAATACTTTCAGGAAAATATAAAGAGTTTTCACCTCTAGGTATCTGCTTTCATGTTTTTCTTTCCTGTGGGATTTCTCTTAAAATCTAGCTCTTTTCCCCTGTGAATATATAATTGCCAGGATAAACAGCAGTTAAACTTAATGAGAAACACTCATGGTGTTCAGGAAAATGGAAACTACTGTCAGGGGTCCCTTCTACAATCCTTGCTGGATGCAGATGTGATCTCTTCTCTCCTCCTCCTTTACAACCCTCCCTGCCATCCCCTCTCAAGCCAGCTGGCTTGGTTGGTTTGCTCCTTGGTCTATATGAATATGCAAGGTGGTTTTACCCTCTTAGAAATAACTAAGGAGCAAGACTTTGTGGTTTCTGACTCAGATGGAGAAGAATCTTTTTCTTATGGCTTGGAGTAGACTGGACTTGGGTTTAACCCCTAAAAGAACACCTTTCCATTCATCTGATAGTCTGCCAGCAGCGTTTTCCAAACCTTTGAGAAGGGGGTTGAACTAAAAGAAGACTCAACAGAAACCAAAGCATTCTGAAGAGACTGATAGCATTACTCAGTAGGAGGCTTCTTAATGCCATGGAAAATTCATTGCATCTGAATCGAGAGGACTTGAGTTCAAATCTCGATTTTGCTAATGACTTGGGCACTTAAAATATCTGGGCATCCACTTTCTATTACATAATAGAGATGGTGCTTCATAGCTTTGAAACTATTTATTGTCAAGTACTTGAAATGAATCCTATTCCTGAAAAAGTAGCATTCAAGAATTGTCCCAATATTCCATTTTATTGATTGAGTCTAGTAATATATTATTAATGGTGTCAGGAAGACCCAGGTTCACGTCCCACCTTAGACACATACTCATGGTGTGACTATGGGCTTTAACCTCTCTGTTTACCTGGCAACTGTCTAAGACTATAAATTATACATGAATAGCTAATCTACATTAGTGAAGGGAGTTTTCATATTAGGAATTCTTTATGGACTCATGTTTATAAAAATATTTATAGCATCTCTTTGTGTGGTGGCTAACAATTGGAAATTGAAGGACTGTCCAACAACTGGGGAATAATGACTAAACAAGATGTGGTATATGATTGTAATGGAATATTATTGTGCTATAAGAAATGACAAGCAGGATGATTTTGGAAAAAGCTGGAAAGACTTACATGACCTGATGCACAGTGAAGTGAACAGAACCAGGAGAACTTTGTACACAGTAACAGGAATGCTTTTTGATGAACTGGGAATGACTCAGCTGTTTTCAGCAATATAATGATCCAAGACAATCCCAAAGGACTAATGATACTATCTGCCTCCAGAGAATGAACTAGTATTGTTTGAATACACACTGAAGCATGCTAGTTTTCACTCTCTTTCATTTTTTCTTTTATTTGAATCTTGTACAAAATGGCTACTATGGAAAGGTTTTACATAAATGCACATGTATAACCTATACCTAATTGCTTACCCTCTTGGGGAAGGGCAAAGGGAGGGAGGGAGAAAGGGCAGGACAGAATTTGGAACTCAAAACTTTAAGTAAAATTATTATACATATATACATATATTTTTAAAGAATTCTTTATGCTGGTAAAATCATGTCTGTGCTGAAAAACAGCTAAATTTTTTTTGTTAATTATATATACATAGATATGACAGTTATAAATGCTAACAACATAATTTGCACATTTTTTTTTTGGTGTAAAAACTTTTTTGTACCAATGAACCCTAAGGAAAGCTCTGTTTGTTGTTTTTTATATGATCTTAAGCAAGTGATTTCTCTTTTTTTAGATCTCAGTTTTCTCATTGGAAGAATAATGGAATTGGACTAGGTGATGTCCCACATCCCCTTCAGTGCCAAATTCTATGATCTAATGAACTAAGTGTTACACAGACATGTAAGGCAGCTGACCTATATATTTAGGTCATTTGTGGTTTTTAGGGTAGAAGACTTGCTTGTGCTTTTCCATTGAAATCCTATGACTTATGCTTGATTTATCATGGCCTTAGGGTTCTCATGAGACTGTCATGAGAAGGAACACATTAACTAATCAATCATATGATATTTAGCTAGATGACCTCTAAAGATTTCTTCCACCTCAAGGGCATTATCCCTCTATCATCATTCCATTGAGTGTTAGCTATTGACTCAGGACATGGAATGAAGGGCCATTAGTACATGTAGTAAGACATGGTCCCTGTCCCTCATTGACTCATTGATTCTAGTTGGATAGATGAGACATAAACACCCAAAAAGACAACTTACAGTGCAAGTTATTGTATAATAAATACCAAATGAGAAATAAAGACAAAACCAGAAGGGGTGAGAGAAGAAGAAAATCTGGGTGGGGGGAACCTGGAATTTCAAATCTGGGAGTGGAACAAGACTGGTGAACTTCCTCTCCACCACAGAGCTTTTACCTAGACTAGCTTTCCCCAGAATTTGAAATCTTTCATGTATATCCAAACTGGAAGACAATAGATAAGGTATTGATGTATATAACACTAATGTGATATCCACAGCAGCCGCTTGGGATACGTATGCATATTTCCAGGGTAAATTCACAAAATATAAACTCTCTTCCTCAAAGACAAAACTAAAATATTTATTCAGATACCACAAAGTCAAATCCATCATAGTAGCAAAGACATCTATACACATTATCAATGCAGAGAGCAAGGCCTCCCCACAAACAAGCTCTCTTAGGAAAAATCACTTCTCTCATTCATGCTAACTGCTCTGCTCTGCCTGCTCTCTCCCAGCTCTCCCTTCCTGCTCTACCCTTCCATGTGACTCAAGTGGGAAAAGCCAGAGTTCAAAGCAGGTCACATGGGCCTATTAAGGGGCAGGGAAGATCTTCAAATTTCCTTACCATTATACTGTATGAGTTAGATTTGGGTTTAAATCTTCCCTTAAACCTTAACTAGCTGTGGGTTGTTGGGCAAATCACTTAACCATTTTATGACTCAGTTTTACCATCTGTAAAATGAAGGAGTTGGAGTTATCTTCTAAGGTCCCTTCTGGCCCTAAAACTATAAGCTTATGATCCTTTGAATTGCCCAGAAGTGGTTAAGGAATGGGTTTATCATGGACTTCTTTCCTGCAGTACTGACACTCCTATCTTTTCCTATCGATGCCAATTTTGCCCAAGGGACCAGGTTGTCAGAAGTAGAAAAACATAACCCAGAAATGTCTCAAGCTACAATAGCAAAAGGAAATGAATATTCCATGAGTTTTGTTTTCTGCTTATCTCTTTTAGGACAAGAGAGAACAGTGGGGAAAATATCTCTCATGAATCCTCAAATAAAAATGTTATAGAATATCACATTTGTTTTAACACTCAAATTTTACACACATACACACACACACACTCACACACACACTGTAGTTTTCTGATGCCAGGAAAGACCTTTCAAAAGGTAATCATTTCTAAAAGAAGCAGTTACTTATACCACTCTGCATAAGCGAAGAGAACGGAAAGCATGAACAATCCATGGCTGGGGTGGGTGGAGTGGGAATCTTGATCTGGGGGCTGTAGAGAATCATGTAGGTGATATTTAAGAACCCAACCCCTCTCAGTTACCTGCTCAGCCCTTGGGTGTTTGGAAGGAGTTATAAGTATTGCACATATAATTTAAGAAAGAAGAGAAAAGAGGGGAGGGATAGGAAAGTGGGGTTTGGCCCAGGAACTTGAGATGTGACTCATAGAGTTGTGAAAAATATGGGAGAGCAAATTCATGCCTTGGGAATTGACTATTTTCATACCTTACATAAGAAAGCAGTGCCACTTAGATTGTATCAAGGTCCCAAAAGGGCTAAGTGAAAACTTAATTATGTGTTTTGGTAACATGTAGCAGAATTACAGTCCAACCCTGAGTTAGCCAGAGGAAACATTGGGAAAACACCATGTGCTGAAAGCATAGGGCCACACAGTTAGAGCTGCAATGAACCTCAGAGGTCACTGAATCCTACCCCTTTATTAAGAAAGAGAAATTGAGACTCAGAGGGTTTAAGTGACTTGCTTGCGGTCACAGAGATGGTAAATGACCAAGGTATCTAAGGCTGGACACAAACCTAATTCTTCCCAACTACAATTTTGGTTCTTTATCCTCCATAAGATCCTGCCTTGTCTAGTGAAAACTGAGAGACAGTCACCAAGAGTAGATAATTTCTCTTCATAAGGAAAGGATATTTAAACACAAAACATTGCCATGAACTTGTTTTGCTTTAAAAGTTAGTAAAACTTTATCTTACAGTTTACTTGTGAGGGTGGAAGAGGAAAAGGAAAGGAGGAGGATGCTCAAGATAAGCTAAGTCTCTTTCAGAAATTTGTTTGGGTGTTTCCTAACCCCTTTCTTACTTTAAAATAGTCTATTATTTTTATTTTTCAATTAATAAACATTTAATTATTCTGTCCCTCCTTTCACTGAGAAAATTGTCTAAAAATGAAAAATAAAGCTCTCAATCCATAACTGCATAGTCCAGCAAACAAAATTTCTACCTTAACCATGAACAGAAATGTATTTTGCATTAAACAACATTACCTCTCTGGGAAAACCTAGGCTAGGTCAGTAAGATTGTGATGGCAATGGAGAAACTGAGGATGGCAGTCAGTGATTGTGGGGCTTGGGCAAGTATTTGGTCAGATAAATTGAAGGTCAATGTCCAAGAATCAGAGCTGGTGGTTGGGGAGTGAAGGGAGGGAGGTCAAGTTTGGGCCAGGATGGGCTCTGTGGGCACAATTTCCTCACTGAAGCAAGAGAGGTAAACTGGGAGCTGGGGAGAGGCGAAGGGAACGCAAGGAGTGGGGAGACAAGGACAAGGGTCAGTCAGACTACAAGAACTAGTCAGAATGTCTCTCAAGGTCATTTGTGTTTAGTGAATTTTTTTGGGCAGGACCTCAAGGGCTTTCAGACTTGACTCTCCTATTGCCCAGGAATAAAAAGTATGGGGTCCCATGATCTGATCTTCCTAAGGTCTACAGGGACCTTACTAGAGGGTGGGTAGATGGTACAAAGGTATTATCCTGGGGTATCAAATAGGTAGAAAGCTTCAGATTAATTTGCTTTTTAGAGATTCTCTTGAGTTCTTTAGCCTATCTTTTATAAGACAAAGACTCCAGAGAGGGTTAATCCCATCATTCATTCACACCCTTATATAAAATGAGTCCATTATAAGAAACAATGTTTGGGGTGAGAGTTTGGATTAGATCAGTTAGGTATAGTAGGCAGAGATGATTTGGAGCTGGTTGCTATTTATCCATTTTCAGAAGATCAATGACATCACAGGGTGAATTGGATTGAAGTGAGACTGAATTGCACAAAGTCATCAGTCTCCTTCCATCTTTCTGAGTCATCAAAATCCAGTGGTAGGACAAAAGCCAGGATGACTGGAAATGGCTCAAGAGGAGGCAGATGACCCTAATGTCTTTGATATCTGACCAAGCTCTAATCATTTCACAACATGTACTTCAGTTGCCTTCATGGCTGTTGGAACAAACTGTTCTCATCCACCCACTGAACTGGGGAAAGTCTTCCCATACTTGGGGCAGATATTCCCTTAATTCACCAATGGGTTTGAGCTCAACTTGGTTTAGTCCTTCTGCCAAGACTGTTTTACTGGAATGTGGCTGGTGAGCATGTTATCTCTTCTTGCACCCACAGGTGAGAGTTGAGTGCCAGGTGGACACTAAAGGTGGATGAGCAGCCCTGAAAAGGCTTCAGCAAGTCCTCACACCAGAAGTGCTCATCCTTCTTGAACACCAATACACGTTGCTAAGGCAATGGCTGAAAAGCTTATTTTTGGACAATTCTGATGTACTGCCTCAGTCAAACTTATTTTGATCTCAGTCAAGTAACTTGTCCTCTCTGGGGTCTCCCTGTCCTCATCTTAGGTCCTGTTCCAGTTCAAGGTTCTATGATGAATCTATGATGAGCCTGCCCTGCCCTTCCTCTCTCCCTCCCTTCTTCCTCTCCCTTCAGCTCTAATTCTTGGGCATTGACCTTCAACAGCCCATGGAAAACAGCTTCTGAATTTTCATTCATGCTGCTCAGTTTGTGTCCTTGACTGTGAAGCAGATATAGGGCATGACAAGAGCAGTTTTGAGGGGAGCTCAGCTCCCCTGTTGGCTCAATCAAGTCTATTATGCCACTTTCTCTGTGGTGGCTGCTGTCTGCACTAATGAAAGCTTAAAGGAGTTAATTTCCAGAAGGGAAGCTTGAAGACTTTTCTAGATGATAAGACAAGGAGTCAAAAACCTACACAATTTCTAAACCCTCTTTGTGTGTGTGTGTGTGTGTGTATGTATGTGCATGTAAGAAGTTATTTCACTGGATCAACACATAGATTCCCCGGGCCAGAGCAGCTTCACTTTCACCATGATTTATTTAAACTTAGTCCACTTTGCTCTTATTTCTAGCTGTATAATATAATGAAAGAGAAGAGAAGATTCAGAAAGCACTGTAATTAAAATGAGTAGGGTTTTTTTTAAGGACATCTTTACACTCCCTAACTGGACCATGTACAAAACTCTGGCACTAGAATTTGTAAGATGTGGTGGCATTCCTAAGAGATCATGGTTAAGGGTTCCATCAAAGGTTTCTTGAAAACTCTCATTTGAAAAAAAAAATTCCACTTAGCAAATAACATTCATGAGAATTAAAGGTTCTGGGTTGTGTGTGTGTGTGTGTGTGTGTGTGTGTGTGTGTGTGTGTGTGTGTGTGTGTGTGTATACCCATATGCCATCTATAGAGTACTCAATCTGCATCTAAGAAATGTGACTTCTTTTTCCTTGGACTCCTTTAGGGTAAAACTTAATCTTGGATAAACTAATGTAGATTTCTCTTATGGACAGTTGGTTTAACATATATTGGAGAGAAACCCAATTATGCATTACTTAAAGCTGCTGCAGCAGGAAAAAAAAAAAGCAGGAGAAGGGAAGGCAGCTGCTCGGCATCCTCTCAAACCCACACCCTGTGAACTGGCCTCAAGTCAAGAGCATATCCTGCAAACAACAAGCCTAAACATTGCAATAAAGTCCAGCCACTATAGGCACATCCTTATAGCATTAGCAAAAATCTCAACAGCATTACTAACTAGAACCACAAAGAACATATTAACATGCAAGGAATCTCTTCGTGCAAACAACAACTCCTAAAGAAAGGCAATTACGATGCTTAGAGTCCCATGGAGACTATCACGTCTAAACAAATTCCTGACTCTGCCTGAAACCATTTCCACATGAAGCTCCTAAGTATGCCAGACAACTTCCCAGATTCCAGGTTTTTAAGTCTCTCTCGTTGGTTGTTTATAATAAGTGGGCTTTTTTTTGTCTAAAGTAAATCAATGAGGACTCCCAGTGCCCAATCAATACAGATGCAGCATCATAAAGAAGCCTCTCTTTTTTCTTTCTCATTCTTATCAGCAGGCGGAACAAACAAGACTGAGACCTTGTCCCTGTTTTGCCAAACATTTAGATGTTTTGAAATACTCACATAATTGATTGCATTTTTCTGCTTTCATTCTGGTGTTTGCTGACAATGTGACATCGTAGAAAGTTTACCAGATTGGGAGTAAGGAGACCTGGCATATTGATAAAAACGCTGGATTTGGAGTTCACAGAACCTGCCTTTGAGTTCATGTCCTCTCACTTACTTTCTCTGTCTTTGGGTAAATTATCTCTTAATTTCAGTTTCCTCATTTGTAAAATAAAAGAGTGGACTTGACAGAATTTAAGGTCCACAGCTCATACAAAAGCTGACTGAAATTTTCTAGATTATACAGCAAGAGGAGGTTATCCTCCAGGTACCATGCTAGTTCTGGAGGTACGAAAGCAAAGAACAAATCTGTGTTTACTTGTTGTCTTTGGGCTTCAGATTCCTAACCTAACCTGTAACATTAGGGGGTTTGTAGCTTTAGAGCTGGCAAAGATTTAAGAGGTCATCTAGTATAATTCTCTCTTTTAACAAATGAGAAAGTGGAAGGATGACCTGATGTGATGGCAAGCTGTTTTTGTTTTAGTATAATCAAGTGTCTCTGATTGAATCTTGCCTTTATCAACCAAGAGTCTTTTCTAGGAGTAAAGTACAAAAACAAGAGTTTCTTTGACTATAACCAGTTTATGTATTTGTATTGTTAATTATTTTAATGAGATTAAAGATCTTCTACACCTATCTATGGGTCTGGGAAGATTTGTAGGAAGGCCCACACCTTTTGTTAATGAGGCACTGGTTCTCAAGGGTTGTGATGTCCTCTGGCTCTAAAAAATGAACAAATACTCTGAAGATGAGGTTTTACTTTGGGGCTTACTGACTAGAAGTGTTTGTTTGGCCTGACAAGACTCTGGGAAGCTACTAAGGAGTCCCCCCACCCCGTCCCCCTGCGCCAGGTTTTGAAAACTCAGATGTTGGTGCTTCCCTCTACGGTAACTATGTATGGTCAGATAGTTGGATCTGTCGATTTATGTATTGTTTGTGTCAGACATTTGGAAGCAAGTCTGTTGGCCCTTGATTCTCTGTATTTTCTCTGAAGTTCAAGGTGCTGACTTTTCCCCCTGAACTAAGTGAATGGTACATGTAATTGATTAAAGTGATTGTTGACCCCTCAAAAGTGGTCTTTCCCTTTAATAAATGCAGATCTAAGAACTTGTGATAGCAGGTTCCCCTGTGTATGTTGGGGTGCTTGCTGTTACACATGACTTGCCCAAGATCACACAGGTAATAAGTAGTAGAGTTGGGTTGGGAACTTGGATACTCTTATCTCCAAAAGTAGTGCTTCTTTCATAGTAGGGAGATTGTTGAGACTGGCTCAACACTGGATTCAGATGGCTCTGGAGGAGAAGTGAGGCTGGTGACCTGCACAGCCCTCCCTCACTCAAAACAAAGTCAAGTGCAAGTCATGTCATCATTTCTCTGATGGCGTGGTCTTCTTTGGCAACGAAGGATGAACACGATGTTCACGTAAATGTTCAATTACAGCAAGCCTCTATTAAACTGTTGCCATGTTTGACTGGGTGATCTTTATCAGCCAGTCAGTCAGTAAGCATTTATCAAGCACCTTCTCTGTGCAGGGCTTCAAAGAATGGCAAGAGACAGTCCCTGTTCTCAAGGATCTCACTGCGTAAAGAGGAGATTACAAAGAAACAACTGCATACAAACTACATACAGGATAAACGTAAGAAGATCTCTCTCATCCCAAATTCCATGATCCTATGGTCCTAGGTACTGTCACTTGGGTTGTAGCTGTGGTCTTTCTCTCTTTGTCTCTCTCTCTCTCTATCTCCCTTTCATTCATTCACCCTCTTAATGTTACCCTATATCAGGTCCTATACAATTGTTCCTTTTGTTGTATTTATAATGCTTTTTTTGTATTTGTATTACATCTTCACTGTTTACTTCATAGTTTCAATTTCAAAATTGAAACTGAATTTTCTGTTTTGAATTTTGAATTGTTTTGAATTTCCAATTCAGTTTTTAAAAGTGCTATTTTTTTTATGATCTGGTTCCAATATACTTTCCTGACTTATTTCACATCTCCCTTCATAGACAATGTGCCTTAAATAAACTGATCTGCCTAAGGTTCCCTGCATTTCATTTGCTACCTTTCTTTGCACTAGCTGTTTCCTTTGCCTGGAATGCAGTCTCCTCATTTCTGACCTTTTTTTAAATTTAAAAATATTTTTATTTAACACATTTGGTTTTATATTTACAGAATTGCCAAGACCTATTATTTCTCCTTTTGTTAACATCTCTTACCCCCCCCCTTATTTATTTTATTTTATGGAATAAAACAAGCATTTTTATAACATAATATAATACGAAGATGCTTATACATGAAACTACAAATCTATTATGTACATTTACTATTCTTTTTAAATGTATAACAATATCATGTAAATTTCTTTTTTCCCCTTTTCTTTTCTTCCCTTTCCTCCTTGCCCCACTCCCTAGTTTCTTTCTTGTTTAATTCATGAAGTACCTTTTATGGGCAACTTTTAATGATCCCCATAGTTTTATGTTTACATTCCTTTGTTTCCATATATGCCACTAGATGGCTCAGGAGAAGAAAGTGAGGTTGGTGACCTTGCACAGCCCTCCCTCACCCAAATCAAAGTCAGTTGGAAGTCATGTCATCACCTTGATGTCATGGTCCTCTTCAGGAATGAAAGATAAACACAGAAACAATATGCCATTAGTAAAATGCAAGCTTCTTAAGGGTAGAAATTGTTCTTCATTGGTCTTTGCATCTGTAGCACCTTACACATGCTAGGTACTTAAAACTGGTGGATTGAATTGGATTTGCTGCCCAAAAAAAGCCCCAAATAAGCCCTAAAGTCAACCATTTTGATGCTGCTACCAAGAGGTGATGATGCCCTAGCCATATGATCTGAACATATGAGCTTTGTCTGAGACTCAGGTAAGTGCCTGCCAGAAGTTTCATCAATTTTATAATGATAGAGCAGAAATTCCCAACTGATTTGGCCTACTGCCTCCTTTAAAACACATTACTCAGTGCCTTCCTGGAAATTTACTTTCTTTAACCCTTTAACATTAAAAAAAATATTAATCATTTAAAAAATACATTTTTTTAAAAAAGACACATCTTAAGTTTAATAATTTATTGTAAATTTGTGAGTTTTTTTCCTGCAATAAAATTTTGATGATGCAATTAGTATTGTATTGTAAACGTAAGAGATCTGACAAACACAGGGGGGCCTGCTATACAGGTTCTTAGGTCTGCTTTTCTAAAAGGAAAGCAACTTTTGAGGGATCAATAGTCACTTTAGTCAAGCACATATATCATTCACTTAGTTCAGGGGAAAAAGTCAGTACCCTGGACTTCAGAGAAAATACAAACAGATATCAAGATCAAGAGACAGGACTTCCAACTGTCTGACATAAGCAATATATCATAGATCAACAGATAGATCCAAATGTCTGATCATACATACATAGTTACCAGAGAAAGAAGCACCAACATCTGGGTTTTCAAAGTGGGGGAAGGGGGGCTTCCTTAGTTGCTTCCCAGAGTCTTATCTGGCACACAAACCTACTTCCAAAAACTAAGTCTCAAAACAAAACCTCACCTCAGAGTATTTATACACTTTTCACAGCTGGAGGGCAAGGCCCTCTGACTCAGTGCCTCAGTAGAAATTAACAAAAGGTACTTGAGGGGGTGGAACCAAGATGGAGGAGTAGAAAGACTCACGTATGCTAGCTCTGAACCCACAGCCCATATATTTCCTGCAAGAAGAACTCCCCACGAATTCTGGAGCACTGCAAGGCACACAGAAACACAGTGGGAAAGATTTCCATTCCAGAGAGCCCTGGAGAGCGGTCCCCAGGGGTCCATTGCGCCCTGGAAAGTGGAGCCCACCCCTGAGCTGCCCTGGCCATGGCCCCAGAGGAGAAGGTCTGAGCAGGCTTCAGGGACGGAATCTCCAGCGGCCGGGAAGGTCCCTCCACCCACAGACTCTCCAGGTCAGTGAGAGAGACGTCTGGGCTGGCCGAGAGGAGAGTGGGCTGTCTCCGTGACTTGGGACCCCTCGGGAGGCAGCGGCAGAGGTGGCGGCAGAGGCAGCGGCAGAGGCAGTGGCGGTGGTCCGGCACTCCCTGAGCAGGCAGGAGCTCCATTACCGAAAGTCTCTGCATAAAGCCCCTAAGGGAACTGAGCCTGTGAGGTGGCCCTGCGCCCACACCAGCACCAGAACTTAAGCTCACATTGAATAGTAGCCGCGTCTGCCGCGGAAAGCCCATTTGAATCTCAGACCCCAAGCACTAGCTGGGAAGATCTAGGCGGGGGTGGACAGGAATCTCAGAACCCAAGTAACTGGCTGGGAAAATGCCCAGAAAAGGGAAGAAAAATAAGACTATAGAGAGCTACTTTGAGGGGGTACAGATGTTTCCACCTTTCAATTCTGATGACGAGGAACTATTCTTACCATCAGGGAAAGACATGGAGGGCGGGGCCTCTGTATCCTAGTCATCCCAGGTGGATGTCCGGTGGGCTCAGGCCATGGAAGAGCTCAGAAAGGATTTTGAAAATCAAGTTAGACAGGTGGAGGAAAAACTGGGAAGAGAGATGAGAGAGATGCAAGAAAAGCATGAAAAATGGGTCAATACCTTGGTAAAGGAGACCCCAAAAAATGCTGAAGAAAATAACACCTTGAAAAATAGGCTCACTCAAGTGGCAAAAGAGGTTCAAAAAGCCAATGAAGAGAAGAATGCTTTCAAAAGCAGAATTAATCAAATGGAAAAAGAGCATCAAAAGTTCACTGAAGATAATAGTTATCTCAAGATTAGAATGGAACAGATGGAGTCTAATGACTTGATGAGAAACCAAGAAATCACAAAACAAAACCAAAAGAATGAAAAAATGGAAGAGAATGTGTAATATCTCATGGGAAAAACAACTGACCTGGAAAATAGATCCAGGAGAGACAATTTAAAAATTATGGGACTACCTGAAAGTCATGACCAAAAAAAGAGCCTAGACATCATCTTCCATGAAACTATCAAGGAAAACTGCCCTGATATTCTACAACCAGAGGGCAAAATAAGTATTGAAAGAATCCATCGATCACTGCCTGAAAGAGATCCAAAAAGAGAAACTCCTAGGAACATTGTGTCCAAATTCCAGAATCCCCAGGTCAAGGAGAAAATATTGCAAGCAGCTAGAAAGAAACAATTCCAGCATTGTGGAAATACAATCAGGATAACTCAAGATCTAGCAGCTTCTACATTAAGGGATCGAAGGGCATGGAATAGGATATTCCAGAAGTCAAAGGAACTAGGACTAAAACCAAGAATCACCTACCCAGTAAAACTGAGTATAATACTTCGGGGGAAAATGTTGTCTTTCAATGAAACAGAGGACTTTCAAACATTCTTGATGAAAAGACCAGAGCTGAATAGAAAATTTGACTTTCAAACACAAGAATGACAAGCAGCGTGAAAAAGTAAACAGCAAAGAGAAGTCATAAGGGACTTACCATAAGTGAACTGTTTACATTCCTACATGGAAAGACAATATTTGTAACTCTTAAAGTTTTTCAGTATCTGGGTAGTTGGTGGGATTATACACACACACATACACACACATGTACACGTGTGCACGCACACACACATACACACATGCATGCACATACAGAGACAGAAAGCACAGAGTGAATTGAATAGGATGGGACCATATCTTAAAAGAAATTAAGGTAAATGGTGAGAGAGAAATGTAGTGGGAGGAGAGAGGGTGAAATGGAATGGGGTAAATTATATCTCATTCAAGAGGCAAGCAGGAGACTTTTTAGTGGAGGGAAAAAGAGGAGAGCTGAGAAAAAAAACCAAGAAGTTTACCCTCATCACATTCGACTAAAGGAAGGAATAAAATGCACACTCATTTTGGTATGAAAACCTATCTTACAATACAGGAAAGTGGGGGAGAAGGAGATAAGCAAGGGAGGGGGATGATGGAAGGGAGGGCAATGGGAGGAGGGAGCAATTTGAAGTCAACACTCAGGGAGGGACAGGATCAAAAGACAGAATAGAAACAATGGGGGGGCAGGATAGGATGGAGGGAAATACAGTTAGTCTTACACAACATGACTATTATTGAAGTCATTTGCAAAACTACAGAGATATGGCCTATATTGAATTGCCTGCCTTCCCAAAGGGAATGGGTGGGGAGGGAGGGATGGGGAGAATTTGGAACTCAAAGTTTTAGGAACAACTATTTAGTATTTTTGTTGCTACTTGGAAATAAGAAATACAGTTAATGGGGAATAGAAAGTCATCTATCCCTACAGGACAAAAGAGAAGATGGGGACAAGCGAAGGGAGGGATGATAGAAGAGAGGGCAGATTGGTGATAGGGAAAATTAGATTGCTCGTCGTATTGGGGTGGGGGAAGGGGATAAAAGGGGAGAAAATTTGGAACCCAAAATTTTGTGAAAATGAATGTAAAAAGTTAAATAAAAAAAAGGTACTTGAGGCTTATTAATGGGTGGGGAAGATCTAATTAACATTACAATTATAAACAATTCATTACAGGTAGATATTCCTGTCTATGCATGCTGGACTTCTTGACAATATGCAACATGCTCATCTGACAACACTTGCTTGTTAAGACCTGTTGGTAGATGACAATCTGCCAACGATAATAATATTACTGGCAGAAATCTGCCAATGTGCTAGTCCATGGACCCATGGGACCCACGAACCATGCAAAATATATTCCATAGACACAATGACTACAACATTAGAAATGGAAATATCACTGAAAGGAAGCCACATTTCAAATAATGGAAAAGCCAATAATGATCCCCAGAGAACAGATAATGAAACATATCTCCCTCCTTATAGCAAAGAAGTTGGGGAACTGTTAGGCATTTATTAAGCAGCAGGTGTCAGGCACAATAATGTTTTACAAATATTATCTCATCTGATTCTCACTACCTCTCAGGGAGGATGATGCTATTATCATTCCCATTTTACAGTTGAGAAAACTGAGGCAAACAGAGATTAAAAGACTCCCTGGATTCATACCGCAACTAAGGTCAAATTTGAACTCAAGGCTTCCTGACTCCAGGACCAGCACTGTATTCCTTGTGCCACCTAGTTGTCTCCTTTATTAGAACAGAACATTGTGTAGCAGCTAGGACATACTCTCTTGTAAATATATATAGTCATACACTATCAATGGGAATAGTGAACATATATAGGGATCACACAGGAGGAGCATACACATAGGATCATATATGACCAGGGCCATGGTTGGAAGAGCCTCTGGTCCTGTATTTTCTGTGATGTCATTGAGCTACTTTCACTAAACATTTCTCTTTTGAGGTTATGAGCATAAAGGAAGGGACTCTACCAGTCCCTACTGGTCTCACAATGCCAACTTGGTACCTTCTCTTACCTGGGCACTGCTCTGTGGGTATTGTGACTGCTGGTCACTATAGTCTCTGGGTATATAGTCCTTGTTACCAGATGAGTGTTGTTCTCTGCTACGAATTTCTGGATTTAAATTTTTTCAGGACCACCTGCTTTGCCCCAGTCTGTTAGGGCTTAGTGACTAAAATATTCCCTGATAAGGGCAGGCTCTTTATCAGAGCAATTCAACCAACTAAAGCCAGTATTTTCTTTTTAACTCCTTATATCTGGTTAGAAATCTCAGCTCTCTGTTGATAATTGTCTCACTTTGGGTTACACATTCCCCCATTTTCTCTTATAGTAGAGAGAATTTCAGAGAGAACAAATGCTAAACTAAGCAGTCAAGGTCATTGTTCCCCTCTACCTAGCCAGTATTCTTGCCTTTCTTAAGCCCAGCTGTCTGCTGAAGAATCTGATTACTTGAGGTGCTGTATTTTGTTCAGTGAAAAACTTCATTATCTGTCTAATGTTACATGCATTATCAGATGCTGTCATTGCATTGGGAGTTTTTTCTTAGTTGTGTGTCATTGCTAAAAGGAAGGATGGATTATAAGGTAGTTGGAAGGATTACATAAATGACAGTGAAAAGAAAAAATAATCAATAAGGCATTTTAAAGGATATGCTCCATCTCAGCCATTTTGACATTGATCCTTTGAAAGTTCTGTAAATGGGAAATGGTATAGGGAAAAAATGCCACTGGTTTTTATGGAAAAAAATAATTCTTGTTATTTCTATTTCTTAGCTAGTTGCCTTATATGGTGACTTCTGCTACCATCTCTTCCTTCACTCCTGTCTCACATTCTATATTCAAAGTGACCCTATTCCATTCCATCTTCTCACACATATTGCTCCTCTGTCATTCAACGCTCTCATTTATTTTCAGTCTCTCCCTGCTTACTGTTTACTTCTCTACTGCTTATAAGCACATTCATATCTCTCCCATTATCAAAAAAAATCAAGCCAAACCAAACCAAACCAAACCAAAACAAAAGAAAACCCCACCTCACTTGACCTTCCCATCCACATTAGCTTTTGACTTAGAGTTCTCCTTTCTTGAGTTCTCCTTTTTTTGTGATTAATTTCATTGAGAAGGTCATCTACAACTGGTGTCTCTACTTCCTTTCTCTCATTCTCTTTTTAACTTTCTTCGGTTTGATTTCAAATCTTGTCATTTAACTGAAGTTGCTTTCTCCAAGGTTGGCAGGGATCTCTTAACTGCCAGTTCCAGTGGTCTTTTCTCAATCCTCTTTCTTCTTGAGCACTCTGTGTCCTTTGGCACTGTCAATCACTCTCTTCTCCTACATACTCTTTTCTCTCTAGGTTTTTGGTACAACACTCTTTTCTGGTTCTCCTCATACCTTTCTGATCTTTCTTTCTCAGTATCCTTTGCTGGAACTTCCTCCAGGTCCAGTCTGCTAACTGTGAATTTCCTCCAAGGATATAGCCTGCATCCTCTTCTCTTCTCCCTCTTCACCACTTTGCTTGGTGATCTCATCAGCTTCTATGGATTCAATTTTCATCTCAATGTAGCTCATTCTTGGATTTATCTATCTAGTCCTAACTTTCTCCTGCTCTCCAGGCTTATATCTCCAACTGCCTATTATATAACTTAAATTGGATGCTGGGCCATGGCTAGTCATCTTGCCTTATGTCTTTCCACTGGATTCTGATGACTCTGGAGGAGCAAGACTGATGACTTTGCACAGCGCTGCCTCACTCATATCCAATTCACTTGCAGGTCAAGACATCACCTTCCTGATGATGCTGGTCCTCTTGGAGGATGAAGGACGAACAACAACATCTTCAACTGTATGCCCCATATATGAAAATTGGCTGGAGCTAGCTCTAGCACCTCATTGCCTGCGATGGTTCATTATTGTCTTCATTGGTTCGGGGACCTCCTGAGTGAGGAAATTTTCTGTACTAATGCAGGTCGGCATCTTCTCTTCAGCTTACAGTCTTAAAATTGTCTAGATTCAAGCACTGAGATGTTAAATGACTTGCCTTTAATCAAATAGATTATATACATTAAAATCAGGATTTGAATTCAAGTCTTCCTGATTCTGAAGGAAGTTCTCTTCATTATCATGTCATAATTGTCATTGTTCCACACTAGCTCCATGACTATAAACAAATCATTTAAATTCCCTGAGTCCAATTTTCTTACTTGTAAAATGAGGAAAATTATATTTGTACTTCCTACTTGACAAACCTTTACAGGTAGGAAAGAACCCTCCAAACCCTAAAGCGCTCTATAAATATATTACTATTGTCATTATTCCAACTACTAGAAGTGAGGAATTGATAACCAAGTAATCCATTGCCTCTTTATTGCTATTATAGGTAAAGGTTGGCTTTCAGTTCAATGTCTCCACCTGCAGGGTCTAGTGCTAACTATCTCATGGTGTTTGGACTGTTCAATTACCACTGATTCATCCTCAATTGAAGAGTCAAAGACAAGTATAATTATTTCTCAGCTTGTCTACAAAGATGGTCTAGTGTCTCAGAAATTGACAGCCTGTGAAGGAGGTGTAGGTTCCCAGAGGATGACTAGTCTCAACTCTGGGATCCCCTGTCACAGCCTAGTGCAGCTAGGAGGTGCAGTCTGGAGTCAGAAAGACCAGAGTTCAAATCTGGCTTCAGACACTTACTAGTTGTGTGGCCCTGAACAAGTCACTTAACTGTGTTTGCCTCAGTTTCCTCATCTCTAAAATGAGCTGGAGAAGGAAATGGCAAACCACCCCATTACCTTTGCTAAGAAAGCCCTAAATAGGGTCATGAAGAGTAAGATGCTACTGAACAAGACAAAACCAAAGATGCAGCCTCAAAAAGGGATACATTCAAGGAATGGAGCTGTACCAATTATACAATTGTTTTTCAGTGATCCACTCAGACGCATTGCAATCAGCAGGGATCTCCCTCTGCAGTTGTCATCGTCCATCTGGGAACCCTGCCTGGCCCATAGTTATTTTCTGTATAGCCCTGGAATCCTTCATTTAAGAATAAGGCCTCTTTGGAGGACTTGATGGAGTTCCCAGTTCCCCACATAGAGCCAAGATTCAAGAAGTCATTCAGATGTAAAGCAAAACAGAATTTATCCAAGAAGATTGTAAGGAAGATACACGTTTAGGCACTGAGTCAAGCAAATTACTACACTTAAGCAAGATATTTGGCTTCAATTTTTCTAGTAAGAGAGGCTGAAAGAGGAACATGCCCTTACAGACATCTTTATTTCTGACAAGAGGAAACAGCACCTCAGTCTCTAGTACAATGCCTGGGATGCAGTAGGCGTTTAATAAATGCTTGTTGATTAATTGAGAGGAATAATCACATTTTTTTACAGCGTTTTACACATAATAATGAATTTGATTCTTGTGGCAGACCTAAAAAGTTGGTAGTTTAAATATTGTTCTTATTTTACAGATGATGAAACTGAGTCATAGGGAAAAGAAATACTTTGCCTGCTGTCAGTAAATGCTCAAATGGATCTGAGAGGAAAAAAAGGAAATTAGTGTACCAGGGAGCATTCCATATTTTCACATGTTCAATGAGCTTTCCATCTTTATACCATCTGCTGCGAAAACTAAGGGAAGGGAAAGAAATGAGAAGGGGACAGAACAAGCATTTTATTACCAGGACTGTGCTTAACACACTTCAAATATTATAGTATAGTATCCTTTTGTTTAAAGAAATAGTATGATACAGTATCCATTTTGATTCCTATGACAGCTGTGAGAATACTATAGTACAGAATGCTGAAAAGTTTACATGGCTCTCTAAGAGCCTACTTTAAGAAATATTCAGAAGGATAAAATGTTACTAGCTGTCCAGAGTCTGGATCCTTACTGAAGATTCATATTTTGATGGAACAAACTTGTGTAATATACCTGATGAGAGTTGGTTTGCCTTATTGAAAAGAGTCCTAGACTGAATGTTAGAACATGTGGTTCTAAAAAGAACTGTGTGGCACTGGATGGGTTACTTAGCTACTCGAGGCTCAGTTTTCTTATTTCTAAAATGGAAATAAATTATATTGGTTCTGTTTATTCCACAAGAGTCTTGGGAGGAAAATATTTTGTAAAGTAATATATAAGCAAATTATACTAGTTCATCCAAAATATTCTACTGATAAGATTTCATCCCCAAAATACCATGAAAGGTAAAACAAAATCTTTCTGTAAAATTGTGATCTCTATCTACATACCCATGTACTTACCCATACCATATATACATGGATGTGTGTGTGTATGTGTGTATATATTTCTTCCTTCCTTCCTTCCTTCCTTCCTTCCTTCCTTCCTTCCTTCCTTCCTTCCTTCCTTCCTTCCTTCCTTCCTTCCTTCCTTCCTTCCTTCCTTCCTTCCTTCCTTCTCTCCTTTTTCTTGGGAGGGATGTAGGAAGGTGGTCCAGAGCCGTGATTGCCTCAGTGTATGGAACTTCTGGGATAGAAAGAAAGGAAGGAAAAAAGTAAAGAGGGAAAGAAGGAAGGAAGGAAAGAAGGAGGGAATGAAAGAAGAAGAGAGGGAAGGAATATATACATGAATGTATACATACATGTATGTAAATATACATATGTACACACATAGAGAGAGAAAGAGAGAGAGAGAGAGAGAAGGAACTTTTAGACAAAACTGGAAGGGGAAACAGAATAAAAGCTCTGAAAAATATATTTAATTTTACTCCTTTGTTGCTTTTTAATTCAAGCTGGAATATACCACGCTAAATACTAAGGAGAACCTAATTTAAGATTTTGTGCCCATTTTTGGTTGTTTGCTTTTATAACATGTTTGATTTTTGACAATTATACATTTACAATAAAAACAAAAATAATGTGAAATGTCAATTATTTATTTCGTATTTGGATAAGAAAGCTATTAAATAGGCCTTTTATGATCGCAGATATGCTGCCTTCTAAGGTGGAAGTTGAATTTAGAGGTCTATGGCATTTTTCTACTCTACCACATTTTTTTTTTTTTGCACCAAGGTTGTATCCAGACATTGTAAAAAACTGGCCAGTCTAGAAAGTCCAACCACTTTGCAATTCAACCATATGTTTTGGCATTGTACAGACATGGCCTCTTCTCATTTTATATATTCATCCTGTAACACAGGCCATTGGTCATGAAGGAGATTCAGGGAGAGAGTACAAATTCCCTCAGCTCAAATTTATCATTGCTACTAGGAAAATGACTCCAGCCCCATTTCTTTTCTTTCCTTTTTTTTTTTTTTTTTTAGAACCCACAGAATTCCTTTTAATTGATTCAATAATCTCCTCAGGAGTACTGAGTTGAAAACAAAGCAGCTCCAAAACCACCTTGCAAGCACTGCCCGGTTCACAGCTGATAACTTGATTGATATGTACATCACCCTGGGACATGTTTGGAAGCCAAACAGTGAGAGTCTAATACAGGAGGTATACAGACCAACACAGTCCACTCTTCTCCCATTGTCTGCATTCTCTGGATTCCACTCCACCATCACCATGCCCACAGAGAGAAATGATTATTTTTTTCGTCACATCACTACCTCACTCCCTTCATCTCCAGAAAACTCATCACCCAGAGAGCATTTTTGCTTCAGGACTCACACCTAACTAGTACCCTCTGATTGGAGGGCTGGAGTCTTTTCTTTTTTTCAAGATGGAATATTGGATGGTATTTTGGCTCAAGAGTCCTCCCACATCCACATCTAGAGAAAGAACTATGGAACTAGAACACAGAATGAAGGAGAATATTTTCTCTTGTGTTAGATTTTTTTTTCATGGCTTCCCCCATTCATTTTAATTCCTCAATGCAACACAACTAATGTGAAAAATTAGTCTTAATTTTCACATAAGAATGTATATATAAAATATACTTAATAAGAATATACGTATAGAAACCATAAAACACTGCATGCTAACTCATGGAGGGAGGAAACGGACAGGGAGAAAATCTAAGACCTATGGAAATGCTTGTAGAAAACTGAAAACAAATAAATTTTAAAAAAGATGGAATATTGGAATAGAACTTATTTAGTTTTATGGGCTTCTATAGTTGTCATAATTTGCCCTGAGTCAGCTAGCTGTAACAGTAGATAGAGTCCTGGCTTTGGAATCTGGATGACCAAGGATTGAATCCTGCCTCAGACTCTTACTTAGCTGTGTTCACTCTAGGCAAATCACTTGAACTCTCTCAGCCTTAGTTTCCTTATCTGTAAAATAGGGATAATAATAAAGCACCTGTTGCACAGGTTGTTGAAAGGATCAAATAAGATATCATGTAGACATTAAAACAATATGTATATGAGTATATTCATGTCTATGTAACTATTCATGCATATAATATGTTAATTATATATGCATATATTTGCATGTATGTATATAATATCATATATATCTGACCAGGGTCTCACAGCCCATTCACATGAGAATTTCCTCATTGGTGGAAATTGATTACTCAATGTGCTGCACCTGTATGAAAGGTGGAGTTGCCCAGAGCTTGAGAGAAATTTCAATCTTCTTTCTTCCAGCTTTCAGAAAAAAGACTTGGGGTTCTAGTTTCCCCTCAGGGAGAGGACCTTTAAGAGAGAAAAAGAATTTAGGAAAAAACTGGTGTACAAAAGAGCCTCCATTTTGATCACATTCCTACTCCCAGTATACTACACTAGAGACTTGGAGAATTTCTCCTTGGGGTAAAATCTGGGACTATTTGGATTGAGCTGAGGTCTCTCATTCTTAGTGGGACAATTTATTCACTGTAGAATCAATCTCCTCCTCCTAATAGAAATAAAAATATTCCTTAGAGAAGAGTGGGTAGAGACTAGAAACAGCTATTCATGAACATCTAGATACATTTAAATCATGTGGACATACATTTCCTACATAGATAACATGGATACACATACATGCATATAATTACTTCCTACACATGAGCATGTTTATGTATGTATGTATTCATGTACATAAATACAAAGTGCTTTACATACATATATAGCTAGTATACATATATAGAAATTAGCAGGAAAAAAACCTTTTGACCAGTTATGAAATTTTATTGAAATATAAATGTGCTATCAATACTTTAAGACAATGGCATCAAATTCAAGTAGAAATGGGACCACTAAATCAGACATAAAGATCCCTGCTGGTTGCATATTGAATTGAAAAACTACATATCAACATTATCTATGCTCTATTATATTTTTATTTATTTTGTTAAATGCTTCCCAAAACCTTCTTGACCCAGGTTTGATCCCCTCTGCTTTAAAGTACTAACTAATATGTGACCAGGACAAGTGATAAAAATTTTAAAAAATATTTAATTGTATTTGCTCTCACAAGATGTCATATTATCAAAACATAATATAAATGCAAAGAGAAAGGAAGTTTTCCTCTCTTAGGACATACATAGTTTTAGTTAAACATTTATTCCTATTCACTTTCTTTCTATTTTTTATTTCTTGCCATTTTATGATCCCTGACATAAACTTCTCTTAACAAAAATGAATAAATGTAATAAAATTTTTCCCCCCGTTATCGTTCCATTCTTAGAAACACAGTGATCTGTTCTATGGGGATCAGAATATATTCCTCAGAAAAGGGTATCACTGATTTTCTCCTAATCTCAAAAAGCTTTGGCATCACCTATGCTAAATCACCTTAAATCAGTTCTACTCGACCAGTATTTTCCATTACTAAATATAAATGGGAAAAAAATGAAACTTTTAGGGAAGTCTGATAGGTTACAGGATCAAAACTATGCTTTTAGCAGTTAAATATTGGAGATACCTGAAAATTCAAAGTAAATTAATGTTATTTAAATCACAAAAGACACATTTTAAGAAGCATTAGTGATACAACTCTTAATTAATAACTTATAGAGATGTTGACTTAGAAACATAGATATAAATGTTCACCTAAATTTTTTGACATATTTTATACAGAACCTTTTATTAAGGTGGTTTCATATACAATTGAACATTTTTCGTTTTTGAAAGCCTTTATTGTGAAGACAACCATTCTTTGTCTGACAATGATAAAGTGTAGGCTGGTTGGTAGTTATCATGAACTGCCACATTAAATAAGTTCAATTTCTCCTGGAGACGTAAGTTTCCTCCTGTATTTGTTAAGTAATATTTTTATTATTGCAACAGTTGGCTGGAGGACCATGATTCATCTTTTAATAGAGGTGACATACCTCCTGCAGAATGCTGGGATGTTCCATAAGAGTGAAATGAGGTGGGGCTACCTTCTTTGGCTCTGGTGCCTTGACTAGGTAAAAATATTTTTTGATGGAATCGACTCCACCCTTACAGAAGCATTAATGATTGTCAAGATTTGGGTACATTCAGTTTGGGGTTGCCTCTTCTGTCAGGAAATCTTATTAGTGTAACATTCAGCTTGGATACCTGAGTGACTTGGGTTAACTGCCACCATCTTGTTGTGTGTGGTGACCCAGGGTTTCTGTGTGTGTATGTGTGCGTTTATTTCAATCTTATGTCAACCCCATTTTTCTAATAGTATGTTATTATACATACAAAACAGAGGCTATTTAATTGAAGCATATTAGTACATAATATTTTTTTAAATGTTTTATTAAAGACAATACTGAGCATTGATACATCCTACTAAATTTGACTACTAGCTATTTATATTTAATTGTTTTCAATGTATAACAATTTTTAGTCATTCCCTCTAAGTCCTCATCAGTATTTTTTTTTGTCCATTCATTCTCTTTCACTTTTCTTCTACGCTCATAGTCTGCACTTCATTCTTCTTGTTCTTTTTTTTTTTAAATTAGAATTATTCATGAAGGTCCTTCCAGAACTGTGTGTGTGTGTGTGTGTGTGTGTGTGTGTGTATCATACTGGGTAGTCTCAATTGCATTATAGTAATACATTACATTACATGTAATGCTGTAACTAAAAAAAAATTCTCCTGTTGGTGAATATTTCATTTATTTCAATTTTAAAAAAAACAGATAAAGGTATTATGGAAATTTTTGTATAGATATATCATTATTTGTTTTTAGTCAGTGAGTCAGTCTTATTAAGCACCTACTATATGCTTAGGGATAGCTAGGTGACACAGTGGTTAGGGTGCCAGGCCTGAAGTCAGGAAGACTCATTTTCCTGAGTTCAAAACTCAGACACTTAGAAGATGTGTGACCCCAGGCAAATTACTTAACCTTGTTTGCCTCAGTTTCATCATCTAAGTATTCAACTTCTTCTTCTGTTAATCTGGGCAATTTATATTTTTTAAAAAATAATTATCTATCTCATTTAGATTGTCGAATTTATGGGCATACAGTTGGGCAAAGTAATCTCTAATTATTGTTTTAATTTCCTCCTCATTGGAGGTTAGTTCACCCTTTTCATTTTTGATATTGGTAATTTGGTTTTCTTCTTTTTTTAAAAATCAAATTGACTAAGGGTGTATCAATTTTATTGGTTTTTTTTCATAAAACCAACTCTTAGTTTTATTTATTAGTTCAATAGTTTTCTTAATTTCAATTTTATTAATCTTTCCTTTGGTTTTCAGTATTTCTGATTTGGTATTTACTTGAGAATTTTCAATTTGTTCTTTTTCTTACTTTTTCAGCTGCATACCCAATTCATTGCACCTCCTTTTTCTCTATTTTATTCATGTGGGCATTCAAAGATATAAAACTTCCCCTCAGTACTGCTTTTGCAGTATCCCATAAGATTAGATAGATTGTCTCATTATTGTCATTCTCTTGAATGAAGTTGTTGATTGTTTCTATAATTTGTTGTTTAACCCACTCGTTCTTTAGGATTAGATTGTTTAGTTTCCAATTAATTTTTAGTTTATATTTCCACCACCTTTGATTACATACATTTTTATTGCATTATGATCTGAGAAAAGGCATTGACTATCTCTACCTTTCTGCACTAGATTGTGAAGTTTTTAATGCACTAGTACATGGTCAACTTTTATATATGTGCCATATACTGCTGAGAAAAAGGTATATTCCTTTCTATTCCCATTCAATTTTCTCCAGAGATCTATCATATCTTCCTTATCCAGAGTTTTATTCACCTCCTTCTTTCCTGTTTATTTTGAGGTTAGATTTATCAAGTTCAGAGAGGGAGAGGCTGAAGTACCCCACTAGTATAGTTTTGCTGACTGTTTTTTCCTGTAACTCCCTTAACTTCTCCTCTAAGAATTTGGATGCTATACCACTTGGGGCATATATGTTTAGTAATAAAATTGACTAGTTGTCTATGTTGCCTTTTAGCAGGATATAGCTTCCTTCCTTTATCTCTTTTAATTAGATATATTTCTGCTTCTGCTTTCTTTGAGATTAGGATTGCTACCCTTGCTTTTTTTTTTTACATCAGCTGAAGTACAATATATTCTGCTCCAACCTTTAACCTTTACCCTGTGTGTATCCCTCCATTTCAAATGTGTTTTTTGTAAACAACATTTTTTGGAGTATGGTTCTTAATCCATTCTGCTATCCATCTCTGTTTTATGGGAGAGTTCATCCCATTCACATTCACAGCTATGATTTCTATCTGTCTTTCCCTCCATTCCCTTCCCCTGTTTATGCTTTTAGTTCTCCCTTCTCCCTTCCCCTCCACAATAGTTTTAATTTTTGACCACGGCCTTCTTCAGTCTTCCCTCCCTTCTTTCAGCCCTTCCCTTTTAATCCCCTTTTCCCTTACTAGTTTTTCCCTCCCTTTTAGCCACCCCTCCCTTTTCTTTCCCCCTTCCCCTCTTACTGCCTATAGAGCTAGTTGTATTTCTATACTTAATAATAATTGAGTTTGTTGTTCCCTCCTTGAACCCAATCAGATGAGAGTAACTCTCAAACAATGTTCATCTTGCTCCCCTCTTTCCCTCTACTGTAATAAATTTTTGTGCCTCCTCCTGTGATGTAATTTACCATTTCCTGATTCCTCCTTTTCACATCTCCCATTATAATCCCTTCCCTTTCTTAAATCACATATTTATCATGACATCATTTACTTTATACAGCTCCCTCTATGTATATCCCTTTAATATGTCAAAATAAATATACAATTCTCAAGATTAACAAGTATCATCTTCCCTTATAGAGATGGAAACAATTTGCCCATATTGAATAGCAAGTTTGTTTTTTTTCCCGTGTTTATCTTTATATGCCTCTCTTGAGACCTGCGTTTGAAGACTGAATTTTCTATGAGCTCTGGTCTTTTCATAAGGAAGGTCTGGATATCCCTTATTTCATTGAATATCCATTTCCTTGCCTGAAATATTATGCTCAACTTTGCTGGGTAATTAATCCTTGGTTGTAGTCCTAGTTCCTTTGCCTTACAGAATATCATATTCTGATCCCTCCGATCTTTTAACGTAGAAGCTGCAAAGTCCTGTGCGATCCTGACTGTAGCTCCTCGATATTTGAATTGTTTCTTTCTGGCTGCCTGTAGTGTTTTCTCCTTCACTTGATTGTTCTGGAATTTGGCAACGATATTCCTCAGTGTTTTTAGTTTAAGATCCCTTTCAGGAGGTGAACAGTGGATTCTTTCAATGACAGTTTTACCCTCTGGGTCTAAGACTTCTGGTCAATTTTCCTTGATGATTTCTTGGAGGATATTGTCCAGGATCTTTTTTTCATCATGAATTTCTGAAAGACCAATAATCCTTAGATTTTTCTCTCCTAGACCTGTTTTTCAGGTCAGTTGTTTTTCCAGTTAGATATTTTGCATTTTCTTCTATCTTTTCATTCTTTAGATTCTGTTTGACTGATTCTTGATGTCTCATAGATACAATTATTAGCTTCTACTTGCTTGATTCTAATTTTTATCAAATTGTTTTCTTCAGTTAACTTTTGCATCCCCCTTTCCATCTGTCCAATTGTCCTTTTAAGGAGTTATTTTCTCCAACTAGGTTTTGTGTTTCCTTTTCCATTTGTCCGATTTTCCTTTTAAATTCTTCTGTGATTTCTTTATTTCTTTTTTCATATTTTTAAAATCATTGATCAGTTTTTCTTCTATTTCTCTAATTTGGCTTTTAAAATCCTTCCCAAGCTCTTTGAAGAATGCTCTTTGTGTTTCAGATGAGTTCATATTCCCTTCTGAAGTTTCAGATGGGAGTACAGTCTCAATGCTGACCTCTTTGGTATTCATGTTTTGGTCCTTGTCCCCATTGAAAGATTCTATGGTCTTTTCTGCTTTGCTTCTTACTCATGATGATCACCCATTTCCTGACTTTTAAAGTAGATCTCTGCTTCTGGAGCACAGGGGGCTCTGTCACACAGTTCTTGTGCCTAAAACTTGAGGCTTTGTGTGCTGGGGCCTCTGGTTCTTTCAACTAGAAGCTAAAATGCTCCAGGTTACCTGGTGATGAGCTGGCTGGTGTTGGAAAGCAGAGACCAGGTGAACTCTTTTTGGGTTTCCCTGAAGCTACCCTGGAGCTAGCTCATAAAGTGTGGGGGAGGGGTGATCTGGTCATAGGAGGTCTCCTCTGCTGAGCTAGAGCATAGGCAAGCTCAGCAGTTGGTGATCTCATTTGTGCTAGTGTCTCCCTGATTCCCCTAGGTGCTGAGGTATGCCTGGGGTCCTGGTGTTGGCGGTTGTGGACTTCACCCCTCCTTGGGCTCAGGATCTTCTCCTGGTTTGCTAAGGTGGGGCTGCCAGGGACAGCTCTGGTCCTGCACTGGTCCCCTTCAGCCACAGCAAGGGGGACCCTCCCTAGTGATTTCCCTAGCCTCACAGTCTGATTGGTTACCCTTTCTGCTGCTCTCACTGTTCTAGGAATTTTTCCTGGGAAGATATTCTCTGGGCTTTTCAAGGTCAACAAGGGGAGGTAGATAGCAATTACCGACCCCCCTCCACCATCTTGGCTCCCAGAAGTCCTCTTCTAATTAACATTTATTAAGCAGTTTCCTTATCTATAAAAAGAAGTGGAGAAAGAAATGTCAAACTACCCCAATATCTTTGCCAAGAAAACTCCAAATGGGGTTATGTAGAGTAGGAAACGTTTTGAACAAATCAACAACAGCAACATGTGACAGATACTGAGCCAAGTCCTGGGAATACAAAAACAATCCTTGCCCTCAAGGACCTTACAACTTAATGAGACAATGAAAATCTTTCTACTTTCAGGTTATATTTCCCCAAATTCAATTATTGATCAAAAGGTAGGATAATTGGAAACCTTACTTATGTATTTTATGTCATTCTTTAAAAAGATTCTACAACTTTGCAATTATACCCATAGTAGATCAATGTGCCTGTTTCTTCACAACCTCACCAGCATTATTTCAATTTTTCAATTTTTTCCCCCTATTTGATTAATGAGAGGTAGTACCATAAAACTTTTTAAAAATGTGCATTTCTTTGATTATCAGTTTGAGTTTTTTTCAATTTGTATTTCCTATTTTGAGAATTGTTTATATGCCATGGTTTCAATTAGCATCTCTATGTGGATTCTCAGATTTACTTGTCTGGCCCTAACCTCTTGCTTGACCCCTCGTCTTGAAACTCCATCTCAGACCGGATGTCCTGTAGACATCTTAATATCAGCATGTCCAAAATAGAATTCATTATCTTCCCTCCCCCTCCTCCAAAGTCTCCTTTCTTCCTAACTTCTCTATTATTGTTGAGGGTACCACCTTCTCCCTGTGTCTTAGATTTACAATCCGGGTGTCATCCTCAACTCCTCACTCTCTCCCCTTACCTCCCACCCTACACCCAAATCCAATCAGTGGTCACATCTTGCCTTTTCCTTCTTAAGATCTTTTATATCCCTCCTCTGATATCACTACTGTCTTGGTTCAGTCTCTCATCACCTCACATTTTGCCTAATATATAGTAGTTTTTGTGTTGTCTCCTGGAACACAGTAGGTCCTTAAAAAAGGAATTGAATGAATGCATATCCCTTGACAATGAGAATTACCACCTTACACACACACACATACACACACACACACACATTAGATGTCAAGTTTTTTGGTGTCAGATGTGTTGGAGGTATTTTTTTCCATCTCTATTACACAGCATTTGAGCAGAACCTCACAGTCTCCTCACTGGAAACTGAGGAAACTGTATCCACTATTGCATAATTGGTCAATCAGCAATCATTTATTAAGTGATTATTATGTGCCAAGGACTGTGCTAAGCTACTGGAGATAACAAAGAAAGGCAAATACAGTCTCTACTTCAAGGGGCTCATATTGTAATGGGTGACATAACATGCAAGCAATTTTATACGAAAGAGAAATACAAGATAAATTGGAGATATTCTCAGAACAAAGCCACTAACTTTAAGAGGGACTGCAAAAGATATTTTGCAAAAGGTAGGATTTTAGCTGGAACTTGAAGTTAGTGAGAAGGCACAGCATAGTACAGATGATGGGGACAGCCAGTGAAAATTTACAGAGTAAGGAGAATATCTTGGGGGAAGAACAGTAAGAAAGCTAGTGTCACTGGATCATAAAGTATATGGAAAGAATCACAGTATAAAAAGCCTGAAAAGTTAGGAAGGATTTTAAAAACCAAATGTAGTATACTGACATCTTTTGCAACTTATGTAGTCTTAGAGAATTGTCTGGGATATTGAGAAAAGTTAAGTGATTTGTCCAGCTGTTCATATTATCTAGACGAACAGTTGTTTATAATATCTGGATGCAATCTTAGTGAAAGAAGTTGCGATAGCAGTGGGGAAAATGTCATAAAACTCCCAAATTCAACTTCTAGAAGAGGAGACTGTTACTTAATAATCACATAAAGGCATTGTTTGGGAGGCTAACATGTGAGAGATGGGGTGGAGGGAGGGTACATGGCAGCGTGGAGGAAGGACTCATCCATTCCACCATCAGATAGCTTCTTCTTTTACCTAATTTTTACTATTAACTAGTTGCTTAAACTCATAGGTGAAAGATCACAGATTTTAGAGCTGGAAGAGATGTCAGAGGTTATCTAGCTCACCGATCTCATTTGACAGATGAGTTAACTGAGATCTATAGAGCATATTCCAAGGGTTACACAGTGAGTAAGTGGCAGAGCTGGATGCTTTGCCTCCAAACCTAGCATTCTTTGCATTATATCATTCTCTTTCCCCTGTTGTTTCTATGCTGCTAAAGGATTGCTGCTAAAGTTATATCAATGCCTTTTGAATTTGGTGCTCTGTTCAAAGCCTCAGTCACTCTGCCCTAGTTATAGTTCTGCAATTATATAACCAGACACAAAGCATTTCATACATATCCATTGAGAGCAGGCAAATGACTTCCTCAAAGTCACTTATGTAGTAAATGCATGGATAAAAACCCAGGACATTTGACTCTAAGCTCAATATTCTTTCTCCTGACTAGTACTATATGTCAGGAGAACATTCCCATTGGCCCTTTCCTTTCTTCTTATACCAATGGGAATGTTTCTCCAGAACATGTGGCTCATGCCCAATGCCACTTTGCTACAGCTTCCTCTGTTAAATCAACTTTTTGTTTTTTTTCTCTCCCAAATTTCTTTTAACTGATCTTTTTCACAGCATTGGCTGAATTGACCAGTTTTAGTCTAAAATTATTAGGCAGCAGTGATATAATAAGAACTAGCATTTATATAGCACTTTAAAAATTGCAAAGCACTTTACATCCTATCTCATCAGATCCTCACAATAACCCTGTGAGGTTGGTGCTACTATTATCTTACTAACAGCTACATGGCCCAGCCAGTAGAGTACTGGACCTAGAATCAAGATAGACCAGAGTATCACTGATAGTCTTAGACACTTAAAAACCATGACCTGGGTTAGTAACTGAACCCCTTTTCACCTTAGTTCACTAATTTGTAAAATGAGGATAAATAGATCTCTTCCCCAAGTGCTATGAGAACATCAAAATCATATACAAATCCTAGCTATTATTATTATTAAAGACAAGGAAACTGAGACTGAAAGGGACTTGCCCAAAGTCACACATACAGCTAGGTGGTATGGTGGATTTAGGGCCAGGATTTAAATCAGGAAGATTGGCTTAAACACTACTTTACTAACTAGTATAGTAGAAAGAGTTCTAGACTTCCAGAGTGCGACTTTGAATCTTGTCTTTGACATTTAGTAGCAATATTACTACCGGAGAAGGGAATGGCAAACCATTCCAATATCTTTGCCAAGAAAACCTCATGAGGTTTGTCTTGCTGTCGTCCATGGGGTCATGAAGAGTTGGACAAAAGTAAACAACAACCACTGCATCATCTACAACAGTAACAGTCATATTACTAGAGGTGAGTAATCTCACTGTCTCAAACAGATATGGACACCTCCAGTACCTATATTATAGGGAAGCCATGAGGAATCATCAACTTTAAGTAAAAGAAAATTCTTTTTCTGATTGTTTGCTATGAACCACTTGGCCTTGATGACAATAGGAAGGGTAAGGGTCAAAAAGAATCTTTAAGACAATTTAAATAGGTCAGCTTAGTATTTCTGGTCATGTTTGCTTTTGATTCCTTTTCTCCACTGCCAAGAGTAGGAACCTAGTGAGTAGCCTGTCTGTCTTCAAGGACCTACTGTTTAAAGAATAAGAATAAAAAAAGCTTGGGGAAACAAAATACTCTGGGAATCATAACAACATTGATGTTAATAAGGCATGTTTATGTTCTTCTTTTAGTCTCTCACCCCCACCCCCAGGCTCATCCTGTAAGGATTTCCTTCATCCTGAAACTCACTCTGTCAACCCCACCCCCCTCAGATTTTCTTCTTCCTTTGTGCTACTATCTCCCCTCCCCCTCCAGTTATAATTTCCAAGGACAAGATGCCAGTCTTTCAGTTGCATTGTACAATACATAGATTCCTGTAAGGGCAATGTCTGTGCTCGTAACCACTGTTCATCATGTGTAAGGGAACTGAAGATTTGATTTGGGGTATATCATCCAAATTACACATTAAGTGGGCAGAAGGTTCCCTGTGCTGAAAGCTGCCTAGTTCTCAACGTGTTTTGAGGAAAGCCCAGCTGGAACCTAGAGATTGCATCATCTGGCTTTTCCTCTCCTGAACAAAGGAAATTGTTTCATAAAGTGTTTGCAGATGCTCTGATTTCAAATGACTTAATGCATTTGTTTGAGTGGAGAGTTTCAACCTACATCTCTGTCTTTTCCCCTGGGATGGAAAGAATCAGTTATCCCTGATGCCTCCAAGTATATCAGGGGGAATATTTGTCTCTTTAAAGCTGGCTGTCAATTTAAGGCAATGTCAGGGGCTGAATTTCTGGGCTGTCCATCACAGAACAGCGTCCCCACTGAGATGTTTCAGCTGAAGATCTAGATGAGAAAGTCTTCCTGCAGGAAGGGAATCACTCAAGTACTGGGCTCCCCCAAGGCCCGGAATCTCGTTGTTCGAGCACTACAACGGAAACCCTTAGGAAAGAGGTGTTTGCCAAGAAAGAAGTTGCCAAGGTGAGCCTTTCAAGTGAAGCCATTGTCATCATCTTCTCAGGACCGTCAAGTGGGTGCTTGCTGTAACTATCCCCTCTCATTCATTCCAGCACAGGACCCTTGCAAGGCCCCCTACAAAGATCGTCCTTAGATTGATAATCAGAGATGATTTCATTACTGGTTATTTTAGGACAATGAATTTATTGCTCAGGACATAATCCTCAAATGTGAGGGAGTGAAACAGGATCCTTCCCCAGTCAGTTGAAAATATATGTGTGCACCTATCACCCTCCTCTGGTGCGTACTGAAGTAACATGTGGAGAAACAGAGCCATTTGTACATTCAAAGTCTGTAGAGACAGAGGATCAGCAAAATAGAGAAAGAAAACCAACTATCTGTCCTATGCCTCCCTTTTTCTTAGAATTTCTGCAAACACATGCTTCCTTCAGCTTTTATTTGAAGTTGCATTAGCTTCCTAGTCCTCCTGACTATTTGGGGCTCTTGGTTGAGAAATTCTCCCATTTTTTTTTTTTTGTAAAATAAGCTTTATTGATGGATTTACTTTTACATGTCAGTCACTGTTTGTTTAAATTCAGTATGATTTTGGCTTAACGCCAGCTTAACAATTTATTGTCTGGCTAACTCACTTTAGATTGCTTAGACAAATTTTATTTGTCTGGAGTTTTGGTGATTTGAAACTGAGGATATCATACAAAACACAAATAGGGCACTTCATTCCCTGCCCTTATGGAGAAGTTTGAATTCTAATTAGGAGTGACATATCTTATCACACATGGTACAATACCCTACATTCACAGGGAATGCAGGACTTTTCAAAGAGCTTTCACATATAACAAGTAAGTTTGACTTAGTCTCAGGTTTATTTGTTCTTTTGTTTTTTTTACTTTGGGGTAAGGTTTAAAATCAGAGAAGATGGTTTAAAATTTTCCAATCAAAATATCTTCCACAGAGGTGGAGCCAAGATGGTGGAGAAAGGCAGAGATTCACTTGAACTTTCCTCCAAACCCCTCCAAATACCTCCAAATAATGACTCGAAACAAATTCTAGAGCAGAAGAACCCACAAAGTGATGGAATGAAACAATTTTCCATCCCAAGACAACTTATGAGGTCTGGAAGAAAGTTCTGTTACACCAGGGTAAAAGAGGGAGCACAGTCTAGTAAAGGCCTCACCAGCAAACCAGGGCAGGCCACAGGGTGGTGGAAGCAGTGGGAGCAGAGGTGGTTTCAACCCTTCTCAGCCCACAGATGGGAAAGGGATCAGACAATTGGCCAGAAAGAGACTTAGAAGGATTCCATTGTTGGCACCAGGGACAGGACTCTATTATGTTGCCTATACTTGGATCTGGGTCACAGTCCTGGGTATTAGTTCCAGTGTGAAAAAGAGCGCTAGCACAACAGAACTTGTGGTCACAGGAGAACAGGGACCTTGGTCACAGTTCTAGGGTTGAGAAGAGTGCTTGTGGTCACTCACAAACCAGTACACAGTACAGGATAGTAGTAAACATATTTCTTCCTAAATCATGCCACCTTGGAAAAGTCAAAGACTTACAGGTCCCCGGAATTACCTCTGAAAATGGCTCCAGAAAAAACCTGAAGCTTAGAACAGTGCCCCTTGCACTTGGGAAACAGAGCTCCACTGTAGCATAGAGTTAAAAGTCAAGAAATAAGCTGGAATTGAGCAAGCAATAGAAAAGAAATCTGAACAAAGAAAGGTAATATGGTGACAAGAAGATCAAAAGACACACTCAGAAGAAGACAACACAGTTTAAACTCCTGCATCCAAAACCTCAAAGAAAAATATGAATTGGCTTCAGGCCATGGAAGATCCTGAAAAGGATTTTGGCAATCAAGTAAGAGAGGCAGAGGAAAAATTTGGAAGAGAAATGAGAGTGATATAAATAAATCATGAAAAAAGAGCCAACAGCTTCATTAAAGAAGCACAAAAAATACTAAAGAAAATGACACCTTAAAAAAACATAAGAGGCTGAATGTCAAAAAGAGGTATGAAAATTCAGTGAAGAGAAGAATGCCTTGGAAAGTAGAATTGGCCAAGTGGAAAAAGATGCAAAAATTCACCAAAGAGAAGAACTCAAAGTAAATTTGGCCAAATGGAAAAGGAAGTACAAAAGCTCCTTAAAAGTTAGAATTGGGAAAATGGAAGTTAATGACTTTACAAGGCATTAAGAGAAAATCAAACAAAAACAAAAGAATGAAAAAATAGAAAAAAAGTGAAATATCTTTTTTGAAAAGCAACTGATTGGAAAATAGATCCAAGAGAGATAATTTAAGAATTATTGTACTACCTGAAAGTCATGATTAAAGAAGAGTTGAGATTTCATCTTTCAAGAAATTATGAAGGAAAACTGCCCTGATATTCTAGAACCAAAGGATAAAATAGAAATTAAAAAATCCCCCTGTCACCTCCTGAAAGAGATTCCCCAAATGAAAACTCCCAGGAATATTATAGCCAAATTCCAGACCTCCCAGATCACGGAGAAAATACTGCAAACATCCAAAAAGAAATACTTCAAATGTTGTGGATTCACAGTCAAGATAATGCAAGATTTAGCAGCTTCTACATTAAAGGATCAGAGGGCTTGGCATATGATATTCCAGAGGGCAAAAGAACTAGGATTACAACCAAGAATCACTTATCCAGCAAAACTGAACATAATCCTTCATGAGAAAAAAATGGATATTCAATGAAATAGAGGACTTTCAAGTATTCAGGATGAAAAGATCAGAACTGAATTAAAAATCTGACTTTCAAATACACGATGCAAAGGAAGCAGAAACAGGAGAAAATGATCATAGGGGATTCAATAAGGTTAAACTTTTTATATTCCTACATGGTAAGATGATGTTTATAACTCCTAAAACTTTCTTATTATTAGGGAAGTTAGAAGGTGTATGCATAGACAGAAAGCAGAGATGTGAATTGACTGTGATGGTATGATTATCTAAAAAAACCCACAAGAGATGAAAAAGAAGAATTCATTGAGAAAAGGGGAAAGGGAGAGATAGAATGTGATAAATTATCTGACATAAAAGAGGCCTCACAGAGATTCTTCAGTGGAGGGGAAGAGAGGGGAGCACATTACCTTACTCTCATCAGAATTGACTCAAAGAGGAAATAATATACACACTCAGCTGGGTATAGAAAACTATCTTACCACACAGGAAGTAGGAAGTGAGGGGGATGAGAGAAGGGGAGTAGAGCTGATAGAAAAGAGGGCAGTTTGGGGAAGGTAAAAGTCAGAAGCCAAACACTTGAAAATGGACAGGGTAAAAAGAGAGAGAGAGAGTAGCATAAATAGGGGGAAAATAGGAGGGAGGAAATAGTTGATAATTGTAACTATGAAGAAACATTTTTACAGTGAATTTTTCTCATAAAAACTTCATGTCTCAAATAAATAGAAAATTGAGTCAAATTTATAGAAATAAGCCATTCCTCAATTGACAAATGGTCAAAGTATATGAACAGGCAGTTTTGAGACAATTTAATCAAACCTATCTCTAGTCATACGACAAAAATACTCTAAATCACTATTGATGAGAGCAATACACGTTAAAACAACTCTGAGCTACTCTCTCAATCTGTTAGATTGGTTAATATGACAGAAAAGGAAAATGATGAATGCTGGAGGGTATGTGGGAAAATTAAAACACTAGTGTACTATTGGTGAAGTTGTATTCTGATTCATCTGCTCTAGAGAGCAGTTTGGAACTATGCCCAAAGGGCTATAAAACCATGGATATCCTCTGACTAAGCAATATCACTACTGCTATCCCAAAGAAATAAAAAACAAAAAGGAAGAGGACCCATGTGTAGAAAAATATTTTAGTGGTAGTAAAGAACTGGAAATTGAGGGAATGTTCATCAATTGAGGAGCGGCTGAGCAAGTTGTTGTATATGATTGTGATGGAAGGCTTGTGCTTTAAGAAATGATGAACAGCATTTGTCAGATTTATGGAGAATGGAGGAATTTATGACCAAACAAGAGACAGAGAACATTATGAAATGCAAAATGGATAACTTTGATTATGTTAAATTGATAAGTTTTTGTACAAAGACAATGCAACCTAGATTAGGAGGGAAGCAGAAAACTGGGAAAGAATTTTCACAACTAGTGTCTGTGATAATGACCTCATTTCTAAAATATATAGAGTACTGAGTCAAATTTACAAAAATACAAGTCATTTCCCAATTGATAAATGATCAAAGGATGTGAACAGGCAGTTTCAGAGGAAGAAATTAAAGCTATCTATAGTCATATGAAAAAAAATTCTCTAAGTCACTAATGATTAGTGACAAATAAAACAAATGACTAGTGACAAATAAAAACAAAAGAACTCTGAGGTACCACATCATACCTTTCTGATTAGCTAACATGACAAAACAGGAAAATGATAAATATTGAAGAAAATGTGGGAGAGTTGGAACACTAATTCATTGTTGGTGAAGGTGTGAGCTGATTCAACCATTCTGGAGAGCAATTTGGAACTATGCCCAAAGGGCTATAAGAAAGTGCATACACACCCTTTGACCCAACAATACTGCTTCTAGGGCTGTATCCCAAAAATATCATAAACATGGAAAAAGGACCCACGTGTACAAAAGTATTGTAGCAACTCTTTTTATGGGGGCCAAGAAGTGGAAACCAAGGAGATATCCATCAATTCAGGAATGGCTGAACAAGTTGTGGTATATGAATGTAATGGAATACTATTGTACATAAGAAATGATGAACAGGTGGACTTCAGAAAAACCTGGAAACTTATATGAATTGATGCTGAGTGAAGTGAGCAGAGCCTGGAGAACATTATACACATTGATAGCCATAGTGTGAGATTTTTGATAGACTTTACTCCCTTTACATCAATGCAAGGACACAAAACATTTCCAAAGGACCCATGATGCAAAATGCCATCCACTTCTAGAGAATGAACTATTGACTGGAGTTGGAACAAAAGAACTATGGAGTTGGAATAAAGCAGACTATTTTCTCTTTTGTTATGTTTTGTTTTTCCCCAATCATTTTAATTCTTCTGTGCAACATGACTAATGTGAAAATGCGTTTAATAGGAATGCATGTGTAGAGCCAATATAAGACTGCATGCCATCTTGGGGAGAGAGATGAGGAGAGAAGGAAAGAAAAATTATGAACTTATGGAAATGATTGTTGAAAACTGAAAACAAATAAATTTTGGGAAAAAACCAAAAAGCAAATAAAAACAAAAATTCAAAAAGATCTCAGTGGGAACCAAAAGCCAAAGCAAACAAGAAAAAAAATTAACAAAGATAAATCAAAGTCACGGATTAAAATAAGGAGAGATACCTGATTTACAAACAATACATGTTTGAAATTGAGTGCTCAAATTTACTCCAAGCTCAATATGAGTCAGCAGCATAATGATTACTAAATAAAGATAATATGTAAAACAAAATGAAATGATGAACAGGATGCTCTCAGAAAAACACATGGAAGGACTTACATGAATTGATGAAAAGTGAAATGAGCAGAACCAGGAGAACATTGTGCACAGTCACAGCAATACTACCTGATGATCTACTATGCATAACTTAATTATTCTCAGAAATACAATGATATAAGATAATTCTGCTTGCCCTTGACAATAAAAAGAACTGAGAACAGTTTAGAGAGTAAATATACATATATAGTTAATATATTTTACATATATTTTATAATACATACACATACACACACACCTGTGTGAGTATATGTGTTTTTGTATGCATTTATACATAACTCCACCAGTTCTTTCTCTGGAAATGGACAGCACCTTTCATCACAAATCCTTCAGAGTTGTCTTGGATCATGGTATTGCTGAGAATAGCTAAGTTATTCATAACAGATCATTTATTTATGATGAAAGGTGTTGTCTATCTCCAGAGAAAGAACTGGTAGAGCCTGAATGCAGATCAAAGATACTTTTTCTTTATTTTTCTTGGATTTATTTTTGTCTGTGTTTTCTTTCACAGAATGACTTACATGGAAATGTGATTTGCATGACTGTACATGTGAGTATACATGTATAACCTGTGTCAAATTGCTTGCCTTCTCAACAGGAAACAGGAAAGGATGGGAGAGAATTTGGAGCTTAAAAATTTGAAAAAAATGTTAAAATTGTTTTTATATGTAATTAAATAATGAAAAAAGAGGAAAATATCAAACATATTTGGATGAGGGAATGGTTTCAACCGAAGAGAAAGAAGATACCATATGCCACAACAGAGCCCATGCGAGGGAGGGGCATATGGGACTTGGCCCCAAGATAGGAAATTAAAAGAACACCAAAAGTACCATTTTCAAGGGCATGCGTTCCTCACTTTCAGAGACTTAACCGTGTAGTGGTGGCCTCAACCCCAGTGGGGTAGGGGTGGGGTGGTGGGGCTTCCTCACTTTCCAGCAGCTTAGAAATCTTGTGTTAAAATACCCCAACTCCTACTTGACCCTCATGCCATCTTCCTATATATTGCTTTGTCTTTTCACAACCATACTCTTAGGAGAAAAACACATACAAAGAACCCATTTCTTACTTTGCATTCACTTCTAAATCCCTTGCAATATGGTTTCCACTGCTGTCACTTAACAGAAACTGATCTCTCTAAGATCTCCCATGAAGATGACCTCAGTTCCCCTCCAGGTCTAGATACACAACCCAATGATCTTAAGATGTCTTTATTGCTAAATCTCAAAGGTTTTTTTTTTCCTCAGTCTTCATTCATTTTGATCTTTGTAGCATTTGATATTGTTGACTCCCACCCCCCCGCCTCCATTTTGTATATTTTCCCTCCTAGGTTTACATGACACTGTTCTGTTGTGGTTTACTTCCTTCTTTTCTGGCTTTTTTTCTAAATCTTTTTAGCTGGATTATCAAGCATGTTTTATATTTATATGTGGGTGTGCCCCAGTGCTCTATCTTGGACCTTCTTTTTTCTATTTCCAGACTCAGTGATCTCATCATTTCCCATGGGTTCAGCTATCATCTCTGTGCCACTGGCTCTAACCCTCCTCTCTCTCTTGACCTAGAGTCCCGATTTTTCAGCTGTCTTCTTGATATCTCTACTTGGGTATCCACTGGCATTTCAAATATCCACAAGAAAACTAATTGTTATCTTATCCAATAAAGACACCCTTCCTCCTAATGTCCCTATCTCTATTAAGGGACATATCATTTTTCTCGTTACTCTAATTCGTAATATGGAATTCATAAGGTTCATAACTTCATAACTAAGAGTGATCCTTTGCTGTTCATTCTCAGTTACTGCCCACAGTCAACTGCCAAATCTTGTCCATTTTAACCATACAGTATTTCTCACATCACTTACGTTGTTTTCATTCTTTCGATAACTCCCTTAATTCAGGCTGCAATCACTTTTCACCTGAACCATATTGCTCCTGGTCCTGTCTAGAGCATAAAGTTCTGTGATTCTCTCAATAGCTTTCCAGTGGGTCTCTCTGTATCCACTCTCCCCTTTCTAACCTACTGCCTCCCCTCCCCTCCCTAATCCTCTCCCTGTCCTCTCCCAAAACCTTAAACCTAATAAACTCTGAAACTGGGACTCCAAGGGGCCCTTGACAAAGGCTCCTGGAGTCCCCTAGCTTTACAGTGATTATCAATAGTAACTGTTGCTGTTTCCCACCTAGCCTGATGCCTTTGTTTTCTTGATCTCATTAAAGGGGCCATGCCCTGGCTACTTCTTAAACTGGCCTGTTCAGTGAACACCCTAACTGAGTACTTGCCAAGACCTTGGCCTAAAGGCTCCAAGGTTTCCAGTGCATCCTGGGCCATCTCCAGTCATCCTGAGGAATATCAGGTCCTTGGATTCAGATGGCTCTGGGGGAGAAGTGAGGCTGGTGACCTTCACAGTCCTCCCTCACTCAAAACAAAGTCAAGTGCAAGTCATGTCCTCATTTCTCTAATGGCATGGTATTCTTTGGCAAAGAAGGACAAAAATGAACCTGCTCTCTACCTAGCTACCAAATTCCCATAACACAGGTTTGGCCATATCCCTTAAGAAACTTTAGTGACTCTCTGTGGCCTTCAGGATAAAATGTAAACTTCTCAGGTTGGCATTTAAAATCCCTTATATACTTGTTAGATTGAACTGGGTGTCCCCCTACCCTCCCCCCCCATAGGACTCATTTTATGGGAAGACATGGGCAAGATTCAAACAAGATGATAGGTGAGATATGAATCATTTGGTGAGGGAAAGAGGCAACAGGAATTTATTGAGCACTAACTATGTGCCAGGCACTATACACTATACTAAGTGCTTTAAAAATACCATCTCATTTGATCCTCACACTAACCCTGGCAGGTAGGTGTCACTATGATCTCCATTTTACAGATGAGGAAACTGAGGTTAAGTGACTTCAGGGTCGTGAAACTAGTAAACATCTGAGGCCAAATTTGAACTCAATTCTTTCTGATTTCCTGATAGAGTCCAGGGCTCTATCCACGGCACTACCTCGTTCTCTCATTAGAAAAAAAACCCTCAAATGATCAGCTAATAGATCCACTGAGTCTTAGATGCTTTACAATTATTGGAATGAATTGGATTGATTTGAATCTCAATAGACCAAATGGTAACACTGTACTCCTCTGCGCCTTCCCTTTCAGTTGTTAAATACTAGCAGGGGTAAGGAATCCCGAGGCCACATGTCCACATCCAGGTCCTCAAGTTCAGCCTTTTGACTGAATCAAAACTCCACAGAACAGATTCCCTTAATAAAAGGAGTTGTTCTGTAAAACTTGGACTCAGAACACTGTACCCAACCAAGAATTGGCCTCGAGGCCACAGGTCCCCCACCCCTGGTCTAAGTTGTTTAGGGAGAATTAAGGTCTACAGTTGAAGGCAGGTGGGAGGCTTTGGTCCAAAGATGAGATAAGACTCTATACCACAGTTGTGGGTTTTTATACCCCAAAGCAGAATTGAGGTAATAGGTGGAAAGTTTTCTCATGTTGTTGATGCTGTAGGTGCCTGGTCTATCTGGTAACCGCAGGGAAGCCAGATAAAACCATTGCAGAAGTCACAGAGAAGCATTGCACATATATGTTAGTGGCCCGAGAGTGCTGTGTCTATCTCTGGCCTGCGGTAGCCCGGATCTGTTGTGGGGTAAGAACCTCAGGCTGAGAAAGAGGTCTGGGGACTTCAGAGGAACCACTCAGTGTCTAAGAATAGTTCCCATTGTATAAGGCTTCAATGCTGCCAAAGCACTTTCCTCACTATAACCCTGTGGTAGAGTAAGCTTCATTACCCCCAATTTTATAAGTTAGAAAACTGGCTCAGATAGGTGGAATGATGTTTCTTAGGGTCACTAGCTAGTAAGGGTCAGAGCTGCACTCAAGTACATGTCTTCACATAAGTCTAATGCTCATAATGTTGTGACATGCTGCTTCTGCTATAGCCCTCAGTGTTTCTATAGGAACAGCTATGTGCAATTTACCCACACTGTGGGTGCATGGCAACAGTAACCATGTGTTGCAGTGTCCTTCGTGGTCACTCAAAACATAGCAACAAGAGTCTCTGGATTGAAGGACCCTGATGATGTGATTTTGTGTCATCAAAATGCTTGGGAAATCTATGACCACACTCACATGCTATGCAAGCTAGAATCCTCAATGTCAAGGGCTTCCAGTTGTATAATACAAAAAGAACTGACTATTCACTGCAAGCAACATTCAGGTATTGTGTGGTATGAGAATGGCTAAGCATCAGTGGGTCATGGTGGTGGTCCACCATTTTCTTTTCCACATGAGCAAACTTAGTGAGAAATCTAGTCATTTCTTTGGAAGCCCTCATGTCAAAGTGCGTATCTGTTGCCATTGTCCATGTTGCCATTTCCCCCAAGGATACTGTTCCTCGCATTAGGGACTGTAGAAGCTATCAGAGAGCAAGCTGCTATATAGATAATCAGAGACAGAGCATCTCTCAAGAAACTTGAAATGGGGCACAAATTCTCCAGTAGAGGAGAAGACTTGTCCCTGGAAATTTGAGTTCCCTAAACTCATGTTTGGAATATAATGAGTATTCAATAAGACTAAAAACAAAGGATGGGCTTTAGAGTTGAAAGTGACCTTAAGGACATTTCCTCATTTTGTAGATGAAGGAACTAGCATCTAGTTAGGATAAATGTATGACCAAATGACTATTCCAGTAAAGGGTCAATTGAACACAGAATTGACCAAATTAGACTCTTTTCAGCTTGGTATGTGATACTGTGTATACATAGCTGTGAAAAATTCCAAACCTCAAGGATGTGTCCTAAATAAAAAGACTAATGTCAAAGCCCTATGATCTCTGATTTCCAGAGTCCCCAAACCTCTGTCTGAACACTTTGGTGTATGCTATGCCTAAAGATCCTCAGTAGCTTGAAGTAGACCCAACGTGTAAATCTTTCCCCATAGACATACACATCCACTGAGAAAGTTATTCCAGCCAAAAGCATCTCTAGATCTCTGCTCTGTTACTCTGTGAGCACACTGAGATTTCACTTGGTTCTCACTCTTCCACCTTACAATGTAGTCCTCTGTGCCACAGGAGAACCAGTTAACAAAACACCAGTGGAGAAGTTCCGTTAATTAACCACATATTTTCAAATATCTAAATATTTGCATATCTAAATACTTTTATGTGAACCCGACTTAAAATAAGCATATGTTCTTTTTATAGATTGGTACAGGCAGCCCTAGAGGGGAAGAAAGATTGGTTCCCCTGTCAGGCTTATAGGCAACTGTTTTCCTGCTCCTTAGATCAATTGCACTGTCTTCTTTAGGGTGGTAACAAACCGTCTCAGAAGAGAATACTATGAACATTCTTAAAGGATTAAACGTTGGTCATTCCTCTTGTTATTTTAAACTACCTCCCTCTCCCTGTAATCTTTAACTTTCTGTATTTGTTCTAGGCTGGAATTAAGCCATTATGATGCTTGGAAAGGAAGTCTTCCTCACCCAGATCGTTTCGAGGAATCATTCTTCTATTTGTAGATAATTAATTCAAGATGGATTTTGGGGGAATCCCATAGGCATCTGCTAACCCAAGACCTATATTTAATTTCTGGGTGACTGCTGGATATGGTGGAGGGACCCATAGTGTAAATGCAGAAGACAAAGAAATGGGAGCTGGAGAAGGAAAAGGTGTCTACAAGAAGGGGGAGAGTAGTTTTGGTATTGTATTCTGTGTTATAGTAGAATAAGCATTGAATTTGGATTCAGAAGACCTGGGTTTGAATGTTCACAGTTGTTACTTATTCCCACTATTACTTAGGACATAGAGAAATTTTGTGCTCTCTCTCTCTCTCTCTCTCTCTCTCTCTCTGTCTCTCTCTCTGTCTCTCTCAAAGTTGCTCTCTCTCGACTTCAATTGCCTTATCTGTAAATAATAATAACTAACGTTTATGAGAGTCAACATGGCGAGGTAGAGTACTGGACTTGGAATCAGGACACTGGGCACAAATGGGGCATATACCAGCTGTGTGAGTCTGTCATTTAATTTCTTTATCTGTAAAATAAAGATGATAAGAGACCTGACTTCACAGGTGTTGTGAGGCTCAATGAGACAATGAATGCGAAGCACTTCGCAAACAATATTGGCTATTACCATTATTTCGCTAAGAAGAAAGAATTATTTTCCTTTATTTTGCTTTTAGACTCTCTGGTGAGTTTCAGTTCCCAGGAAAGGATGGGAAGATAGTGCTCTTTTTCTGTCACAATGAATTCCTGGAAACTATGGCATAAATTAGATTTTATTTTCCCATAGGAACAATGCTACAATTAGGATGATTTGGTTCTTCTGGTTCCTTTTTTTTTTTTAAATTTAAAGAGTCATTCCTGTAACAAATTCTTAGGAACCAGGCTGAGTGAAAGCATCCAACTATTCTGAAACAAGGTGAGACTTGGGGTCCATCAGTCAGCACCAGAACTGTCCTGGCCCACTCTTAAGTGACTTGTGTCCTCCCAGGGTTGACCTAACATAGTGCTTTGCACGTAGTAGGTGCTTCAGTGGCTTGTTAGACTGTAGGTCAGAATACATGTCCATATGTAGAACCCAGAATAGAAGAATTCAGTTACATACTCATTTCAGTTCTCAAAAACACCTCCTCAGGATTATTTTCAAAAGAAATCAAGCTCGGAGTTCTCTTCAATGATTAATTTAAATTTATTCCAGGATGCATCTTCTAGGATCCTTGCTTTAAAAAAAAAAGTGAATCATTTCATGATGAGCTCACAAGTAGAGACTGCCAAAAAGACAAAAAGTTTTTGAGTCTCCTGCAGAAAACTTATCAGTTTCTTAGGGTTTGACAAATTGTGTTCTGAGAAGGAGCCAGGGATTAACTCACCGGATCTCACAAAATCTCTGATCCTCTGAAGCCTGATGCCTTATTTTTGTGGGAGTTCAGCGGAAGAGCCCAGAACTGTGCCCTCAGCTGGTGCAGGGGTGGGAGGAAAAGGAGAGAGGAGCTTGCTACCATATCCCTAACAGGAACAGGAGGAGGACACTGTGAAGTGGGTGGGGTGTTCCAACCACAGAGTTTTATTTTTCAAAAATGGAAATAGCAACATGCTTGTAACCATGGAAGTACAACGGGCTCATTACAAAACACATGTGTTTGCTCATATAAAATATATTTCTTTTTCCTTTTCTCCTCTTCTTCCTACTCTCTTCCTTCATTTCCATTCTTTTTTCCCTCCTTTCTCTCCTTTACTCTTAAAGCAAGGTGGAATGGAGAGGTTTTTTTTGTTTGTTTTTATTCACCAAGACAGTAGACTTTATTTCAAAGTGAAGTTATTTTAATTGAGTTGAGGATAGTTTTGGAGGACAGCTTGGTGGCCCAATTGTTAATAAGTAAAGCCTGGAGTCTGGAAGACATGAATTCAAATTTGACTTTAGAGGCTTACCAGGTATGTGACCCTAGGCAAGTTAAGCAAAAAAAAAAAAAAAAAAAAATCTCTGTTTGCCTCAGTTTCCTCATCTGTAAAGTGGAGACAATAATAGTACGTATCTTTCAGGATTGTTGTGAGGAACAAACAAGAAAATAATTGTAAAGTGCTTAGCACAGAGCCTGGTATATAGTGTTACATGAATGTCAGCTTTCATGAACATTATCATTAATTAAATTAATTATTAAAATGATGGGAAGACTTTGGTTTCTTGTTAATTGTGTTTCAGTCAAAGAGCATCTATTAAGTATCCACTAAGTACCAGGCATTATGCTGGGATCACAAATACAGGTGTTAGAATAGAAAGACAAAAATGAAACAGTCTCTGCCTTCAAGGATCTTATGTTCTATAATGGAAAAGAACATAGCATCGTAGATTTACTGTTGGAAAGGACCTTAGAAGTCATTGAGTTCAACCCTCTCATTTTACAGAGGAGGAATCTGGGGTCCATGTGACTTGCCCAGGACCGCATTACTACTAGGTGTCTGATGTAGAAATGGAATCTAGAGCTTCTTGACTATTAAGTCCATTACTCTATCCATTATCCCATTGCAAAAGTTACTTCTCATTCTTATATTCTATAAGTCCATGATTTCAAATGTAAATGATCCCATTTTACATTAAGGCAAATATGCATGGAGTATGTACAAACATACTTTTTGTACATGTATTTGTCCAAGCTAGCTGCGATCTACCTGGAGCCATAATTTATAGGTGATAATAAAAGGTTCCATAGTGTGGAGCAAAGGACAAGGAAATGTGAGTTGGGGAAAAGGTCCTGGAGGAAGGAACCTATATATTCACCCTAAGGGCAAAAGGGAGTTTGTTTTTTCCTTCTGGATTCTAATCCAATTAGATACAGTCAGTTCTAAATTCCTAAGATGGCATGGAAAGATAACCCCTACCTTCTTCCGTTAGAATAATTTCCTGGAAACCATGTTACAAAGTAGATCATCTTTTCCTGGAGGAATAATGTTATAATTGGAAAGAACATTTTTGACCAAGGATCAGGCATCAAATAAATCATAGCTATGATTAATAATATGCCACGGAAGTAGAGATATAACTTCAATTCTCTTTAATAACTTAAAAAATAATAAAATGCTAAATTTTATTAAGTGGAACACATGTATTGGTTCTACAAAGGACCTCAATGTCCCATTAAGTGCATATCCACCATATTTAACATTTTTTATATCATAAAGTTGACCTAGAAACATACTAGCCTTTTGTTCCTTAGAATTGACAAAGGCTTTGGGGGATGATTGGATGGCCCAGATTTCATTTAAAAGTTATCTAAGGAAATTTGAGACAATGAATTCTTTTTCCTTTCTGCAGATTTCCCTATAACCTACTGAAACTCCTCACCGCCTCTCTCTTCTATCAGAGACCCTCAAAGCTCTTGCTATACTGGCCAGACTACACTGATCTCCTCAGCTCTGATCTCATGTCATCTTTTCTTCCCAAGTTGGAAAGAAATATAACTCCCAGGGTCTTTGTGAGGGCTGTTAGACTCTACTATTGACTTTAAACTTCTAACACAGTTCTTCTGAAGAGTTCAGTACATGTTGGAAAGGTAAACTCAAATAAATGAAAACATCAGGTGTTTCACAGTGCTCTGGGAGGAGCTTAGTAAAATTTGGCTAAGACTGATAATCAGTTTCTCCCAGTGAAAAATGTTATTTAAAAGACTGGACCATCATTCCTTCCTCTCCTTCCCATCTCCTTGTCCTTTCCATCTCTTTTGTCTTCAGTTTATTCTGAATTATACCAGATGAAGTCAAGACCATTAGGTAAAGTTCAGTGGAAGTCTTTTATATTATTGGGGTCTCAGAAAGAAACCCAAGACATATAAAAATGCCGACACCTGTGCGCAAAGACTTAGGAGACTTTTGTCTGAGGCTGGTCACCCCCAAGTAGACTAGTGAAAAACAAATACCTCACAAAGTTGCAGCCCTGCTCCCTTGTCACAATGAGGTACAGTAGAGCAATTTGCAGGCCTTGGGAAGCTGTAAAGATAATTATCAAGGCGATGACGGACTCAGAAAGGGAGCTTCAGAAATACTAGGATATCACAGGGCAGCCTTCCCATGTTTGAATATTGATGGAAACTACCACCCACAGCAGTGCTCCATGTGTAGGCCTGGCCTATTTGCTGCTATTGTCAAAGATGCTATCTTGGGTGGAGAGGTTGCATTGAGACAAACCATGATCTCACCAAGGCCTGTGGCTCCCCTCTCAGGGTCCTCTCTCTCTCAGGGTGACTTGGGGATGACTTCCTGGATGTGTTGCCTCAAAAACTCCTTTCCCATCTTACTGTCCTTTGGGATTTGATTCCTCTGAACTTTGCCACGACCTAGGATAGGATTCTGCTCAGTCCCTTGGCTCTTTCCCTCAGTCCCTTTTCATTGCCTTTAATCACAGCTGTAGGTTAGTTCTCTCCGCATCCCTTCTCCCTGGGGTGGGAGTTGACAAAGGGAACAAGAGAACAAAGGGACAAAAGAATGAATGGATAACAGCTTCAAGAACTGAGGAATGTCTGTGAGTTGGGAGGCATCAAAGGAGAAATGAGCTAATAAGGTCTGAAGGCTGCATTTAGAGAGGGGTGGAACCGCCAGGGCCTTGCCCTAGGGCAAGAAATGTAGAGGGCATTGACAGACAACACTTACCCTCTTCTGGGGAAGGAGGGAGACTGGGTGCGAAGCCTTAGAGCTGGGAGGAGCTGGGAAGCTGGAATGAATGACAGGATTTTGAGAGCTGCATGGGAACCGCTCTCCAGTGGGGGATGGAGTGGGGACTGTTGGGCAGCTCAGCTGCAGTCCATCTGCTTGATTTATCACCCTTCCCCCAGGACTGAGACCAAGAGCTCCTGCCAAGGTTAAGGGAACATACAACCCCGGAGATGAGGCCCCTTCCTGTCGTACATCAGGACCTCAGGGCAGGGCTAACAGGATGATGGGATGGGTTTGGAGGTATGGGACACCCTCACCACACACACAACATACACACACACGCAACACACACACACACACACACACACACTCCATCACACTCTGCTCAAGGCTAAGACAGAGCTAGTCCTGGAATCTATCTAGTTGGAAGCCACTGGAGTGCCTTCTCTGGGTCTTTGGGCCAGGGTGTGTCTGGGCAGTACTCTACTAGTTCCCTGAAGTGAGCATTGGTATATATCCTAGAAAAGATGAAACTGAACTAAAATGACCTGAGATCTCTTATAAGCCTAGTTTTTGTTGGTGAGTGGTTTTCACAATGCTTCATTGACCCCTTTGGGGGTTTTCTTGGCAAAGATACTGGAGTGACATGCCATTTTAGCTCATTTCATGAGGAAACTGAGGCAAACAGAATTAAGTGACTTGCCCTGGATGACACAGCTATTAAATGTCTGAGGCTGGATTTGAAACTGGTTCCCTGGGAAAGGGTATGAGCACCACCTACTGGAGAGATTTGAACCATGGAAAATGGCAGGCATAGCTGGCCAGATGAGTACTGGGCATTGTCTTCTGACAAATTCTGGGTTGTAAAGAACATTCAAGTTGGGCTACATGAATCAGAGGTGGCAGAGAACTGAAATGGTGAGAAACTTTAATCCCTTGCTGGGGAAAGAGTACAACTTGGGCAGAATTGTGGGATTCCTGCTGGGAGCAGAGGAAAGTTGCCATGTGGCACAGAGGGAGAACTCTGAGGTGGGGGAAACCAATCCCAGATTCCCTGACAGAGGTTCCACTCAAGGCAGCATTGTGAATCATGGAGTTTCCTGGAGAAGAGTAGGAGAGTGGGAGGGAGGAAGGAAGGAAAAAATAAGCATTTATTAAGTTCCTATTACATGCCAAGCACTGTGATAAGCACTACAAATATTACCTCATTTAATCCTCACAACGATCCTGTGAGGTAGGTTCTCTTATTTTACAGTTGAGGAAACTAAAGCAGAAAGAGGGTAAGTGACTTTCCCAGGATCATATAAATAGTAAGTGCCTGAAGTTGGATTTGAACTCAACTCTTTCTACACTCTATCCCCTGTACCACCTCACTTGGGAGGTATGATTATTTTCTAGGTGCTGAGATGCAAGTCTAATCACTATCTACTAACTTAGAAATAAAACATTTCCTGTTTTAAAACTCATGAACTTTTATGCTTATAAGGAGAAATGGTAGTAATCCTTAGGGAGAGCCAGATATAAATCTTCTCAGAAAGGCTTGGTAAGAACAAAAAGCTGGAAAAATGAGAGGTCCTCCCTAAGCATTCCTGGGTCCTTTCATGTTAGAAAAGATCCTCTGATACAAGGCTAATAACAGCAATAATGATAATACTTTCTTACATGTTTTCTTAAATATTAATTGTGTATCCCTGGGCAAGTCATTTAATATCCCTCATACTCAATTTTCCTCATCTATAAAATGGGGATAATTATAGCACTTAGTTCATAGGGTGGATGAGGTAACATACGCAATGTATTTTGCAAATCTGAAAGCTCTTTGTAAAAGTTAGCTTGCTATTACTGCTTGCATCACAAATCACTTACACAGGTAATATTTGATTCAGAAAAGCCATGTTGCTGCTGTTCTGTTGCTTCAGTCATAACTGACTCTTGGTGACCTCATTTGGGGTTTTCTTGGCAAATATACTAGAATGGTTTGCTCATTTCCTTCTCTGGCTCATTTTTACAGATGAGGAAACTGAGGCAAAGAGAGTTAAGTGATTGTTATTGGCATCACAAATCACTTTCACAGATAATATCTTATTTGACACTTCACGACAAGCCTGTGAGGTAGGCATTAAAGGCATCATTGTTCTAGTTTTACAGCTGAAAAAACAGAGTGACTCAGTTAGTATCACAGCTAGTGCAAGGGGGACCCGCCACTGGGACCTGAGTGTTCTGCCTCCTTGCCAGGTGATCTTATTCCAAGATGCTGTTGAACTTGAGATTTCACCAGGAGAGATCTAATCTTTTCACCCATTGAATCCATATGCTTCCCATAAGCTACCATGTTTCCTAAAATTCTGTTAAGGATTTCAGTTGAGCTAGCAATCATTTCCAGACTTAACGCTGAATTTTAATTACCCCTTCCTTCCTTTCTATAGCACCCACATTGCCTTCAGTATGAAGCCAGAACTCTTAATAATTTCAAAATCCTTTCTATACATCATGATGCACCAAACCCTCCAGGGCTTCAATATTGTTAGCTACTGTGCAAAGGGCAGGTTTATTTTAAACCACAGCAATTTGGGGCAGGTGGGGGGGGAGATTTTTTTCAAACCTCATTATTCTGTACATAAAAAATTCAAGGTGCCTCTTGGAATATCCATGTTACAAAGCAAAAAAAGCAACCCACAAACTATTCTAACATTCTTAAGGGAATAAAATTTCTACTGGAAGAAGAAGAATCAGATCTATTTGAATAGATGGTCCACTGTGTGGAAACAGGAAAACATAGGACCCAGAAGAGTAAAGAACTTTAGCAAATATTGTGCCTAATGTTCCCATTGTATAGATAAGGAAATTGGAGATTACAATGGCTAAGCAAGTAGCAGAATAGGTGTTCAAGTCAGGCCTTCTGTGTCACAAAACTCAATGTTCTTTTGACTTTACCATACTGCTTTGTGATGTTCTTCCCTCTTCTTCCTTCTCCCTTCTCTTCCCCATCTCCTCTCCATTCCCTTCCTTGCCCCTCCTCTCTTCTCTTTTCTTAAGACTTGTTTTGGTCAAAAGAATAATGATCTGAAGATCATTCTTTTGGTGATGAGTGTCTCCACTTAACCATACTGATCCTCTAGAAATCAAGCATACAGACCATCACTGGGTCCAAAGTCAAAGCCTTTCCAGCTTGCTCACCTCCGTTAGACTTCCACTGATCTTGCCTTCAGGAAACAAGGACCACCTTCATGTGCTGACAAAGCATCAGAAAAGTGCAAGCCAAGACCTGCTGTGGTTAAGAGACTGCAGGTGCATGATGATCCAGTGAAGGAGGTTGAGAAGACAGGTAGGAAAAGAGAGAGAGAGAAGTACCACAAAAAACCAGAGAAGAGAGTTTCTAGAAGGATGAAGGTGGAGGTCTTCCCATGTTACTTCCCAAGATTCCTTCCCATGGAGGAAACTTCTATAGATATCATGGACATCTGTGTTCTGAGTGACCTGGAGGCATGAACACATGCAAGTAAATTCAAAATACATACAAAGAAAATAGCAAGATAAGTCTTATGTTGGAATGTCACTTGAACTAAAGGAAGCTAGCGATTCCTTGAAGGTGAAGGTAAGGAAGAAGTCTATTCCAGGAAAGGGGGTCAGCCTGTGTAAAGAGATGGGAGATGAAATGGTTTGGGCAACAGCAAACAGTCAATTTGATTGAAATGTAGATTGGTATGCCCATTTCCTTCTCCAACTCATTTTACAGATGAGGAAACTGAGGCGAACAGGATCAAGTGACTTGCTCAGAGTCACATAGCTAGGAAGTGTCTGTGGCATATTTGAAACCAGAAAGATGAGTCTTCCTGGCTTCAGGCCCAGCACTCCACCCACTGTACCACCTGGGGGTAGGGGCCTGCAAAGGGGTGACTCCAGTATCTTTGCCAGGAAAACCCCAAATGGAGTCATGACATAACTGAATATCCCCATTGTCCCAGGTTTGATTACTCCATTACTTATTCCTGACGTCTCCTACTGATATCTAGGGGGTAGAATGGAGGAAGGGGAGAGTGGTGAGGGGACCATGAATGCCTTGAATAGCTGAGAGAGAAAAGATACCAGCATAGACCACATAGACCAGTATGTGAGTTCAGGTACTCAAGTGAGCACATTGAACCAGGAGAGAGTGATACAACAGACTTTTGAAGAGCAGTTGATTACGGCTTAGTATGAAACATATTAAGAAATAATTCTTCATTAAGGGATAGGGTTTTTTATCCAGGGTTCAAAAACCTTAGGTTGCCATGATCTGCTTGTTGTGGAATCTATGGTGCTTACTGCTTTTTTCCTTTTTAATAAAAGCTTCTTTTACTTTCAAGTCAGAGCACCCACACCAGTGAAGGAATCTCTCCAGGTTTCATCTTGGAGATTATGACTTCAACCAAGAGAAAGGAGACAATCACACAAACTAGCCTGGGCCCTTTAGGCTAAAGGCATCTCTGCCACCAGGGTTGCAGATTGATAGACAGCATTATCATTTTTAACTCCAAAAATACAGATTTGGAATTTTAAAAATGGAACAAACCAAACACACAGGTTAATCACTTGGGGACCAGATGGGAGGACAGCATTTGGGAACTTCAGGGGTTCTTCCTATTATAATCACCACTCTCTTGTGATTCCCCAGGTAGATTTAGTAGGCTACCGGTCTTTAGTTCTACAGCGAAGACTGTGGAGCACTGACCTCCCAGGACAGCTAGGAGATGAAATAGGATAATATTTGTATCCCTGGTATAGAGTAGGTGCTTAATAAATGTTTGCTCCCATCCCCTATCTTGTATTTAGGAATGCTCTTCTCTCTTCTACTTCGTAAAATCCCTGACTTTCCTAGTTTAGCTTACATGCACCAGGCCTATTCTAGGCCCACTAACTGTTAGCATCCTCTCAAACTAAAATTCATACACACATATGTATGTATATCTCACACTACTTATTACTATATATGTATATGCATATATATTGTATATTTGTATATTATATTAATTCATGCTTGTACATGTTGTTTTCCCTTTCCACCTCCCCAATAAAACTTTGAGAGTAAAGACTGTTGCATTCTTGTACCCTGGTGCTTAGCACAGCTCCTGGCACATAGAAGACATTTTATATAATATGTGCTTTATATAATAAATGCTTTTTGTTGAATGAGTGAATAAATCAAGGAACAATAGAGAAAGACCTGAGATTATTTAGGTTAAGAGAGGAAAAGATTGGAAGGCAACATGGTATGATAGATAGATTGAGGGACTTGGAGCCCAAGACACTTGGGCTGGAATCCTGTCCTGATAGTGTCCAGCCATGTGACCTTGGATACAATGTTTAACCTCTCCAATCATCCTGATCCATCTCTGGCCACTGGACCCAGATGACTGCGGAGGAGAGACTGAGGCTGGTGACTTTGCATAGACCTCCCTCACCTAAATCCAATTCACTTGGATGTCATGGTATCAGCTTCCTGATGTCATGGTCCTCTTCAAGAATGAAGGACAAAGAACAATCCCTCTCTGCCTCAGTTTTTTCATCTGCAAGATGGAGATAATAATACCTGGCACAACTACCCTCACCAGATTATTGTCTGGATAATAAAGGGAAAGAAAAGGTAATTATGAAGAACAGGAGCAAAAAAACAAGATGACTGAGTGGAAATTGAATATATTTAAGAATATGAAGGGTTCAAAGATAGCATATGGAAGTCAGATGTTACTCACTGAAGATGGAATTAGAGAAAAAGCCCTAGTAGTATAGATGAATTATTGGGAGCTTTAAAATATTAGAATATTTTATCCTAATTTATTTATTTATTTAAAATTTATTTATTTTATTTATTTAATCTATCTTATTTATTTATTTATTTTATATATTTATATATACATTTATTTATATATTATATATTTATATATATAAAATTTATTTAAAATATTAGAATTGATTTTCAGGGAAAGTTGGGGAACCATCTTCTCTGATTTCTTTATACCCCACATGCAGTCTCATCTGTCTCTAGCTGGTCCACTGCAAAGGTGGGAATCTTGTATAGCTGAGATTTCAAAGTGCTCTGTCTCTGGGATCAGAAGATTGGGGCTCATATTCTAGGTCTTTCTCTATCAATGTGACCCCAGGCAAGTCACTTAACCTCCATAAATCTCCGTTTCCATCTCTGTAAGGAGCTTGGACTAGATGGTTTCAGAGACCCCTTCCAACACTAGATCCAAAATCCCTGCAAAAGTTACTTTCTGCCCTTCTGTTCTATCATCGTATGAAGTCTCTCCAGTGTTTAGTAAATTATTCAACAGCCACTTTCCGCCATCTATTGGTCAGAGTGCTTCTTTGCAATCACGAACAGGGAAGCAATCAGCACCTAGAAAAGTGCTGGCCTTGGGGTTTTGTCTTTTCACAGAACCATAGATTATTTTTGCATTTTCTTATTGGCTAATGCACATAGTCCTCTCCATGTGTAAATGCTTAATAAGACTTTGCTGAATTGAATTGAGTTCAAGCTGCAAGAGGCCTTTCAGGCTCTCGAATTTAATCTTTTACCTCTCTTCCCTTTTTGAGGCTAAATTCCTTGAAAAGACCATTGAGTTCATACCAAGTACCTCCATCTCTTCTCCTTTCTGTCTCTCTTCTCAACCCTCTTCAGTTGGGCTTTCGATCCCATCATTCAGCTGATACTGCCTCCTCCAAAGTTACAAAGAGCTCTCAATTGCCCAAGGCCAATGGCCCTTTCCCAGTTTTTATCCTTGCCGACCTCTCTTGCAGCATCCAGCCCTCTCTGTAAGACTTTTCTACCACCATTCTCTTTCAGTTCTCCTCTGTGGGGGAGGGGGGAATTTTTATTGATTTTCTTTGAGTGCAGCACAGTACCTGGAATGTATGAAGTAGCGTGTTTTTATTGACTGACTTTCTATTCTATCCATCAGCAAACTGAGACGCAGAGAAGCCCAGGTCACAAAGAAAGAATCAGGACTAGATTATGGATCTCCTGACTCTTATACAATTATTCTTCACTATATTATGGTGCTTCTTTCAAATATAGCCAGAGGACTGGCTGATGAAAAGCCAGTCTTTATGAACATGTACAATGGGCTCTGTTGGATGCAATCCCCCATGAAGACTTTGGACCATGTCAGGAATCTGTAACTACTTCCTGCATGCTTACTCTGTCTTGAAGAAAGGACTTTTGATTGGTTTCTGAACTGGCACTTTCAAAAGGTATTAAAAAGCAGCTCTCTTTCTTCCCAGGTATTGGCAGAGGGAAAGGCAGCTATAAGTTTCCAGCCTTGTAATGACAACAGTGGAGGCCTCCTGATGCCAGCTGTCTAACTAGGCCAACATGTAGCTATGGGTGTTAGAGACAAAACAGATTAGAATGCCACCTTGTGAGAGCTCAGAAGTGCCAGGGATGGAGTCCATGACAGTGAATGAAGAGGATGTCTGAGACCTGGCTTCTACTGGGTAATTTATTTATAAAAGGCATCATATTCTTCCATCAATATCAGTTTTTACAGTGATCTTAGCTTTTGCTGAAATTTTCCTTTTTCCTTCATCCCCCTTGGCTGATTTAGGAAAATGGTAGTGGCCTGAGGACACACACATATATGTATGTTAGTATGTAAACATATACAATCGCACAATATATACATGTGTATATATGTACACACCCCTTAGAATATGTCAAAATGTAAGCAAAATCACCAAGTATTTATTAAGAGCCTTCTGTGTTCTGGAAACTGTATTAAATTGCTCATGATACAAAGAAAGGTAAAAATAGTTCCTACCTTCAGAGGTGAACAAGGAGAGGGTGGTGGTGCAAAAAGTTAAAGAGGAGATAGAGGTGATCAAGGTTTTAAATGCTACAGAGAGGTCCAGAAGGATGAAAATCATGAAAAGGTTATGAGAACATTAATTAATGGATAAGTAGTTATTAATCACCTGCTATGTGCCAGGCACTGTGCTAAACATTAGAGATACAAAGAAGTCAAAAGACGCTTCCTCCGCTCAAGGAGCTCATATTGTAATGGAAGGAGACAACATGCAAACAGCTATGCACAAACAAGATATCTACAGATAAATTAAAGATAATCAAGACAGACCCAAGGAGAAGGCATTTAAATTAAGAGGGATTAGCAAAGGTTTCATTCAGAAGGTGGAAATATACACACACACACACATATATAAATAAAATCTCAGAAAGAAGGCACAGGAGTTGGAGAGAGGGAAAGACCTCTTGCAAAAGACAGTCCCTTCTGTCAAGGATTTCACAGTCTAATGGGGGAGAAACATGAAAACAACTATACACAAAAAAGATAAATGCAGGCTTATTGGAGATAATCTTAGAAGGGATAGGGAAAAGCTTCTTACACAAGATCAGGAGTGGGGAACCTGAAATCTCAAGGCCACTTGTGCCCCTTGAGGTCATTATGGCCTTTTGAATGAATGGATTCAGCAAAAGAGCCACATTTGAGGATCTGGAGGGCCACATGTGGCCTTGGACCCCAGATTCCCCACACCTGCACAAGATGGAATTTGAACTGAGCCTTGAAAGAAGTCAGAGGGGCCAAGAAATGGACATAAGGAGGGAGAGAATTCCAGGCATGGGAAAACAGTCAGTGAGAATGGCAAGAGTTGGCAGACAGAGTGTCTTGTATGAAGAACAACAGGGAAGTCAGGGTCATTAGATTGTAGAATACAAACAAGAGAGTAAAACATAAGAAGACTGGAAAGGTAGGAAGGGAGCAGGTTATAGAAGGCTTTAAAAGTCAGAGGATTTCATATTTGATCTTGGAGGTAATAGGGAGCCACCAGGGTTTGATGACGAGGGGAGATAACCTGGTCAGAGCTGTGCTGTAGAAAGGTCAATTTGATAGTTAAGTGAAGAATGCACTGGGGTGGAGAGAGACTTGAGGCAGGGAGACATCCAACAGATTACTGCAACAGTCAGATCAACAAACATTTATTAAACACCTACAATGTGTTAGGTATAGTCCAGGCAGGAGGTGATGGGATTCTCAACCAGACTGGTGCCAGCATCAGAGGAGAGAAAGGAGTATGCATGAGATGTTGGGTGAGGTAATAACATGGGACTTCATAACAGATTGGATTTGTTGGGTGAGTCAGACCAAGCTAACCTTATTTCCTTTTCTGTCAGTGTTATAACAGGCGAGGGGAATACTGTGGACATAGTTTACCAAGATTTTAACAGAACTTTTGACAAAGTAACTCATACTATTTTATGGAGAAGATGGAGAAATATGAATAGACACCCATACAATAATATGTGTTCAGAACTAGTTGGATGGCCATACTCAAAGAGAAGTTATTAAATGTTTCAATCTCAATATGGCACAAGGTCTGTAGTGCAGCGTACCAAGGATCTGTACTTGACCCTGTGTCATTTACCATTAGTGACTTGGATAAAGGCATAGGGAGGACACAAAGCTGGAAGGGATAGTTAACCTAGTGGATGAGAGTCAGGATCTAAAATGATCTTAAAAAACTAGAGTACTTTGATGAATCTAATAAAATGAAATTCAGTAGGGATAAATGTAATGTTTTAAACAGGTATTCAAATAATTAACTTCAGTATTCAGCAAGGAAAAGATGCCTAGACACCTGTTTTTCTTTCTCTCTTTTTTAATATAGGTTTTTCTTATTATGTTTTGTTTTCACATTGCCTAGAGTTCTTCCAGTGTACCTTCCCCTCCCAGAGATACATCTTTTACAACAAAATGTTTTTAAAAAGAAAAGAATTAGTAAAGTAAAACATTTTGCATAAATCTGCTGTCTACATAAAGTTCTGCTCTTGAGGCTTTACTGGCAAGTTAAATAGAATCTTTTGCTGTTTTTCTCTTAGCATAATTAAGAATTATAATGCTTGTATTTGAATATGATTAAGGAGACCCTTTCTGATCAATTCTCAGGTTTGGGAAGATTTGTAATAAGGTCCACACCTTTCATTAATGAGGCAATGGTTCTCAAGGGATGTGATGTCCTCTGAGTCTAAAATGTATATGAAGACTCTGAGGGGAAGAGCCAAGATGGCAGAGTAGAAAGATGCACTTACTCTAGTTCCTCCCCCACAGCCCATAAAATACCTCTGAAGAAATACTCTTAATGGATTCTGAAGTAGCAGAGGCCGCAGACCAGAGTGGAGGAGGTTTCCAGCCCAGGGTAACCTGGAGGGCTGGCAGGAGGGGTCTGTTGCACTAGACATAGAGTGGAGCCCAGCCCAGCCTTGGCAGCATGGTTCCTGGAAGTGAAGGCCTTGGGGGAGGTGCCAAGGGCAGCTTCAAAGATCAGTGAGAGGGCTTTTTCACCTCCGACAAGGGATTGGGGTCCTCCCCCAGCCCTGACCCCAGGTGGCGGCGGTGGTGGTGGCAGTGGCAGCAATAGTGCAGCATCAGCATCAGCATCAGCATCAGCAGCTGTGGTGGCTGGTGGTGGCTGTGACAGGCGGTAGCTTGCCTCCACTGTTCCATTGTTGGAGTACTCAGTGTAAAGCCCCTGGAGGGAATTGAGCAGCTGATCTGAACCTCAGTCCTGAGCCAGGCTGGGGAGTAACTCTTCTCCCTTGATTGTGCCATCTTGGAGGAACTGAGAACTTACAGGACTCCAGAGTATACCCTACTCTTGACAAAGGACTCAAAAGTCAAGTAACTGGTTGGAAAAATGCCCCAAAAAAGGGAAAAAAATGACTATGGAAGGTTACTTTCTTGGTGAACAGATGTCTCCTCCCATCCTTTTGGAAGAAGAAGAACAATGTTTATCATCAGGGGAAGACATAAAAGTCAAGGCTTCTGCATCTAAAACCTCCAAAATAAATATACAATGGTCCCAGGCCATGGAAGAGCTCAAAAGGAACTTTGAAAATTAAGTATGAGAGGTGGATGAAAAACTGGGAAGAGAAATGAGAGAGATGCAAGAAAATGCAAGATGCTATGAAAAGCCAGTCAACAGCTTGCTGAAGGAAACCCAAAAAGTGCTGAAGAAAATAACACTTTTAAAAGTAAGATAACTCAATTGGAAAAAGAGGTCCAAAAAGTAAATGAGGAGAAGAATGCTTTAAAAAGTAGAATTAGCCAAATGGAAAAGGAGGTTCAAAAGCTCACTGAAGAAAATACTTCTTTAAAAATTAGAGGTGGGGGGAGGAGCCAAGATGGCGGAGTAGAAAGATTCACATATGCTAGCTCCAAACCCACAGCCCATAAAATACCTGTAAAGAAGAACTCCTAACAAATTCTGGAGCAGTGGAAGCCACACAGCAACAGAGTGGAGGAGACTTCTGTTCCAGAGAGACCTGAAAAACCGACACCAAAGGTCCATCGAGCACTGGACCCGGAGCAGAGCCCAGCCCTGCCTTGGCCACACAGCACCAAGAGGAGCAGATCTGAGCAGGCTTCAGGGATGGAATCTCCAGCAGCCGTGCAGATCCCTCCACCCACAGATGCCAAAGGTCAGTGAGAGATCCTGTTTGGCTGGCCGAGAGGGGAGTGGGGTGTCTCCATAACTCAGGCCCCCTTGGGAGGCAGCAGTGGAGGCAGCAGCAGACAGGAGCTCCCAAAGCAGGCAGGAGGTCACATCCATTATTGAAGGTCTCTGCATAAACCCCCTGAGGGAAATGAGCCCAGTGTGGTGGCCCTGCCCTGACCTGAGCAGCTGAACTTAATCTCACACTGAATAGCAGCCCTGACCCTGCTGAAAGCCCTGAGGCTGGGAAGCAGCATTTGAATCTCAGACCCCAAGCACTAGCTGGGAGGATCTGGAGGCAAGGTGGGGGTGAAGAGGAATCTCAGAAGTCAAGTAACTGGCTGTGAAAATGCCCAGAAAAGGGAAAAAAAATAAGACCATAGAAGGTTACTTTCTTGGTGAACAGATATCTCCTCCCATCCTTTTGGATGAGGAAGAACAATTCTTACCATCAGGGAAAGACATAGAAGTCAAGGCTTCTGTGTCCCAAACATCCAAAATAAAAATTCATTGGGCTCAGGCCATGGAAGAGCTCAAAAAGGATTTTGAAAATCAAGTGAGAGAGATGGAGGAAAAACTGGGAAGAGAAATGAGAGAGATGCAAGAAAAGCAGGTCAACACCTTGCTAAAGGAGACCCAAATAAATGCTGAAGAAAATAACACCTTGAAAAATAGGCTAACTCAATTGGCAAAAGAGGTTCAAAAAGCCAGTGAGGAGAAGGCTTTCAAAAGCAGAATTAGCCAAATGGAAAAGGAGGTTCAAAAGCTCACTGAAGAAAGTTCTTTCAAAATTAGAATGGAACAGATGGAGGCTAATGACTTATGAGAAACTAAGAAATCACCAAACAAAACCAGAATGAAAAAATGGAAGATAATGTAAAATATCTCATTGAAAAAAGAACTCACCTGGAAAATAGACCCAGGAGAGACAATTTAAAAATTATGGGACTACCTGAAAGCCATGATAAAACAAAGAGCCTATACATCATCTTTCGTGAAATTATCAAAAAAAACTGCCCTGGTATTCCAGAACCAGAGGGCAAAATAATTATTCAAGGAATCCACTGATCACTGCCTGAAAGAGATCCAAAAAGAGAAACTCCTAGGAATGTTGTGGCCTAATTCCAGAGTTCTCAGGTCAAGGAGAAAATTGTTGAAATCTTAAAATGAATAAATACATGCATAAATAAATAAATAAATAAAAGACTCTGAGGATGAGGTTTTATTTTGGGGCTTAATTTTTGTAAGAGTGATTGTTTGTCCAGATGAGGACTCTGGGAGGGTGCTAAAGGAGCCCCAAGGCTTTGAGAATCCAGATGTCTTGCTTCCCTCTCTGGTAACTATGGTCAGACAGTTGGAACTGTCTGTTGAATTCAGGCAGAGGAAGTCATGGCTGTTGACTTTTAATTTCTCTGTATTTTTTTTGAAGTTCAGGGTGTTGATTCCCCTGAATCAGGTGAATGATATATGTACTTGCTTAAAGCACATATGCTTGATTATAGTGATTGTTAACCCTCAAAAGTTGTCTTTCCTTTTATGAATGCAGATCTAAGAACCTTGACAGTGGGCTCTCCTGTCTATGTTGGGGTGCTTACTGACTCAGAGGCCCCAACTCCTGAAAAAGAGCTGGGAGAAATCTCTCCTTACACATACAAAAAATGCTCCTCTTTTTCACTGTGACTGGCAGAAGGTAGGGGGTAAAGGTAAGATTTGGACAGGTTCACAGTGACAGAACTCCTCATCTTTGTGATTATGAATGACTTCGGGAATTTCTCCACAGGAGTAAGGAGGTTCCTTGAAAGATACTCAAACCTTTTATGCCTCCAGAGTTTTCTGGGTCATAGCATACATCATAAAAAAAAATAGGTAATTTTATCCAATGAGATATTTCACATTCTCTTCCATTTTTTCATTCTTTTGGTTTTGTTTTATGATTTCTTGGTTTCTCAGAAAGTCATTAGACTCCATCTGCTCCATTCTAATCTTGAGAGAACTATTTTCTTCAGTGAGCTTTTGAACCTCTTTTTCCATTTGGCTAATTCTGCTTTTGAAAGCATTCTTCTCCTCATTGGCTTTTTGAACCTCTTTTGCCAATTGAGTGAGCCTATTTTTCAAGATGTTATTTTCTTCAGCATTTTTTTGGGTCTCCTTTACCAAGGTATTGACCCGTTTTTCATGCTTTTCTTGCATCTCTCTCATTTCTCTTCCCAGTTTTTCCTCCACCTGTCTAACTTGATTTTCAAAATCCTTTTTGAGCTCTTCCATGGCCCGAGCCCACTGGACATCCACCTCGGATGTCTGGGATAGAGAGGCCCCAACTTCCACGCCTTTCTCCGATGGCAGGCATTGTACTTCGTCATTAGAAATGAAGGGGGGAAGGAACATCTCTTCCCCAATAAAGTAGCTCTCTATGGTCTTATTCTGCTTCCTTTTTCTGGGCATTTTCCCAGCCAGTTACCTGACTACTGAGATTCCTCTCCACCCCTGCCTAGATCTGCCCAGCTAGTGCTTGGGGTCTGAGATTCAAATGCTGATTCCCAGTCTCAGGGCTATCCGCGATGAAAAAATAGGTAATTTTATCAAAGAAATGACACCAATAAGATACCATACCAAAAATGTATATAGCCAGAGCAGTAAAATATGTCTCTAAACACTTTCATGAATAAAAGAGAGAAGGAAAACATCAATGAATTAGAAATAGAAGCAAAGAGAAACCTTGAAAAACATCAAACAAAAAACTTCAAATAAAAAAAGGAAATTTTAAAAATTAAAGAAGGAATAGAAAATATTGGAAATTATCTATTGAATTAATAAATAAAACTATCAACTTTTTTTTTGAAAAACTAATAAAATAGAGAAACCAATCTGACTAATTTACTAATTTGCAAAACTAGAAGAAAGCCAAAAGACCATGCTCAAAAAAGAAAATGAAAAATTTACAAAACTATATGCTGCCAATAAAACTGATGGCATAAATGAAATGAATGAATATTTACAAAGATATAAAATGTTCAGGTTAATAGAATAAGAAATAGCTTAAATAACCCAATCTTGAAAAAAGTTATAAATTTTAAATGAAATTTTAGATGAAAAACATATAACCAGATAGATTTTCAAATGAATTTTATCAAAGAAAAATTAACTAATATTTCATAAATTATTTATAAAAATTAAGGACCCTGCCAAATGCCTTCTATGAAACAAATATTATCTTGATACCTAAAACTAGAAGAGAATAGAACAAAGAAAGAAAAGTATAGCACAAAACAACATATGAAAAATACATTATTTTAAAATTTGCATTATTTTCTTATGTATAACATTCTTTTCTTTTTTAAGTTTTGAGTTCCAAATTCTCTCCCTCCTTTTCACCTCTGAGAAGGTAAGAAAAACAGTATCAATTCATGTGAAATACATTTCCATATTAGTCATATCACCAAAAAGGCAAAAAGTAAAAAAAGAAAGTCAGGAAATTATACTTCAATCTGTACTCAGTGTTCATCAGTTCTCTTTCTGGAGGTGGATAGCATTTTTTATCATGAGTCCTTTGGAACTGTCTTGGATTGTATTCATTAGAGTAGCCAAGTCTTTCACAGTTGATCATCATTCGAACATTACCAGTATTGTGCACAATGATTTTCCAGTAATGATTATACACTTTGATCAGATTGGATTACTATCAGAGAGGCAAAATTGGTTTGCATCATATTAACAACAAAAGAAATAACAAAAATTACACAAATATGTCAATAGGTGCAGAAAAAGTTTTTGAAGAAATCCAACACTTCTTTATATTAAATACAATAAAAAGCATGCAAATAAATGGACCTTTACTTCATATGGTAAAAAGTGTCTATTTAAACTGAAGAGCTAGCATTATGTTTGATGAAGAAGCACAAAAGGTCATTCCAATAAGACCAGCAGTAAAAAAGGGCTACTATTCATCAATACTATTATTTGATATTATTTTAGAGATTTTATAGGAGTAAGACAAGGATAAGAAATGGAAGCAATTAATATAGTAATAAGAGAAATGAAAGTGGTGTTTTTGGCATATTATGTGATGTTTACTTAGAGAACTCTAGAAATTCAACCAAAAGGTAATAAAAGCAATTAGACCACAAAAATTATCATTTTTTTTTGTATACTACCAACAAAACTTAGCAGGGAGAGACAGAAAAAGAAATTCCATTAAAATCATTACATTATATGCAAAATATCCAGGAGTCCATCTAAAAATACATGTGCAAGAATTAAATAAATACAACCACAAAATTCTTTCTAGAAATAATGACATATTTAAATAACTTGAGAAAAATAATTGTTTTTAGTTGGGCTGTGCAAATACTATAAAAATGACAATACTACCTATATTAATTTACAGATTTGGTGCTCTTCCAAACAGACTACTAAAGGACAACCTTATAGAACTAGGAAAAAATAATAAAATTTATCTGGAGGGGAAAAAAGGTCAAGAATTTCAAAAAAAATAATCAAAAAAGGTGAGAAAGAAGGGAGCCTAGCACTACCTGATCTCAAACCATTGTACAAAGTGCTCATCATCAAAATTATTTCATACTAGAAAAGTTGATCACTGGAATGGATTAAGTGAACAAGACCCAAAAGCAACTGAACTTAATTGCAGATTGTTCCGTAAACCCTAAGACTTTACAAAATGTGAAAGGACTCAATATTTGACAAAAACCTATGATGAAACTGGAAAGTAGTATAGCAAAAATTAGGTTTAGACTAACATCACATACCATATGCTACTCCAAATGGATCCTTGACCTGACTATAAAGGTCGTATCATAAATAGATGACAGGAGAAGCAAAGGAGATACTTTTCACAACTAAGGAGAACTCTTCATCAAATAAGGTATAGAGATAGTTATAAAAGATTAAACTTGAAATAATTTTTGAACAAAAAAATTATGTAGTGAGGATTAGGAGTCAAACAGTTAAGTAGAAAAAAAAAAGCCTTTGCTGCAAACTTGTCTGACATATATTTGATACCCTAGATCCATTGGAAACTGATACAAATAGGCTTGCATCTCTGACAGCCTTTTGGACTCTGGATGTCTCTTAGACATCCTAACACTAGCATATCCAAAAACAAACTCATATCCCACACCCCCCTAAATCCCTTCCTCTGAAATTCCCTATTACTGTAGAGGGTGCCGCAATCCTTCCAGGTATACAGGTTTGAAATCTAGATGTCATCCTTGTCTCCTCACTCTCCCTTACCTCTCATATCTAACCTGTTGCCAAATCCTATCAATTTTCCCTTTATAATGTCTCTTTTATATAACACTTTGTTTCCTTTGAAGTTGCCATCACTCTAATGAAGGTCCTCATTGCCTCATACCTAGACTATTTCAATATCCTTCTGTTTTGTCTTTGTGCCTTCCTTTGATGAGAATAGAGGGTGTGTGAAATGGGAGCAGTATGAAATGAGGTAAATGGAAGTCAAATTATTTAAAGACTTTGAGTGCCAGATTGAAGATTTCATCATTTGTCCTTGAAACATTAGTGAGCTTTTGAAGATGTTTTGAATGGGGGAATAATATGATTATATTAGTGTTTAAGGACTATAAATTTGTTAGTTATATATGGAAAATAAATTGGAGTGGGGAAGAGACTAAAGACCAGTTAGTATTCCAGTCCTTCAAGACAAAGGTGGTGAGTACCTGAACTAGGGTAGAGGTGATGAGAGTATCCACATAGCGATGGATTCCAGAGCTGCTGCTTCAGATGTAAAATAAACATGACAGCCTGACATTTTTCATGGGACACTTGAATTGGAGTCAGAAAGATCTGGGTTCAAATCCTGCATCAGATTTGTATTAACTGTGGGATACTAGGCAAGCTGCTAACCTCTTTGCATCTCAGTTTCTTCATTTGTAAAGTGAAGAGGATGCACTTGATGAGCTTTAAATTCTTTTCCATCTCTTAATCTATAATCTTATGAACAAGGCTTGGAAAAGCTCTCTCCAATACTTTGTCTCTCTCAGAAATTCACCAAGATCTTGGAAAGATTTCCTTTTCTAGAGCCTGGCACCTAGACCTTTATCACATGCTTAAACTATTTAAAATCTTGCCATCTGGGCATATTCAATGTCCATGTGATTGCTGAAGACAATTCCTGTCCCATCCTCTTCTAAACCCTTAGCACACCTAATTTGACTAAACCATGTGGTATTGCTCTTAAGCCCCTCTGTGCACCCTGACCAATGGCCCAAAATCCTCTTTCTTTTGTGAATGGGTACCCCACATGTGGTATCAGTCAGCTCACTAAGCAAATTTTATGATCTGGCGATGCAATCTCCTTTTCTCCCTATGTTTCTCCAATTCCATCGGGATCTTGAGACCTTAATATCACACCTTGACTACATCCAATCCCTGTTGTTGTTTTTGACTGTTCATGACCCCATTTGGCAGAGGTACTGGAATAGTTTGCAATTTCTTTCTTTCTCCAGCTCATTTTACAGATGAGGAAATTGAGGCAAACAGAGTTAAGTAACTTGCCTATGATCATACAACTAGTGTCTGAGGCCAGATTTAAACTCAGCCTCATTCTTAGACTAGCACTCTATCCACTGTTGCACCTAGCTGTTCCAAATTCCAAGCCTTTCTCCATTACATGTTCTAGGTCCCATTAGGTCTGAAGCCTCTATTCCCCAAGATGGGCCTTTTCCTTAATCCCTCATATCTCTATCATTTACCATCAGAAGACATTCCCAAGAATTCCATTGGAGAAGATTCACTAACCTGGACCTTCAAGGACTCAAGGGAAAAATTCTCCAGAATGACTTCTTTATGTCTAGTTTCCCACTCTGGGTTACTCAGTCTTTCTTGCTTTGCCACGCTCCCCAGAAACCCTAAGTCAGCAGACAATCCATTATACAAAGTCATTTGATGCTAGTTCATAATAAAAATGAGCTTGTTTCTCCTTAATCTAAGATTCTTTCAGGTGTTTCCCCTTATAACAGATTATTTTCTTTAGATATCTGATTGAAACTTCTGTTCAAAATTTCTGATCAAAGTCTTGCTCTCTTATAGCCATTCCTTAGCCAGGCTGCATACTTATTTTCTTGCACAAGATGGTTGATACCATTTCTTCTTTTCATCTCTCAACTATTCTTGCCTTTCAATTATCTGCCAGTTTTCCATATTGAAACCTCCTTAGATTAACCAAATTTCAACATATCATTTCCTCTTGGTACTCAAGTTGTAAAGGCTTCTATGTTCATCAGGTAGATTTTCTAGTTCCATTAGCCAGAGTTTCTAAACTTATTTGGCCTACCAATCCCCTTTCAAAAGAAAATCACTTAGTGAAGCCAGGAAATCTATTTTCTTTAACCCTTTAATAGTTTTATTTGAAATTTGTGTCATTTCAAAAGAACATAAAATATTTTTTAAAAGATACATCTTTATGATGCCTATCCTCTCTATTACCCAGATCTTCTCATCAAAATGAATAACACCATTTAAATTTGTTTAGAAGCTGGTAAGACCACTGATTTCATCAAGTTCAATACTGGTAACCTATATATTATGACCAGAGGAGATATCTTAGGTTGAATTGAGATCACAAACAGGGAGAAAAATCTTGACTACTTTGACATTGTCAATACTCCATGAAAATGACACCAGTGGTAATAGTTCTGTTTCTGGCTCTCAATTTTTTTTTTGTTATTGGAAAAGGCAATAAACTTTCAATTTCTCTCCCCTGAAAAGAGGGTATACCTACCTCAAAATTGTTGAAGAAACAGACTAGAGACTGGTTACTAAAAAGAGCAATGGCTAACTTGGGAGATAAAAATATAGGGTTTCCAATCTAATTAAGATGTTACAATACAATTTTTAAGAAGAAAGGTGATAACAAAAACAAAATACACAAATAAAACAAGAAATAGATTTGGTCTTATGAAGTAAAATTCAATAATCCATAAGTATATTTCTTTTCTTTCCTTGAATTAGAATTCTGTGGATATGAATATTGCATAAACTATTACAAGATACAGTTGTATTGGCTTTGTTTAACTATTTTTCTTTGTTACAAGAAAAGGCTTGCTGGTTGGAAGATGGATAGGGGTGCAAACCAAAATGATGGATGTAAAAACATAAGACATCAATAAAATGTCAAATAAAAACAATAAAAATGCACTAAAAGAACAAAAAAAATAAAAGATACATCTTAAATTTAATAATTTATTGTAAATTTGTGGGTTTTTCCTGCACTGAAATATTGATGATGCAATATTGTGTCATATAACTGCATAGTATTGTATTGTAAATAAGTCATTACATACATATTCCTGCCAATGCATTCTGGACTTCCCAACAATGTGTGACATGTTCACCTGACAACACTTGCTTGTTAAGACCTGTTGGTGGACTTGACCACCTAATGTTTATAACTTGCATTTTTTGTGTTTATTTGGAAAATAATGTAATCACTGCAACTTTAATTCTATTACACAACAGATGAAATGTATGAATGGCTTTTAAAAATTTTCTTCTCTTCTTTCTTTATGCTTCCACAATACCCTTATTTTTATTCAATGCCCTACCCTCAATTGCACCTGAGGTTACCAACCTCTTTCCCCACTAGTTTCCGATTGCCCACTTTGAGAACCTATGCCTTACACTTACTCCTAGGGATCCTCTTGCCAAGACCAGAATTACACAATGACCAAATAAGAGAATTAGAATAAACTTCAGAGGTCATTTCCTTCAAATTACGTCTGAACAGAAATTCTTTGTACATCATAGCTAAGAAGCCTCTGATGGAAACCCTCCAGGGAGGGGAACCCACTCTCTTCCAAAACAACACGTTTGGATAGTTCTAATTGTTAGGAGGTTACATACTACATTTTTGCATGTTTATGTCTTTTACCCATTGTTTCAGGTTCTGCTCTCTGATGGCCATGAAGAACTAGTATTTCTTCTACATGACAATCTTTCAAATACTTAAGATAATAATTAATCAGGCCCTACTCCAAACCTCTTCTTCAAGTTAAATATCCTTAGTTTCCTCTCTCTACTTTTGCCCTCTGTTCTATTCCATCTAATTCAGGAGACTGCCCTTTTGATATTTTTTCCCCTCTATCTGTTGCTTTTCCCTTATGGCCTAAAGTCATGCTCAAATCAAACCTACACTTAAAAAGACATTCACTTGATTATGCTATTTACCCCTTATTCCTCTTTTCTGTTTCATAACCAAATCTCAGAAAAATCTATCTCTATTCATTGCATCTATTTCTCTACCTTGTAAACTCAACCCCTTCTCAACCCATGTTGACTTCCTAACTCTGCACTTTACTGAAACTGCTATCTTTTTCTCTAAGGTCATCAAAGATTTCTTTGTGGCTAAATCCAATTCTCTTGACTCAGTTCTTATCCTTAATTGACCTCTTTGTACCATTTGACATCATTGATAGATTCCCTCTGTGTATTCTCTTCTCCCTATGTTTTGATTATTCTATTCTGTCCTGGTTCTCACCCCACCCCTGTTTTCTTTGCTAGGTTAGCACCCATATCCCACCAGAGATGTGTGAGTACACACACTCTGTCCTGGACCATCTTCTCTATGTTCTTTCTCATTATCTGTCGTGTTCAATGATCATCTCTGTGCTCATAAATCCCATATCCATATACCCCCCTCCCTCTCTTCTGAGCTTTCATTTTACATCTCCAATAGCCACCTAGACATTGATACTCACATATCTCATAATTACTACAATATCAATATGTGCCAAAGAGAACTCGTCTTTCCCTCCTAAATGCACTCCTCTTGCCTTCCCTCTTTCTGTCTAAGGTACTGACATCTTTCTGACTTCAACAGCACAGGTTCATCATCAACTCTAAACTTTCCCTCACCCATCTGTACACTCATTTGCCAAGTCTTGTTGATTTTAATTCACATTTCTTCCATCTATGCCCTTTTCTTCACTGCATTTCTCATTATCTCTCTTCTGGACCATTTTAGGAGACTTTTTGCTTCAAGTCTTTCCATACCAATCTGTCTTCCTTAGAATTGTCAAAGCAACATTTTAAGAACATTTTATTTTTTCTTTTTGTGACAAACACAACACTCATAAATACTTGCACAAAGATAAAAATGCGAATTGCATACAAAACTGTGGACTGTTAAATATAATGTAAATGCATATTAAATTCAGTAAGTTAGTAATAAAATGGCCTACTTTGTCTCTCTGTCCCATTCTGAATTTCTTTTTATATTTCTTGTATGTTTATGTAACATTGATATTCTCTTTTTCCTCTTTTGCATTTGCCACTTCCTATGCACTTATTCCCCATTTTGCACACACTCTCCCCACCCAGAGCTCTTCCTTGTAACAAATAAATACAGTCAAGTAAAACAAATCCACTTACTTGTCAAGTCTGAAAACGTATGTCTCATTTTACATCTCTAGTCCGTCACCTTTCTGCTGAGAAGCAGGAGAAAAGTTTCATTTCTAGTCCACCAAAATCAATATTGGTTATTTCATTGATTAGGATTCCAAAGTCTTTAAAAGTTGTTTTCCTTTACATTATTGTGGTAATCAGGTAAATCATTCACCTAGTTTTCCTTATTTCATTCTGCATCGGTTAATAAAGTCTTTCCAAGTTTCTCTTAATTCTTCATATTTTGACTTTTTATGGAACAATAATATTCCATTACATGAATATACCACAAACTACTTAGTCATTCTTCAACCTATTTGGTTTCTAGTTCTTTGAAGCCACACCATAAATGTGGCTATAAATCCAAATGGATATTCCTAAAATACAGGTCTAACTGTGTTATTTTCTTACTCAAGGAGCAGTTTTTGTTGTTCAGTCACATCAATCGTGTCCAACTCTCCATGACTTTTTGTGAGTTTTCTTGTCAAAGATACTGAATATTCCATTTCTCCCTTCCATGCCTGGTATGTTTTCCCTCTTCGTCTTCACCTCTTGGAATCCTTACCTCCAAGGATCAGCTCAAATGCCATGATCCTCCCTGTTTTTTGGGATTTTCACCATCCCTCTCCCCAACAAATATTTTGCATTTACTTGTCTGTGTATATATTGGTCTTCTCCCTTAACTCCCAATAGACTATAAGCTGCCTGAGGGCAGGAACTGGGTTTCTTTCTTTTTTTTTTGCCATGTTATACTCTATACCTCCCACTGTGCCTTGTATATCTAGGCACTTAATAAATCCATGTCAACTTGAATCAGTCCTCATCTGGCTTGATTTTGAGGCCCTTCACTAAACTGGTTGCCATTCATTGGATGCTTTCTAGCATATCAATTTCTTTTTTTAAACATGGTACATTTTAAACTCCACACAATATTCCAGATGAGGAATCCCATTACACTGTGCTTCAGCCAGAGCAGAGTAAAATTGGATCATCTCTGGACACTATATATAATTTTTAATTAAGCCAAAGTCTACATTAACTTTCTTGGAGGATATAACATTTCCAATGTTTATTGATTTTTGTACCTTGTAAAAGGAATTTCGTAAATATGCTAGGGCATACCTAAGGCATATCTAATGGTATACCCTCTAAATCTATAATGTATGTGTATTGCACTCAGACATTGCTAAAGTTTCTTCCAGTGTTAAGGGCTTATGATTGATTCCATCTTAGAATTAACAAATATCCAAGCACTCAGTCTGTCTTGAATTACTGAAAAGTTGAAAAATTACCTCAAAGGAAGTATAGGCAATTTTCTAAGATATGCTTTTTCTTTTAAAATAAAAAATTTTCTTCTAGAAGAGTTTGGGGGAAAGCTTAATGGGTAGTAAATTTTTTCCATCCCCTCAATTTTATCCTATTTATAGATGTCTTTTTGTGTGTGTGTTTATTGTAAACAAAGGATTGTTTCCTAATCCAATCTGTCACTCTTCATTTTTTTCTTGTTCAATTCATACTCATTGAGAGTTAAGTATATATTTTCTGCTATTTTTCTCTAAAAATATTTTATGTTATATTCCCCCCTCCCACTGTAAACAATGTACTACGTCTCTTCAGTTCCTTTAGCTTCATCTTTCTGCCTCACTTAAATCCAGTTTTTCCATGAATCAAAAGACATCACCCATGCCATTATACTGTTTTCAAGTTGGTCATATTCCCATCAGTTCTCTTTAACTTGTTCCTGACCTTCCCCTCTGGTTTGTTACGCGTTTCCCTTTGAAGTTTTGCTATTAGTTCCTTTTTTATCTCCTGGTTTTATCTGGTTTTTTCATTCTTTTCCTCTTTTATCCTCTGAGTTAATTAATTAATTTCCTCTTCCTCTCCTTGCCTTCAATTCTCATTCATTAGTTTTTCAAATTTCATTTTTTGGTGCCTCATTCTAGAGAGAATTTCTTTCCCTCACTCTCTGTACTATTATCCTCCCTTTCTGTCTATTCTAAGCTCTTAATCTCTGAATCATGGCTCTTATATCTGACCTAGTCCTTCTCTGTTCTTTATATTCTTCATGGAGCCAAAACTTCTGAGGTACTCATTCTTGCCTTTTGTCTCCAAACAGGTTCTACCTTGCCTCTGAGAACATAGTGGGTGGAGGAAGCTCCATGGATTTTCTCAAATGAAGAAGTGAAGCCTTTAGCAAGAAGAGAGAAAACATGGAAGTCTTAATCTGCTGTGATTTTCTGAAATAGGATGTTTTGCCTCTCCTTAGGCTCTTCATGGCCAGGGGCTTACTGTCATAGTACTGAGCTTAATGCAGATGCTCAATCAACTTGAGACCTGTGGGAGCTCAGAACTCTGGAACTCAAATGACCCACTAGCCTTAACCTTTCCCAGGAGCAAGGATTATAGGTATGTGTTACCACACCTGGCTCATTTTTCCATATTGTGGAGCTAGCCCAGTCAATCTCATGGAATCATGGAATTATAGCATGTCAAAGGCAGGAGACCATTTAATCCAATCAGCACAAGTTACTGTTGAGGAAACTCAATGTCAAAGGATGTTATGAGACTCAACCATGGTAACGCAATTGGTTAAAGAGATCTTATTGACTCCTAGAGCATTAGATCAGAAGGGGCTGGGGAAGAAAGCAGAGAGCTGGGGTCAGAATACAGGTCTGAATCTTAAGTTGAATCTGTAGGATGGTGAGAAACCCAGTGTCGCGGAACAGATGCTGTTTTGATATTGTTCAGTTGTTTTTCAGTTGTGTCTGACTTGTCATGACCCCATTTGGGATTTTCTTGGCAAGGATACTGGAGTGGTTTGCCATTTCCTCTTCCATTTCATCATACAGATAAGAAAACAGAAGCAAACAGTGACTTGCCCAGGGTCACACAGCTAGTAAATGCCTGAGGCCAGATTTGAACTGAGAAAGAGGCATCTTCTTGACACTATCCACTGTTCCACCTAGCACAGAACACCAGGGCTTAAGTCAATCATCTGTATCACCTCGAGATAATCTTTTCCTTGCTCTTTAGTTTTATCATCTATAAAATGAGGGAGTTAAAATGGATGATCCCTAAGGTTTTTCTTTTCCTGCTTTGGCATTCTAAGCTCAAAATCTGAAAAAAATAATTTGTTATTTTGTAAAACACATAGAACTAAACACAACGCTGGAATTATCTTTAACAAAAGACTTTTGACTCCCACAGAGACCAGATGAGAGTTCAAAGACAAATTCAAATTGCACCCATATTGGGCCTGATTTATATCGGATATTAGTCTACAGATCTCAAATAACAGACAACTTGGTCCCACCTTATGGTCAAAAGAAGTACAGGCCAAAAAGTTTGTTCCCGGGTGCTATAGAGTAAAGCAGAGAGCTTTCATATTCATCTTGACTCCAGGAAAAAAAAAAATTCCTCCAAGCATAGCTTGATTTCTTCTGCTCTTTATCTGCCCTCTCTGACCCTGTGTTTTTAGCCATAGTTTTAAGCCATAGACCCTTAGAACTTACAGATAGTTTTTCACTTAAATTTCACATTCAATATTTCACTTGCGCCAACATTAAATCTGTATTCTAGCTTTCCTTGCCACAAAACAAAGAATCAGGCCTGTTTGATTGCTTCAGTGAATAAATGACTCCAGAGGCAAGTATTTTCTTGCTTGTCTCCATCATGGGGGAGAATTAAGCAAAAAGATATTACCTCTGTTCTTGTAATAGCTTTTTTGAAACACCTATACCAGAAGTGCCTGCTTTGCAAATTAAAAAAAAATCTTCATGCCTCCTTATATGGCAACTAAAATTGAGAAAAGAGATTGCCTTCTGGGAAATGGCACAAGGTCTCTTACAGTATCTGAGTGCAGTGACTCAAGGCAGGGGTGCATAGAAAACGTGCTCATCCTCACTTGCTTTCAACCATTTCTAAGTACTGTGCAGACTTTTTTTTTCTTGAGACTCAGCTTCCTTCCACAATCTCTTTATTTTTCTAACTTTTTGTTTCCTTTGAGAAATACTCTGTCATTACCCTCTTTAGAAATACCAGAAACCAGTCATAGTGGAATCCAATATCAGGCCCATGCATCACCAGATTGCTTTGGAAGATTGAAAGAAACATGGACGTGGTTAGTTGTGCAAGAGTTTGTGGCTGTGAAATGACTAGAGTTCATACTGGATAGCAGGTGGTCAGCGAAATAAGGTGTGAGCCAGCACCTTCATCTCTATGTACCTCTGACTAGGTATTCCAGAAAATGAAACATTTCTGTCTGTCCTCAATGAGAAAAGCTGTTCCTCTAGCCTCATAAATTACCGGCTCAACTGTTTTTGAGGGAGCAGCGGGCTGACCCTGACTGTGAGAAAAGGAGAGGCGGTATTTCCTCTATGGTGTCACAGATCGGAAGAGACCTTGAGAAGTCATCAAGTTCATAGCCCTACATCCAGGAAAGAGAACATTTCATTTCCCCAGCATTTACTGGGTGTCTAGTGCGTGCCAAGCATCGCGCCACCAATCACTGGGGGCTTAGAAACTACTATTACTGCTACTACTACTACTGCTCCTACTCTTACTCCTACTTCTACTACTACTACTACTACTACTACTACTACTACTACTACTACTACTACTACTACTAGTATCATAATAGTAGCATTTACATAGTACCAACTATGTGCTAGGCATTTTGTTAAGTACTTTACAACTATCTCAATTTATACTCACAACAACCCTGTGAGGTAGGTGCTATTGTTATCCTCACTTTATAGTTGAGGAAATTGAGGCAAACAGAGGTTTAGTTTTCCTGGTGTTCCTCATTTCACTCACATCTGCTCACATACTCATCCTTTATAGTTAAGGTTTTGTCTAAATAGAAAAAGGCCTGGTTTTGAGTACAGGTTCTATCCCTCAATTTGCACTAAAACTTGCTTAGTGTTTTAGACACTGGGTTTCATTTTGTGGGCTACATATTGACGTAGTTTTAAATGTAATATTATGTTTGCTTTCTTATATTTTTACTTATTTTGTTAAATATTTCCCAATTACCTTTTAATCTGTTTTGGGCCACACTCAGGAGTGTTACAAACACATGCAAGCCTCAGGCCAGTGTGTTGGACACCTCTACTCTAGGGGGATTGTAGGTTTTAGACACTGTCGTCAACCTCCAAAGTCTGTGATATCTAAAAATTTTCCTAAGAAGGCTCTATTTTAGAACAGCGTCTCTGTAGATATATTAGCACATCAAAGTAGCTTATGTCAGAATGTAAATCTGAATTTTACTTGGTATTTTTAATATAATGAAGAATCCTTCTATGGTAGTTATTGTTATTTAGTCGTTTCAATCCTGTCCAACTTTGCATGACCCCATTTGGGTTTTCTTGGCTGAAATACTGGAGTGGTTTGCCATTTTGGTTTCCAGCTCATTTACAGATGAAGAAACTCAGGCAGAGTTAAGTACCTTGCCCAAGGTCACATAACTAGTAAGTGTGTAAGGGCAGATTTGAACTTAGGAAGATGAGTTGTCCCGAGTCCAAGTCCGACACTCTATCCACTGTGCCACCTAGATGTCCAAGATTACATAGCTAAAAAGTGTCTAAGACTGGATTTTCATTCCAGTCTTCTTGCATTGAAATACACAAATATAAAGTAAATTTCTTAGTGCTAAGGTGCTGGAAGGATAAGATCCTTCAAAATTCTGCCATATCCCTGTCCCCTACCCAACTGTCCATCTTTCTCTCTCTCTGCCTCTCTGTCTCTCTCTGTCTCATAAATACATAGTTATTTATATATTGTCCTCCCCTTTACAATACCTCCAGGATGAAATTTAATATCCTCTGTTTGCCTTTTAAAGTCCTTTATAACCTGACCCCTTCCTACTTTTTCCGTCTTCTTAGCCATTATTCCTCTTGCTATCCAGTCAAGTGACATGGACCTTGTAGCCATTCCTTGCACATGAGACTCCATCTCCAGACTCCATGCATGGCTACCCTGACATGCCTGGAATACTTACCTTCCTTTTTTCTTTTCTTGTCTTCCCTGATTTCCTTCAAGTCTCAATTCAAATCCTACTTTGTGTAAGAGGCCTTTCCAGTTCACCCTACAGATTCATCTACACACTGTTTTCTTCCTAGTTTAGGATGTGAGCTCTGTCTTTGAATTTCCAGCCCTGGGATAGAGTGAACACTTAACGACTTCTTTATTGACTTGATTCAAGAGTTTTGACAAAAATCACAGATTCTGGAAGTGTTGACATGTAGGTCATTTTATTTTTGTTTTCTCGTTTCTCTCTTTGATCCATTCTTGAGAGTTGACTTTGGGGGCCATGTTCATTTTCTCTGAGTTCTCTATCATTACTGTGAAGAACCTCGTGTACTACAAAGGGTTAATATTTCTAGCCTAGATTAGTACTATAATCAGCCATAGAATCATAGACCCTGTGAACTAGAAGGGCCTTTAAAAGTCATTTAATCCAACTGTTTCATTTCATGAAGAGGAATGAGGCCTGAGAAAGAGATGTGATTCCAAGGGACCCAAACCTTGGCCAAGCCAGTTAATGGCCAAGCCAGTACCAGAATTTTAGTCTTCTGAATTTTAGTCCTGTTCTACCATAGAGGTTGGGGCTAGCTAGGTGGTACAGAGGATAGAGCACTGGAATGGGAATCAGAAGACTCATCTTTCTGAGTTCAAATCTGGCATCAGACACTATGAGACCCCGAGCACTTAACCTTGTTTGCCTCAGTTTCCTCATCTATAAATGAACTGGAGAAGGAAATGACAAACCACTCCATTATCTTTGTAAAGAAAGCCCCAGATGGAGTCACAAAGAGTTGGGTGTGACAGAACAACTACAACCAAAGAAGGATTCTTTAATATACCAAAATTCTGAAGTAAAATTCAGATATACATTCCAACATAAGCTATTTTGATGTGCTAATATACCTACAGTGATGCTGCTCTAAGTGGGACCTTCACAGAACACTTCTTAGATACCATAGACATGGAGGTTGATGTAGTGCCCGAAATTTTAGCGCAAATCAAGGGACAGAATCCTGCACTAAAGCCTTTATAGGTTTGCTAAGACGTATAAGGGATAAGTGTATGAACAGATGACAGGGAAATGAGGGACACCAGCAAAACTACACGCAATGAAATGAACTCAAAAATGAAACCAAAAACTATATAATTATAATGACCAATCTTGGTCCTGGAGAAGAGATGAATCAGTGTAACTCCCTTTATTCCTTAGAGAGGTGGGGAAATTTGGGTATGGAGTACTGAGTACACTAGCAGATGTAGTCACATCTCAGTTGAACTATTTTTTGTGTCACTGGAAAGGAATGGGGATACATCTGTAAATCACCATAACATAAAAACAAAAGGCATCAGTGCAACAAATAAACGCATACCCACATCTCTAGTGTCTATCTCCATCTATATCTATGTATCCAATTTGTTTTGTATTTATCTGCTCCTGGTTAGGAACTTCTTTACAAATGTAGACTGGCACCTTCTCCCAAGGTATAGCATTAGAGGGTTACCTGGGTTAGTGACAAGATCATCTATGTGGCAGATGTGAGACTTGAACCCATATCTTCCTGATGCTGAAATAAGCTCTTCATCCATCATGCTGCACTACCTCTCATATATAGGATCATAGACATAGTTGTGAGAAACTATGTATGTATACCTATACATATGTATAGGTATACATACATACATATATATATATATATATATATATATATATATATATATATATATATATATATATATATATGTATGGACTGAGCCAGTTTCTTCATCTCACTCAACTTATCCCTTTAACTCCATTTATCCTGCTTTTAAAAACCTGCTTTAACTAAACAGTAATTCAAAACTCTTTTATAATGAATCCTTTCTTTTCTGAATGTAGAACTGAGGTTGTGTCCAATAACTCAGCAGTAAATTGAGGTCCAGAAATGCTGTTGATTGGGATGTTTGTTAGCATGCATTGTGACTTGGGCAACCCAATACAAACCTGACTACTCCTCATTTTCTTCCTCTTCTTTAACTCAGCTCTCTCTCTCTCTGTCTCTGTCTCTCTGTCTCTCTGTCTCTCTCTCTCTCTCTGTTTCTCTCTGTCTCTCTCTGTCTCTCTCCATCTCTCTCTCTGTCTCTCTGTCTCTCTCTTTTTCTCCTCTCTGTCTCTGTCTCTGTCTCTCTGTCTCTCTCTCTCTGTCTCTCTCTGTCTCTCTGTGTCTCTCTCTGTCTCTCTCTCTTTTTCTCCTCTCTGTCTCTCTCTGTCTCTCTCTCTGTCTCTCTCTTTTTCTCCTCTCTCTCTCTGTCTCTGTCTCTCTCTCTTTTTCTCCTCTCTGTCTCTCTCTCTGTCTCTCTCTCTTTTTCTCCTCTCTGTCTCTGTCTCTCTCCATCTCTCTCTCTCTCTCTGTCTCTCTCTCTCTTTTTCTCCTCTCTGTCTCTCTCTCTCTCTGTCTCTCTCTCTCTTTTTCTCCTCTCTGTCTCTCTCTCTCTTTTTCTCCTCTCTGTCTCTCTCTCTGTCTCTCTCTGTTTCTCTCTTTTTCTCCTCTCTGTCTCTCTCTCTTTTTCTCCTCTCTGTCTCTCTCTCTCTGTCTCTCTCCCCTGTACTAATCCAAAATCCTCCCATAGCACCTATAAACTTGAATATCTCTCTTGCTCTCTCCCTCTTCTCTCTCTCCCTTCTCATTCTTCCCTACCTCTATCTTCCCTCTTTCTCTCTTTCTTCAAAAATTATGATTTTATATATTGTCCACCCCCTTTTAATGCCTCCAGAATCAAATTTAGCATCCTTCTCTTTGACTTTTAAAGCCCTTCATAACCTGACCCCTTTCTACCTTTCCAGTCCTCTTTAACCATTACTCCCCTCACTATCCAATCCAGTCACATCAGCCTTCTAGTCATTCCTCGCACACAAGACTCCATCTCTCAACTCCACTCATGGATGCTCTTAATAGAAATGCATAAACCTCAAAAATTTTGGCAACTTTCTTTAAGCTTTAGTCCTTTTTCTCTTTCTCCACCTCCAAACTGCTTGATTCTACTTCTCTTATTGTTTAGAAATGACCAAGTAGATGCTGATTCAGTGGGGTTAAACAGAAGTGTATTGTGCCCAATGACTCTAGGAGGTTTCTGGAAAGATGACAGTGATCCATTTAGGATGTTACCAGAAGTATACCCCCTTATACACACTCATTAACAACATGTTCCTATGGAAAATTAAACTTTGAAAGCAGGATATCCTTTTCATTTTGGGGAGATAAGTTCTAGAGATTTTTGTAAATGGAAAGAAGTCCTCCAAAACTGTTAATTGTGCCTATAAAAAAAAAGAGGATTAGATGATGACAAAAGTGAAAAAAGCAAAAACAACCTTGAAAAGAAGCTTTGGTTGCTTTGAGGAACTTCAGACTCTCCATGGCTCCATTTGGGGTTTTTTTGGCAAGGATACTGGAGTGGTTTGCCATTTCATTCTCCATCTCAGGAATTGAGGCAAACAGGATTAAGTGACTTGCCCAGGGTCACACAGTAAGTGTCTGAGACCAGATTTTTAACTCATGTCTTCCTGATTTCAGGACCAGTGCTCTATCCACTTTGCAACTTAGCTGCCTTGAGAAGAGCCTTGGAAGGGGCAAAATGTTTCTATCCTAGACCAATAAGCAATTTTAAGAAATAACATGTGAAATAATTTGAGTATAGAGATCAAAAAGAAGTGATAAAGTAACTAACACTCTTTACTGTGTTATTTGACCCTCAGCTGTGAAGTCCTAAATGATTTTAATTCAAGTTGAATCCCTGTGAATAAAAAGACGAAGCAGCTGGGGATGGATTCTTATGGTCTGGGGAAAGAATAGGCAAGTGTGGTGGGAAAATAAGTAGGCAGTTGGGGAAATTAATTCTAGGGTTCATTAGGTGACAAAATGACAGATAAGCCACGTACTCAACGGGACTAATTGCAAGGTGTTGCTTCTAACATCCGGAGAAAGATGACGGGCAGCAAACCAACTATATGTTGAGTTAAGTATAAAAAGCAATGTATTAGTGCAACACCTTGCATCAGTTGTAAAAGTGTCATGAGAAAGGAGGGGCGATGTCAGCACAGTGGGAACTTTCGAAACCACAAATCAAAAACCTGTGAATCCCTAGAGCTACCCCAAATGCTGTTTTCAATAAAGCTTACATTTCCAGGAAGGTAACCCTAGAATTATTCAAATAAGTAGAAGAGACTAGATTTAAAGAAATGAAAATGTGTTAGTTGAAAATACATACAGTAATTCAAATTAAGCCAAAGTATTGTCAAGGATATTTTTCTTTAATGAGATTCAATTTAATGAAAATTGCAATTAGCATATTACATGTATAAGTAAGTATCCCTAAAGCATGTCAGAAGCATTTCAATCCCCATAAATTGTACCATGAAAGAGAACTATAAATAGATGCCTAATCTGGAACTGGCAAACTAATTGTATTATCTTTTTTTTTAAAGGGTTATTTTTCTAGTTTTTTAAAAAAGAAGTTTTATTGATATCTGTTGCTTTTACATCTCCATAATTTCTGACTATACCCTTCCAACCTACCATCAACTCCAAATCAAAGTCATTTCTTGAAAAAAGAAAATCAGTTGAGACAAGGTCCTTTATATTGAGACTTGGTTTGATAACACATGGAGTATTCTGCTCCCATAGTCCTCCAACCTCTCCACTGAAATGCATTCTCTAGGCATTGTTTGATTTTTCAATCCTTCAAAATTTATGCAGGATGGCCTCCTTACATCAGCATAAGAAGGGATGAAAGATGAAACAATGCTATATTTCTCACTTGTTTATTCTCATTGCTTTTTTTTCTTTTAAAGAAAGGTATCAGAACAGGATACCAGGGAAAATGATGATAATTAAAATTAAAGGGTTGGTCTTCAGGCAAAGCTACAAAAGCAATGGAAAAATAACTAGGGGGGAGGTGGTCTAGGCTCATGATCTTCTTGAAATTTAAAATTTAAATTTGGCACATGAGGCTTATCATTAGGAATTGTCATGATTCGTATCTGGTCACTGGACTCAGATGATTCTGGAGGAAAATGTGAGGCTGGTGACCTTGCATAGTCCCGTCTCACTTGCATGTCATGGCATCACTTCCCTATGGTCATGGTCCTCTTCCAAAGGAAGGACAAACAGCAATCTCTTAGGTTTATATTACTTGAAAACTCCTCACCCAAATGCACAAATGAACCATTGAAAGGAATGCCTGAAGCTATCTTAACCAACCCATTGTTCCCTGAGAGTCTCTAGGTCATCAAGTTTTCACCTGAAGTGTAGTGAGGATGAAGCCATTACCTACAAAGGCAGCTCATTTTATTTAGAGATAACTCTGAATCTTACAAGGTTTGTCCTTATATCAAGCCTAAAATTACTTCTCTGTAGCTTCCATTCATTGGTGTTAATTCTATAAATTGAACAAGTCAAATCCCTTTTCCAAGTGTCAGGACTTCAAATACTTGAAAGAAGGAATTGTATCCTGCCCAATGTTCTCTTCTTTAGACTAAGGATCCTCAGTGAATTCATCAAATGGTATGCTCTTGAGTCCCCTCTCCATCCTTATTGCTCTCTTCTGGAGGGTCTCCACAGTGGTGCTTCCTTAAATGTGGTGCCTAGAACCAAACACAATACTCAAGATGAGGTATGACTAAGGTAGAATACAGAGAGGCTACCACCTCTCTTGTTCTGAGTATTATTCTTCCTTGGGTGTAGCCTAAGATTGTGTTTGGATTGGTTTTGGGACCTGGGGGTTGTTGTATGACACCATTGACTCATCTTGAGTTTCCAGTTCACTGAAGCCTTCAGATGTTTTGAAGATAACCTACTGTGTGATCAAGCTTTGCTCATATTATCCTTGTGAAACTGATTATTGAATACAAGTGTAGGACTTTACATGTATTCCTTTTAAATTTCCTCCAATTAAGTTCAGCCAAACTTTCTAACGGAGATCTTTTTGTACCCTGACCCTGCTGTTTAATGTATTATCTAGCCTCCCTAGCTTTGCTCTCCGCCTTTACTTCTCAGCTACTAGGATCTCTGTCGCCACTGGAGTGGTGGTATCAGTAGATTAGGAATGGGGTATGGATAGAGGGAAAAGATTTCAATTATTTCACAGTCAGAAGCCAAAACAAGCACACAATGCCAAATCCAATTATTTCATTAGATCTGCTGACCTTGCAGCTGATCTCCACATGTCTCTTTAGACTTTCCTTGCTATGAAGCTATCTTTAAGGCTATATTCCAGCCAACCGATTAGATAATATCGTTCTGACCTGCCTAGAATGCAAAATTTCCTAGACTTTGAAATCAGTGTGAATGGATACTGGTTGTTTCATTGTAGCCACAAAAACTTCAGGGCCTAGATTGGCTAAAGGTAGGACGCAGATGAAAAACTAGGTGAATCTTCAAAGTTCTGAGGAGTTTTACTTAGTAAGTGACAATTTTTAAAGGAAGCAATTCAACGAGCGTTTATTAAGCTCTGACTATGTGCTAGACACTGCTAAGTGCTGGAAATACAAATGCAAGCTAAGAAGAAAGGCAGATAGGGAATTTATATTCTACAGGTTCAAGAGACATAGTTTCTGGGCAATTTAATCATTTTGTTAATAGGGCCAGCACATCTATTAAATAAAGATGGTGGTCATTTGCTGTCTCTCTTAGACCAAAGGCTATCATGGTGGCAGGCTCAGGACTTCTATGCTCTTTTGGAAGAGGAGTGGCAGTCAACTCTGATTGGTTAACAATTAATGAGAGAAAGAATATTACAATGAATAATACAATACAAATGATACAAAAATGTTATAATAAAGGGCTGAGAATGATGTCATGTGACCCTTAGACAGAGAGAGACTGTCTCTTTAACCTTGGGCAATCTATCTAAAAAATATATGCCCTTCCAAAGCCCAAACAAAACACAAGGGCTGTTCCACCTGGGTAGGGTCTTGAACAAGAAAATGAGTCTAATCTCACTATCAGCAACGTCCTTCAAGAGACTAAACTTTTTAAAATCAAGACGTTAGGAAAAAAGGAGAAACTGAATCTCTCTAAATCATTGGTTATTCATAATCATATCTCTCAAGGGAAGATAATATGTGAAAGGAAACTGAAAACGAAGAATCTGGGACTGAGGAGGCATGGTGGAGAAAGAAGTCGGGACAGTCAGGAATGGAGCACTGAGAGGAATGAAGGAGTAAATGAGGCTGGTATGATCACTTTTCTTAAAATGGAGGTTCCAGTAGAAACTGACCAAGTAGAGGAAAGGGCCACAAGGATAGAATGATCTTCAAAGGTAAGAAGCTAGATAGTAGGTGTATTTTTGAGTTCCTATCATCTAGGATTCATGAAAGTTTCTGTACTAAGAGCTGGGTGTTGTCTTGAAAGATTTGGTTTTTGGACTCCAATATGAGGCTTTAAGAGATCTTAACATAGTAATTCTTAACTTATGATCTGTGAACTTATTTCTTATATAACAATATTTCAAAATAACTTTTTTTTACAATCTTAAGTATGTAATTTCATGCATTTAGAAAACATTATTCGAAGAAGGGGTCAATAGACTTCAGAAGACTTGCCAAAGTAGTTCATGACACAAATCAGGTCAAGTATCCTTGTCTTATAGGTCATTTAGACTAGAGGAATCAAATATATGTGACCCACAAGCCCGTATAGCCTGCCACACTCCAAGTGTGCTGAAACCAGATTAAAATATAATTGGGAATATTTAAGAAAATAAAAATACAATAAAATATACATAAAAGACATTTTAAAACTAAGTCAATATGCATCTTCAGGGATTCTCATGTATGGACTAGTGACTCTTACTTGAACTGACTCCAGTTTTTTGTCTGTGAATTCTTAAAAAAAGTGTAGACATCTATTCATACATATATATACACTTATACATATCTGCATGTATACAAGATTTTTATAATATATACATATAATTTAATTTTTTTGACTTAACTGTCAGTAAAAATGAAATTTCAATACACAAAGAATAGAAAAAGAGGATTATATATGGAAGTACAAAATTATGTATAGCTTGTATTTTTTAAAAGATATATATTGAATTTAGTAAGATAATACCAATACTGCCCTTATTGTCAGTATGTTCTTTGGATCTCCCTTCTGATCTCATTTTTCATTCATGCTTATTTCTCTCTTTTTATTTTTTATTATAATTTTTATATTTTTTATTTTTTACATTGCTATCATTCCCCCCTACCCCTTAATAATAAGAAGCTTACCCTTATAACAAATAGCTACAGCCAAGCAAAACAAATTCACACACTGGCTGAGGGTTTAAAAAAAAGAGAATGGATTCAGTTTTGTGTATGTTGAATCTGAGCTGTATATAGGACCAGTCTGAGATGTTGAAGAGTCTATTGGTCAGGTCAGGAGAGAGCCTAGGGTAGGATGTTAAAATCTGGGAATCACCTGCATAGAAATGATAACTGAAATCATGGAAGCTGATGAAGTTATTAAGTGAGGTAAAAAAAAGGGGTCTGGAATAGAGCATATGAAAATATCCATAGGTTAGTGGTTCCACCATAGAAGAAGAATCAGCAAAAGAAAGAGAGAATGAGCATTTGGACAGATAGACGTTCTCCGCTGGGCTGAAATGAAAATGTGGGGAAACAAGTCTCTGTTCCTTTTCTTTGGGAATTCATTGACCTGCTGAATTTAGTACTTAAGGAACTGATCTTTAGACTGTTTAAATCTCTAAATAAATTGTTATAAAAGGCTACATGGACATGGAAATTTTGTGCATCGGTTGGAAAGATTTCTACAGTGGGAAAATATTAATTTCTAAACCCTACTTTCAATTGGGGAGAAAGCTCAGCAAATGCCATCATATTTTTCTAACTTTTCCCTCCGTTCTACATTTTGCTTTTACTAATAGGAATTTTTCCTAGGCATAATTTTGTTTAATATGGCTTTGTTAGGTTGTTATCTGGTGGGATGGAAATTTGGGTTTTGGTGTGATTCAAATTGGACCTATATTATCATTTGGGGATGAAATGTATTATCGAGTATATTTAGTTGGATGGCAAGCTCAATATGAGTCATCAGTGTGATGTGGTAGCCAAAAACCCTTATCTAACCTTGGGCAGCATTAAGAAAAGCATGACTTCCAGGAAAAAAAAAGAAACGATCACCTAATGTATTCTGTTCTAGTCAGACCACACATAGAGTAGCGTGTGCAGTCCTAGGTGTCCCTGTTTAAGAAAGGCATTGACATTGAGGTCAGGATGGTGAAGGGTCTTGAATCCAAATGAGGATTGACAGAAGGAACTAATTATATTTAGCTTAGTGAAGACTCAGGATTTTGCTACTAAGTAGGTTCAAGAAGTTGAAGGATTGCCAAGATACTGGAGCGGTTTGTTATTTCCTCCTCTAGTTTCTTTCACAGGTGAGGAAACTGAGGCAAACAAGGTTAAATGACTTGCACAGGGTCACATAGCTATAAAGTGTCTGAGAGCGAATTTCAACTCAGATCTTCCTAACTAGCTGTCCCACAAATCATTACTTTGCCTCTTTTTCTAGTCTCTATGATTGGCTTCCTTGGAGGACTGGTTGCATCATCTGCAGGCTAACTCTGTGCCATATTTGATGGTCATTTAAAGAGTGCTGACCCCATTTTAGGTGAGATGAACTTTAAATCAAGAAAGTCCTGCCTTGACAGCAATAAAATACTTCCTCTTCCAACTACTTACATGTTCTCTTTCCCAAGATTCAGTATTCTGACTGAAGTTGGTGATTGGGGCACCCATTATGTCCTGTATTCCAAATAACTAGAAGGTGATGAATTGATGGTCAAAAAGATATTAGGAGCCTTATAACAGCAGTCTCAGGGGCAGAGATGTAGGGTATTACATCAGTGTAATTTAGGAGAGAGTTTGTCAGCATATGACCCTGGCAGGTGTTATTTTCCTAAAATTTGTGTGCTGATAAGAACCTCTTTGGCTTTCTAGTCTAACCCATATTGGAAAGGACATGACCACTCAGCTTCTGCTTGAAGAGCTTTAAGGAGAGGGAATCCATTATCTCTCTTTTAAAAGGTTTTTGAAAAGGAACATTTTCATGAAAAAAGCAGAAATAGAAGATTCAATATGAAACAAAGAATTTCCATATTAAAATGTTTATGTTTTTGGAAACGTATGCAATACATACTCCACATTATTTTCAAAACTATCCAATTTTTCTGTTCTTCCTTCTAAGTTTTCTTTTGTTCTCTGCTGTGTACTTTTTATTTTATTTTTTTCTCCCTCCATCTTCACCCTGCCCCAGAGAAAGCTACACTTAAACACAACTATACACACACACACATATACATATATAGGATAGTATATTTATATACATACATATATGCACACATATACACATATATAAGATAATACTATATGTGTATATATATATACATTTTGTCAGTCCTTTCTCTGGAAGTCAATAGCATCTTCTTTCACAGGTCCAAGTCTTCTCATGTTTTTCTAAAGTCTACCAGCTCATCATTTCTTATATCACAGTATTTTTCCATCACATATCACAACTTGTTTAGCCATTCTCTACTTGAAAGGCATCTATCATTTTAGTTAATCTGATAGATATGATATCTCAAAGCTGTTTTAATGTGCATTTCTCTAATCAATAATGATTTAAAACATTTTTATATGCCTATATATAGTTTTGATTTCTTCATTGAAAAACTGCCTGACCAGTTACCAATTGGGGAATGACTCATATTCTCATAAATTTGACCAAGTTCTTTATATATTTGAGAAATGGGAGCTCTGAGAGATTGTATATGAAAGTTTTTCCCTCCCAGTTTTCTGCTTTCTTGGCTCCATTGGTTTTATTTGTACAAAAACTTTTAAATGTAATATAATCATAATTATCTATTTTATACTTCATAACTCTATTTCTTGTTTCTTCATATATTATTCTCTTCTTCATGAGTCTGCTGGTAATATGTTCCATGTTCTTCTAATTTCCTTGTGACATCTCCCTTCATACCTAGCTCATATATCTATCCATTTTGACCTTATCTGGATATAGGTTTAAGATATTGGTCTATACCCTATTTCTGCCAGACTGTTTTCCAGCTTTCCATATACATATATACATACACACACATATACATATATGCATACATAGATATAACCAAATTGTGACTTCTTATCCCTAAAACTTTAATATTTGCATTTGTCAAACACAAGGTTACTATAGTCCTTTACTACGGTATATTATATGTCTCCTGTGTTCTACCAATCTACTTTTCTATTTCTCAGTTGGTATTAGATAGTTTTGATATTTGCTACCTTATAATGTAGTTTAAGATCTGGTATTGCTGAATTTCCTTCCTTTACATTTTTATTATTTTTTTGAAATTCTTGACCTTTTGTTCCTCCAAATGAATTTTATTATTTTTTATAGCTCAATAAAATATTTTTTAATAATTTAATTGGGATGGTATTAAATAGATTAGTTGGGCAAAATTATCATTTTTTTGTTATACCAGCTTTGCCTACCCATGAATAATTAATATTTTTTCAAATATTAAATCTGACTTTATTTTTATAATGGGTGTTTTATAATTAGGTTCATGTGGTTCCTGAGTCCATTTTGGCAGACATATTCTCAGGTATTTTATACTGTCTACAAATATTTTAAATTATTTTAAAGTGTCTAAAACAATATTGAGTAATATTGGTGATACATAGTGTAATTTCCCTGTTTTTCTCTTTTAATTAATTCTATTTTACTTTTAACTCTGTTTGGGATCCTGATTGCTACCCCTGCTTTTTTGTAAATGTCAGCTGAAACACAATAAATTCTACTCCAGCTCTTTATTTTAACTCTATGTATCTATCATTTAAAAACATTGTTTCTTTTAAGCAACATATTGTGAAATTCTGATTTTTGATCCATTCTGTTTTCCATTTCATCCATTTTATTCACAAAGTTGTACTTTTCAAAGTTATTGTTATTACTCATTGTGTATTTCCCTCTACCCAATTTTTCCTCACCATCCTACCTGTCCTATTTACCCTATCCTTCCTCACACATCTAATTTACTTCTACTCCCTACCGTGCCTTTCTATTCCTTAATCTACCCACTTAAGAGTCCTTCCCTTATTCTCTCCCACATCTCCCTAATTCTTAATCTATATGCCCTTCTAGAAGACCCTCCTTATCCTGTTCTCTCACCCTCTTATTTCTTTCTAAATTTAGAAGACTTTTATACCCTTCTAGATGTATATGTTGTTCCCACTTTAACCCATTTCCAATGGAAATAACATTCCAGCACTACCAACCCTCCACCATCACTTGCTTCTACTAGTGAAATTGATTTTCCCTCCTAAGTGTAACACTTCTACATGAATGGCTTTCAAAGTGTGGACTGTGAACCTCTAAGGATTCCCAAGACTCTTTCAGGGAGTACTCAAGGGTTAAAACTATTTTCATAATAATGCTAAGATATTTTCATTTCTAATATAACCCATGATAGTGAAAGATATTTGGTAGGGGAGTTTCTTAATCTTTAAGAATGCAAAAGCGTCCTGAGATGAAAAAGTTTGAGAACTATTGTTTTATATTTATCCCTATTAAATTTCATCTGATTAGATTTAGCTTATATCTTTGGCCTATCAAAATCTTTGTAAATTCAGCCATCTGTTGTGTTAATTATCTCTCCCAAGTTTGTACTGTTAGAACATCTGATGAACATAATACTTATTCCTTTTAAACAAATCCAAGTAAATGATACTTATAGCATTTTCCTCTTCCATCATTTTAATAATCCTGTCAGAAAAGAAATGAGTCTAATCTTGATATTATCTAATTTCCTTTTTTACAGGGTTACAAAATTGATGATGATGTTGATGCTAATTCCTAAAATTTATATAGTGCTTATTTTATTTAGTAATATATAGTTCCAAGTACTATGCTAAGTGCTTTACAATTATTATCTCATTTGGTGCTCACAACAACCCTGAAAGATAGGTGCCATCATTATCTCCATTTTACAGTTGAGGAAAGTGAGGTAAACAGAGGTGACTTGTCCAGTGTCACACAGCTAATAAGTGACTGAGACTAGATTTGAACTCATGTCTTCCTGACTTCAAGACCTCTCTGCACTATGGCACCCCATAACTGCCTAAAATAGAGAAGGAGAATACTATAAATATATTTTTCCTGGATTTTATTAAATCTCTTGATACATTACCTCATAATATTTTTGGGTAGAAGATGGAGGGATGTGCATTCGGTAATAATATAGTTAGATAGATTCAGAATGGGTTGGACCTCTGGGGTCAAAGAAGAATTGTTAGTAGTTCAAGTCACTGGGGCAGGCTGACTCCAGGGCAGTAGAAAGAATGTTGGATTTGGAATCAGAAGACCTGGGTTTGAATACTGGTTCTGCCCTTACTTCCTATGTGACTTGGAGTAATTCACTTGTTTTTTCTGGACATCAGTTTTTACAAGTCCCATGCTCTATCCACTGCACCTTAAATTCTCTCTGCTGTGATTCATTTCAAGGTGTCTGGTTTGTGGTTTCTATGACCTTTATTATGGTGTGTAGAAGGATAGGTTTGCTTCTTAGAATTCTGTAATTGATGTTGCTAGCCTTCCTCATCTTGATTTGATGAACAGTAGATTGGGGAGTCAGGAGATCGGGATCCTAGTTTCCTCTGTGACACCAGCTCTGGGTTTCTGTTTTCTCCTCTATAAAACGAGAGATTGGTCAAGGTGGTCTCTGAGGTCCTTCCAGACCTAACAGACTAAGAGTCTTTCACACGTGAGCTATATTGGACTTCTTATCGGCTCAATTTCAGTAAGAGCTGAACTAGCCTTCTCCAAAGTACCCACACTTTATAAAATGAAATTGGGTTAGGTGATGAAACAATTGGATGAAACAAAGCATCCCTGAGGTTCCTTCTAATTATCCTATTCTTTCATGGTACTTCGAGGACTGAGGGAGAGGAGAGCATGACAGGCCCTCCAACAGCACTTCACTCTTGCTTAATTGGACATGATTCCAATCTTTCTAGTAACCAATCATCTTGATTTCAAGTATGAAGAAATTACTGACCTAAGTAACTAGTTTTCAATAATAATTATATGAAGGAGAATTAATTAATTAATTTCATAAGCATTTTTAAAATCAGGCACTGCTAGGTGCCATGGAGACAAAGAAAAATGAAATTGTCTTTGTCCTCAAGAAGCTTAGATTCTACTGGACTGAATTAAATTTACTTGCTTGATTAACCCTCCCCTTCCCTTCCAGTTTGCCACCAGGGGGCTTACTTACTTTAACTGGGGGTAGCCTTCTGAATAGTCATTTCTGGTATGCTAAGAGCTTTGTATTCTCCCATGAAGTGCTGCCTATTGCTTTGACCTCCCCTCTCTCCTATTCCACTACGTTTATTTTGAGGATGTGGTTTGCTCTGGATGAGGCCTGGAGTGCTTTCCTGAGGCACAAAATTTCCTGGTTATGATTCTCATTGGACCCACACCAAATCAATGGCAAAGCTGCTACAACAAACTCTTGTATTACTTTAACCTTGTTGCCTTCATGTCTCATTTTTAAGAGTTCCTCCACAGGTGAACAAAATGTTTCCTAGAGTTTTTCTTGATCTGTTTTGTGGTTAGGCCTTCCCCATGACAGGAAGCCTTGATAATTTACAGGTTTCCCCTTGTAGAAGATTTTCACCAGTTTGACCTTTACTGCTGCAGAAATGAGACTTGACCTTAGGCATGCACCTGCAAAGGAAGCAGGTGACAACTGAAAAAGGGCTGGTGATTTTTGAAAACAGTACCAGGCTCTGCTCCTATTTTTGTTGTGGGAAAAAAATGAGGATAAGATAACCCAAATGGAAGACCTGGCATGAGTAGACGTGGAAGAAAGCTGACAAGTCAAGCAAGAGGATAGCTGAAGGACAAAACTTAAAAGAAACCTAAAAGTGATAAAGTATCTGGTTCAGCCCTTCTGTAGAGGATCATGAAGGGAAATTCTTTGGCCTAAGCAAATGAGATGACCTATGATTTGTAAAGTGCTTTGTAAACCACTGTCACTATAGGTTTGTTACCTTTTGTCATTAGCTATTAAACACGAGAAGAAACATGGTGACCAGAATACCTATATTTCTGGTCTTCTCTACCATCAGCAGATTAGGTAGACCTTAGTTGCAGAAATTATGGGAGAACATGGTCAAGAGCAGGGGTGAGGAACCTGTGGCCTCAAGGCCATGTGTGGACCGTAGGTCCTTCAGTGTAGCCCTTTGACGGAATCCAAACTTCACAGACTAAATCTCCTTAATTAAAGGATTTGTTCTGTAAAACTTGGACTCATCCAAAAGGCCTCACCCAAGGACCTAAAAAGTTACATGTGGCCTTGAGGTTTCAGCTTCCCCAACCCTGGTCAAGAGTGTATTCATAATGCATTTTTGTTTGTTGTTAATATAATTTTGCTTCTTTTTTGTATTTTAATTTTAATTTATTTAACTTTTTGCATTCATTTTCACAAAATTTTGGGTTCCAATTTTTTCTCCCCTTTTCTCTCCCCTCCCCCCACCCCAATACACCGAGCAATCTAATTTTCCCTATCTCCAATCTGCCCTCTCTTCTGTCATCCCTCCCTTCTCTTGTCCCCATCTTCTCTTTTCTCCTGTAGGGCCAGAAGACTTTCTATTCCTCATTAACTGTATGTCCTCTTTCCTAGTAGCAACAACAATACTAAACAGTTGTTCCTACAACTTGAGTTCCAAATTTTCCCCATCCCTCCCTCCCCACCCATTCCCTTTGGGAAGGCAGGCAATTCAATATAGGCCCTATCTGTGTAGTTTTGCAAATGACTTCCATAATAGTCGTGTTGTGTAAGACTAACCGAATTACCCTCCATCCTATCCTGCCCCTCATTGTTTCTATTCTGTCTTTTGATCCTGTCCCTCCCTGAGTGTTGACTTCAAATTGCTCCCTCCTCCCATTGCCCTCCCTTCCATCATCCCCCGCCCCTTGCTTATCTCCTTCTCCCCCACTTTCCTGTACTGTAAGATAGGTTTTCATACCAAAATGAGTGTGCATTTTATTCCTTTCTTTAGTCAAATGTGATGAGGGTAATCTTCTTGTTTTTTTTTCTCTCAGATCTCCTCTTTTTCCCTCCACTAAAAGGTCTCCTGCTTGCCTCTTAAATGACATATAATTACCCCATTCCATTTCACCCTCTTTCCTCCCACTACATTTCTCTCTCACCATTTACCTTAATTTCTTTTAAGATATGGTCCCATCCTATTCAATTCACTCTGTGCTCTCTGTCTCTGTATGTGTGTGCATGTGTGTATGTGTGTGTGCGTGCATGCGTGTACATGTGTGTGTGATCCCACCAACTACCCAAATACTGTAAAGTTTTAAGAGTTACAAATATTGTCTTTCCATGTAGGAATGTAAACAGTTCACTTTGGTAAGTCCCTTATGCTGTTTCCTTTTTCATGCTTCTTCTCATTCTTGTGTTTGAAAGTCAAATTTTCTTTTCAGCTCTGGTCTTTTCATCAAGAATGCTTGAAAGTCCTCTGTTTCATTGAAAGACCATATTTTCCCCTGAAGTATTATACTCAGTTTTGCTGGGTAGGTGATTCTTGGTTTGAGTCCTAGTTCTTTTGTCTTCTGGAATATCCTATTCCACGCCCTTCGATGCCTTAATGTAGAAGCTGCTAGATCTTGAGTTATCCTGATTGTATTTCCACAGTACTGGAATTGTTTTTTTCTAGCTGCTTGCAAGATTTTCTCCTTGAGCTGGAAGTTCTGGAATTTGGCCACAATGTTCCTAGGAGTTTCTCTTTTTTTGGATCTCTTTCAGGTGGTGATTGATGGATTCTTTCAATACTTATTTTGCCGTCTGGTTCTAGAATCTCAGGGCAGTTTTCCTCGATAATTTCATGGAATATGATGTCTAGGCTCTTTTTTTGATCATGGCTTTCAGGTAGTCCCATAATTTTTAAATTGTCTCTCCTGGATCTATTTTCCAGGTCAGTTGTTTTTCCCATGAGATATTTCACATTCTCTTCCATTTTTTCATTCTTTTGGTTTTGTTTTGTGATTTCTTGGTTTCTCATAAAGTCATTAGACTCCATCTCTTCCATTCTAATTTTGAGAGAACTATTTTCTTCAGTGAGCTTTTGAACCTCTTTTTCCATTTGACTAATTCTGCTTTTGAAAGCATTCTTCTCCTCATTGGCTTTTTGAACCTCTTTTGCCAATTGAGTGAGCCTATTTTTCAAGGCGTTATTTTCTTCAGTATTTTTTTGGGCCTCCTTTACCAAGGTATTGAACTGTTTTTCATACTTTTCTTGCATCTCTCTCATTTCTCTTCCTAGTTTTTCCTCCACCTGTCTAACTTGCTTTTCAAAATCCTTTTGGAGCTCTTCCAAGGCCTGAGCCCACCCGACATCCCCCTGGGATGACTAGGATACAGAGGCCCCGCCCTCCACATCTTTCCCTGATGGCAAGAATATTTCCTCATCGTCAGATCCAAAAGTCGGGATCAGTTGCATCTGCTCAAAAAAACTCTCTATAGTCTTATTTTTCTTCCCTTTTCTAGGCATTTTCCCAGCCAGTTACTTGACTTCTGAGATTCCTGTCCACTCCCGCCTAGATCTTCCCAGCTAGTGCTTGGGGTCTGAGATTCAAATGGACTTTCAGTGGCAGGCGTGGCTGCTATTCAATGTGAACTTTAGTTCTGGTGCTGGGGTGGGGGCAGGGCCACCTCCCAGGCTCAGTTCCCTCAGGGGCTTTATGCAGAGACCTTCAGTAATGGAGTGGGTGGGGCAGGGCTGTCTTCCAGCCTCAGCTCCTTCAGGTGGTTTATGCAGAGACTTTCAGTAATGAAGATCCTGCCTGCTAGGGGAGTCCTGGGGGCGGCCGCTGCTGCCTTTGCCTCCGCCGCTTCCCGCCCCTGCCTCTGCCTCTGCCACTTCCTCTCGAGGGGGCCGGAGTCACAGAGACACCCCGCTCCCCTCTTGGCCAGCCTAGCCGTCTCTCTCACTGACCTGTAGCTTCTGTGGGTGGAGTGACCTTCCCGGCCGCTGGAGCTTCCGTCCCTGAAACCTGCTCGGATCAGCTTGTCTGGGGTCACCTGGCCAGGGCAGTGCTGGGTTGGGGTCCACTTTCTGGGGCGCGACGGACCCTGGGGACCACTCTCCAGGGCCCTCTGGAATGGAAATCTCTTCCACTGTGTTTCTGCACACCCTGCAGTGATCCAGAACTTGTGGGGAGCTCTTTTTACATTAAATGCATGGGCTGTGGGTTTGGAGCTAGCATACAGTGAGTCTTTCTACTCCACCATCTTGACTCCGCCCCCCCTATAATTTTGCTTCTTAATGAGAAGAACTTCCCCACCCATTAATGGACTTGTCCATTAAGGGGAATTTGATTAGGGAAGATTTGTAGGAAGGCCCACACCTTTTTTTTTTTTTAATAAGGCATTAGTTCTTAATGGTTGTGATGCCCTCTGGCTTTAAAAAGTATATAAAGACTCTAAGGTGAGATTTTACTTTGGGACTTATGATTGGAAGTGTTTTGTTTGGCCAGACGAGACTCTGGGAAACTGCTAAGAAGCCCCCAGCTTTGAAAACCCAGATATTGGTGCTTATCTCTCTGGTAACTATGTATGTATGCAATAGTCAGACAGTTGGATCTGTCTGTTGATTTATGATGTATGTATTGCTTATGTCAGACATTTAAAAGCTATGTCTATTGATCATACGATTTCTCTGTTATCTCTGAAGTTCAAGATGCTGACGTTTTCCCTGAACTAAATAAATGATACATGTGCTTGATTAAAGTGATTGTTGACCCCTTGAAAGTTTCTTTTCCTTTTAGAAATGCAGATCTAAGAAACTGTGATAGCAGGACCCCCTGTGCATATTGGGGTGCTTACTAATACAAAGAGTCATACAGGCTGAAAAAGCATGAATGAGTTATGATTAGTGTCACTGAAAGGAGTATCCACATTAATGAGATCATGAATCTACCAAAATTTTAAAAGTATGTTTAGTGTTGGATTTTAAACATATGCAATAAAATGAAGAGACAAGGCAAGAGAGAGCAGGAGAAGAAAAGAAAATGAAAGATGGAAAGTAAAAGGCACATACATGAAAGAAAGAGAAGGGAAGAATTGTAGAGAGAAAAAAAGAATTACAGAGTAGAAAGAAGCAATAGGTGGTTGGATGACAGAGAAGATCTGGGGGAAAGGAGGAATAAATGGGCAAGTCTGCAGAGTGTTATGCCCATAAATAATACCTAATAAATGTTTGGGGAAGGAAAGGATGAAGAAAGAAGCAAATGAGGGAAAGAAGCAAAGAAAATAAAAGGAAAAATATTGAATTAGTATACTATAACATTTCCTTCTATTAATCAAGCTGAAATGTCAAGCAAAAGAACATACATCAAGGTATTCTATATTAATATCTTCTCCAATTAAGATGGAGATGGAGAGGGAGAGTGGAAAGAAAGGACAGAAGGATGAAGCTGGATGGGAAGGGAGAAACAGCAAAGACAAATTCTACCTACGTACATCAGCGAGGTACCTTTCCCTCTTTTTTAACTTATTAGTTTTTATTCACATAAAACTTGATTAGTCTATTATTACTCAGCATTGGTGATGTCCATGTTTTATGATAAGCCATGAACAAGACTGGGGCAGATAGGTAATACTGTGGATAGAGCATTCAGGGTTAGGAAGACTCATCTTCCTGAGATCAAATCTGGCCTCAGATACTTACTAGCTATGTGACCCTGGGCAAGTCACTTAACCCTGCTTGCCCCAGTTTCCTTATCTGTAAAATGAACTAGAGAAGGAAATCCCGAAAGATTAGTATCTTTGCCAAGAAAGCCCCAAATGGGGTCACAAAGAGTTGGACATGACTGAAAGTCTCAAACCTGAACAACAACAAAAATACTAAAAATATGTATATAAATGCATGCGTGTGTGTGTGTTCATGCGTGTGTGCATCTACATATCTTCTGGCTTTTAGAATATTATATTCCAAAGTCTCCTCTCATTCAGAGTAGAAGCTATTAGAGCTTGTGTGATCCTCTCTGCAGTTCCTTGGTGCTTGAAACAATTATTTCTGGGGTAGAGGACTTTACTTACTGTTGTTTCATATTTAATTTCTTGTTCATTATTGATTTGCTGCAAATTTCATGGTCCTTCTGGAGTGAGTGTGAGGAAGGCTGGCAGTGTTTCTTGGTTCAAATGTTAGGTCTCAAACCTAAGGGTGGTGTGACCTTGGGCAAATCACTTAACGCCTATGTGCTTCAGGAAACCATCCAAGGCTCGATCTAAGTAACAGTTGGGTTGGAATCTGCCTCTTACCTGACAAAATCCTGGATCCTTTTTTTCCTGCTTCTTAACATCTAGTGCTTCTTTGCCAATTTTTAGTTATATTTTAAAAATTCCCTTCCATTGTCATATTTTAGTTTTGAGTTTCATCCCATAAAATATTTTATCCTTTTATCCTTGAATTAAAAATTCAAAATAATTTTGTTTATTGAACAGTACAGTGGGAAAAAAATGCTGGTCTTTGAGTCAGGAAAAACCTGAATTTGAATCCCACCTAATGCTATGTGCCTCTGCTGTCTCCCCTGAGCCTCAGTGTTCTCATCTATGTAGTAGGAATAATAATACTTGCTACTTACTTTATGGGGTTGTTAAAAGTTGTAAAGAGCTTTCAATCCTTAAATGCTAGAGAAATGTCATTTATTACTACCTAAATCCTATTCATCATTATTATATATATCCAAGGCTATAAGTATTGGTCAATGACAAAGTTTTCAATACATTTCTGTGCAGTCTGTTAAGTGTACAAGTATCACTTCTACCCTGTCCACCTTTAGGAGCTGACGTATGGCTCGTGTATGCATGTAGCGTCACAGGCTTTAAATTTGTATGGGATGTTAAAAGTCACCTATCCCTGTTCATGCTTTTTATAGATGAGGAAACTAAGGAAGGTCTAGACAGAAATGAGTTTGCCCAACCAATACTATATAGCTTGTAAGTGGAAGAGACAGGATTTGTTTCTTCTGACTCTGAGTACGAAGTTCTTTCTCACTTAAACACAAATAACTCCATATTGTTCTAGGTGGGGTACCTCCTTATCACCGCAAAGTACTAAAGTGCCTGACTTGTCACTGTGTGGAATAGGAGTAGGAAAAACGTGGAGACTGGTCAGATGGAGCAGAAGAGTGAGTGGTATGCAGGGAGAAATTCCCTGCTTTCCTTCCCTCAAATAAGATGCTTTAAACAACTTGTATCCTTCCTTCCTTCCTTCCTTCCTTCCTTCCTTCCTTCCTTCCTTCCTTCCTTCCTTCCTTCCTTCCTTCCTTCCTTCCTTCCTTCCTTCCTTCCTTCCTTCCTTCCTTCCTTCCTTCCTTCCTTCCTTTTTGACAATCATGGACTAGACTTGATTCCATTAACTCTGATATTTCTATGCTGTGCAGAAAGATTACAATATCATTTCTTTGATGGGATAAATTTCACCAGAGCATGATTTGAGAAGTCTTATTTGTTCTATATAGGAGGAAAATTTTTCACTCACTCCAGAACATGCAACTTCCAACAATCAGAAACACATCTTTTATTTATATATTGGCTTAGCAGTGCCATAAAAACTGAAACTTAATTGTTTTACATGCTAGAAGATGTTATCAACTTATTTTCAAACTACTAATGTTATATGTGGTTTCCTCTCAACAGTCTCTACTTCTATACATTGACAGTGTTAAGTAATGCCGTGAAATAGAGTATGGCTTCGGGAGCAGTGTTAGAAGCTATAGTTGTGTGAGAGGTGTAGGTGGGGAGAGTTTTCTTTCTCCTTCCTTCCAGCCTCTATGCTCTGCTCACATCAGGACAATGATAGGAAAAGAGCTGATGATATGAGTGTTTCTTTTATGGTATGGACTGTAATAATAATTGCTAATATTTCGTTAGTGTCTGCTATGTGCCATGATAAAGTTTGGGAGACATTGTATTATCATAGGTGATTTTGCCTAAAAGCGGTTCCATGGCTTAGATCTCTAGGTGTGATATGATGGTGAAGTTCAATCTTATCGAAGGTGGTTGTGATGCTGTTGTAGAGGATATTGTTGACTGGGCTGCATTTATCACTGTCCTCTTCTTCCTACCTCCTTCTTTGTTTTGGGGTTTTAATATATTACTTGCAATTACAGTAACTAATTCTTTTTTTTAAGCTTAGTGGCAATATAACCAGGCCCCTAAAGTCCATATAGTCTCCTCTTTTGCTTCTTTGTGGAGTTTACATTAAACTAAAATTTAAGGTACAATCATAATAGCTCAGAGCCCCCAGTTAGGAGCATTCCTAATAGAGTCTCTGCCCTTATTTGAATTTATGTTTATATCTCGCTAACCCCCTTTTTCTTTATGGTTGAAGTAACAAAGTTAACAGTCATCAGAAAAGGCGAAGGTAAAGAAATAGGTAGAGTATATTATAGTATCTGTTAATGGATAAGCACAGGGATAATAAGTGGAATGAAGAGCAGGCCTTTTTTTTGGAACTCCCCGTAGTCTTTAAAGATGTGGATATAACTAGTAGCTTCAGCCCAAGACTTCTGTTTTGAGATGCTTATGGAGGCTAATGGCCTTCCTTGAGCTCTCTCTCCTTCACCACAGCTCAGCCTTTCTTTTTGTTTTTCCTTTTACCTGTTGCCTCCCTGTTCCTAATTCTTTTCAGCTCTTGAAATCCCTTTTCTTCCTTAATCTGTATAACCTATAAATAGAATTGTAGACTTTTAAAAGATGTCTGTATTATTTATAATTAGAACCATAGATATTTAGATCTTCTAGTTGGAACAAATTTAGTTCAAATTCTTGCCCGGTGTGGAATTTTACATGATTTAATAATTACTTTAGTACCTTCATTGACAGCAGAAATTCATTCCCTTATTAGACACCTCAAATTGTCAGAGAGCTTTTTTAAATGTCAAAATGTGAGATATGTTGGAAAGAACACTGAGTTTGGAGTTGGTGAAACGATTAAAATCCTACTCTAAAGTCCCACCCAGGTCTGTTATTCTATGTGAGAAACTGGAAGTAGGAGGGAAATAGTAGGTACTGGGTGAGAAAGAGAGCATATAGTGTGAGTGATCAGTATTAACTGTAAGTCCCAATCAGAATCTGGATAAAATGTCTTAAAATTTCTCATATTTAACAAGTGCCATTTGCATCCACCCTTCAGTATAATTGTACGTAGCATGTCCTTTATCAGTGGGAGAAGTAGAAAAGGGATCAAAATAAATGTTTTTTTCTTTTTTGTATCTTTTTTTTGACTCCTTCTGTGGTCTTCTGCAACACAGGGACAAAGACCAGTGTTGGGGAGAGACTGTGTGTGAGTGTGTGTGTGTGCGTGTGTATGTGTGTGTGTATGTGTGAACATCAAAGATTTACAAAACAAAACTATTGGTCAACTAGAGCTTTAAAGTGAAGTAAGTGGTGTTACAAATCCAGCGTAATGGATTATAACTTTTAGCTTAAAAGCTGCAGGCAGATGAAAGTCTTGAAAGTGAGAACACATTACTGTGTCATTAAAAGATCATTTAAATTTACAGGTGTCTATATATCCAGGTTTATCTCTAAACTTCAGTGAATGTCCTTTGGAAAGTCTTCATTATTTAAAGAGGACGTGTGAATAATACTGGTCTTTCTACCCTTCTAGAAGAGCAGGATTGTGCCTACAGATCAACAAATAGCCAAGGGAAGGGACTAATTGATCTGACAAGTTGGATAAGCTCTACCTTTGAGTCCCTGCTGCACCATCACCATTCATCCTGATCTATATGTGGTTACTGGATCCAGATGGCTCTGGAAGAGAAAGTGAGGCTGGTGACTTCGCACAACCCTCCCTCCCTCAAATCCAACTCAGTGCAAGTCATGTCATCATCTCCCTGATATCACAGTTTTCTTTAAGAACTTAGATGACTCTGTAATTGAACCATAAAATAAGAATGCTCATCAAGGTGACTCTTTGACCTTCAGTGAATCTTGTCCTTATTTTATTGCCAACTTAGAATTGTTGATCTGTTCCTATAGACATCAGCATGAGTTGTGAGTGGTCCTAAGAGTAAATAGTTCCTGCCTACAAAGAATTTAGAGTCTAAAGGGGAATAGTGTATAATTCAATTCAACAAATAGTAGTACCTACTATGAACAGGGTACTATGCTACAGAATGAAGACACAAAAATGAAAAGTGGCCCTAGAAATACTTTGAGAACCATGGATCCTACTTGGAGTTAGGTTACTGAGAAGAGATCCACCCTCTTTGTCACCAACACCAACTGCTAATCTACTGCCATCGGTGGACATCCTGAAAATAGCAGCACCTATTGGACCTTATGCTTTTCTCTCATCTCAGTCTCAGCAAGCATCCTCCAGGAAAGCAACAATTGTGCAACCTATGCTAATTCTGTAGCCACAACTACTAAGACCCAGAAAAAATAATCTCATCATTAAAGACCTTGACACTATCAAATGGTTTAACATTAGAAACAGAAACAGTAATGGCATTAAAGAAGATGTATTCCCATAGACTTTCCCACCACACCTTAAGGAACATGGCTCTTTTTCCATTTGACTCATAGCTAAACCTTCTGTATCTACTGTTTTTCTCAGAATTTAGGCTTCTTGAGAGTAGGGACCATCTTGCTTTTCTATTTGTATCCCTCACACTTAGTATAGCATTTTGCATATGATAAGCACTTAATGAATGCTTTTACATTTATTCTTTAAATATAACATATTTATTAATATATTAAATATAATATATTTAAGTATAATATATATATATATATGATACATGTTTACAGGTGTGTAAATGAAAGGTAATGGGTTAAGGGGTGGGGAGCCTGAAGCCTCAAGGCCTCATGTGCAGCCTTGACTATTTGGATTCAGTCAAAGGACCACACGAGGATCTAGAGGGCTTCATGTTCCCCACTCCTAAGAGTGGCTGAAGTCTATTTCTGTCCATTCCAGACAAGCTTCTCTCAGGTAGCCTGTAGAACTGATCACACCAGGCCTGAGGTTGGGTAGCGGCATTAGAGAAATTATATCTGCCACTTCAGGTTTTCAAAACTTAACTTACAATGTAAGTTTTGTTCAAATAATACCTATTTAAAAGCTTTTCTAAAGTGAAATTTTCTTTAATGATCGAGCAATCACAGAAGTCACCAAGATTTATTCCCAGCACCTGGTTGTGTATGTGGGGGGCACATTCTTTCTGTACTACCTTTCTGTACTTCTGTACTACCTGTAGGATAGAGAGAGTGGGTTCATACTTGACACAGTTTTTGCATAGTTTTTACCCCCATTAAATTTGCTTCCAAAGGTGGCACAGCTACTGCATGTATCTGAGTTTCAACTGCGTCAAGAAGCTTTTTCTGTACTTTACTCCTCACCATGATGTTTCCAACAAATCTCCAGCTCCTAGACCTCTGGTGTCTCATTCTCTTGACCTTCAAAGGTCACAAGGTCATCACTGTCTCCAATCTCCTTTATATCAAAGGACAGAACAAACTCAAAAGGTAAAGAACCCAAAGACCATATATCATCCTCAGCTGGATAAGTCTTCTCTGCTTACAGCATTGTCTCTCTCATAAGAATGCAGCTACTCCCTATTGTTTGTGACCTCCAGATGAGGTGTGTGTGTGTGTGTGTGTGTGTGTGTCCATGTGTGCATGTGTGCATGATTGAGGGGTAGGAGGGGAGAGAATGCCCAAAGCTGACAAAAACAGTTTCAATGGATTTAAGGTTGATGCTTTCTCTGCTGGACACAGGATTAAAAAATCACAGAATTTTCAAAATGAGAAGTGACTCATCTGTCATCTAGTACAAACCACACCCAATAAAGAATCCCCATTATGACACACCCTACAAGTGCCAATGTATACTCTGCTTGAAAACTTCCATTGAAGGTGGAACTAGTAAATCTGGAATCAGGTTGTTCTGCTTTGGGATTGATCTAATTATTAATACATTTTTCTTTATATCATTCCTCAATTTGCCTCTTTTCAACTTCTAACAATGACTATTGGTTTTGTCCTCTGAGTCTTAGCAGGACAAGTGACAGTCCTTCAAATACCGTTTGAATTACATTCTCATTTCCTATCACATTCTCCTGGTCTTCTCTAGGCTAAACATACCCATTCTTTTGACTGATTCTCAGAGTTTGAAATTTATTGTCTTGAACTCCTTTAGGGATGTCTTAGACTAATACCTACTGCAGTTCAAGGAATTGGGTGAGAATCATCTGTCATTAGGAATTACAAATGTCTGATGCTTTTGGCCTCTGTGACCTTCTACCTAAAGGCAGTTAAGTGAGTGACAGTGGTGAATCTACTGTTCCATTCCTGAGCATTTCTAATGTAAGCAAAACCTAACACCTTTCAGTACGAAATTTCTCATGGTTTAATTCTAAATAAGGAGAGGATATTCTTGGAAAGCCCAAAGGTAATCAGAAAAGCACTTTTTTAAAGTAGAATCTTAGAAAAACTGCTGGCTTTTCATTTGGGAAACCTGATCACCACCTACCGTCCACTTACAACTCAAAGATTTGTTTTAATTAATTTTTCATGTTAAGTCCCTTCTTTTGAGTTACAGTCATTTATTTTCACTTCTAGTTTTAACATCTAATCCCCCAGCTCCAAAGTGCATCTACACCACTCAAGTTTTAACTGGGTCAAGTTGGCTGAAATGCAATTCATTTTTGTCAACATGTTTCACAAAATTGACCTAAGTTTCAAGAGCGTAATGAAACCAAAAGGTGGGGGAGTTTCAAGTATAGTCTCATCTCAATTTCTACTGTCTGCTCTTGGAAAACCACGGTCTGGTTTCAACCCCACTCATCTTGGATAATCACATGAAAAAGCAGTAGGTGGGAAACTCCAGTAACACATGGAAACCAGTAGCATCCTTCTAAGAACAGCAGGCTTGGTAACCTGAGATTTCCTCCTGAACAACAACCAAATGAATGTTGTCACTTTCAAAGGATGACCATAGAAGACATTCCAAGGATGCCGCCATTGCTAAGAACTTTGGGAATTTTCTTCAATGCCTTTGCCATATTCCTGGGAAAGTCCTCAAAAGCAGCAAATCTCTTTCTTTTTAGTAGGGAGCTGATCTTTGTTAACAATGCTCATTAGGAACAGAACTCATTTGCAACTCTGTCTTTGGAAGAAGAGGAGAAAACCAGCAGGTTAATAACATTTTGGCATTAAAAAATAAGTCATGATTACAAAGCAATAAGGGGAAGCAAGGTGGTGCAGTGGACACTGGGTCTTGGAGTTAGGAAGATTCATCTTCCTGAGTTCAAATCTGGCCTCAGACACTTACTTACTAGAGGTGAGATTGTGGGCAAGTCATTTCACCCTGTTTACCTCAGTTCTACATTTGTAAAATGAGCTAGAGAAGGAAAAGGCAAACTACTCCGGTATCTTTGCTATGAAAACCCCAAATGGGATCATGCAGCATTAGATGCAATTGAAAAATGAATCAACAACATAAAGTAATGAAATTATTTTTCTCTTCTGTCTTTGATTCAAAAGATATTTCCCAAAAAACTTCTCAAAAATGATTTGAACACTGGAAACATAGTTACAATAAAAAAATATATTGAGGTGACTAATTTGAAGGGGCCACAGAACACATTTAGATTGCATAGTTGGACCAGAAAAACCTCTATCTACAAATCATCTGGCTCACTTCTGTTTCCCTAACCTTTCCTGATTCACAGAATGAAAATGGACCCAAGAGCCCCACCATCAAACTGGCAAGAGCTTGGTTAAGGATATGGCGAGAGGAGTAGCCTCTTGCAAGAGTATCATGGGTTCTTTCCTCCTGTCTGACTGCCTCTGATGATAGCCCTGCTGCATGAGATTTCTGCCCCTGTACTTCTGTATCTTGTTCTTTCTTTGCTCTGGAGGTGTTAGTTGGATCCAGGGGTATGCTAGTAAATGTTTAATAATCAGCTTTCCAGGAAAAAATGTATGCATGACATGCTTTTATGTTTAATCTGAATAAATAACATTTTCTCAATCACTTTAAATATAGACAATCAATAAAAAGAGTCTTGATTTATAATGTTTTCTGGTTTCTGAGGTATAAATACTCATCCTGGAAATTTAACAATTTATGTTTGGGAGGCGGCACAAGCACACCACTGGTTGCATCTTTGGTGTACTTGGATTGGTGTACTTTCTGGATTTTTTGAGATCACAGCTGCTACTCCACTTGTGAGAATGGATGCTGCACTCATGTATTGTTTGTCAGTGCTCTCCCCTCCCCCCAACCTCTTCCCTCCCCTTTGCCCTTTATACTCCTTTAAGTTATGTGAATTTCCCACAACTGGCTTATCTAATTCTTTTATGTAGACTTTTTACATTCTTATGGACCCCAATATAGGTATATAAGTTGTGGCATGTCAAAAAGCAAAAATAAATATGTATTATCATAACCATTCTACCACATAAAAAGATAAAAATGATTCTCTATCAGTAAGATATGAATATGTATGATTTTACAGGGGTAATGGATTATACTGAGCTCTTCATTACCTTTCCTAGGCTCCCCCTAGTGACATATTAGAGACAAGACAACTCCCACCATGTTTATAGGATCACAGATTTAGAGGTGGAACGATCCCTTAGAGGGCATTTAGTCCAACCTTTTTATTTTATGAATAAAGAAACTGAATATCAGAGAGATGAATTAATTTGCTTGACTGCACACAGGAAATAAGTTATCAGAGCTGGTTACAAGTCCAAGTCATAGGGGATAATAGATTTAGCCATGTAGGAGTCCCCAAGGATCCTAGTGCCCTTATTTTACAAAGGAGTAAAATGAGTTTCTGGAGAATCATGTCCAAATGGTTTTCTCAAAGTACCCAAGTGTTTAAGTGGCACAAACTGGATTTGCCTCCTAGGCCTTCTGACTTCAAATCTAGACATCAAGCAATCCACTAGCTTCAGCAGCCTCTCCAGTAGTAGGGACTGTAGTTGGGGCCCTGCTCCTCCGGATTTTGCAATACTTAAAAAAAAAATCCATTTCTATTTTTTCTCTCTCTGTGTCGCTCTCTGTCTCCATATATATGAATATGTATACACACCTATATGCAAATATGTATACACACACATAAATGTATATATTGTTATATATACACCAAGGATGGCCTTGGTGTCTTAGATGTCTGATGATACTCTAAGTATCCCACAGAGCCTATTTCAGCCACATTCATGGCCATTGGAATAAATTGTTCCATTCACCCATTCTGCTAGGGTAGGCTTTCACATGCTTGGGGTAGGCTCCTCCCAACTCACCAATGAGTTTGAGGTCCATCAGATTGTATGTAAGTATGCATGCATACACACATGCATGTAATATATGTACACACATATGTAAATAGATGTGCATACATGTATAGGTCTATATACATAGGTGTACATGTGGGTGTATATTATATGTGTACACACACACACACATAGATACACAAACTACTTGTTTCTCTTCTTAGAATGTAAGCTTTTCTAGGGGAGGAATTGTTTCATTTTTTTTTGTACCTAGATCTTCAATGCCTGGCATGGTGCTTGGAACATTACTGGTACTTAATTTGTGGTACTTTAGTACACTTTTAAGATGGTAGATAATGAGCTGAGAAAGGACCTCAGAAGTTAAAAAGTCCACTTCCTTCAAACTCTGTGGTGGTTATGGTGAATTGCCCAAGTGGCCATCAGAATTAGAATCCAGGTCCTTGGACCCCAGATACACTGTCCTTTCAGCTTCAGTGAGGTGCATCTCTGCTGCAGCTCTGAGTACTGCTTTTCAGTCTTGCTCCTCTGTCATGTGTTTGTAGCAGATCAGTTAGCTGACAGAGGTGGGCTTGAGGCTGCATGTGACCTTCTACGTTCTCAAGTGCAGTCCTTTGACATCACAAAGCTTCACAGAACAAATCCCCTTAATAAATGGATTATTTTTATACAACTTGAACTCAGTCAAAAAGCCCCACCCAAGGGCCTAGAAGGTCACACACACCTTTGAGGCCACAGGTTTCCCATCCTTGGTAGAGTTTATGAACCAGAAGGTGAGCTGTCTGTCTGAATAGTTTCCTCCAAAATGCTGTTTGATGTAAGTTGTTAAATGTGTTCATCCTAACGAGAAATGTTTTATACCTAGGACACCTTCCCCAGCCCTACATATCCTTCGTGAGCTACACTCCTGGCAGTACAAAGCCTTCCTTCAGCTGATGTCAAACATAAGACAGCTCAGTCTCCTGGTCATGAAGATTCCAGCTTCTCTGTTTAGCCATCCACCTACTGTATTAGTATTAGGTCTACAGAGACATTGCAGACCTGCCTGACACTTACCTGATGCTCAGAAAAGTTCAGTGATGGTCACCTAGCTAGTGTCAGAGGTAGACTTTGATCCTCAGGTCTTCCAAACTCCAGGTTTAGCCTTCTATTCACTGTACCTCATTACTGAGCTCTAGATCTGGACTCAGGAAGGCTTAGCTTTGGATCCCAGACACTGGCTAGCTGTGTGACTGTGGGTAAGCCATTTCACTTTTCTAAACCCCACATTTGGAGATAATAATGGCACCAACCTCACAGGATTATTGTGATGATTAAATGCGACAAGGTACATAAGTGCACTTTGTAATACTTTAAGTGCAATGTAAACATCAGCTGTTAGATGGAGAAGTAGTTTTAGCACGGTGGAGAGAGAGTAGGTCTTGTAGTCAAGTCCTGGGTTCAAATTCTGAGCCTGATCATATTAGTTGTGTGTCTCTGGAGCAAGCCAGCTGGCAACTGATTGATTCTGATAATAATAGCTAGCATTTCCTTTAAGATTGGGATCCATACAATAGTTCTGGGAGGCAGATGCTATTATTATCCCCCTTTTACCTATGGGGATATTACAGTTAAGTGGCTTGTTCAGACAGTTAGTCATGACCTAGACAGTAAGTGTCTGAGGTCAGATTTGAACTCAGGTATTTCTGAGTCCAGATCAGGCATTCTAACCACTGCATCACCTAATTGTAAAGAAGGTGCTGACCTGCATTGGTAAAATGAGTTTCCTCACCTGGCAGTGACCTCTATCAATGAAATCATAGGCACAATCTTTATGTTGTTCTTTAAGACTATAATTTACAGATGGATTGCTGACAGATGTCCTTGGAAGAAACTTCTTCACTACTAGACCCCCTTCACTTAGAAAAACACAGGTCTGCATGAGAGGGAGAAGGTGGTGGGGGTAAGGGAAGAAGGAAGGGAGGGAAAGGGAGAAGGAAAGACAGAGGGATAGAGAAGAGAGGAGAAGAGAGGGGAGGAGAGGGAGGGAGGGAGGAAGAGACAGAGAGATAAGAAAAGGAGGAGAGGGAAGAAAGGAAGGAGAGAAGAGAAAGAAGGCTTAAAATGCAACTGTTATCATGAAGTTCTCATTTGGTTTAAGGATCAACTACCAGATAGTGTATCAACTATACCGATCTCTCAGCTATAAAATGTTCTAACAGAGCATATGGTGTCTCTCCACCATCTACATTATGCTGTCATCTGCTTCATATTTATCCATGTCATTGTTGCCTGTTTTAGTAGAAGGAACTGTGTCCATTTGTTTTGACCATTGTTTTGTGTTGAATCATGAGAAGACAAACACTTTCACGAAATAAATTTTCGGACAATTATGATTATTTAACCTTGGGTACTTTGGCAAAGCTATAGCTTTGAGTACAACTGCCTCATTTTTGATATCAGCAAACTGCGTCCTGTAGAATTTTAGCAAGTAGCTCAAGATCCTATATATAGCATATCCCCTGACTCAAAGTCAACTGTTCCTTTCATTATACCAGGCTGCCACCAAAGACACTCCTTTCTTTCTCCTCTTAGATTCTCTAGGTTCCAGGCTATTACCCGATCTTTCTTGATTTCCACCTCTACCAGTGGTTCTTTCTCCTTCCAAACTACTTTGTGTTTATTTTGTAAATATTTTATATTTAGTATTTATACATTATGCAAATTCTATAATACATTATATAAATGTATACATTTTATACATATTGTATTTTGTATTTTATATATAGGTATATGTTGTTTCCCCTGATAGAAAGCATGTTAAGCCCTGGGGTAGATTCCTTTTGTCTTCTTATCTCTTAGCACAGTGCTTAACACATAGTAGGCACCTCGTAAATACTTGTTGATGGAGTAAGTGGCAAAAATTGAGAGGCAGAGTTTCTAGGAATAATGAGGCAATAGTACCACTTTATTTGTACCAATCAGACCACATCTGGAGTATAAGTTTTGGTTTTGGGTTCCACATTTTAGGCAGGACATTGATACTGCTAGCAACGGGGACAGTGAGAGACCTTTTATTCATGACTTATGAGGATCAGTCAAAGGAATTATAGATATTTACCCTGGTGGCACAGTGGATAGAGCACTGGACTTGAAATCAGAAAGTATCATCTTCAGGAGTTCAAATCTGGCCTCAGATACTTATTAGCATGTAACCCTAGTCAAGCCACTAAATCCTGTTGCCTCAGTTTTCTTATCTGTAAAATGAGGAGATGGCAAACTACTCCAGTGTCTTTTCCAATGGAAATATTCAAACAAAAACTCTTGACCACTTGTCAGTGTGTTACATTTTGTGGGGCATATATTGGATTAGATCATAAGATAATAGATTTAGAGCCAAAAGGGACCTTAGAGGCTTCTTAGTTCAACCCTCTCATTTTAGAATTGAGTAAACTGGGATCCAGAGAGGGAATGTTGAGATCCCTTCCAACTCTGAAATCTTGAGTATTATTGTCATAAACAGTCAGTGGAAGAGACTTTTATCTCTTTGCACTCATGCTTTAGCTTGGAATTTTTAGAAACACTACAGGAGAAGCTAGCTTCCTTGATGTATCTTCTCATTAGGTGCTCTCTTATCAGAGACATTTTGTAGAAAACAATGTGTACATTTTGAGGTTTGGTTTTTGAAACTTAAAAGCTCTTGAAAGTGATACAGTACTTGGTCTCACTGAAGAGATGGTAACGTTTGAAAGACACATAGCCAGACAGTTGACAATAGTACATGAAGGGATGTACCAAACACCTTGTCATTGACAAGATAATTTAAGTTTCCTTGAATGGCAGTCACACACTTAGCGTTCTACTCTTTAGGAAGACTTTTAAACCAGTTGACTTTGTCATTTGTACTGAAATTACTCTTATTTAAACCATAGAGGATCTGTAAAATGTTCTTAATCATATCTTATCCATTATAATCAAACTTGGTTGCTAGACAAAATGCTATCTGTTTCTTGGTAAGAAGATATTTCCAAATATAGACTCTCAATTTTGATAAGCTTATCTAAAGGTTTTTAGAACTCAAGTTCCAAAAACTCAAGTAAAGTTCTACCATAAGCAAACACTTTTTTTTTTTAAAATCTTTGATTAATTCTGTCAGAGGGGTTAGACTTCTTTTGAATACATGGAAAAGAATCTTTTATTGAGAGCTTCAGCTTTGACTCTTCTTTCATTCTCTCCCTCCTTCTGTTTCTTTTTCATCTTTTTCTATTTTTTTTACTTATTCTCTTTAAATAAAAGTCTTTGACTTTTTTAAACAGTTCTACTTCTACAGAACATATTTTAGTGAAAAAACGATTCCTTATACAATATAAATGATCATCACTGCAGGCATTCTGTATGTCTAAATAAGTATCTAGAATATCAACCTTATGCTTAGATGTTCAGTTATAGTAAATATACATAGGGTTGGGGGAATTTATTTTTTATTTTATGAAGGGGTGGAAGGGAATAAGAATTTTATTAAACATATTCTATGTGTCAGGCATTGTGCTAAGTACTTATAAACATTATCTCATTTGATCCTTGAAACGACCTTATATTGTAGGTGCTATTATTATCCACATTTTACAGTAGAGGAAACTGAGGCAGACAGAGGTTAAGTGATTTGCCCAGGGTCACATAGCTAGTAAGTGTCTTAGGCAAAATTTGTACTTGAATCTTCCTGACTCCAGGTCAGGGCTCTACCAACTACATCACCTTGCTGTCTCATGAGAAAACACAACAGAACCAAGATAATATGCAAACTAAAGAGAAGGAAAGAGTTTGGAGTCAAAGAACCACTCCAGCGCTTACTTGTTCCTCTAACCTTTGTAAGTCATCCCAATCTTTAAAATGGACACAAGAATACTTTTCTTTAGTTATCTCACAGGGTTATTTGTGAGTAAAGAGCTTTGTACATGGCAATGTGCTGCTTTGTAGAAATAGAATTTCAAAACTCTATGGGACCTTGGAACCTAAACCTACTCCAAACCTCCCACTAAGAAGAAAGATTCTCTCTGCACCCACAGATAGCAAAGTGGTCATTCAAACTTTGGTTGAAATCTTCTAGTGAGGAGGAACTCAGTACCTCTTGAGCCAATGCTATTTAAAGTAATTTTGATTTATAATGAGGTAATTTAAAAAGTAGAATATTAGCTTCTTGAGGGCAGGGGTATTTTATTTTATATTTAATTTCCATCACCTGCTATGGTGCCTGACCATACAGTAGGCACTTAACCAATGCTTACTGATTTGTTCAAATAGTTCCTTTGGACATGAACTCTCATTAATATGAATATAATGGAAATATCTGGGGACCTCCAATTCAGTGACTTCTACTGGAGCAGAAGACGTTACCTTAGCTCTAGGGAAAGTACCTGGTCCAGTAAATTAGATGTGGGTAGGGGTGGGAGTGGAGAGCATTCTCCTATGACTAGTCCTATAACTCTGATAACCAATATAAATGTCAAATATATCTTTATTTTAAATAAGTGCATTCGATTGTTAATTATCTGAAAGTTTGTGAATATAAGTATTCAGCAACTGGAGCTAGGCGTAGGTTGGAGAATGCTCATTTTTAGATTATCAGTGGAAATAATAGAAAATTGATGATGATATACAGATACATAAATGATAATAGAAATTGGAGACAGAAATGTGCAGTGAGTCAGTTAGGCTTGAGAAGACAGTGACTAATGTGGGATAGTACAGTGGAAAAAACACTTAATGAGGAGTCAGCAGAATTAGATGTCCACTGACTAATGTGATAGTATTTATAAAACTTTTTTTTGGGGGGGGGGAAACAAACTTTAAAGTTCTTCCAGTAATTAGCACTTCTTAACTTGTACCATGGGGAAGGTGGTTTCATGCAGAGGTCCCTCTCAACCCTATGTGATCCTATGATCTCTCTAAACCTCAACTTCCTCATCTGTAAATTGGGGTTAAAATACCATTAGCACCTACCTCACACATATTGTTGAGGTTGCTGTTGGGAGACTGAAAGGAAGAAAGGAAATAAATATCTACTATGTGCCAGACACTATGCTAAGTACTCTACAATCTCATTTTATCTTCACAAACAGCACTGTGAGGTATGTGCTATTACTATTCCCATTTATAACTGAGGAAACTGAAGCAGACACAGTTTAAGTGACTTGTTTGGGGTTACACAGTTAGGAAATATCTGAGGTTAGATTCAAACTCCAGTCTCTAGTCCAAGCACAATTCTCTGTCCACTACGCCACCTAGAGGACAGGTAAATTAATACCTGTAAAGCGCGTTGGAAACTTTCAAGAGCTACGTAAGTATTATTATTCATTTGATTCTCCAAGTCATCATCATTGTTATCTCTTTCCTCTTACATTTTTTTGATGGGGTTTAGATAGAAACAGCCTTAAGACAAGTCACTATTCTACTTTTACTCTTTCATATTTAAGACTTGTACAGGTAAATTTTTTTTTAAAGAAAACTATTTTTTTTATAAGCACATCAAAGTGTTAGAATGAAAACTCATCTAAGATTGCTGACAGCATCCTCAATAAAACTCTGCACCTCATTCCATCCTCATATCATTATAAAATTAAACTACTTCATTTTCACAAAGATCTACTTTCTCTTCCTCTTACCACCCCCTCTTTCATAATGAGAAAAAAGAAAAGAGAACCATTGTTATAAACTTGTATATTCAAGCAAAACGAGTTCATACAATGTTGAGCTTCTTCCTTCCCCTCAAATATGTCTCAGTCTGAACTGAGTCCATCAGTGTTCTCTCAGGAGGTGTGTGGCAGACTTTATCATTAGCTCTCTGGAGCTGTGTTTGGACATTGTGTTGCCCAGTCTTTCAAAGTTGTTTGTCTTCACAATATGGTGTTCTTGAATAAGTCCTCTTGGCTCCACTCACTTTACTTGTCATCAGTTCATACAAATATTCCCAGATTTCCCAAAAACCACCCCCTTCATCATTTCTTACAGCACAATCATATTTGACCATAATCACAGAGCACAACTTGTTCAGTTATTCACCAGTTAATGGGCATCCCTCTGTTTCCTACATCATTCTGGACATATTCTGCAAGATCTTTACATTTTTAAAGGTTCTTTTTTATCAGCTAATTTATTTATTTTTAGTTTTCAACATTTCCTTCCATAAGTTTTACATTTTTTCCCCTCCCTTCTCCCCCAAGATGGCATGTAATCTGATATAGTCTCTACAAATACACACCTTTTAATCACATTTTCACATTAGTCATGTTGCATAGAAGAATTATAACCAATGGAAAAAACCATGAGAAAGAAAACAAAACAAAACAAAAAGGAAAATAGTATGCTTCATTTTGCATTCAGACTCCATAATTCTTTCTGTGGATGTGAATGACATTTTCCTTTGGAATTGTGTTAGGTCCATGCATTTCTGAGGAAGGTTACGTCTATCAAAGTCATTATCAATCGTAATCACTCACTGTGGTAGTTACTGTGTACAATATTCTGGTACTGCTCACTTAGTATCAGTGAGAAGTTCTTTTTACATGTAACCAGGAGATTGTGATTATATGGTATGACAGCATCTATTAAAAACATTGTTCTCAAATTTTATTGGTCAGTGTTATGTCCAGGTGATTGTATGGGGCCAAAAAACACTTCCAATGAGTAAGCCCCAAAGTAAAACCTCACCTCAGGGTATTTACATACTTTTCAGAGCCAGGGCATCACTACAATTGGATCTGTGATGATGGGCCACTTTCAGTACAGTTTCTTGGTTATATCATCTTGGGCAAGTCACTTCATTTCTCTGCTTTTGAATTTCCTTATCTAAAAACACATACAACAACAGAAAATATAATCTCTTAAGTCTTTTCCAAATTCCACACTGAATTATTCTGTCAAAGAAAAAAAAAACCAGTAACACAAATTCTCTTGCTACTTCAAACACAAACACTTAAACTTCAGAGAGGAGTAGAAGATGTTTCTTTGTTCTTTTCTGGTCTAAAGTATGAAAACAATAGCCCTTTGTGAGCTAAAGAGGTGTGAAGGATATTATGACCTGAAATTATTCAAATGCTCCAGGATCCAAGGCAGAAAGACTTTATATAGGAAGATAATGATTGTCTGTTCCTCAAGAAACTGAAATAAACCAGTGCCTGGGGCTGAAATTGCTACCAGCTATAAATGTTATACAGAGAGATGAATTTCATAAGGCATCTTATGACCTACATTGTAATAGCAATCTAACAATATTTTTTGTTTGTTCATTTTTTGGTAGGTTTTAGGGGAAACAGAAAGTGCAGGCAAGGAAGCTGGTTGTAGAATGGCTTTCACTTCAGGAATTTTTAGGATCTTGCTTAGTTTCTTGATCTGTGACATAGAAAGCACATTTCAAATTTATTCTAATGAGAAAATGAGGAAGTTTGGGAGTTTTATTGTATCAGTCAACCAATAAACAAGTACACTTTTACTATGTGCCAGGCACTGTGCTAAGCCCTGGGGATACAAAGAAATGCAAAAACAGTGATGGACCCTCTAGGATCTAATGACACAGACAAGAAGGGAATAATTAGTTACTTACAAGAGATACGCAGATGGAACATCAAGGACCCCAGCATATACAGGATGACCTGCTATCTCAGTTCTAAAAGGAAGGCAACTTTTGAGGGATCAACAATCTACTTTAATAAAGCACATATATCAGTCACTTAGTTCAGGGGGAAAAGTCAGCCCTCTGAACTTCAGAGAAAATACAGGAAAATAAAGATCAACATACAGGGCTTCCAACTGTCTGAACATAAGCAATACATACATCACAAATCAACAGACATCTGACTGTCTGACCATTACATATATGCATAGTTACCAGAGAGAGAAGCACCAACATCTGGGTTTTCAAAGAAAGGGGGCTCCTTGGCAGCTGCGCAGAGTCTCCTCTGGCCAAACAAACACTTACAATGAGTAAGCCCCAAAGTAAAACCTCACCTCAGAGTATTTATATACTTTTCAGACCCAGGGCATCACAGCATTTGAGAACTCATGCCTCATTAGAAATTAACAAAAGGTGTTAAACTAAAAGGTGTTAAAAGGTCTTTCCTGCAATACAAATTTCCCCTAATCAAGTTTCCCTTAGTGGGCAGGCCCATTAATGTGTGGGCAAGATCTTTAACTCTCATTAACATTACCAGAGGGTAGGTGGAAGTAGTTTGAGAGGGGAAAGCACTAACAGTTGAGCTGTATCAAGGGGATTGGGAAAGATTTTTTGCAGAAGGTGGGATTTGAGGTGAGTCTTGAAGGAAGCTGGGGAAACTTAGAGGCAGAAATGAAAGGGCAGATCATTCTTAGCACATGGACAGTCATTGCAATGGCACAGAATGGGAAAGTGAGTACTATATTTGAGTAACAGCAAGAAGACCAGCGTGGTTGAATTATAGCATAGGTTGAAAAGGGATAAAGTGCCAGAAGACTTGGAAAGGTAGGAAGGGCCCAGGTTATAAACAACTTTAAACCCCAAACAAATGACTTGTCTTTTATCTCAGATGTAATAGAGAGCCACTGGAATTCATCCAATAAGGGGATTCTATAGTCAGACCCACGCTTTAGAAAAATCACCCTGGCAGGTGAATGGAAGATGACTTGGAGAGACTTGAGGCAGGGAGATAAGAAAAGAAAAGACCATTAAAATATTGCAGATGAGAAGAAGTGAGGGTCTATGCCAGGGTGAATGGAGAGAAGATGACATGGGAGTTATTATAAAGGTAGAAATGACTGGTTTTGGCAATAGTTGTATATGTCGAGTAAGACTGAGGGATTGAAGATGATACTGAGTTGCAGGCCTAGGTGATTGAGAGGATGATGGTGCTTTCAAATAGTAGTAGAAAAATTCCAAAGAATAGATAGTTTTTTTGGGAAAAGATAACAAGTTCTATTTTGAACTTGTTGAGTTTGAGATACCTGTGGGACATTCAGTTAGAGGTGACCAAAAAGCAGTTGGTATTTGAGAACTGTAGTTCAGGGGAGAGAATAGGGCTAGATGTAGAGACCTGAGAAGAATCTTCAAAGAGATGATAATTAAACCCATGGGAGATGATGAAATTACCAAGTGATGTAGTATAGAGTGAACAGAAAAGAAGACCCATTACTAAGCCTTGGGGGCACTTATGGCTAGTGTCTACCAAGTGCGTGATCTCAGATACACATCTGGGCCATAGTTTAAATGCATCCAACTATTCTTTGCTATTTGTGGATTTTTGATGATGAAGGAATCATGTCCTGAAAGTTCTTCTGTTCCTAGGTTTTAAAGCCCTGTCAGCCAGTTTCCATGGGTACCATCTACCCTCTAGGTTAGTTTGTTTAGCTACATCCAGAGCTGGCAAGTTAAGAGTGAATATCCATTTATATCCACTTATCTCTTGCTTTTCTCTTACACTTAAGGAATAGACTGTTGATAGAATGGAACTAATGGCACTAAATTCAGAAATATCATGTGACACCATTGTCTATAATATTGAAAATGTATTTGAAAGAGAACCTGACGACTCAAAGAAGGAGTCAGCCAATTAGGAATGAATTCTCCAAATGTCTTCATGGGGCTCAATTTTTTTTGTGCATAAGTCTCTGATTTTACCAGTCAAACCAACATGATGTTCCAAAATATTAGAATTGAAAATATTACGGATTCATAGATAACTCAGAGTTGTAAAGGCCATCTCATCCAATCTCTTCATTTTATAGATGAGGAAAATAAAGCCCAGAGAAGTTAACTTATTTTCCCCAAGTCACACAGCTAAGAAGTATCATAGGTAGGATTTGAACTCAGGTCCTTTGAGCCACACAGTTAGAAAGTATCAGAGGTGGGATTTGAACCCAGGTCCTTTGACTCTGAAGTCAGTACTCCTTTTTGCTGCCTCTCCTTATTTTGCAAAGGAAGAAACTGACACACAAAGAGGTTAAATGACTTGACTGAGTTTCCTACATTGGTAGCAGGACCTCAGACATCATCTAGTTCCAATCTCTTACTTTAAAGTTTAGAAAACTGAGGCCCAGAGTGGTGAATGACTTACCCAAGATCATAAGAAGCCATTTGTTTCAATGACAAGCACATTCAATTTGACCTGAAGCAAGTGAACAATGCAAATGTAAAATTCAGGAGAAATTCGATTTTTAATTTTTTCATCATAGATCAGGGACTTCCATATGTATGTGGTCTCTTATGGTGTGAATTACAATCTCCTTGGGGCTAAAATCAATCGAGCAAGTTCATTCTGCTGAGTTCTTTCACACCAGTCTCATATTAGTTTTCAAAAAGTAACGAATCCATCTTTTCCCCCAACCCTTTTGCATGTCGTTTAATTTTCTTTTTTACCTCTTTTTCAAAGCTTCATGACTGATAGACTCTTCTTCCAGCAATCACTTAGTTTTTTAGATGATTTCTTTTTTCCTCTTGAAGCAAACATTGAAAAGGGGCAGCTATGTGATGAACTAATTAGCATGAAAACACAGAATATGTAACCTTAATTAGGCATAATTACATGTGAAACGTAATGGGATATCCTGAAACTAGACACTATGCAAATATTAAACCTTTCATTCTTCCCATTACATCTGAAACCATCAAGCAAAGGATGTTTTGCAGTAGATGCTACAGTCAAGACCCAGGGACAAATCTTTCAATACAAGTTGGGTTTTTTGGCATGCCCTTCATGTAAAAGATGAGAAGAGGACATTTAGAAAATGGAAGAGCATTGTTCAAAAGCTTGAAAATGTAGAACTAAGCATAGAGTGTGGAATGACCATTACAAAGTAAGAGAAGTTTGATAATTAGAGAAGCAGCGTTCCTCCCCCATTGTTCAATTTCTGAGAACAAAAGAAAAAGGTAATATAGCTAAGAGATGTGGGTTAGTGGCTTTTGCACTCCAGGACCATTGCAAAGCAGGCAAATCTCGAAAAACTTACAAGTCCAGAAGCAACTGAAAGAAGTCAGCCGATCTGGATTTATCCGTCTCAGCAGGAGACAAGGAGGGCATGAGTGAATGAAGTCCCCATGAATACCAAATCATTTTAGCAAATTGTCCCAGCTTCCTTCCCTGTGTACCTCCCCCATCGTCCCTTTTTGAGAGTTTCACATAAGTGGCAAAATTGAACTCTCTTGTCTTTAACTTCTCTTTGATGGAATCATTAAGGAACCTGCATATATGCAAAGGATGTTACAGGGAGAGGGAGAGATGTGAAGACGATGGCATGAATCACTTAGGTAACTGAATTTTTGGCCCCTGAGTGACTGAAGATTTACTGTTCTGAATACACTTTCATTGCAAAACACTCTAACTTTCCTGACTGAATCAAGCGGTTAACAGTTCTTGTTCTACTTTTAGAAATTAATGGAGGCACGGAAAAGTATAGGAAACAAATATGAAGCTAGAAGGGACCTTAGAGGTCATTTTGGTCTACTGCTCTTATTTTACAGATGAGTAAACTAAGGCAAAGAGATAATTAAGATTGCCCAGATAAAACTGGGCTTGGCAGGGTCACAGCACTTTCCACTGCCTCATACCGAATAAGATTTTTCCTCCAGAAATGTCATATGGAGGTTGGTATCAGAACTCAACTTCCATTCTAGGATGCTGTTCACAGCCTCAACTTTGATTAAGGAGGACTTTTTGTTATTCAGTCTTTTCAGTCATGCCCTATGCTCTGCAACCTCATCTGGGGTTTTCTTGTCAAAGAGTGGCTTGTCATTTCTTTTTCCAGCTCATTTTACAGATGAGGAAACTGAGGCAAACAGCATTAAGTGACTGGCTCAGGTTCCCATAGCTAGTAAATGATGCCAAATTAGAACTCAGGAAGATGAATCTTCCTAACTCTAGGGCAGTTGACTAAAGTCTGAAAAACCAGAGTTCATTCTTGATTATTTAGGAGCAAATGACCTATTCTGCCTCCTTGTCTTTGAATCACTTTAACATTTAGTAGTCAAAGATGGAAAGAAAATTAAATGAAAGGGGCAAAAATTCAAAATAAACTCTTTTTCTGCTGGATACACAATTCTGAAAAAGTGTTTGTTGAGAAAAAGAATTGGATGATTTTTACTAAAACAAAGGTTTAGGATTAACTCTGGATGTCATCAATTAGAGACATCCTATTCTTTCTTCAATCATGGTGGCATAGCATTTAGAACTTAGAAGGGACCTTCTCAATCATGAATGTAGAGCTGGAAAGAACCTTACTCAGTCCAACTTCCTCATTTTACAGATGAGAAAACTAAGGCAGAGAGGTAAAGTACTTGGTTCAAAGTAATACAATTGGTGGCAGAGTTCCAGGTTTCCTGACTTGTAATTCAGGGCTCTTTCCACTACATCAATCAAGAAATGACTCTATTTAAAGAAAAAAAATACATTTTGACTCTCTAACGCTTCTAGCACTTTTATTTTAAATCCTTCTTTTAAAATTCAGTTTTTTAGTCATGTTACATACTGATCCTATGCTATCCTATGCTTGGATAGTATCTTTTCATCTTGCCATGATGAAAACAAAATATTATATACTATAATGATTAATTATAAATATTACAAAAGAAAACAAATGAAACATATTGCATGCACTGTTTTTGGGATAAAGGAATTTGTTCCATAATTATATTTTTGGTTGACAGGGGTTCATCATTTGTGGTGAACAAATAGTTTGTAGATCATGTTTGTTTAAGAACATACAAAGAGACCACTCACCAATAGAAGTGTCTACCAGCAAAATGTGACAAATTTAGATAGAGTTATCTTAGTACTGTAGAAAGATTATTGAATATTGAGTCAAATGGGTTCAGATCCTAGTTCTGTTACTTATTAGCTCTGTGATGGTGGGAAAATGACTTACCTTCTATGAACCTTAATATCTTATCTATAAAAAGAAGGAATTGGACTGGATGACCGTTCCAGCTCTAAATATATCATCCTATGGTAGTTGACTTGGCAATGATGCACACAGACATACAGACACAGACACACAGACACAGACACTGACACAGACACACACACACACACACACACACACACACACACCCTAATAGCATCCACATAAAATTGGAGCAATCTGGTTGAGGTGTACTAGAATAGCAAAGAGAAACCTGGGAGTTACTTTAGCAGATCCAAGTCTTCCAATTAATTATTTGTATGGTCAAATAATATGAACTGATAGGACATAGCCTACATAATAGAAGAAGATGAGACTTATTAGACCAAGTCAGGCCCACAATATACACATTTCGTTCTCTGATAGTGGTAATAATGACTTCTGAAGGTCTTGGTTGCCCTCCATAGCAGTATGGTGCATGCATGGCAGGAGTGCTGGATTTAGAGTCAGAGAACTTGGATTCACATGACTAAAAATGTAATCTAAACATCTCAAGCTCCCCTCTCTTCTCCTATCCTACACTCTCCTTGTCTCTTTTCTCCTCCTTTTGCCACTCTTCCTCTTTTTTCTTTCTTTTCCTTTCTCATTTCTTTCTCTCTCCCTCCCTCTGCCTTCCTTCCTTCTTTCCTTCCTTCCTTTCTTCCTTCCTCTCTTCCTTCCTTCCTTCTTGTTTACTACTGTTATGAATCTATCACTCTTTAATTCCCAAATCCTTTCTGAACTTATTTATGGTTTTCAGCCTGTACTATTTCTTCTTTAATAAATCTACAACATTAAATAGGAATATTAATGCTTTTTTTTGACCCCAAATTATATCTTTGCAAGTTTAAGCAGTGGCCCTTAGTTCTTATCTTCTAGGATTTGGTAAGCAACCCGATATTCATCCTACTCATGTAGTAATATCTTTCATAGTGGTGTGAATTTCAGTTATAACCACTACCTCTTTTGGCCCCTAGAATCTGTTTTCAGTCTGAAGAATACAACAGTTTTTAGCCCAAAGGAGGGTTTTTTTTTAATGTGGTGGACCTACTATCTCCTGGATCATTTCAATAATCCTTTCCAGGATCTTCCCCAGCTTTATTCTGTCCTTCTTAAGCTACAGATTTTAGGAACATTTGGATTAACTTCTGAATCTAACAATATCTGGATTCACCACTGAATCTTGGCATTAGCAGAGGTAAGTCAACTACTTCTCTGTTACCTCAGCAGTGACAATCCATGATATGGAAACAACCCATTAGGGAGTTTTTGCTTACTGAGATTTGGTCTGGAGAAACTGATGTTTCTTTGTAAGGGATCAAGAAGCCTTTAGAAAGAACATGTTATTGGAATGCAAACAACTTGCCCAACTTATATCAATAATTTCCCCTTCCCTCCCTTTAATTATACAGTTATATTGAAGGGATGTTCAGCCTGAAGTTTTGCTTCTTAAGAGATTTCATAGGTAGGAAGAGAGGTTTTTGTATGCTTGGATTGAATCTGGGATTTAGGTGCACTCCAGGAAATTCTCCAATCCTCCCCCTATTCTTTAGATCCTCAAAGTGAACAAAAAGCATCAGTTTCAAAGTGAGTGCATTTTCCATCCATGGATTGGCTTGTTTTGTTCACTTCTATTTTGAGGACTTTGAGGTTAGAGTCTACGTAGCAACCAGGCCCACTACTTCCTTTCTCGTAAAACCAAAACAAAAAGTTATCCTTTCAGGTGCCTCCCGGGTGTGCACATGTATCGTACATGCATGGGATCAAAGCTACCTATATAAACTCCCAGACTCTGTGTGGGTTCAAACACATTTCAAAGCTTCGGTATCCCGACAAGTTTCATTCTCCTTCCTGACATTCCGAGTCAGGTAACAAGCAAGTTATGGTTCTCCTGGGATCCAGGAGACAAATGGAAAAGGTTCACCCTCCTAAGAACTGGCCCTGCACGGCAATGCTCTCTCTGCTCTTTATCCCAAGTATCTCCAAAGGTGAGTGCTTTAAAAGACTTAATAGAATACAGATCTCCACCGTTCCCATTCTAGGGCATGGTCTTACAGTAGGGCCAGAAGCTAAAAACAAATCCTGTGCCTTTTTGGCAGCTCTGAGAGATTTTCTGTTCCAGTCCAAGCAGCTGAAAAGAGATGGAACTCCATGTATCAAGTGCCTAGCTCAGTCTTGAATACATCATATATGAACCATAATTGCTTGCGGGTTTATGCATCTTGGAGAGAGAATTCCTGACCAGAATGGGTGGGAACTTGAGATAGACAGTTTCGCATGTTTCAGTGTTCATGTTGGAAGAATATATTTTTAAAAATTCTAGTAGCTTTATTCTTTTTTTTTAAAGGTAAGGATTTTCTAGTGAGACATGGATATCCTTTATTTATTGAATCATAGCTTTAGATCTAGGCAAAGACATTAGTGGTCATGTAACCAACTGCATTTAACAGATAAGGAACTGAGGACCATGGAGTATAAATGACTTATCCAATGTTACACAGGAAGTTGTGTTTAAATCCTAATCATCTAATTTGGAGCCAATAATCTGCTGTTATTTCCATTATCTGCTAAGTACAGTGCTCTCAATACTTATATGAGGATGGTCATTATTTGACAATGCTGAGATTCAGTAGGGGTGGATTAAACATTTTCTGGTCAAAATATCCACTTTATTAAATTGTGGGATACTCTCCCTCCCAGGCTAATGTTACTGTGTGTTCTAATCAAATTAAAAACATTTGTTAGGGAATTTATGAAGTAACAATGAAGAAATCAATTTCAAGTCTTGAGTTAAAGTTAGCAAACAAAAATGACTCCTTTGATCGCTGGTAGAAGGGATTTCATTACTATTTGATTTTCACTTTGAGTTCAGATACTTAGGCTGTTCATTTCAGAAAATCCCCTTATTTCATAGAGATGAAAACAGGTTCACTCTGGCATGTGATAGGTCATTTTCCATGTTTAAAAGTTGGATATTCCCAGGAAATCTCATACTCAATCAATGCTCATTATGTTTGATAGTTCAGCTAAGATCAACTAATCAGCCAACTCTCATTAAGCAACTACTGTGTACCAAGTGCAGTGCACAGAATAGAATGATAAAATTATTCTGAGAAACTTGATATGCAGTTTGTCAGAATGGGCAACCCAAATTTTTGTGAATTTGATAGGAGAGATTATTATACATTTCTTGAGTCTGTGAGGTATGAGCTGAGATTTTGAGTTATAGTAGAGATGGCAAGGATTCCTAAAGGAGCCATAGATTCTGATTGCCACCCATAGGATACAAAGAAGTATAGACTTTTCCAGAGGCTTGGAGGTTGGGTATGATTACATTAAATGTTATTCCTGGGAGAAGCTCTCCCTGGGGTGGAGAAGGGAGACTTTGTGGCTGGGAAGCTAAGAAATGGAGTAGACAAGAGGCTCAAGAATATCCAGGCATAGCCCAGACAAAGAGACACAAAATGCCACCCTTTATTTTTTGGATAATAGAGAATGCATGATTCATTCTTAATGTAAGTCTTGCCTCTCTGTTAGGTATAACCTGGGGAAAAGGAGAATTGAGGCATGGAGGGAATCATAAGGGAAGCATTTGCATTGTGCAAAATATTAATGGTGGTGTCGGTAGCAGTAGTGATGGGTTAGTCCATAGATCAGGCAATTGGGGAAGCCCATAAAAGTTTGGCAGCAAGGTTGCTTTACTATACAGAGGAAATGACCTGGCACCCTTTACCCTGTGCATTTCTTCATGTAAAAGCTTTCCTTGCTGTGGTAAGGAAGCCCTCCGAGGCAAATGCATTGGGTAGAGAGGAGAGTCACTCTTTCGTTATTATTACTGGGTCGAGTAGACATGGTCATGTTGCTCCTATGACCTCAAAACTTCAGTGCCCTTGTAGCCTACACATTAAAGTTCAACCTTAACTTCCCTGATCCTAAATGTGCTTCTCCTTGACTCTTCTGGCTCATCCAATGACAACATTGGATGAACTTCATCATTCATTCCTAAACTTCTTGGAAAGAGTTGTCTATACACATTGATTTCACTTATTCATTATCCTACTGTCTCTGTAACCTCCTGAAGTCTGTTTTAATCCCTAGTACTCTACAGAAATCACTCTCCCAAAGACCACCAGGACTACCTAACAACCAAATTCAGTGGCCTCTTGCTTGACTCTTATCCTAATCAGCCTTTTTGCTGCTTTGTGTATGGTTGACTTTTTCTTTCTATAGGGCTGGTTTCCTGTCTTGGCTCTGGAGATAGTATATTCCCTTGGTTATCCTTCCCCTCTAGTCTCTCTCCTTTGTTTTTTTGCTGCTTCCCTTTCTTCTTTCATACCTTTTAATGTGGGTATTTTCTAAGGGTCTATTACCTGTTTCTCTTTTTTTCTCTACACTATGTTGGTGATCTCATTCATTCCCATGGCATTCATAACTACTTGCATGAAGATGATTTGTATTAGAAAACTTAAGAAGCTGTCCTAACTTAAGGTTTTGAGATCATGAAAATAAATGAGCTAACACAAGGAAGGAGTATACATTTTCTTTTTTTTAAAAAATATTTATTTATTTAACTTTTTACATTCATTTTCACAAAATTTTGGGTTCCAAATTTTCTCCCCTTTTATCCCCTCCTCCACCCCAATACACCAAGCAATCTAATTTTCCCTATCTCCAATCTGCCCTCTCTTCTGTCATCCCTCCCTTCTCTTGTCCCCATCTTTTCTTTTCTCCTGTAGGGCCAGATGACTTTCTATTCCTAGGAAAGTGGGGGAGAAGGAGATAAGCAAGGCGGGGGATGATGAAAGGGAGAGCAAAGGGAGGAGGGAGCAATTTGAAGTCAACACTTGGGGAGGGACAGGATCAAAAGACAGAAGAGAAACAATGAGGGGCAGGTTAGGAGGGATGGTAATCCAGTTAGTCTTACACAACACCACTATCAGGGAGGTCATTTGCAAAACTACACAGATATGGCCTATATTGAATTGCCTGCTGTCCCAAAGGGAATGGGTGGGGAGGGAGGGATGGGGAGAATTTGGAACTCAAAATTTTAGGAACAACTGTTTAGTATTGTTGTTGCTACTAGGAAAGGAGTATACATTTTCAAAAGAGGGATAGGGAAGATTACTCAGCTGGTAAGGATGAACTTGTCCAACATAAAGCAAAGTTACCTGAGGCACATAATAGCAGTGACCTTTTGCAGATCGGCTCCTGGTGTCTCTCTCTGTTCTTTCAAATTGAGGCTCAACTCAGCTTCTGATCACAGTACTCAGCTCAAGGTGAGGGTCTCTCTGGGTCAGAGGAACAATCTTCCTTCTCCTAATGAGCACTTTTATCCTCAGATGGTAGATGCTACATCAGTCCTTCAGTTTTACAACTTCTTTACCACCTCCATCTACTTAGCACTGAGTTTGAACTAGAACTTAATTCTAGAATTTAAAAATTTATTCTTGCTGTATGTGAGGACCTTACTGACATGGTCATCATGTCTTGGAGGCTAGGTGCAGGCTTGTGGCAGAGCCTGGCCGACATACCATGAATCCCAGACCAACTTCTCTAGCCCTAACTTCTCTTCTGAAAACCAGTTCAAGATTCCAACCAACTGCTAGCTATTTCTGCCTCAAACTCAATAATTTCTGCTTCAAACTCAAACTTTTTTACTACAAAAACTTTCTCCTTCCTATCTATCATTTATCTATCTATCTATCTATCTATCTATCTATCTATCTATCTATCTATCTATCTGTCTGTCTGTCTGTCTGTCTATATCTGTCTATCTAAAACTTTAGATCAGGGAGAGACCTTGGGGGTTATTGAATCTCATCCCCTCATTTTGTAGAAGAGGAAATTGACACCCAGCGAGAGCACTCAGTATCATATAACTGGTAAGGGTCAGAATCAGGATTTGAACCCAGGTCTTCCTAACTCCAGATCCAACTCTCTATTGACATCACAAAGACTTCTCTACATTTAGTAATCCTCTCATGTTTGTAACTTGGGAATTATCAGACAGTTGTAGTGAGAGAAAATGTGAAATACCGGAAAGAGCAGAACTTTAGTTGAGGAGGAAGTATAATATTTGAATATCAGACTGGAGATAATAGCAGTGTGATCATAGGATGAGTCTTTTAGATTCTCTGAGCTTCAACTTCCTTTTCAATAAGTAAAGTTTGTAATACGATTAACTTCTCCCATGGGCAGCAAGGTGCCATAGTGGATAGCGTTCTGGACCTGGAGTTAGGAATATTCATCTTCCTGAGTTCAAATCCAGCCTCAGACACGTGTTAGCTGTGTGACCCTGGGCAAGTCACTTAACTCTGTTGGCCTCATTTTCTTCATCTGGAAAAGGAAATGGCAAAGCACTCCCGAATCTTTGCCAAGAAAACCCCAAAACAGGGTCGCAAGAAATGACTGAGCAACAAATTACCCAGGGAGAGTTATTTATAAGCCTTAAAGGGTTATATTAATGTTAAGTCAGATTTTTGTAGTGTCTCAATCCCTCACATCCCAATGAATCACAAAACCTTCCAGTTCCATATCTGTAATATTTCTTGCATCCAGCCCTTCCTTCTTGTCATCAATGATAAGTCACTTAACCTCTCTGGGCCTTAGTTTCATCTTTAAAATGAAAAGACTGGAATAGAGTATTTCAAAGTCTCCTCCAGCAATATTTGTAATCCTATTCTCATTGCACCAATTCTAAGTAATAGAAGCCCTTTTTTTTGCCACCATCTTGGATTATTATAATATTCTCTTAACAGGTTTTCCAATCAGAAAAAAAATCTTTTTGGCATAGATTGAATCATGTTATTGTTTACTGAAAAAGAAAAATTATTCCCTATTGCCTACTGAGTAAATTTCAGATTTCTTTGCTTAGTATTCAAGATCTTTAAAAATGTGGTACCCCCTTACCTTTCGAGCCTCCAAGTACTCTATACTGCAGCAAAACTGGTCTACAATTTATTCCTGTGTCATATCTTGTATCCTTCCACCTTGAATCCTTTGTTCATGTGTACCTTATGCATCAAATGTCTTCCTTTTTCCACTTTTTCCTGTTGTATAATTACCCCTCGTTTGAAGTTATACTTCAATGCCACTTCCTGCATAAGATCATTCCAGATTTTGCCATTCCCTTCGCTTTATATCCAAGTATAAGGTGGCCTTTCTTGTCTCATTACACATACCCCTTTGCTTTGCAACTCTTCAATGACTCTATCATACAATATATATTAAAATCATCTGTGTTTTATCACTCATTACTAGTTTGAAAGATCTCTGATATCAGAGTATATCTTATCTAAAGGTTTTATATCCAACAAGTCTAATAGATTAATCCTTAATAAAAGCTGAACTCATGAAGAAATGAAGAAATAAATGAACATTCCCTTTTCTAACTTTCAAGCTTCTTAATGATTTGATCTTTTCTCATGTTAACTCTCATTATTTACCTGGACTATTTACCATTCCTTAGAGAGGTCATATCATGTATTTCTGGAGTTTTGATGTCTGCTTATTGAAATTATACTCAACCTTCCAGCTGAAAATGCAACCCGCTCCTGTGAAATCTTCTGTTATCCCCTGTCAAAAAAAATTAGCCCAAAGCACAGCAACTTCTAGTTTAAGCAAGGTATAGCTTTGTGGCTTATGGCCATAAGGGAAGGAGCTATGCATCAGGGACAGGAATATTATGGAGAAGTTTCTCAACTAACTGCATGAGGCAACAATATTTTTCAATTAAACATTTTAATATTTCCATAATAACCTTGTTGTAAGAGAAAGCACAAATAAATTAAGACAATAAAAATAAAGAAAGTAAAAAGATGTATGTTTTAATCCGCTTCGAGAGTTCATCAGTTCTCTTGCTGGAGGTGGTCAGTATTTTTTACCATGGGTTTTTTGAATTTTCTTGGATCATTGTCTTGACTAAGGTAGCGGAGTCTTTCATAGTTGATCTCTCTCACAATATTGCTGTTACTATGTGCTGTATTCCCCTGATTCTACTCACTTCACTTTGCATCAGTTCATATAAGTCTTCCCAAGTTTTCCTGAAATCATTCTGCCTGTCATTTCTTATGTAATAGTATTACATCACAACCATATGCCACAACTCCCACAACTTGTTAAGCCATTCCCTAGTTGATGAGTATACTCTCAATTTCCAATTCTTTGTGTCAGCCATTTTGTACCCGTTGAAGGGAAAAATAAAAGTCTTAGACAAGATTAATGGGAATATATAAAATAGACAAGATAAGGTTGCACTGAGACTCAACAACTGTGAGAGGTCAGATTGTTTGGGATGATCTGAGGAAGAGGTAAAATATTAATGAATTATTGGTTATAATATGTAGTACAGGTACTTCCATTGTTCTAAAGAAAGCAAGGCTTCCCATTGGAAAATCTATTCCCATGGTCCTTCAGGAGAGAACTCGGTAGTTACCCATTATCCTTTGTAACAACACGACTTCTAGAAGCGCAACATCAGAATAGATTTAGGATCTATTAGACCTGGAATACTGATTCTACAAACCCCATTGGCAGACATAAGCACTCTGTTCTCTCTGCTTCAGTATCAGTTTGCAATTTTCTCTCTCTTTGCACTTGAATCCTATTTAACATACAGGTACATGTTCTATATCTTTTATTAGCATGTAAACTCTTTAAGGGTAGGGATCTTTTCCTCCTATCTTCATAGCTCTTGAAGGCCAAGCTCAGTAATTTGTATACAGTAGGTCCACATTAAATGTTTAATGAATTGAATTCAGTCATGGGGTCAGACGTGTTGGTGCATATTTGGTGGATCTGAGTAATTGAAATCACTTATCCCCAAACATTAAAGTGCCTGAAATTCTACTAAGGGAGATTTATTCTATATTTGATTCCTTCGAGAAATTATAGGTCCTAAGAGATTGAGTAAAATGGAAGTAAGGACTGAAATAATTTGCTTCTATTTAGCACTTAAAGTTTATAACGCTTTTTGTTCACAACTCTGTGAAGTCAGAGACACAATAATTGTTCTTTCCGTTTTGTACTTGAACTGAGGCCATATGAAATGAAATGATCTGTGCACAGTCACAACTGTTTGTATGACAGCTAGAGAGGGCAGTTACTAGCATAAATAAATGTGGTTATGTCTCAGGGGGCTGACATGGGAGGTCAGTGAACTTTTCCCTATGAGGACACGTTACCTTTCCATAATGACTACTGTTCTCATACCTTACCTTGTACTCTTCCGCTTGACTAATTTACCATCAATCAGTCAGTCAGTTAACAAGTAAATAAACTCTTATTAAGGACCTGCTGGGCACTGGGGGTACAAAGACAGAAAGGGTAGAGCCCCTGTCCTTAGGGAGTTAGCATTCTATCAGGAGATTGAGCATATAAACATATAAGTGCATAAGTGTATATATGTATATACCTATGACACGGATAGCATATGCAACATATATAAAATTTTGAGGGAAGAGGCACTGGTGAATAATAGTAAACAGGAAAGATGGCAGTGCAAAGGTGGCTTCTGAGCTAGTTTTGAAGGAAACCCTGGATTCTAAGAGGTAGAGATGAGAAAGGAGGACATTCCAGACATGTAGGACGACAAAAGTATAAAAATCATTGAATTCAATGGAGATGGAGCATTGTGTCTGTGTACAATGCATGCTATGAAGTCAAAACTTCCCAGGGTCATTACCTCTAAGAGATCCATTTACATGGTGACCCGTTCACCAAGTCCCCACAAAAGGAGTGAGAACTAAATAGCTTCGTCTTCTTGGATGATAGTTTTCTCTGATAACATCCTTCCTTTCTTTCTCATTTCTTTTTGTTCCAGGTGAAAAAAAATTTCCTAGTCATGACTCTGGAACTAGGACTCAAATCTCTATCTTCTTAATCCCACAATTTGTCTCCAGTAATCCAGTTACTATGCAAATACTTATTAACACCTAACAATTTAGCATTTTAGTAAGAAGCAGTGGACAGTAAGGACCTGGAGGAAGAGATAGGCTAGGCTAGGCTAGTGGGGTGGAGTATCTAGACTGGGACAGAAGGTCTGAAAATCTGCTTCACAACTTTGCATAGACTCTTCCCTGAGTTGCTAAATCATGAAATATACTTTTTAATTTCTTTAATGCTAGGGGTACATGTGACTCAACCAGCAGTGGTGGTGGCCAGCGGCAGAGGGATTGCAAGCTTTGTGTGTAACTTTGAGTTGACAAACAAAACCACAGAGATCCGAGTGGGCCTTCTTCGACAGATGGACAACCAAATGGTTGAAGTCTGTGCCTCAACATACCTGGTACAGAATCAACCAGTGTTCATGGATGACATGCTTGAGTGCACGGGAAATGCCAGTGGGAATAAAGTGATGCTCACTCTCACGGGACTGAAGGCCTCGGACAGTGGACTGTACATCTGCAAAGTGGAGCTCATGTATCCTCCCCCTTACTTCATGGGTTTGGGTAATGGAACACAGATATATGCCATTGGTGAGCAAAGTGATTTCACCTGTGTAATAAAGATCAGAATAGTAATAAAATGATAAACATGATATAGAACTACCTTATTTTGCATAATATCTAGAAACAAGAAAAATAATTTAGTTCCTGTGCAATAGGCTATTTATTCGTTGTTGAGTTTGGAAGGTTATTTGGGTCTCCTCTTGCAAAGGCACCAATGGATCCAAAAGTTAAGATAATGACTCTAAATATAACTGAGGCTAAAGAGCTTTAACCAAGGCACCTTGGGTAGTGGTAAGCCTTATGTTTTGGATATGATGTCCTTGGTAAGTTAGGTCCAGGTTCCAGATTCTCTATATATTATTCAATAATGGAAACACAATTTAAGAAGTCCTACTTTCTTTCTTTCTGTTCAAGCTAGTCAGTCCTTCTGAAATAGAAAGAGATAGGGCCCTGCCAAACTTTCTTTTCCTAGACTAGTATCCTTAAGATACCCATAAGATAGCTGGCTTGGTAGGAATATAAAGGCCTCATTCCATATAAAAAGAAGCTTCTTAAGTCATAATAATTTTCATCTTGGGGCTGCAAGGGAACTTAGAGGGCATCTTGTCTGATCCTTTTATTCTACAGGTGAAAAGTGAAGCAATTTTCCTTGAGTCCCATAGCTAATGAATGGTGGGGCAGGGACTAGAACCTAGGCCTCGTGACTTCCAGTCCAGTAATCCTTCCACCAAGTCGACCATATGGAGATTGTATTTCCGCTTCTGTTTCAGATCCTGAACCTTGCCCAGACTTTGAAGTCATGCTCTGGATCCTGGCTATAGTGAGCTCCGCATTATTCTTTTATAGCTTCCTCATTACAGCTGTCTCCTTGAATAAAATGGTGAGTATTAACCTTGGGCCCTTCCTATCCTGGGTTTCTCCCACTGGCATATCTCCATCAGCCTAAAGGCTTGAAGTGTCGCTCAGCATCACATGGAAGGTCTTTGAGGCCTTAGGAGTCAAAGAGGAAAGGGGAAAGACACGATAGAGCACCGAAAAGAACTGCGAGAAGCGGCTACTGGAGGGTTCAGGGATGACTCATGTGTGCTCAACACGGCAGTGTTTGTGCGCTTCTGAAGGGTTTCACTTTGACTAGCAGCTGGAGGAAGGCCACCTGCCTGCTTCACTTCTTACCTTCATCTAAAATGAACTCTGGCGACTAGTCCCTGAATATCGGGCTGGCTTTAGGCAAAGTTGGGGGCAGGGGAAGGGAAGAAAGGAAGAAGGGAAAAAGCATTTATTAAATCCCTTCTCTGTGCCAGGCATTATGCTAAATAAGTGACAATTCTGTTATCTGTTGATTCTCACAACAACCTTGGAAGGTAGATGCTGTTATTATCTGTTTTGAAGTTGAGGAAACAGAGTAAGTGACTGGTCCACAGTCCTACAGTTAATGTGGTCTGAGGTTAGATTTGACCTCAGATGTTTCTGCCTGGGCCCAGTACTCTCTCCACTATACAACCTAGTTGTTAAAGTATTGTGGCAGGTGACCCTGTCTCCACTATTTTGATTGCCCCAGGCCCCTGTCCTTCACTAATCTGCAAAGGCTCAACTGTGCATTCCCCCTATGAACCACATGCACCCAGATTTTCTGTAATCCAACACTCTCTTCTCATTCAAAAACTTACTATATATAGTTGGTAACTATAGGTTATAGAGGGTGGATTGATGTAGGTAGCAGGCATCCTTTACCCCTTAAAAACAGGTCTTTGGTAGGTTTGTGAGGTCTATCACCTATTTGTAATACTATCCAATTAGGAATAATTGGATTATTAGGATATATTTAGGGTAACCTATTCCAAAGGTTTTTTACTTGGGATCTATAAAGCTGTATAGAAAGATTTTTTGGAGGGTAGAGGTGTATAGTTGAAGTTTATTTTATTTAGTATTTTTTTTAAAACATTCTTATTCTCTAAAGGGGTTTATAAACTTCATCAGACTACTAAAGGAATCCATGACATAAAAAAAGGTTAAGAATAGCCACTCTATTCCAAAGTCCACCCCACCTCAATTTTTGACAACCATGTACTAACTTTCTTTAAGGCTCAGCTCACATCATGTCCTTTAGAAGACCTTTCCTTACCACTCCCACCTTCTGAACTGCTATTACTATCCCCTCTAAGACTAATTTTCAATTACTCCACATTTTTCTGATAAATACTAATTCATGTATATGTTGTCACTCCCTTTACAATGTAAACTCCTTAAGGGAATCAGCTATGTTTCCTCCTTCTTTGTAACCCCAGCACTTCATACAATGCCTACCACATGTAAATGCCTAATAAATCCTTGTTGATAGATTTATTCGGGAGTTTTGCTTACCTTTCTTGTGACATACTGTTATCACAAAGGACAATGAAATGAACTTAAAAAAAGGTGACAAATGAAAGAGCGACACAGGAAAAGAGAAAAATAACCTAGAGGATGGCAAGGATTAATTCTGAGAACTGGCTAACAATACTTGATTGCTTTTCTAATTCAATAGCTCCTGACCCATTAAGCACTGTTGCAGATACAAGTCAGCCAATAGTCATAGAGCCAAGAGGAGAGACAGAAGGATTTAGTGCCTCTTTTATTCTGACTTTTTAAAAGTTTCTTATTACACACTCTACCCTTCTATCTTATAGATAGGTAAGATAGTTCCCATTTTACAGAGATGGTAGAGGGTTCTTTATCCAACAGTCCTACTAATATAATCAAGAAGAGATCCTTGTTCTCCAACCTGTCCACCATGTTTCCTACATGTCAAAAAATGTTCTGTGTTGTACAATGGAAACTCATCCTCTCTCTCTCTCTCTCTCTCTCTCTCTCTCAGCTAAAGAAAAGGAATCTTCTCACTACAGGAGTCTATGTGAAAATGCCCCCAACAGAACCCGAACATGAGAAGCAATTTCAGCCCTACTTTATTCCCATCAACTGAGAAAATGGAGTGGTGCATAGAGGGATAGTTTTCCAATCGCAAGACACTGAGATCTTCACTTTCATTGTAACCTGCTTTAAAAACTCTTTTTTTGAAGGAGGGAGGGTAGAGGGTGGGCTTGATGTGGGAGGATGAAAAAACAAACCTCTAATTAAAATACAGTTGAGTATAGAGCCCTAGCTAGGTATTTGGAGAATGAAAATCCAAAGAGCAGGATATGTCAGGGAAGGGAATGTTTCTGACATCTCAAGGAAATGTGAACAAAATGGATCCATCCAGGAGCAAAACAAGAATATTTATGATATAGAATGGTGGATCTTGGTTAGGGTAATGTATTAAAAAGGGAAGGAGAGGACTCCTGTTCAATCTTGTATTTTAAATGTGTTAAGTATGTCTGAAAAAAATTATCTTTTCAAGATTATTATGTTATTGTTTTTTCTTTACAAATGTTTTGTTACAAGAAGTTTTTTTTAAATGCAGTCAAATGACTGTTTAAGCCAGTGATTTCCTCAGTTGTATTAGTTGTATTGTACCAATATGTATCCTTTATAAAGTCTGATAGCATTATGTGCCAGACAAGGCAGGGCTAGAGTTTCTGCTGATCAATTACATTCAAACACTATGTGACAGTGTCTTGCCTCCCTGTGACTGAGAAGGCTTGTGGACCCTGGCTCAGGACACTAATGAGCCAGGAAGGGAAGAAGGTCATTTCCCAATTAACTCTGAATCCAAATAAAATAGTAGTAACTGTCTGGATTCCCGCAGAAAGGTAAAGTTCCATTGGCATGATAGGACCCAGGAAACTGAATGTTGGATCCTGACACTTTATCTGGCTTCTCACTTAAGTCAAAGCTGGTGATAGCTGAGCAAATCCTGATTCAACAGTACAAGGAAAAGGTGCATTCTGGAGGTCTTTTCAGGCCAATTTTCAGGATGTCACAACTCTGTGGGACAAATGATAAATGTCCACTTAGCAACAAGGAAGGAGGTAGTTGGTGTCTGGGAAGGGCACATAATGTTTTTGAAAGTGAACACTGCTTGGGTGTTTTAAAACTCATTATTTTCCATGAAAATGTAAACAATATGTATAGTATTTTAATTAAATAAAATGCTGTGATTGTTTTCCAGAGCTCGTTTATTTTTTTTAATTTCAACATGTTTTGATAACAGAAATAAAGTCAAGAATAGATTAGAAAGAAATAGAAATTAAAAAGAAATAAAGAAGACGGTTGGGGCAGCTAGTTGGTACAGTGCATAGAGTGCTAGGCTTGAAGTCAGACTTACTCATCTTCTTGAGTTCAAATCTGACCTCAGATACTTCCCTGTGACCCTGGGTAAGTCACTTAATCCTGGTTGCCTCAGTTTCCTCATCTGTAAAATGAGTTAGAGAAGAAAATAGGAAACCACTCTAGTATCTTTGCCAAGCAAACCCCAAATGGGGTCATGAAGAGTTAAAAATGACTGAGCAACAACCAACAATGACAACAAAGAATACAATTGCTTCATGTTCCAAATGTCTTTCCTCTTGGTCTGTTTGACTGTGAGTTTCACGTGGGTAGGAACCAAGTCTTATATCCTTGTGTACATGTGTAATGTACATAGTAAATGTTTAATCATTGTGAACGTGTAGTCATTGATTATTTTCATGGATTTTTGCCAAGTCTTCTTTTATCCACTCCATTACAGTTCAGAAGTATAAGTAGGCTGTTCAAAAAAGAAGCTTTGGAAGCTGCCAACAACTTTTTAAATGGCTACAGGCTTGAGAATCTTCCTCAGTACCATCTCCCTTAGTTTAACTCAGTGCTTCTTGAACTGTGCATAACAACCCCATATGGGGTCAAGAAAAGTTTGACAACAGTAAAATGTGAACATGGAATGGCTAAAAATTAATTAAATTAAATATTAATTAAAAATCAAATGCATAATGAATCCAAGGTGATTCTGGCACTGCTTGACTGTGTTGCATCACGCAACTTCACTGCAGCTTTGGTTCTGAACACAAAGCATGTGCACTTTGTACTGCACATGCCCTCAGGCTATGCAATGTCAATGAGTGCTGCCTAATCTGAAAAGGGGTCCAGAGTGGAAAAAACTTCAGAAGCCCTGGTACTGCTCCTCCTAGGTGGCTCACAAATCACCCTCTCATCTCCACTCTATCCCTCTGTGGTTAGAGCTAGGCTGGCCATTCTACTGACCCCAGCTCCATCTCTTAGGATTATTTTAATCTGCTATTATAGTCTTCTCCTTCTATTTCCAAGCGACTAAAGGGCAGTGTTTTGCAAAAATCCATTCCCAAGAACAGAGTATACCTGCTGTTCCCCATTAGTTAGTCAGCAAGCATGCCCCAAACTTGTGATTCTTGGTTAACACTTTGGGGGCTTCTGTCTTCTTAGTTCCCCTTTGGTATTTCTCATTCTTTTCCTCTATGTCTTATTGTGTTTTTGCCCACTGGATTCCAGGTAATATTCTTATTTTTTAGGTGTTCACTGATATCCAAATAGGAGATGTTGAAATAAACTCAGTCACCATTAACTAGCTCCATTCCATCTCTTTAAGATCAAAAGACTCTTCATTTTGTTCTGAGAAATGATCCATTTAGACCTCTACTGTATTCCAATCAGTATCAATCAGTCTTATATGATTCCATAGAGACAGTGATTGTAAGTTCTGTATATTAGACCCCTGAGCTTTGAAGAATAGATTATAAATTCACTTGCTAAGTCATAAGGAGCTAACTAGAGGCTCTCCACCTTTGCTCCTCCTTGCTATGGTGACCCAATGCAGTGTGGTAGAGGTGGCTCAGTTACATGGAAAATTTCCCAACTTATTTTTGTGCTGCTGGACCACTCTTTCTTGTCCAACATGAGTAAGTGACCATTTTAGTCAGTGGAGATATCCCATGCTTCACCCAACCTGAGACCCTTCCCGATGATATCCTTTTTTTGGCTGATACATCATTTTTTTTGACTCTTGAAACAAGGTCTATCAACCAACAGGATTTGTATTTTGTGCAGCCCCTCTAGAGTTTTCAGGGATCAAACCTTATAAAAAGAAGGCCCCAGAGGAAGGGGACCTCTCAGATTGTGAGAAAGAGCTGAAGTCCATTTCATTGGAGGGGTCCCAGGACCCTTTAATAAAGTGCCATGGGCTCAGGGCTCTGTCTCAGTGGTTTTTCTTGAGGATTGTATAATTATAACCCCCACATTAGCTACTATGTGAAACTTTCTCTCAAAATGCTTATATTCTAACATGGAAAATAGATTAGACAAAGAAAAGCAAATTATATATATTATATACGCATCTCAGTACCATCCCTGTTTATCATGATCAGTAGAGTCTGAACGTTGCAAGTTTCATCACAACCTTCATTTTCATGCTTGCGCTTATGGGGAGCCCAGGGATCTAACTAGTCTATGGGAAATCCATGTGAACAGGAAGGTAAGTTATATGGCATAAATCCTGAGCTGGGAGAGCAAAAGGGGATTTACTGGAGCTAGCTCATCCTCCTTTAGGAAAGATCATTATTAACTTTTCATGTAAGCGTTTTCATCTGTGAAATCAGCAAACACTATAAATCAGGGCCTGATTTATTGTTTTGTTGGTTGTCTAGACTTAAGAAAGTGATGAAGAAAGTGTTAATAAGGCAGATTAAATTAGTAAGTATGACTTGTATACATTGAATATTTATCAGCACACCCTTGGAGCAATCCTTCTGTTACAGACTAAAGACAGAAAAGAGAATGAGGGGGAGGGGCAGGTGGCAAAGGAAAAAGGAAGGGACAGAGCAATTATAGCACTTTATTTCAACTATTGGCCAGGACACACACGCATTTCTGCTATCTACGGTGTGCCCTGAGCACTGCATTCTCTCTGGCTATGTGCGTTTGTTATTTGGTCCCAATATTTACTCCTCCTCTGCCTATCAAAATCCTACTCAATCTGATCCATGGATGGGGAACCTGCAGCCTTGAGGCCACTTGTGGCCCTTTAGGTCCTCAGGTGTGGCCCTTAGACTGAATCCAAACTTCACAGAACAAATCCTGTTCTACCCATCTCAAGTATCACTTCTTCCAGGAAGCCCCTTTGGAAAACTGAAGACCAGGCTGATATTCACCCATTCATTATCTGCAACAATTTGATTGTTCTGCTGTATTGCTTTCCATTTGTTTCATCCAGGTATTTTTTCTCTGCCCCATTCAGTTATAATCCCTTGGATAACAGATAACAATTAGTAGTAAAAAGAGGCTGGAATTGAATTTAGGAAGACTTGGATATAAGTCCTATGCCTTTCTGATACTTACTGAATGTTTGACCATAGGCAAGTCATTTAACCTCTTTTAGCCTCAGTTTCCCCATCTGTAAAACAGGAGGGATAGTAATAGAGTACCTAGCTCACAAGGTTGTTGTGCGGATCAAATTGGATAATGTATATAAAGCAAATCATGAAATGCTAAATTGATGCCAGTTATTATTATTAATAGTATCGTTAGATGCATCTTCAGTATCCCTCAGCACCCAGCACCAATCAATGCACAGAGAAGGATTTTAATTCACCTTTGTTAGCTTGATTTGAATTATTATGGCATTTGTGACAATCAGTCTGTTTTAAGCATAAACTCCTTTATGTACGGAGCCTTGAAAATATTTGTTCACGGGGAACTGTGCATAATAATGCATAACAATAGTAGCAAGACACAGTGATGTAGCTCTTCAGAATAATAATGAGACCATGGGAGAATGAGGTCAGCAAGGGAGAGAATATGTAGAGAAAAGTGTCCAGAACAAAGTCTTCGGATACATGCATCTCCAGGGGATGCAGGAGCCATCACACAATATGATAATGGGAGGAGAATCAAGCAAAAGAAGCGTAAAGGAACCCAAGGGAGGAAAGAAGCTCTGGTCAGAGGGAATGGTGGACAGGATTTAAAGCTACTGAAAGCTCAGGAAGGATGAGCATTGAGACAAGGACTACCTGAAGCTACTTATGGTCATTGGCTCCAGCACAATGGAAATATGCAGGGCAGATTTGAAAATCATTGCCCAGCATTCATAATTCTCATTATACAGATGTGGGATGATAAGGAGATGGAAAAATCAAGTGACTTGGGAAGACAAGCATATTTATAAGAAGCAAGGAAAAAGCCCACCACGAAGATGAGAGAGACAATGGTTGGTGGAAAAGCTCTGTAATGAGACGGTAAGGGATGGTATCAAAGGATACAAGTAGAATTTAGGAATAGGACAGGAATTCTGAACTTTTATTGCATCATGGACCCCTTTGGCAGACTGATGAATCTCTTCTAAGAACACTGTTATTAATTACAGAAAAGAAAACACATAGGATGGTAAAGGAAATAAATTATATTGAAATACAATTACCAAAATATCTTTTAAAAAGTTAACATGCCCAAGGCTAAAAATCCCTGTAGGGTGTCTCTTCTTCAGAGAACAGAGAAAAGGAGGATGAAGTAAATGTGTAGAGGGTTCTGAGGTATGGATCAGAAGAAGTATTTCACAACAAGAAATCTTTAATTTTCTCAACAAAGTAGGAGGTGAGGTCTTTTGTTTAGAAATGAAGGAATACTGGTAGGGTTGGAACTTTGAGGAGATTTGGAATAACTGGTATGATTAATATATTCAGAGTTAATGGAAGGGAAAGGTCATTTTGCAACAGTGAGGGTGGATAGAATATACTTGAAAAATAATTTATTTTTTAATAAATAATTTTAAATAATTTAATAAATAATACAAGCATTTTCGTAACATTGTACATGAGAAAAGATGACTACGCATGAAAATGCAAATAGAATAGAATTTTAGAGTTGAAATTATCTCAGAATTCTATCTAGTCTAATGAGTGCCTAAATAAGAACCTCTCAATAATGCTATTGATAAGGTATCAGTCTTCACATACACACAATACATTATATATGATATATGTACATACTATACATATATTTTCATTATATATTATTTTCCTTCATTTGTTCTATAATCTAGCCAAATTAGCTCAAGAACATTTTTCACCTCTCCCATCACTGTGCCTTTTTGCTAGCCATCCCCCATACCTGGAAAGCACTTCCTGTTTGCTTAAGACCTGCCACCTTCTATATGAAGTCTTTCTCTTTCTTATTTGATTAGTTGCTAGTATTTTCCCCCTAGATTATCTTAATCTTTTAAAAATAATCATTTTTTATTTTAGGAATTTAATTATTTTAACCTTAACTTATTAATTATTTTATAAGTTAATTTTAATCTAATGATTATTTTCTAATAATTATTTTCTTTCATTAAATATTTTCCAATTATATGTAAAAATTTTAATTTTAATTTGTTTCATTAAACATTTCCCAATAAATGTAAAAAAAATTAGCAATAATTAAAAAAGTTTTGAGTTACAAATTTTCTCTCTCTCTCCCATACCTCCCCCCTCCTTGAGAAGCAAGTGCTTTGATTTTGATTATACATGTGAGGTCATGCAAAGCATATTTCCATATTAGCCATGGTGCAAAAGAAAACACAAACAAAACAAAAAAAAAAGAAAGGAAAAAAGTATGTGTCAGTCTGCATTCAGAGTTCATCAGTTTTCTCTCTGGAGGTGAATAACATTTTTCATCATGGATCCTTTGGAGTTGTTTTTGGTTCATTGTCTTGATCAGGGTGACTAAATGGTTCATATTGATCATCCTTATAGCATTGCTGTTATTATATACGGTGTTCTCCTGGTTCTGCTCACCTCATTTTGCATCAGTTCATCTAAGACTTTCTATGATTCTCTGAAACCATCCTGCTTGTCATTTCTTATAGTACAATAGTATTCCACCATTATATACTACAAATTGCTCAGTCATTCCCAAAATAATGGGCCTCCACTCAATTTCCAATTCTTTGCCACCACAAAAAGAGCTGTTATAAATATATTTTTTGTAATATAAGTTATAAATAGGTTTTCCCCCCTTTTCTTTCATATTTTTTGGGATACAGACATAGTAGTGGTATTGCTGGGTCAAAGGGTATGCAAAGTTTTATAGCCCTTTGGGTATATGTCCAAATTGCTTTCCAGAATGGTTGAACTAGTCCACAATTACACCAACTGTGCTTTAGTGTCCCAATTTTTCCACATCCCTTCCAGCATTTGTCATTTTCCTTTTCTGTCATCTTAGCCAATCTGAGAGGTGGTATCTCAGAATTGTTTTAATTTACATTTATCTAATCAGCAATGATTTAGAATATTTTTTCATATGATAGCTTCTTCTGAAAACTATCTGTTCAAAGCCTTTGACCATTTTATAACAGTACGGACTTTTATTTTTTATTAATTTGAGTCATTTCTCAATATATTTGAGATATGAGGCCTTTATCAGAGGAACTTGCTGTAATTTTTCCCCTCCAGTTTCTCTTTTTCCGTTCTAAGTTTGGCTGCATTAGTTTTGTTTGTACAAAAGCTTTTTAATTTCATATAATCAAAACTATCCATTGTACTTTCAGTAATCCTCTTTATCTCTTGCTTGGTCATAATCTCTTCCCTTATCCATAGATTTTAAAGGTACATTTTTCTTGCTCCCCTAATTTGCTTATGATACTGCTCTTTATGTCTTAATTATTTATCCATTTTGATCTTATCTTGGTATATTGTGTGAGATGTTGGTTTATGCCTAATTTCTCCAAAACTGCGTTCTAGTTTTCCCAGTAATTTTTGTCAAATACTGAGTTCTTACCCTAAAACCATGGATCTTTGGGTTTGTGAAAGACTGATTATTATAGTCATTTACTACTGTGTATTGTCTATCTAATCCAACCCTGTCTTTCTTAGAACCAGACTATTTTAATCATTATTTTGTAATATAATTTGAAATTTGGACCTGCAAGACATCCTTCCTTAGCATTTTCTATCCATTGATAACTTAGATGTTTTTGACCTTTTGTTCTTCCAAATGAATTTTATTGCTATTTTTTCTAGCTCTACAAAATAATTCTTTGATAGTTTGGTATCAGTGTGTGTTGAGGAAGACCTTAGTAGAAGAGGAACCTACTTCCTAAGTCATTCTATTTATTTTTCACTATCTCCAATGACTAGGAAATTTTTCCTTACCTTGACTTTAAATCCATTTTTCTTAAACTTCCTCCTACTCCTCTTAGTTGTACCCTCTGGAATCAAACAGTGAAAATATAAGTCATTTTTACATGCTTGTCATTCAAAGACTTGATTATTGCCAACATATGCTTCTTGTCTCCAGTCAAGTCCCTTCTTTTCCAGCCTAAAACAAACTCAATTTAACCAGTTCTTATATGGTGCCATTTCCAACCTGGTTGTCTTCTTCTAGATACTTCTTGTCAATGTCATTAGCCCCTAAATTGAAGATAATAATCCAGATGTAATCTGAGACTCTGATCAGGGCAGAGTACAGTGGGAATGTTATCGTACTTTTTTCTGGACACGAGGCTTCTCAATGAAGTGTGAGTTGCATTCATTTTAAAAAATTGTTTTGTCTCAGTAGTTAGGACAGTGCCTGCCACATATCAAGCACAGCTGGTAAGTGTCTGAGGTTAGATTTGAACATATGAAGATGAGTCTTCCTGACTCCAGACCCAGTGCTGTGTGCACTATAGCACCACCTAGTTGTCCCATTCCCCTCCTTAGTGGTCTTCAGTGAGAGACTGGATTTCTATTTGTCAGAGATGAGAGAGTTAGTGGAGATTCCTTTCATATGGCTCTTGAGATCCCTTGGAACTTTTAAATTCTGTGATTCTGCATCCCTTGCTTTCAATGTTCAGAAGTGACAAAAACACTCCCTGCACCTATGGTCTTCCATTTCTGTTCCAAGGCCTAATACTTTTTTTGTTCAATTCTTTCTATATTCCTTCTTGGAGTATCACATATGCCCGTGTGAAACATAGGTATAGTTAACTGTTCTGACAAGTCTTGGGATATTTTTTAGAACATACATCCCAGAAAGAAAACATGCCTCATTATTGCTGCTATCAGGTTGAAAAATAGCTGCCTCAGTTTCCTTTAGAAGGATTTACCCACCTATAAGACTTGAGGCACCCCATGGGAGGTACATGCTATTGTTATCTCCCATTTGATAGATGTGACAACTGAGACTGACAGAGGTTAAGTGACTTGCCCTTCATTATGTACCTAGTAGGTATCTGAGGCTGGATTTGTACTCGGGTGTCCCTGATCCCAGGTCCAGTGCTTATCTACTGTGCCATCTAGCTTCCATATAGAGAGAAGCAGTGTGATGTCACAGTGCACAGAGCTCTGGCTTTGAAACTCTTATTCAGATACTTATTAACTGGGTGATCCTGGGTGAATCATTTAATTTTTCTGTGTCTCAGTGTTTTCATATATAAAATGAGATTAAATAATAATGCCCATATCCCAGGGTAAGGATCAACCAAGAAAACCTATGTAAAATACTATGTAAGCTATAAAGGACTCTACGACTATAAACCCTTACTTTTTTCTAGTTCAAGTATGGGTTGAACCAGAGGGCCTTTGGGCTCTGAGATTCTGCTTGATCGCCTGTGTTGTCCCATGTCCCCTAAGTTTTCACCTTCTTTGATTCTCCTCATGCATCCAACAAAGGTGACCAACTCCCTTTCCCCCATTTTATTGTTCTCAGCGTTCAGCACTGGTCTTGGTTCATTCTGGTCTTTGATGTTCCTTAAATTATTCCTAGAAATACTTATCTTAATTTATCCAAAATTGTCTGCACTTGTTTCCAGTTCCCATCTTCTTTTTCATGTGATGAGTTCTATGTGCAACCATGTGGTTCTGCTTAGTCAGGTCCTCCTTTTCCTCTTCCTTCCAGTCATTTCTATCTTTAAGACTTCACTCAGTGATTTTCTACCAGGCCACCTTCTTCTCTGGGTTATGAAGCTGTTGGATCCCATTTTGTACTTCCTCTGAGTCCTTGGAAATCAGGTTTCTTGAAATCTGGGGTGCAGGTCAGATTGGCCACATGTCTTCTCCTCTACTACAAACTCTAGGAGAGAGAGGTCATTTGCCTTTGGGAGCCTGTTATTTCTACATTAGCAAACAGCTTCCCCTTGCTGATCAAAACTGGGCTGTTTCCCTTGTCACTTTCTCCAGTCCCAGTTTAGGATTTGTTTTACTCCACAAATTGATTCAGATGAATCCAGGTCAAAACTCAACAGTGAAATCTAGGACATTCTATCCCTTGACACCTTCTTTTTGCCAATGAATGTGGTTACTGGCTGCTCAGAAGAGGAAAAGAGGGAATGATGATAATAATAACAGACATTCATATTCCAGAATAACAAAATGTTAATATTTTATAACAATGATACAACATATTCATGTTTTAGAATAATATTTATATTTCTGAATAATAATTTCTCTTTTAGAATAACAACCACAAATATTTATATTTCACTTGAGAGTACTGGGTTCTCACTCATCTTCTCTTTCTCTTTTCCTTCATTTGAGTTTACACCCTCTAGATTTGTTTTATTTTCAAATCCTCTTCCAAGCTTCCCTCTGGCTCTGTGGCTGATACTCACTAAATTGACTTGGGATTGAACTTGGCAATGATCTGATGCAGGGCTTGCTATTGCTATGAAAGTTAGGCCAAAAGATTAAGCAGAATTTACAACTTCTACTTATTGCTTTGGGAAATCTCTTAACAATGTCATGAAGGAAACTGCTTTTCTTCTTGCCACTACTCCTGTTGTATCTCTGAGAGGTTGCACCTAATTGGGGTTATATACATTCATGCTCCCAGGCAGTGCAATGATATTTGGCACTTTTCTTGACTTGATTTTCTCCTTTGAGAGCAGGACAGTATACTGTGTTGTTGAATAGGTAGGCAGGAGAGCTGAAACTTCAATTCTTCTTTCCTCTCCTGAAATTTCCAGTTGACAATAGAGGAGTTTATTCCTGCAAACTGGACAGAATCAACAACTGTCAAGTGGGAGTGTGTTAGTAGCTGAATTAAGGAATCAACGGAGTCATGTGTTCACTCTCCAGATTCATTCCTCCAGCTGAGGTCAGTGTTTCAGTAGGGAGTTCACCTCTTGGAATGATATGCCAGTGGAAAGGGAGGAAGTTATCTTATCAATTTGTGTTATATTGACCTAAGGACACCTTACTTTGACTTGAATGATAGAGAAAGCTACAGAATCTTCCCATGAGAACTTGTATTTCATTCCATAAATAAAAATGATTTATGTTTCTATAGTGCTTTAAAGTTTACAAAGTGTTTCTCTCATAACAACCTTTAAAGGAAGGAAGGGCAATTATGACGCCCATTTTTCCTGTGAGGAACCTAAGGCTCAGAAAGGTTAACTGACTTTCTCAGGATCATACCACTAGTAAGTTTCAGAATCAGGAATTGAACTTAGGTCTTCTGAGAAAAATCAGCATCCTGGCCACCATATCAGGCTTACCCCAATTTTTTGCACATGTTTTATTAAATCATAGAATTTAAAGAATATTAATTAATTAATAGAATAGTACAGTTCAGGGAGACCTTTGAGATTTTCTATTCCAACATCATTTTACTGAGACTTGGAGAGGTTAAGGAGCATGGCCGTGGCCACACAGCTAGTTAGTGTCAAGAGCTCAAGTCCTTTGACACACATCTTTTATTAAATCAAAGAGTCATAGAATGTAAAGGATATTAATTAATTAATAGAATAGTAGAGTTCAGAGGGACCTTTGAGATCTTCTGTCCCAACATCTCCATTTTACTGAGATTCAGAGAGGTTAAGGAGCAGAGCTAGTTAGTGTCAAGAACCCAAGTCTTTTGACACTCAAGCTAGCAATTACTAGGTGACATGATAGCAAGTTCTGCTCGGTATATTGGGCCATGCCTCTTGGAGGTTAATAGTACTAATAATAGTAATAAACAGTTCTTAAGCACCTACTATCTTCCAGGCACTATGCTAAGCACTCTTGTCATGTTTTCCCTATGACTGCCACCATCCCAGACTGTCCTGAGGGTCCTTTTGCCTCCAGGTGTATGCATGTTTACTGTGCTATTTTTATTTTTTTACTATATGTGTGACCTTGGTTAGTTACCTAAGCATCTCTGGACCTCAGTTTTCTCATCCATTAGACTAGATCCTAAAAAATCTTTTCCAGCTCTAAATCTTGCCATCCTTTCTCCTTGAGAAGCAACAAATACTCTAATAGTGAAGATAATCAAGTTACTATGGCAACTAATCCTATTGGCTTGATGTTGGGGCAGTTAGGTAGTGCAGCGGATAGAGCACCAGTGCAGGAGTCAGGAGAACCTGAGTTCAAATTTCACCTCAGACACTTGACACTCACTAGCTGTGTGACCTTGGGCAAGTCACTTTACCCCAAATGCCTCATCCTGGGTCATGTAGAGTCATCCTGATGAATATCTGGTCACTGGATTCAGATGGCTCTGGAGGAGAAGTGAGGCTGGTGACCTGCACAGACCTCCCTCACTCAAAGCAAAATCAAGTGCAAGTCATGTCATTATTTCTCTGATGGCATGGTCTTCTTTGGCAACGAAGGATGGACACATCCACATCCACATTGACTTGATGTAGAGAAAAAGGAGGGGAGAGAGTCATTTCATGAACAATGGAATAAGAAGTTAGCAAATTTCCACAGATAATTTCAAACTTTAAGAAGCAATGATAACTATTCCTCATGAAGACAACACATTTGAAAAGGGTAGCATTTCTCTCTCTCTTTTAAAGATAATAACAATAGCTAAGCTGATAAAGCATCTTAAGGTTTACAAAGTGATTAGCACATAAAATTTCATCTGACCCTCACAACAACCCTCTGAAGTAGGCGCAATTATTATCCCCATTTACCAGTCATTTACTAAATATTTATTAAGGATTTATTATGTGCCAACCACTGAAGATACAAAGAAAGTGGGAGCGGGGGTGGGGTAGGGTAGGTTGGTTGGGGAGAAGGCTCTTGCCTTTAAATAATTCATTCTAATTGGAGAGGTAACATAACAAAGAGGGGAGTAGATATTTTCAAGAGATATATAGAATGGAAATGGAAGATAGTCTCACAGGAAAGACTCCAGTAGTGGTAAAGAGGAAGAAGTCAAAGGTGGGACCGGGAAAAGCTTTCTGTAGCAGGTGAGAAGAGGTAAGATTTGAGTTCAGTCTTGAAGGAAGCCAAGGAAGCTGGGTAGCAGAGATCAGGAGGGAAAGTGCAATAAACGTGGACAGTCAGTGAAAAACTGTTTAGTCAGGAGAGGGAGTGCTGCATGGGAGGAATGACAAGGAAGCCAGTATCATTGGATCATGGAACACTTGGGAGAAGGAATGTTGGAAAAGTGTGAAGGGGGGGAGCCATCAGGCTCTGAAAGACTGTAATGTAGTAGAACAAGAATTCTAAGCCAGGTCTTCTGATTTATAAGTCAGACTTTTTTCTGTATTGGCACACTAACTCTTTACCCATAGAAAATGTTGTAGAAGAAAAAAGTCTTTGTGTGTCCTTTCTGAGAGCTATTGAAAAAATTTATTCTTGAATGACTTGGCTTCTACTGTTCCCGGAGTCTAAGGAACAAGGTGAAACAGTCTGAATGTCTCCCACTGACCTTCAGAATGACTGAATATGTTTTCTGGATCCCTTTCCAGCATTATATTCTCATGATTTTCTATCCCCAGAAAAATGAGACGCAGGAGCCGAAAGTCAAGTCTAGGTTTGCACTGCAGAATGAAAAGCACTGTTTTTAAACCACTTAAGTAGGCGTTGGTTGGTACAGTTGGTTCTGCATTTAATCAAGTGTGGCTGTATTTCAGTATCGCTGACATGCCATGCATGCTGAGCATTTGCCAGCACATAGGAAAGTAATAGCTCAGCTAATTGCAAATATGTCAAGGCAAACAAGTAAAATAAACTCTCTGTTATTTGGCATGTCTGGGGAACAGGGTGTTCTTCTTAATTAAATGTAACGGTTACCTGAGTAATGCCTTACATGTGATAGGTGACTTACCAATTTCCCAAGAATTAGACAATAAATAGCACAGCATTAAAATGATATTGTTTTCTTTCTCTGGTAACATAGAAAGTTATCTAGCATCTTACAATCTTGAGGGTTGTAGCACTAAGAATTATTATTCTTTTCTCCCCTTCTCTTCCTTGTTTTATCCTTCCTTCTTTCTCCCCTTCCCTCTGCTCTCCTTCCTTCCCTCTTTCACCTCCCTTTCTCCTTCCTTCCCTCCCTCCCTCCCTCCCTCCTTCCTTCCTTCCTTCCTTCCTTCCTTCCTTCCTTCCTTCCTTCCTTCCTTCCTTCCTTCCTTCCTTCCTTCCTTCCTTCCTCCCTCCCTCCCTCCCTCCCTCCCTCCCTCCTTCCTTCCTTCCTTCCTTCCTTCCTTCCTTCCTTCCTTCCTTCCTTCCTTCCTCCCTCCCTCCCTCCCCCCCTCCTTCCTTCCTTCCTTCCTTCCTTCCTTCCTTCCTTCCTTCCTTCCTTCCTTCCTTCCTTCCTTCCTTCCTTCCTTCCTTCCTTCCTCTTTCCCTCCTTTTTCTTCCTTTTTTTTATCCATTTGAACTCTATGATATTGGTATTATGATATTGCTAGATCAGGGAAACACTGCAGACATTGTGTAACTAGACCAGTAAAGCACTTGACAAAAGTTTCTCATGATATGCTCTAGAAGAAACAGATTATTAAATGATAATAAGGTTAGATTGATATGGAAATGGTTGCACAACCAGACCTAAAGAATAATGGTTTATGGATTGATGGCACACTTAAAGAAACTATGGATTGGAATGTCTCAGGGAACTGTCTGTCCTTGGTCCTGGTCTGTTTCACATTTTTATCTCTGACTTCTAAGGCATGCTTATTGAGTTTTTAGATTATGTGAATTTGGGTGAACTTCAGGTCTTCTTCCTCATCTCCGAGGCTACCATAGTAGTCTACAAGAATTGATCTAATTGGTCTCCAAGTCTCAAATCTCTTGCATCTCCAAATCCATCCTCCATATGACTACCAAGTGATTTTCCTAAAATGAAGGTTTGACCATGTCATTCCTCTCCTCAACAAACTCCAGCAGATCCTTATTAACTATAAGAGCAGCCATCATTTAATCATTATGTTGACCTTTAAAAATGCCATATTCCTAGCACAGTAGTACAAGTATAAAATTTGTAACTAAATAATAAGACAATAGAATCAAGGAGATGGTGACAGAAGCATTTATATAGTACCTACTATATACCAGACACTGTGCTAAGCACTTTACAAGTATTATCTCATTTGGTTCTCACAACATCCCCCTCAATATTCATAATTTCTACCCCTCATAGACAGGTGTTGTTTTTGTAAACATTGCAAAGTTGAGGAAATGTAGGCAAACAAGTTCAGTGACTTGCCCAGGGTCATATAACTTGTAAATGTCTAAATCAGATTTGAATGTAAGTTTTCCTGACTACAGGTCTGACTGTCTACCCATTGTATCACCTAGCCGCATCCCAAAATACAAGACTCAAGATCATAGAAGATCTTAATAGGGTTAAATGATAGTAGGGTGAAATGGAATTAAATAGGAATAGATATAAAATCATATTCACACAAACAGATAAGAGATAACTAATATGTGAAAAAGAGCTGGGATCTCAGTGAACTGCAAATTTAATATGGTTGAAGAGTTAGACATGACAGGCAAAATAGCATAATAGCTCTTTGGTATTTGAAAAGTCATCATGAAGAAGAGATAAATTTATTCTTCTTTGTCTTAGGGAGAGGAAATAGGAGCAGTTTCAGAATAGAAGTTTCAGAAAGGTCAATTGGAATGGAAAAAATCTTAACAATTTGAATGAATTAAGTAAAATTAGCTGCCTTTTAATATAATGGATTTCTCTGTACTGGAGGTTTTCAAGTGTAGATTAGTCACTCATTTGAGATGTTGTGAAGTCATTCTTATTTAGTTACAGGTTAACCTGAATGACCTCTGATGTCTCTTTAAACTGTGAGATTCTGTGAAATTTACATTACATTTTCTTCCTTTCAAATGAAATTCTCCCACTGTAATGATATAGGGAAGAAATTGAGTCATTAGAAGTAAAATCAATTAGTGACGAGGGGATAATATTATTTACTTAACCTCATAGGATGTGGTCAGGATAAGGTTCTCTCACTATTTCAAATAGAAACTGACCTAAGTAAGCTGCCTTACTTGAGGTTCGTGACTTCCGTGTGCATATAAATTGAACTGTTATTTCAGTACTTTTGAGGTGTGCATACATAAATAAAATTCAGAAGTGTAGTCAGAACAATAGTACTCAATGCTTCTATGTCTAATGCAATGAAATCTAGTGCCCTGTCATGCATGGCGGATGTGTCTGGCCACTGACCAATAGCACAGCTAAGATGTTGACAACAGAAGCAGTTACTTGTCATGTATCTTAATTCCATATGATCTGTACATGAAACTTCCTTCCTGAAGTGAAATTTTGCTTTAGAAACTTAAAAAAATGATGTATGTGCCATAAAGGTGTCAAATGAGGGCAAGTCAGATGAGATGACACATGCAAAAACAATTTATAGCCATACAACTCTATATAAGCATAAACTATTAGAAATTATCAGAAACAGTTAATATGGAAAGGCTATATGACATAGGATATTGGTTCACCAAAATAGGTCCATGGCCTCTGGGCACTGTGGACTTATCCCTGGCCATGGATTGGCTTCAAGAGGTATATAATTGACCAATGTGTGGGTTAGTAAATGGATAACCTCCCACTCTTCCTGCAAAAGTCAATTATGGGACTTGTCTCCAATAAAACCTTATCTTTTCTCTTCTACCAACAATCTCCAATGCCTTCCTGTTCATTTGTTATCCTCTCATCCTCCTCCCCTTCTGAGTCAGGGGTCAGGATCTCTCAAGAATCCTAGAACCCATAGCAGAAACTACAGCTGGCACTATTGGCAAAATTCTGCTCCCCTCCTTATTTAACAGATCATTTCATGACTGCATTGCACATTCTAAGATGGTGAGCTCTGCACTTAGGGTTTTAAGAAGCTTTCCTCCCCCTTTTCCTTTTGAGTGGGATAGAGTGAACGATGAAGGATGAGCAGAAATGGTCATGGATAGCCATCAGCAGGTATCATTGCTATCTTCCTCCCCATCCCACTCTTTTTTCCAAACTTCTCTAGCATAGCCAAGGGCACCATCATCCTTCCAACCACCCAGCTTCTCACAACCTTGTTGCCATATTCAACTTTTCATTTTCCCTCACCCCACAAATCTAGCAGTTGCCAAATCTTGTTCTACAAATCTCTCATATTTGTCTTCTTTTCTCTACTTCAGGTCACCACTCAACTTTAGGCTCCCCACTTACATCTCCCTAAGCTATTTTACTAATTTCCTAATTGGTCTCCAAGTCTCAACCCCTCTTTCCCCTTCCATTCATTTTCCACATAGCTACCAAGTCATTTTCCTAAAGTAAAGGTCTGACTGTGTCATTCCTCTACTTGATAAACTTCAACAGGGGCAGCTAGATGTTGCAGTGTATAGAGCACTAGTGCAGGACTCAGAAGGACCTGAGTTCAAATCTCACCTCAGACACTTGACACTCACTAGCTGTGTGACCTTGGGCAAGTCACTTAACCCCAATTACCTCATCCTGGGTCATCTCCAGTCATCCTGATGAATATCCGGTCCCTGGATTCAGATGACTCTGGAGTAGATGTGAGGCTGGTGACCTGCACAGCCCTCCCTCACTCAAAACAAAGTCAAGTGCAAGTCATGTCATAATTTCTCTGATGGCATGATCTTCTTCGGCAATGAAGGATGAACACACAAACTCCAACCAATTCCTATTGGTTATAGAACCAAATATTACTTAATCTTTATCTCAATCTTTAAAAATTTGTATTTTGTATAAGTCTTATAATGCCCATAATTATTGATACAGTAGGACAACTATATAATTAATATAAATAAACACACATATTGGGGAGTATGAACAAACTTTTTTTCTAATACAAATGCAGGATCAAAAGAGTTTGGAGACCACTAGCATAATGGATTTTCAGCTCACCTTAAAATTAGGGAACCCTAGAGTTAAATCTTGCTTCAGACTTATGCTAATTGTGTGGTTGTTGGGCAAGTTATTCAACCTCTCAGTGTCCTAGGCAACCCTTTAAGACTGTAAGATACAAAAAGTTTTGATTTGAATTGATGGAGGGAATTTCTACTCTGGGAGTTCTCTAAAATAGTGAAATTCTAGGTCCAGATATCCCCAAGCACCTCCCCTCCTTCTGTGGATGAATCTCTCTGAATTTAGCTAGCCTGGTCCTTGGGTAACAGACATACTGTCTATTTCTAGACATAAATGAAATGTTTTCAACTTGGTAGACCCTTGATTGAGTGTGTGCCCAACTGGCAAAGATACTGTTTTTGGACGAATTTGTTTGCAGTTGAAGTTCCTCCTTCTGGGAGCAGTTCCTGGAGCTGAGACTTGCAGGCAGTGTATGGAAGACAGAAAGCTACTAACTATGGGCCAGATGTTTAGCTTCCAAATGGAAGCACTGGGTATTTTTCAATCTGTTGGTTGCACGGGTAACATGGCATCATGGAAAATGAACCTTACTAACCATTTCCCCACCTACTTTGATGGAGTGGATATTAACAACTGAAGCAGGCATTCTTCCTTTGTGGAAGGTACTTAAGTTGGCATTTAATTATGACAATAGGCTATAGGCAATATAGTCTAACCTCTTTACCTGAAGAGTATTTCTACACAAGCAGTGATCCAAACTCTCCTTGAAAAAATTCATTGAGGGAAAACTCATTCCTTTCACAAAGGAAAGACAAGGGTACAGGTGTCCACAGAAAAATGCAAACATAGGGCATTAAATATCATTTAACTGCTCAATGGCAGTTGATATATATTGATTGCATTTCTTTTCATTTCCAGCACTTTGGTTGGTCTAGCTACCAAGGATGGAATGGCCTCATAGATCTAGACCATCATAGATCTAGAGCTGGCAAAGACACCAGGGACCATTTAGTCCAACTCTCTCATCAGACAGATGAGGAAACTGAGGGCTAACAAGTTAAGTGACTTGCCCAAAGTCAAAGGAGATGGGATTTGAACACAAGTCCTCTGACTGTGGAGTAGGTTTTCTTTCCACTATACTAAGTTCCCTCCTCACAACAGCCTCCTAGGACTCTGGCTTACTTAAATTCTTAGCTCGTCTGGAAACCTCTCTTTAGTCTTTTAACTCTTAGTATTTTCTTTTGTTTGCTTGTACAGTTCTTTTTTCAGTTGTGTTCAACTTTTTGTGACCCCATTTAGGATTTTCTTGACAGAGATGTTGCAGTGCTTTGCCATTCCTTTCTTCAGATCATCGTACAGATGAGGAAATTGAGGCAAACAGGGTTAAGTGACTTGCCCAGGGTCACACAGCTAGTTGATCTATAAGACCAAATTTGAACTCAGAAAGATGAATCTTCTTGACTCCCACTCTATCTAGTGCACCAATTTCTATCTCTTCAGATTATCTTATGTTTGTTTATTTTTTCAGAACCATCCCCCTTCCTCTAGTAAAATGGAAGACCCTTGAGGAAAAAAATTGCCTTTGCTTTTGCCCTTACACAAAGTAGATGCTTACTAAAGGCTTATTGGATTGCACTGGATTGGATTTTAATTGGTAAATGCAGACAATAAATCCCTGAATATGAATGTTATGAAAGGAGGCAATGATTGGGTTGGGAGAAATATAAGACCTTCTGTTGGACCAGATGGGAAAATGACAATAAAAACAGTATTCTAAAGGGATATATGATGCTTATTTTAAAAATTGTAGTTAAGAGAAAGGAAAAATTAAAAATATATAGACCAGAAAATAAAACATTTGAAAAAAGATGAGAGAGGGTGAAGAGAGAAAATAAAAGAAAGAAGGAGATGCTAGCTGGTAAGAGAAATGGTTATACTGATGATACTTTCAATTAGAATTTAATTCATAGGAGCTCAGAGTGGGAAAGGACCCCAAAGGCTATATAATTCAACCTTTACTTAAATAGTAATTCCCTCTACAGTATTCCAAACAAAGAGTCATCCAATCTCCCTAGGAAGACCTCCATTAAGAGGGTGCCATGGTAGCATACTTCACTTTTGAATAGCTTTAATTACTGCTAAGTTTTGCCTTATGAGAGGATGAAATCTTTCTCCCTGACATTTGTAATCATTGCTTCTGGATCTTCCCACCAGTGCCAGGTAGAATAAATCTGTTTCCATTTTGAGATGTTAGTCCTTCAAAAACTTGACGATGGCTTCAAAACTCTTGTTTTGTTAAACATCCCAAGTTCTCAAATTCACTATTAAGTAAAAGAGAAATAATAAAATGGTATAATTGAAAGAAACATTAGAAATCAAACTTCCCACTCACATTTCAATTTAATTAAATTTAATAGATATTTATTGTCACTGAAATATGCCGAAGTGAGAGGTGGCACGGGGAATAGAGGGTTAACCTTGGAGCAAGACTCTGCTCATAAAATGTTTAACAATTGACTCTCCTCTCTCTCTCTCTCTCTCTCTCTCTCTCAAAAAAAAAAAAAGATGTTTACAGGACACACACATTTAATTTATTAACATTTTGACGTTACTTTCTTAAGTCTAGAAATCAACAAAATGATAAACCAAATTCTGATTTGTAGCCTTTGTGGATTTCTGAATTGTAAATGCTCAGCCTGAAAATTGAATAAGACTCTCTTGAGCTATTCTAAGCTGGCTGGAGCATACCACTGACATGGAATTCAGGAAAATCAGGATTCAAACCTCTTACACCTGTCAGGAAACCCAATTCCTGACACTGACACATTGGTTGTATGATGCTGAGAAAAATCACTTAGCCTTTTAGTGCCCTAAGCAACTCTCTGAGGCTATGAATTATAGACAGGTTGCCTGCTTTTCATTGGAGGGGGGAATTTTTCATATGGAGAATTTCCTATATGGATGAAATCACAGATCTGGGTCTTTTCCCCTTCAGTCCCTAAAAAATTTAAGCCCTTTGGGAGCCATTGGTGATACAAAGATGAAAAAAAATCACTTACTGCCTTGGAAGAGCTTATAATTTTGGAAGAAGGATAAGACAATTGCACAGGTGAGCGCAATATGAGGCAAAACATAGTAAGGTCAAAGATGATTTTCAGATTGGGAGATAAGAAAAGGCCTTATATGATAGAGCCTTTATGATAAAGCTCAGTGACAGAGTCTTAGTTTTGGAGCTCTATGATGACGGTGTCTCCTGAGCTGGTCCTAGAAAGAAAAGATTTGCACAGGAAGAAATATGAAGGGAGAGTTCTTTAGACATGATAGATGGTCTACATCAAGAGAGGATGAGACCAAGAATGTATAGTGTATGGAAATAAGCAAACCTAGACAAATAATTTGAAGCATATTGCAAAGGAACTTAAATTCTGAGTCTGAACTTTTAGTTCAAACAAATTGACAACAGAATGTGATTAAAGATTTTTGAGCATATAAGTGATATGCTCAGATGTGCTCATTAAGAAAATTATCAAAAATTTGAGGGGATGCTCATTAATTGGGGAGCGGCATATGATTGTGATGGAATACTGTGGGGTTATAAGACATGAGAAGGGAGGTTGTTTCAGAAAAATCTGGCAAGAATTATGTGAACTGATGTAAAGTGAAGTAAGGAGAACTGAGAGATCATTGTGCACAGTAGTAGCCATGTTGTAATGATGATCAGCTATAAAAGACTTGGTTACTCCAATTAGTACAATGGTCCAAGACAACTTCAAAGGACTCATGATGAGAGAAGAGACTACTGATGTACTTGGAGTGCAAATTTAAGTATAATTTTCTCACTTTTTTTTGCTTTTCTTGAAATTGGCAAATATGGAAATATATTTTGCATGATTTCACATGTATAATTGATACATTGCTTATCTTCTCAGTGGCTGTGGGAAGGAGAAAAGGAGGGAGAAAATTTGAAATTCAAAATTTAAAAAGAAAAGAATGTAAATAAATAATATTTTGAAGCGTAAAAAAAAAGAAAATTACTAAACCATATGAAGGATGAAGTAGAGCAGTCTCAAGGAAACTCAGTGGAAGACTAGTATGGTAGTCTAGGTCAGAAGTCATGTGGGCTTGATTGCGGGATGAGCAGGGAGTTAAAGCAGCATGAACTTTCCCATGTTCAATGTGACTGAACTGTCAGTTATTCTAGCCATCCTGCCCCACACAGCTGGGACCTCTGTTGAAAAGTAGGCCTAGATTAGGAAAGGAACAGGAAGCAGGATCCCAGAAGGAGCTGTACTTTGGTGTTTGCTAAAGAATGGGGTTGGACTGGGAATAGATCAGTGTCAAGGTCTCCCTTATCCACCTCTGGTTCCTTTCCCTTACCAGAGAGGCCTCCAGGAAGATCAAGGAGACCCCAGAGAGGTGGGAATTCACAAACCATGCAAGCTTCTGAATGAGTGCCACAGGCTGCCCTACAACATTGCTGCTACTGGGCACAATGATCCCTCAGTTCTCAATTCACTTTGTGTCAGTTCATATAGTTCTTGCCAAAATTTGCTGAAATGACCCCACTTGTTATTTCTATAGCCCATCACAATCATATGACACTCCCCAACTGAAGAGCATCGCCTTAAATTCTTAATGTGTGTGCATTTGTCCTTCGTTGTCAAAGAACACCATGCCATCAGAGAAATATTGACATGACTTGCACTTGACTTTGTTTTGAGTGAGGGAGGGCTGTGCAGGTCACCAGCCTCACTTCTCCTCCAGAGCCATCTGAATTCAGCGACCAGATATTCATCAGGATGACTGGAGATGACCCAGGATGAGGCAATTGGGGTTAAGTGACTTGCCCAAGGTCATACAGCTAGTGAGTGTCAAGTGTCTGAGGTGAGATTTGAACTCAGGTCCTCCTGAGTCCTGCATTGGTGTTCTGTCCACTGCACCACTACCTGCCACAAATTCTTAATAATTTTTTGAGGAAGGAAGGGAATAAAATTAGTTAAAATTGGAATCTACCACTTGGATGAACTCTTCTGAGAGTCTTTCCCCCAATCCATTCATGGGGATGTTTTGGAATCTTGCCGTCTCCCTCCTGTGCAACGAAGAGACATTTCTGATCTTCCCCCTTCCAATATGCTCCCACTCCTCCGTGCAAAACCTCCCAGCTGTTTCTCTGTAAACAAGAAGGCAATGGACTCCATTTAATACTTGGGAGCAGAGCTCTCCCATTTCTCCCTTTCTCCTGTAAGGACTACTTTTGTATCACATGGACTTCATTGATTATGACCATGGTGAGCTCTCTTTTCTAACATCATCATCAGTATATTTAGATGTAGCTGAACAACTTTCTTCAGATTTGACTGACGTGAAATGTCTCAATCCAAATGCCTCTTTAAAAAACAAACAAACAGACTTACTCAAACCATTACACTATGATCACACCTGCAGGGGAAAAAAGTCAATGGAAATTTTAATTTAAAAATTTCACAGGAGCAATAGAATTTAAAGTTACAAATGTAAAAACATTTTGAAAAACCTTACCTTGTATACTACATTGGCTTCTGCCAACATCTGCGGAAATTTACAGGCATCAAATTAGATATAGGTTGGTTTCCTTGTTTGCAGAAGACAACAGAAACCTTATTGAAAACCACATAGTAACGTATAAAACCAAATGTAATGTCTACTTGCTTCAAGGTCAAAATACATGCGTAATCTCATGAAAATTGGGTGCTTTGTTATTTTAATGAAACTGTGTCAATATTTTCATTGAATGCAAAGCATTTCTAAGTGACAAGGCTGAAAAATATCAACAGCCACAGAGAGGTCAAAAGATTGGGGTAAACCTTTAACGCATGGAAGTTTGCACAAAATAAATGCTTAATAAATTATTGTCAAATGGCTGAAGGACTGTTTGAATTGACAAAATATTTTACTTTCTGGATATTCTATTAAGCATATTTTCTTTTGTTAATTGCATATCTTTTCAAACATTGTTTCGAAATATTGTATCAAGGTGCTTAAAAACTACACTCTTGAAACATTTAGAAAATTGGTAGAAAAGATATCCCCTTTCAATAAAATAATAAAAATTGTAATGATATTAACATTAACATCAACAATATGTAGTCTTAAAAAGTTTGAGCATATCTTGCTTGTCTGACTCTAAGATATCCTCCCTGTAATTCTAAGAAAATCTTGTTCCTTCTGCAACATCTGAGGACCATATCCTCCAAACTACATATGATCAAAATCTGAGACAAAATATCTATCCCATTTTCCCCATAACCTTGAGCATGCCACAATCTTCTGGGTCTCTGTTTCCCAATCTGTAAGAGCAGGGGTTGAATCAGAAGGTGTAGGTGACATCTAAGGTCCTTTCCAACTCCGACGTTCCAAGCATGCATGGTTGGTATTCCCCGCAAACTCTGACAAGCCAGAGAAATATTCAAAAATAAACAAGAATTTCAATCAAGCACAAAATGGTGTTCTTGAAGAGAAATATTGCAGAAATATAAACTAAGAAATCTTACTTGTATTTAAGCACAGCTGAGAAAGACCTTGGTGTGAGTCAGCAAGGCCTTGCTTGCTGCCAAGAGAGTTGAATGTAGACCTGGGGTGGGGGTGTGGGGGTGGAGAAGTGAGGAATGGGGTGAGGGGGAGAAGATAAAAACAGGAATAGACATGTGGGAAGTGTAAGGTATTCTTCTGATACAGTCGTCATTGCTCACACCCCTCCTGGCATGCTGTTAGCATTTGCTTGTGTAATTTGCAAAAAGGTGTGAAGATGGAGGAAGAAAATAACAGAAAAATTGAAGGATGGCACCAGAAAAGTCACAGAAAAAGAGTGAAGGCAAGACTGAATAGTGGCCTTCTTACAAAGGATTTGGTATAGACATGGTGGAAATAGCGTATTTTTATTGATTTATGACATTTTTATTTTGTAGATTGTTGAAAGTTTTTCATACTGATAGAATTGGGAGATCCTGAAATTGCATTCCTGCCACATCTCTAATTTCTGTCACGGCTTCCAAAGAAACATCAAAAGCTTATCTTTGCCTCCATATCTATTTTATGCCATATTTTCCTAGCAATAGACCATCTTGTCATCAATCTCCTTTCTGCCAAGCTGCATATCCTGCCACTATCTACCCATTCCAATTCTGGAACCATAGTCATATTGAGTCTGTCATTGCTTCTGGAAAGGGTATGCCAATTTATTCCCCTACTTGTCACTTTCTAAACCAAAGAAACCTCCCTGCTTACCAGTCCCTCATATGTGTTATCTCTACCATTCTACTATTAGAATATAAAGTTTTGAAGTCAGGGAATGTTTTTGATTTTGTATTTATATCCTAAGAGCTTAGCACAGTACCTGGCACATAGTAAGCATTTAATACATTCTCATTCATTCAATCAATGGACTTCACACTGAGCACTGTGATCTATGTATAGTAGGTACTCTTTAAGAGGAATGTAATGAATGGGCAAGAAAACATAGACTAAAACTCTGGCAAGGAGGATTTTGGGTTCAACATTAGGAAGCCCTTTTTAAATCAAAGGGTTTGGAGCTGTCTTACCAAGGAGGGATATGGAACCTTCTTTTGGGGAGATATTTGAAGATGACCTTTAGTCATTTATCTCACTGGGATGATTACAGTGAAGTATCTCATATCCAAAGGCTCATTGAAGGAGGAATCTAAGCTGATCTAGATGAATGTCTGTGCTGAAAAGGTTAGGCAGATTCAGAAGAGTTGCAAAAATAATGATAACTCAAATTTATATTTTATTTTAAGGTTTGCAAAGCTTTTTTGTCACAATTCCTTAAAGTAGATAGTGCAGATATTGTTATGAGAGAAGAGACAGAGAGGGAGAGGGAGAGAGAAACGGGGAGACTGAGACAGAAACACACATACAGACACACAGAGGCACACAGAGACAGAGACACAGTGAGACAAAAGTGACAGAGAGAGACAGAGAGAAACAGAGAGAGACAGGAAAGGGAGAAAGAGATAGAAAGGGAGGAGTAGACAGAGAGACATACACACACAGAGATAGAGACAGAAACAGAGAGATAGAGACAGACACAGAGAGAAAGAGATAGAGAGGAGGGGGAGAAAGACAGAGGCAGAGAGAGACAGAGAAAGACAGAGAGAAGGAGACAGAGAGAAAGAAGAGAAGAGAGAGACAGAGAGGGAGGGGGAAAAAGAGAGAGACACATGCACACTCAGAGACAGAGACATAGAGAGACACAGAGTGACCCAGAGATAGAGACAGACAGAGAGGGAGGGGAAGAGAGATAGAGAAGGGGAGAGAGAGACAGAGGTAGAGAGAGACAAAGAAATACAGAGAGAGACAAAAAGAGAGAGACAGAGACAGAGAGAAGAGCCAGTGAGAGAATGAGAGGAAGGGTGAGGTAGAGAGAGGGGAAAAGAGAGAAGGGGGGAGAGACAGAGGTGGGGCAAAGAGTTGTATTTGGTCCTTAATTGACATTTTCTATCAGTTCAATTAAAAAAGAAAAAAATTTCCCCATTTCTGGTATCAGAAAAGTGCCCTGGAATAAGAATCAGGACTCTCACCAAGCTCAACCATTAATTAACCTTGGGCAAATGACTTGACCTCTTCGGGATTTAATTTTCTTAATCTCACTTAACCCACTGCTCTAGTGGCTAAAGCACTGAGCTAGGAGTCAGGAGATCAAAGTCTGAATTCCCTTTTGGACACTTACTCCCTGTGTGTTCATGAGCAAGTCACAACCTGTGGAAGTCTCAGTTTCTTCCTCTGTTAAGAAGTACATAAGAATATTTATACTACTGTCTACACCTCCAGGTCCTCAGAGGATTGCTCTGAGAAAAGTGCTTTGCCAACTTTAAAGTGGCATCTAAACGTATATTATGATCAGTATAATACCTTTGTAAGAATGCATTTGCATAACAACTTATAGTTTTTGAAGTACTTTCACATACATTATCTCATCTGACTCTCTCGGCAACCCTGTGAGGTGGGCAGGGCAGATGTCATTTTCATTTTATTGTAGAGCAAACTGAAGCCTACAAAGTTTTAGTAAGTTGGCAGGCGTTGCTATTGTCATAGAGCAGGTTTTAGAACTCAGATTTTCTCATATCTATTTTGGTGGATTTTTTTCCTAGATGCTATTTTCCCCCCAGAGACGTTGTGAAGATAAGACAAGGTAATCACCTTAACAAAGAAAAATATTATACAAATGTTGGGCATTAATATTAATCAATATTAGATCTTTATGAAATGATATTTTAAAACTCATTTTCAACAAATCAAATTCTATTCAATTGAAACTGCCCTTCTTGCTCCTTCCTGCTAGATAATCCATTTCTAAGCCAAAAGCATTGAAAAATACATATTTTTTAACTTCATAAATGCTCTCATTGAAAGGTTGTGATATTTGGAAGCAAACGGAATATATTCGCTCCATTACCAAAAAGAAGTGAGACCACACTCTTGAAACAGTCAAAACAGACTTGGTGGGCTGTGTTCATCAAGATAGGAAAAGAGAAAGATTCATTTCTGAATTGGTTATCAAATTCTTCTTGTAAGTGACACGATTGAAACCTTCAATCAGCTCCACAACCTGCTGAGTCCATGTTTCTGCATTGGTGGAGGCTCAGCAAATGAGCCCTTCTCAGCAAAGCAAAATGGTTTCACCAGCAAGAGGCTCGCTTCGGTGTCACACCCTGTGGGCTACCATTTTGCAAGACGGCTCTTTCTGTTTCTCCCTTTGAATTACCTAATGATTGACAGCACCACTCCTTAGTCACATTTTCCTTTCTCTGATCTCCTGAGTAAACCTGATCATTAGAAGACTTTCTTTTCTAAATCAATTACATAAATGCTTTTTCCTTCTTTTATCATGAATTCACTCTTCTACCACATGGGTCTTTTGAATTATATTCCATTTTGCTCTTCATCATCTTTGCATTACCATTCTTGCTGCAAAATGGTGTAGAGCATATCACTAGTAGGCTTATGTCCCAAATAGATCAAATAGAGGCAAGAAAAGATCTACAAGAATATTTTTAGCAGCCCTTTTCTTGGTAGCTGAAAATTGAAAACTAAAGGGTGCCCACAGATTGGGGAATGGTTAAGTAAATTATGGCATATGACCATAATGGAATATTATTGTGCTATTAGAGGTAACTAAATGGATTGTTTCCAAGGAAAACTGGGAGGATCTCTATGACCTGATGAAGAGTACAGTAAGCAGAAAAAAGAGAACAGCTTTTACAATGAAAACAAGATTGTTAAGGAAAATAACTGAAAGATTTTATACCTGTGATCAATGCAACGATAAACCATGAGTAGTGGACTGAAGGTGAAAGGAAAGCACTCTCTTTCCAGAAAGGGAATGCAATTAAAATGCAGAGAGACATATCTTTTAGACAGGCCAGTGTGGGAATTTATTTTGCTGGACTGCGTGCATTTGTTTAGAGGGTCTTATTGATAAATAGCAACATGTATAGAATAATATTTATGTATATATAGTATGTGTATGTATATATATACATATATACACAAATACACACATGTACATACACATACCTATTTGTGTCTAATGGCAGCCATCTCTAGGGTGGGGGCAGGGGGGAAGAAAAAAAAGAAATTTCCATCATAAATTTATTGTATATTTAAAAGCAATAGTAAGTTAAGTTATTCAATATCAGTATAGTGGGAAAAAGGATGGAATGAGAGTCAAAAAATCTTATTGACCAGTCTGTACAACCAATTGAAGTAGATGGTCTCTATAGCCTTCCCAACTTTAAAGGACCATCCTATAGCCAGTAAGAGAGACATCAAGTATTTGAGAAAAAGGAATTAGGCAGCTGGTTGGTCAAGAATTTGGTCATCCCAGTGTTGGGTACTGTGGAGATACATTTTACATTAGAGTAGCTTTTAAAAATCATAACAGACTTTGTAGTTTAGATACCTGGATTTCTCCTGTCTCTCCTAGATCCACATAGTCATTAGCATTCATTATAATATCCTAAATGTCTCTTTTATTGTTCAGTTATTTTTCAGTCATGTCCAACTCTTCCATGATCCCATTTGGGATTTTTTCGGCAAAGGTACTGGAGTAGTTTGCCGTTTCCTTCTGCAGCTCATTTTACAGATGAAGAAACTGAGGCAAACACAGTTAAGTGACTTGCCTAGGGCCATAAAGTTAGGGTCTGAGGCCACATTTGAACTTGAGAAGATGAGTCTTCCTAATTCCATGCCTAATGCTCCATATACTCTACACTACCTAATTACAGTTGTCAGTCACAGTTATCAAAGAACATTATCTCTTCTACTTTACAGAGAACTGGCAACATGGCACCTGCTTTGTCTCATCACATATTTTCATCCAATGGAGGTAGGCAGACAAAGGAGCAGAGAAAAAAATACTATTGACCATATTGAACTGAGATAACTGTCCAAGTCTGGAGATGCTTTGAAATTCCCTGTTAGCTCTAGTGCAGGGGTTTTCAAATGAAATAATATTTGACCAGTTTTCAGCATGGTGTCTACCACAGACGCTAGATCGATGGCAGCTATCATCATCATCATTGTCATCATCATTTTTACTCTTAACATGGAATTAATGGTCTGTGGATAGATTTCAGAGGGTCTTTGAAACTTGGATGGGAAAAAGTTAAATCTTTATTTTCACTAAACTTTAAGTGAAATTTAGCATTTCCTTCCATTATGAATGTAGTCAACAAAACCAGTATTCTGAGAAGGGCTTTATGGACTTCACCTGACTACCATAGGGGTCCATGATACAAGAAAGGTTAAGAACTTTTGGTCTTGTGGAAGATGAAGCAAAACTTTGCTTTTATCTTGGCTGAAAAATCCTCTTCCTTGTTGTACTTGACATAATGAGATCTAGGCTGCTGTCACCAGCATTTTTTTAATGTAGCCATTCATAGGTTCATTGGGATAATATCTATTAAGAATCAATATAGTTGCTTTAGTGGCAATGGGAGTAGATCCAAAAGATTCAAGAATGAGATCTTTATATTTTTGAATCACCTTGTTCAAATAGAATTAGGAGTCACTATGACTTAAGGGAGAAATAGTAAGAGATATGTAGAGGACATTCTTCATGCAAATCCTCGTAGACTCCCTTTTAGGAAGGCGGGTCCAGAAAATGAAAAACACCTGTCTCATTATTTTTCTAGAAAAAAGTGACAAGTGCATTTAAATGCTTTCAAAATCAGTAGGAAATAGTTGGAAAAGAACAACAAAATAACTTAGGATTCAGAGTCAGAAATCCTGTTTTGGAATCTTGGGGCTGACAACTCTCCTGGAAGACAGAAGCAGAGGGAAGATGAAGACAGATTTTTTTTTGCAATTTCCCATAATAGCTCAGTAACCTCTGGGCTATGTCAATATCTGCTTCTGTCATTAGGGATGATGATCTGGTGTATGGGCAAAACCTGAAGGTGTTCATGATACAGCGTGAAGCATCCATTTCATAAGTCAAGAAAAACCTTGTTTTAAGTGACTGGAAGAGAACAATGTGTGTGTGTGTGTGTGTGTGTGTGTGTGTGTGTGTGTGTGTGCGCACATGCAGAGCAGGATACTGGGGGATGAATGGGAGGGAGGGAAGAAGGACTAGGCAGATAGGCAACCCTTTTATTGGAGCTCACTCAAATGTTTGTAGGTTCTATTAACAATAAACATGTATCAGGATTGATGTCCAAACTCTGGCAGATGTAAGTATGATATTAATACAATTTTGAGACCCTTGTCCACCAGTGGTCTCCATGATCTCAGGACCTTCTAGAGACTCCAAGTGAATCCATGCTCAACACTGGATTCATGTCAGGTATTCCCAGCTATGTGGTCATGGACTAGTTACTTTCCCTCTCTAGCTGTTTCCTTAGGAAGGAATTAGGACAAATGATCCCTTAGGTAACTTCCTGCTTGACATACTATGTCTCTATGATATGATGGGTAAAGTGATTAAAAAGTAAGGTGTGGGAGATTTGACACATTTGAAATAGAAGAACTTTGGTATTGGAGGAGGACTAGTAGCAAGTGTTAAAAATTTTGGGGTGGAAGGAGGGATATTAAAGAGTGTCCATATCACAGGAAAGGGTCAAGAAGTGACACAAGTGTTTCAAAGAGATGGCGCATTGTTCAGATGATCCAGCTGTGACTCACCAATGATTCTGTTGGAAAGGGTAACCAGTGCTAGACAGTAAGGGCTTTTACCTCCCAACTGACACTCACTTGCTTGCTTTGCTTGTAACTTATGATACGGCTTCATAAAAATCACTTATTCTTTTCTACTGGCCTTCTTAGACAATTGGGCATTATGAACTTCAAGGGGTTCTCATTTGACTTTTTCTGTACTTCGGTTTCATCATCTTCAAAATGAAGGGGTTAAACTTCTGATCTCTAAGGTCCTCTATAGGTCTTACAATCCATGAGTAATAACTTATTAATATTGGGAAAATCAATTGACAAGCATTATTAAGAGCACCTATCACATATCAGATATTGTTAGATACCTGGGGTACAAAGAAACATTAAACAACCCCTGCCCTTAAAGAACATACGTTTTGTTGGTAGAGACAACAATGTAGATAAATATATTTGTATAGAACATATGCAAAGTAAATACAAGATAATCTGTGGAAAGAGGGTACTTGGAGATGAACCAAGTGCATAGCATCTGGCCATTTATTCATGAGTGATTTTATTTTATTTTTTTTATCTTTTGTGCTTTAACAAATACTTTAAAAAAGTAAAGTATTAGTAGCATTTTGCTTCACTACAACAGACTCTTCCTAAAAAATACTCAATCAGTCTCCCAAAAAGTACATTTCCAGAAACCGGTTGAGTGAAGTTATTTTTAACAAGGTTAGAGCTGACAGTACATGTCATTCTCCACTTTGCATGATTGTTAATGGAGAGAAAGGATGTGTGCTTTAGCCCTGATAGCCTGGGACCCACCCTGTCCATTGTATTGACTTGGGTTTTGCAGCTGTTTATTGTTCTGTTTATTTCTCTTTTAACAAATACCTTAAATAGTAATATCAGCTCTCCTTTTGGTTTTAATAGAGCTCTGATGTGAAGCATTGATAAAGTTGACATATTGAGGAAGCATCAGGAATGTATCAAAATAATGGCATTCACTAATACAGCACCTGGTCCCTGCACCATGACTTTGCCCTTGATAGGTGAGAAAGATTTGATTTGCTCCTTTTCCTCCCTTCAGTGGAGAGTGGGGTGAATAGGAAGGAAAAAAAATCCCAAGCACAAGAGGCAATAGAATAACATTTGTGGGCGGACAGAGAAGAATGAGCTGCTAGAACTTTGGGGCAGCAGTGGGTAACTAGAGGTCTGCAGAAAGTATGTCACTTTGGGGTAAAAAGAAATGTGGGAGTTACTGTTTGAAGTATGTCTTTTAACAGTGTGAAGAGAAACGTCAGCTGTGCTGGAGAAAAATCCAAGATGGTCAAAGCTACGAGACCCTTTGGGGTGGTTCATATTATACCCTGAGTGGGCAGGTTGTGGTTCCTCATTCAGTGAGATATTCCACCTCTCACAACTCATCAAAAAACTAAAGAATATTCATAACAATTGCAATGAAAATTTAAAAAATGCTTAAAAGAAAACCTAGCACTAGTAGTGAACGAGCGGGCAGCTAGATGGTGCAGCAGATACAGCAGGAGGCTGGAATCAGGAAGACTCACCTTCATGAGTTCAAATGTGACCTCAGATACTTGCTAACTGTGTGACTCTGGGCAAGTCACTTCATCCTGTTTGCCTCTGTTTCTGCATCTGTAAAATGAGCTGGAGAAGAAAATGGCAAACCATTCTAGTACCTTTTCCAAGAAAACTCCACATGGGGTCATGAAGAGCTGGACGTGATTGAAATGACTGAACAGCAGCAACACAAGTTAATGATCTGTTTGCCCTTTCAGTTATTTTCTTGGCAAGGCTAGGGACTGCACATAGGGGCTCAGGGCTCAGGCTACACTCAGGGAATGGGGGCTCATCCTTGCTCTCTTCTTTATAGCTTTTGTAAAACTAGCAGAACCAGTGCTTTGGTGAGAGCTTCCTCAGGTCAGTGCTTACTGAGTAAGCCAAAATGATTGGTATGAATTTCTCATATCCAGTATTTCCAATACTCAAGAGAACTCTAGTCAGGACTTTCCTTCCTTCTTTCTTCCCTGCCTTCTTCTTTCTTCCTTCTTCATATTCCTTCCCTTCCTTCATCTCTTTTTCTTTCTTTCTTTCTTTCTTTCTTTCTTTCTTTCTTTCTTTCTTTCTTTCTTTCTTTCTTTCTTTCTTTCTTTCTTTCTTTCTTTCTTTCTTTCTTTCTTTCTTTCTTTCTTTCTTTCTTTCTTTCTTTCTTTCTTTCTTTCTTTCTTTCTTTCTTTCTTTCTTTCTTTCTTTCTTTCTTTCTTTCTTTCTTCTCTCTCTCTCTCTCTCTCTCTCTCTCTCTCTCTCTCTCTCTCTCTCTCTCTCTCTCTCTCTTTCTTTCTTTCCCTTCATACCAGAGAAGAAGTTCGAATTATTATGGTATTAAAGGATAAATAGTTGATATTAGACATTGCTATACATATATTTTATGATTTCTGAGTTTCTAAACTTTTTCTGTGACATCTGCTGGCCTTCACATGTCATCTGTGGCTTTCAGAAAACTTTCCCAAAATTCTCATTTAATTTCTTATGCTGACCTGTGATATATCAAAACTGTGATGGGGAAAGTAGCAGTGTGGAAGGGATAATTGCGCTATTAATTTTTTTTGAAAATCATTTGAGCTAAGCTTTGAAGAGTACTAGGATTCTCAGGAGGGTTTGAGGATACTGATCCAACAAACATTTATTATGCACCTAATATGTATAAATTGCTCTTACAGGCTGGGGAATAGAAAGATGAACAATCCAGTTCTTGACCAGAAACCAGTCAAGGTCTTTGAGTAGGGAAATGACAATGATCAGTTGTTTGTTAGGATGATTACCTCTAGGACCCTCTGCTTAGCATTTAAAGGTCTTTACAGTCTGAGCCTTCCTACCTTTCAAGTCTTCTTAGACTTCATACCCTTCAACACACTTGATGATTGAGTCATACTAGCCTATTTGCTTTACTGCTCTTTGAATGTAACACTCCATCTGCCATCTCTGTGCTTTTGTACTGGTCAACTCTCATTCTTTCCTGCCATCACTTTTATCCTTTAGAAACTACGGTCTCCTTCAAGATTCAATTCAAATACCATCTTCTATAGGAGGTCTTCTTAATCCCCCTACACCAAATGCTAGAATTTTTCGCTCTCAGTTTACCTTCCATCTATCCTATTATGTGTCTTTACAACCCCACTCCTTCCTGAGCCTGGAGTGGTTTTCTCTGAAGGACAACCCTGTGACTCAGATGCTACTCACATAGAGGTGACATGATTCCTGAATGGCTAATACACCTCAATGGGCAACACTGATTACCTGTGCAATTGGAGAGAGAATTTGGAGACACTTTTGGGACACACTTCAGGAAAGAGATTTGAGAGAGGCCAGCAGGTTTTCACCTATGAAATTTCAAATGATCAACTAGAGATCTCCTTGGAGCTAAAGACATGGGGAATTCAACCCTTAACATGTCCCTTGAGTTGTAGTATCCACAACTCTTGAGATTGCTAAGAATGGACCTACTCTTCTTTATGAGATCCCTTTCTCTCCTGAAGAGTTCATTTCCTTGTATATTCATTCACCTACTCTAATTTGTACAATGCCTCCAATTTCTGTTAATTATTTGTTTTTATACAGAGGCTTATCTATTCATGATTGTCTTTTATGAATCAAGCATTTGGTGAGAGGGAACTAGGCTGTCAAGAGTGAGTTAACTGTTATTCTTTATTCTACTCTAAGATTACAGATATTTGATATGTGGTAGAAAAAAATAATTCGAGCCCAATATCACTCTTCAACATGACAGAGTAAAGGAGAGACTGCCCAGCCATAACCTTCTTCTTGCTCTTAATACATGTAGAAATCAGTCTCCCTTGGAGACATGGTGTGTTAGATACAAGATCAATTATTGATACATGAATCGAAAGAATTAGAAATAGGCAACAAAAATCCGAAACTGTCATTCTTTTCAGATAATATAATTATATACTCTTAGAATCAACTAAAAATTAGTTTAACAACTTCAGCCAAGTTGCAGGACACAAAATAAACCCACATAAATCATCAGCATTTCTATGTGCTACCAACAAAGTCCAGCAGGAAGAGAGAGAAAGAGAAATCCCACTTAAAATAATTGCAGAAAGTATAAAATATTTGGAAATCTACCTGCCAAGACAAACCCAGGAACTATATTAATACAATTTTAAAGCACTTTTCATACAAATAAAGTCAAATTTAAACATACTAATTGCTCATGGATATTCCAGACTGATATAATAAAAATGACAATTCTACTTCAATTAATTTACATATTCAATGCTGTACCAATCAAATCGCCAAGAATTTATTTTGTAGAACTGGATGAAATAATAACAAAATTAATCTGGAAGAACAAAAGGTCAAGAATATCAAGGACATCGAGAAAAAATATGTGAAAGAAGGTGACTTAGCAGTATCAGATCGCAAATTGTATCAGATTTGAAAATTACTACAAAGTAGTAATCATAAAAGCTATCTGGTAGTAGCTAAGAAACAGAGTGGCAGTCATGATTTAGACACAAGAGGGGATATCATAAGCAAATTAGAGGAGCGCGGAATATCTTACTTATTAGATTTATGAATAAAGGAAGAATTTATGACCTAACAAGAAACAGAGTGCATTATGAGATACAAAATGGATAATTTTGATTACATCAGATTAAAAAGTTTTTGCACATACAAAACCAATGCATCTAAAATTAGGAGGAAAACAGGAAACTGGGAAACTTTGTTTTAATAGAAAGCTCTCATTTTTCAAGTATATAGAGAACTGAGTCAAATTTATAAGAACATGAGTCATTCCCCAATTGATAAGCGGTCAAAGGATACAAACGTGCAGTTTTCAGATGAAGAAATCAAAATTATCTGTAGTCATGTGAGAAAAATGCTTGAAATCACTATTGATTGGAAAAATGCAAATTAAAAAAAACATGGAGATACCACATCACACTTATCAAATTGGCTAGAATAGGAAAATAATAAATGTTGGAGGGGATATGGGAAAATTGGGACACTAATGCACTGTTGGTGGAATTATTATGATTCAACCATTCTGGATAGTAATTTGGACCTATGCCCAAATGGCTATAAAACTGTGTGTACCTTTTGACCAAGCAGTACCATTACCAGGTCTGTATTTCAAAGAGAATAAAAAGAAAACAAAAGGAAAAGGATCTATATGTACAAAAATGTAACAGCTCTTTTTGTGGTCACAAAGAATTGGAAATTGAGGGAAATTGGCTGAGCAAGTTGTGGCATATGCTTGAGATGAAATATTAGTGCTATAAGAAATGACTGGCAAGATAGTTTCAGAAAAAACCATGGAAGATTTACATGAACTGACAAAAAGTAAGTGAGAAGAACCAGAAGAACATTGTATACAGTAATGGCAATAAAGGATGATCAACTGTGAATGACTTAGCTCTTCTCAGAAATGCAGTGACCTAAAGTAATTCCAAAGGACTTATGATAAAAAATGCTATCTACCTCCAAAGAAAGAACTGATGGAGTGTGAATGCAGAGGAAAGTACATTTCCCCCCTTTATTTTTCTTTTTTATTGTTTATTTTGCTTGTGTTTTCTTTTGCAACATGGCTGCTATGGAAATGTTTTGTATGATCTCACATATATAATCAAAATCAAAGTGCTTGCCTTTTTAAGGAGATGGGAGGAAGAGCATTTGGAACTCAGATTTTTTAAAAAAATGTCAAAATATTTTGTTTATGTGTAATTGAGAAACAATAAAATTTAATGTAAAATATTATTATCCATGCAACATGGGGACCAGTCATATTTATACTGGACAGCTACCAACCAACTATAGATGTATTACCTAATTATTAACAGTTCCTTCCCAACTAGAATGTAATCCTCTTGAGGACAGGTACTGTTTTTGTCTTTTTGTGTGTATGTGTGTCTCCAGCACTTAGCACAGCACCTGCCTATGGTAAGTACTTAATAAATACTGATAGATTGATTACTTTGGCAAGAAAAGGCAAATCAGAGATTCAGGGAATAGAAGTTGGGTGGCCCATTGGAAGTCTCTTGCAACAGTCCAGGTGACGGTTAATAAGAGCCTGAACTAGTATGGTTGTAGGTTAAGGGGAGAAGAGAGGACAGATGTGAGACACTTTGTAGCACATGGACATTTATTAGGTATGTGAAATGAGAGAGAAGAAATGGTCACTAATGAGTGTCAGGCTTTGAGACTGGTTACTAGGAGAAGACTGCTATTATCAGAAATAGGAAAGTTGGAAAAGGAAGCATTATTTTTCAAAAATAACTTTGACTGATGCTTACTGCTTTTATATCACAGTCATTTCTGAAGTTTTCTCTGAATTCCATCATGCACTAATTTCCAGGCAGTGGGAGGTGGATAGTGGTTATCTCAAGTTGCTCATCTAAGGGAACAGACCGACTGAATCTCTTAAAACCCAAAGTGACTGTTCATTTTTAGACTATCTGATTCTGGCTTTCTATTTTTTTCTCAGATTAAGCAAGAGTAGATTTCTAGGGATATCTAAGGTAACAGAGTTTGGATTTTTTTTTTTTTTGCTAGGTTTGTGATAGCCTAACATCAGTCGTCCCACTTTACAATATCAGCTTCAGCCCTCTAGTTCAGTTTTCCACGCCTGTATCAAATGTCTTGTCTCTAAAACTGGAGAAAATATTTCTCTCTTTCTTATATCTATGCATATGATCATTCGGCAAAAATACAATGGATGGTCTGGGTTTATTTTCATTGGTAGTTTTATCCCATTTAATGACCTAGATGGAAAAAATAAGAATTAAGGCCAAAACCTAATTCTCTTTGCGACCCAGAAGGAATTGAAAACGAACCAATGACCCATGTTTCTTTAAATTCCTCTTATTTCTCATTTCTTACTGCACAACAATGTCCTATTATATTCAAATACAACAGTTACTTCAATCATTCCCCAAATGATGGGAACCTTCGTTTGCAATTCTTTGCTTCCACAAAGAGTGCTGCTATGAATATTTTGGTCTATATTGGACCTTTGTTTCTATCTTTGACCTCATGAGTTATATATACCCAGTACTGAGATCACTGGATTAAAGAGTATGAACAGTTTAGTTCCTCTTCTTACATATTCGAAACTGATATCTAGAAGGGTTGAGCCAATTCACATCTCCACCAACAGTGTATCAATGCCTATCTTTCCACAGTCTTTCCAATATTGACTGTTTCGATGATTGTCATCCTTGCCGACTTGTGGGCAGGAAGTGAAACCTCAGAATTGTTTTGGTGAATTTTTTTTAACCATTTATGATTTGGAACATGTTTTCAAACAGTCAGTTATAGTTTGTAACTTCTTTACAATGGTAATAATAGCTAGCATCAATATAGCTCTTTAAGGTTTGTGAAGCATTTTACAAATAGTATCTCATTTCATTCTCACAAGACAGGTACCTGATGTTATTGTCTCTACTTCACAGATGGAGAAACTGAAGTAGATAGAAGTTAAGTCATTGGCCTAGGATCGCACAGCTACTATTTATCTGAGGTTGGATTTGAAATTAGGTCTTCCTGACTATGGGTACACCCACTGAGCCGCTTAGCTAAGATTTGCACAATACTTTAAGGTTTGCAAAACAATTGACAGATATCTCATTCTTTCTCACAACAATTCTAGGAGACAGGTGATATTTTATACTTGAGGAAACTGAGGCAATCATAGGTTAGGTGACTTACCCAGGATCACACAGCTAGTAAATATCTGAGGCTGGATTTGAGCTTAAATCTTCCAGATTCTAGCTCCAGTACTCTTTATATCATACCACCTAAGTGCCTGCTTCTTCCTCATATAACTTGGTTATCAGACTTTTATCAGTCATATTTAATGCAAATTTTTTCCATTCAACAGTTTCTCTTTTCATTCAGTTTTCAGTGGTTTTGTTCAGGTAAAAGCTTTTTAAATTTCATGTGAGGAAACACTGGTTTTGTATGGAAGATGAATTTTGTTTGAGGAATATTCAGTTGAAGAAGTAATGCAATTACTTCCAGGTGAAGTCTTATAAACCATTGGAAATATAGAACTTTCGTTAAGAGAAGAGATAGGGAATATAATATCCATACATATAAACAAAACCATAATGAATATATGAACACATATTTTCATGAGTATGTACATGTTAATATTATGTATGTTTATATGTATGTATATATACATACATACACATATACATACATGGAAGAAGAGATAAAGTGAGATTCTGTTATAATTATCATCTACTCTTTCCTGAACTGTGTATATACATACACATATATGGATGTTTATGTGTGTGTGTGTGTGTTGTGTGTGTTGTACAGGCCAATAGAAGTCTAGTGGACAGAATGCTTGACCTGTAGTCTGTAAAACCTGAGTTTGAATACTGTCTCAGACACTTACTATCCGACCCTCTGCAAATTACTTGACTTTTCAGCATCAGTTTTCTAATCTATAAAATGGGAATGCTAGTATCATTTACCTTACAGGGTTGTTGTGACATCAAATAAGATAATACATGTAAAGTTTTGCAAAGTTTAAATACTATATAAATTCTAGCTATCAAATGGATATACATATGTATATATATATATGGATATATGTTTATATGAATAAACACATATTTATATAAAGCTAATATGAGGTTGAGTACCATAAAGGTAAATTTCAGAGACTCTCAATGATGTCTGTTTCAACGACACGATGTTGAAAGTTCCAAAATATTACTTTAGGATTTCCTCCAACCTTTAGGAATGGAGGACTCCAGTGTGTACTTGAATATTTCTCTGCCAGTCTGTGGAATAATTTAATTTTTTTCATTTTTGTGGGGAAGGGGAGCTGGGTAAAAGATGGGACTTGTGTTGTTCCATCATTTTTTAGTCATGACTCCATTTGGGATTTTCTTGGCAAAGATGCTGGGTTGGTTTGCCATTTCCTTCTGCAGTTCATTTTACAATTGAGGAAACTGAGGAAAATGGGCTCAAGTAACCTGCTCAGGGTTGCACAGCTAGTAAACATCAGAGGCCAGATCTGAACTCAGGAAGATGAGTCTTCCTGACTCCAGGCCTGACACAGTGCACTATGGCATCACCGAGGTATCCTAAAAGATGGGAAGTAGTAATTAAAAGTAGTCCCAATTCACTGTTCTGTGAATGCGATCTATCTCCTCCTCTTATGAAAGCTAGATTTGGCACTATCTTCTACTGCATATACACATGGAACAATTTAAAAAAGACTACAATTTAGTCTCACCGCACTTCTTAAAATATGTTGTAAAATGGGCTCAAAGTCCTAGCTCTCTTTCTTATTCTCTTTGTGATCTTAGACAAGCCAACTGTACACAATAGTTAACACTATTATAATCTCAGACATTCTTGCATTCAGAAACACAAGATTTTCTTAGCAATGCAGATATTCTTAGGCTGAGAATAATGAAAGGCACACAAAACATCTGATTCATGGATTTCACGAATAAACTTTTTAAAATTTTAAGTATTTCCTTGAAACTTCTTCCTAGAAATGGAAGATGCCATCTAAAACCTTAACAGATATAGTGAATCATCACAGATTTTTCTTCTACCTGAAAGTCCTCTTGTGCTTTCACACATGGAAGGCCATTCAGTGAAGCCATACTATCAGATGGATAAATGGATCCAAAGGGCTCACTCCACCTGTCACAGAATACAAAAAACCAACCAACCAAACAAAAACACATGGCAAAGAGTTAAAGCCAAATCCTACCTCAATTATCACTGTTGACCTGATTCCAGGCACAAATGTAGTACAGATCAGATCAGTGATCCCAAAGGGTCTGCTCTATCCCAAGTAAGACACGCCTAAAGATGAGATCAGTTGTATCAAGAAACTTTTCCCCTCCATAAGTTAAAGGAATTTGCTAAGAAAGGGAATGGGATTCAACTCAGATTATTTCTTTGACATCCTCTAAAATGTTAATATTTCATATTTTAGTTATAGTTTTAGAAGTACTTAGGAAATTAACAATGGGACTCACAAGGACAAAAATGACTAATTGGAATTTGAAACCTAGGAAAAGTAGGAAGATGGTATGAGAACATCTACCTGTCTGTAATGAGCCTAGATGATATTTACATGTGATAGTAACTGAAAGACCTGGATGATTTGATGGCCAAGTCATTGTCAGGAACAATAAGAAAGATACTGAGAAGGTACAGAGAAGGGCAAATGGAGCTAGGTGGAAAGGGAGTTCTGGACCTGGAAGCAGAAACATATTGAATTAAAATTCAGCCTCAGACATTGGTTGTGTGTCTCTGATCAAGTCACTTAACTACTGTCTACCTCAGTTTCTTCATCTGTAAAATGAGGAAAATAAGACCCCCACTTATAATAAATGGGATAATATTTGCAAAGCATTCTGCAAACTTTAAAGCACTATATAAATGCTAGTTATTTTATAGATGGGAAGACAGAGATCTGGATAGATGAAGTGAATGACATCTAAAGTTATAGCAGGTGTTATTTACATTTTGGTCATTTGATTACACATTCCTCCCTCTTTTAGCTGTGTTTTCTAAGTTTTTGCTTAGCTTGCCTCCCACATTCTGAATGTGCTCCCTCTTCACCTCTGCCTTAGAATATTGATTGAACTTCCTTCATCGCTTAAGAGATGTGCCAGTTCAAAAGCCTTCTTTATATTTTCCTGCCCTCCCTACAAAGTAGGTAGCATTCTCCCTCCAGTCATATTATTTTATATTAATTATCTGTTTAGATGTTGTATAGAGTCTAAGTTTCTTGAAAACAGGGACTTTTTGTTGTTATCATTGGTAATTTTAGTTTTTAACTTTGTAATGTCAATGCTTAGCACTGAAGGGGGACTTTCTCATAGGAAGTGTGTAGAATTGAATGAAATTTCACTGCCCCCGTGGGTGCTCTGTGGGCAATAATTCTCCAGGAGAGAGAACTATTATTCAAGTAGACATCAGCGTGGTCAGTAATACACTGAAGCTGCAGTGGGATTTCTTCTGAAATGAGTCATAGTTGCATTTCAGAGGCAAGGCATGGAGGAGGTTATCTGGCAATCTTTCTCTCCATTAAGGAAACCACTCAGCCATTTTCTAAGACAAAGTCTGACTAATAAAAACTGATATGGTCATATGCTAATAATCTAGAGTCAAATGAGCAAATATGAATACTTTCCAAATTGTGACACAGGTCTGAAAACTTGCCCTCCTAGACAATTACTGAGTAAGTTCAGGTAGGAGGCATGTATGGGGCAGCTAGGTGGTGCCATGATGCACAGAATGCTGAGCCCAGAATCAGAAGGACTTGAGTTCACATCACTCCAGTATCTTTGCTGAGGAAACCCCAGATGGGGTCATGAAGAGTTGGACATGACCGAAATGACTGAACAACAGGTTCATGTGTTGAGGACAACGTGATAAAATAAAAAAAAGTTGGAGCTGGAGTCTGAGGATCTGGACTTGTTATAATTAGTTTCTTTTTGTAATCCTATATTTTTATTTAATAATTTATTCTAAGATGGGTAGTGTAGACTTAGCAAGACTGAAAATGGGGTGCATGGCACAAAAGGATCTTTTCTATATGAATGGAAATGCTTTATATATTTGGTCTTTTAAAGTTGAGAATAAAAATACATTTTTAAAGTGTTAATATTTTAATGGGAAGAGGAAAGATGTAATGGAGTTGGCCATAATAAAGTATTAATTGGATAATTTTGTTGGTGTGCAGTCATGTCCAACTCCTCATGACCCCATTTGGGGTTTTCTTGGCAAAGATATTGCTTTTTTCATTTCCTTCTCCAGCTCATTTTACAGATGAGGAAACTGAGGCAAACAGGGCTAAGTGGCTTGCCTAGAGTCACACGGCTGGTAAGTGTCTGAGGCCAGATTTGAAGTTAGGAAGATGAATCTTCTGACTCCAGACCCAGCGCTCTATCCACTGCACAACCTCACTGCCCCACTTGGATAATCACCTACATGCAAATATTATGCAGATCTACTTCCTGCATTTCACATTTGAAACGAATGAAATCCAGGAATTACATTCTCAATTTTTCTTTTCTCTTCTACTCTGATTTTATATGAATTCAGAAGACAGAATAGTTGGGGATGGGATGAAGAGGGGAGGAGTCAAGTTTGTCGTTAGTTGCCTGCAACCTTATCAGTCTTTTCCTTACCTGACTGAAGGAGAGGGGATCAGGTTCTCAGAGGTCACGAAATTTCTCTGGAAGGTTTTCCAAGCATATGCTTAATTTGGTAAGAAGAGGTTGCCAATCTCAGGAGGGTGCTGCTCTATCTGATCTCGGGAGAGCAGAGACCTTACTTTTAAGTGTCTAAAAACAGGATATCGATGTTCAGGTGTGTTTCAATTGTGGTTTTATCATTATTATCGCATGACCTCCATCCTGGGTTGAGTTGTGGTGTTAGTATTATGTACTTTTGAGCCAGAGAATCAGAATCTGGATTTAACAAAGGACCTGAGATGTTCTCCTGAGAGACTGTCAGAGGGGAGAGGGAGAGAGACAGAGACAGAGAGATAGACAAAGACAGAGACAGAGAGAGATAGAGAAACAGACACAGACAGACAGAGACAGACAGAGAAAAGGGGGGGGAGAGAGAGACAGAGAGAGAGATAGAGAGAGAAGGACAGAGAGAGAGAAAGAGAGAGAGAGACATAGAGAGAGACACACACAGAGATAGAGAGATAGAAAGACAGAGAGAGAGACACACACACAGAGATAGAGGGAGAGAGAAAGAGAGAGAGGGGGTGGGGTGGGGAGGGAGACAAGGGATAGGGAGAAAAGGAGAGAAAAAGTAGGGTATCATATGGTATACATGAGTTTTTAAGCCAGCCATTTCTGGGAATACATACCTCTAAACTGAAGGATTTCCTCCTGAATTTTCTTAATTGGTTTGTCTGCCAAGTTCCAAATTATTCAACAACTGATAACCTCACTTTTATTACTCTGGTGAGAACTGAAACTAGGATTTTTATCAAATGTACATGGGCATACAGACAGGCAAACACCTAGGACTCATTTACTCTAAATTCAAACTAGTTGAATTTGCAAACATAATTGGCTTGGTTTTCCCAGTGGAAGACCATGGATTCTAGTTCACAGTTTTTTGGCAAGCTTTTTTCTTGTACAGGTTGTATATCTCTATATTTGTATTTGGCTGATGATGTTTTTAATTAGATCCTTATCCCCCCTTTTCCCCTAAGGACTGTTGTGCTCAACTGTATATGTAATTAGTTTTAAGTGCACCCTCAATCAAAGCAGGCCATGTAGAGGCCCTCTGAAAATGCTCATTTTTAAAAAGCATTGGTTATGTTTCAAAACTGAGTAATATTTGCAGTTTGTATAAGCCTTGGATGATAGGAGGAGCTGAATACTACAAAGCAGTCATTTCTCTATTATTCACCTTTGCCAATCATTAGAAATTTTGCAGATGTGATGAATTCTCAGAAGCAATCTAATACATCATTCTTCCTCTCTTCATAGACAGCTGGGGTTAAGAACGTGAAACACAACCTGTCCATGTCACCAAAAGTTGGTTGTTGAAATGCACAGTGCATCTCCATACACAATTCTGGGACCGAGTAGGGATGCTCCTCACACACTAAAAGTCTTTCCAAGGCACAAAAATAATAGAAACTTTTAAAAAGAGTTCATAGAATTAGGGTAGTATAAATATTAACGGTCATAGCTTAAAGGCAAGTAAACTAAATTTCCTATTGAAAAGAGGTATTATTTAAAATAAAAAATTAAGTTTCATAAGCTTTTTTAGTTTTATTCTTTTGTATTTCTTGTAAAATTTTATTCTCTTGTATTGAATTTTGTATTTAATTTTATTCTGTTGTATTTCTCATAAAAACAGTGGATAGCTATTCCATCTTTCATTAATAATAGCTAGCCTTTATATAGCGATGGAAGTTTTGCAAAATGTTTTACATATGTTATTGCATTTAATGCTCACCAACTCCCTGCAAGGTAAATGCCATTATTATATCCATTTTAAAGTTGAGGCAAGTGAGTCAAACAGAGGTTAAGGAACTTTCCCAGAGTCACACAGCTAGTAAGTATCTGAGGCTGGATTTGAACTCAGGTCACCCTGACTCCAGGTCAAGTGCTCCTAGCTGCTGCAATGATTATAATTTCTCTTTTCCAAACATGAATATATTAGTCCAAAGTCTTTTTCTATACATTTAAAAGGTTCCCTTTAACTCCAACATTATCTAGAATCCTCTCTTTCTATTTTATAGTTTACATCTGCGTTTCCTGACTTACTTCATATATTCCTTGCCAAGGTTCCTTGTCATTTACCTTCTTCATAGTGACAGGAGTAAGCAGTGAAATGAATTAAAGACATTATTAGAATGAGATCTGTGCAGAAATGTTAACATCATTCCTGCTGCTAACATGCTGTAGGTGGGGTTATTTAGGCATGGACCTGTCTGTACCTGGGATAACATCAGTTGGCCATCTATGTGCTGGCAAATACTTGTATTTACCATCTCACAGCTGAATGGAACAAGCCATTGTCCGCTGTTCCCTGTGGCAATAGGAACTAAAAGAATCAGTAGAAGAGTTCCATCTTTGCTGGTCATCATTTTTACAATGCTGGAAGCCTTGGTTTGCGGTTGCTTTTCCAATGTGTTAGCAATGAGCCTAGTCTGCTATTGTGGATAACTCTGAGCCAAACTATGAACCCAGCTGACTTCTTGAGTTACGGATGCCTAAGTCTTTTTCTTGCTGTATGAATACAGCATGGGGGAAGGTTGGCAATTGGGCTAGGACAAGTTTTGACCTTTTCCATGTTCATTTGTGAATAAAATTCTTTTCTGGTCCCTCTGGTCTGCATGGACTATTGAATGTGGAATGTCTTGAGGGACACTGACCATATTGATTACAAAGATTTATCATCTGTATTGAGTCTTGGCTCACAGACTAGGCAGAATTATTTGAGACCTTACCTTCCATGACAGATGAGAACATAATGAGAGAATTTTAATCAAAATGACACTTAGGTTCTTAAGGACGCTGACTATAAGTTCAAAGGGAACAGACTAGAAGAAATACAGAATATTTGCCTAAACACAAGAATGTGTTCCTGAGTGGAACAGGTCTACCTCCCACCATCATATCAGTGAATTTGACAAAAATAAAATATGATAAATGTTGGAGTTCCCTAAGAAAACTACATTGGCGCTGTGAAATTGGTCTGGTAATTCTGGAAAAATTCCCAAAAGTTCCTAAACTCTGCCTACCTTTTTAATCAGGGATTCCACTACTAGGGCCCATCACCCAAAGAGTTCAGAAAAGAAAAGGATTCATATGTATTAACATATTTCTAGAAGCTCTTTTTGTGATGGCAAAGAATTGGAAACTAAGGTCATATCCATCAGTTAGGGAAGACATGGGTTCTACTCCTGGTTCTATCCCTAACAAAATACGTTATTTTTGAACAAGTAATCAAAATTATGGTACATAAATGTAATGGAATAACATTGTGCTACAGGACATGATTAAGTTTCAGAGAAATTTTGGAAGATGATGAAATTTTGTAAAGTGAAGTGAACAGAATCAGGGAAAGTATTTTTATAATAACAATATTGTAAAGATAAACTACTCTGAAAGATAAGAACTCTGATCAAGACGGCGAATCATCATGACTCCAGAGGACTAATGGTGAAACATGATACCCACATCATGGCAAAGATGATCAGTGTGGGAATATGTTTGGCTTGATGGGGCAAATTTGTTAAAAAGATTTCCCCCAATTTTTCAATGGGCATAGGAAAAGGTGGGAGGGAGAGAAAGTAGATTTTTGTTCATCAAAAAAATAGAATTAGGTACAGGTAGGTGGCACAGTAGACACACCACTGGTCCTGGAATCAGGAGGATCTGAGTTCAAATCCAGTCTAAGATATTTACTAGCAGTATGATCCTGGATAAGTCACTTAACCCCCATTGTCTCCCCCCCAAAAAAAAAACCCTAAAAATAAAAATTTTGGTATAGGCTAATTAGAGATATGAAATTTTTTATACCTGAAGAATTCTAAGTAGGATCAATGAAATTCTGTCTTAATTAGGTAGACACTGACCTGTTGAGGTTAGCTAGACCACTACTGAAGTTCCTTTACTGAACGACTTTGAAAAGGCTGATTCCTTTGCCAATTTGTATATTTTCAAGAACTTTCCAAATACTTTATAAGCTTAGGAATTAAATAAATGTTGCATTAATCAAGAAAAAAAGAAAATATATTGGTATAGTACACATAGAACAGTGGAAAAAGCATTGGATCTGGTTTTAGAGGACTTGGTCTTAGCTCTATAGCTTGCTACAGGTATATCCTTGAGCAACTCAGCTGGGCCTCAGTTTTCTGACATGTAAAAATGAGGGGCCTAGACTGGGTGGCCTCTAACGTCCCTTCTAATCTACAATCCTCTAGATACATATTGCATTTCCAAAGTTTATCATCATCAGAAACTTTGTGATTACTATAATAGTTAGATGGGAAAATGTGGTGAAATTTTTCAGACCACTAAAAATTTTGATAGATCTGAATTTTTTTCTCCCCTAACTTGTATATAGGACTACTAGATGGATAGTAATTGATATCTAAAAAAAAAATAGATTTTTCCCACAGACTCACATCAGAGTGATACGACTTAGATTACTTGTTCAAAAATAACGTATTTTGTTAGGGATAGAACCAGGAGTAGAACCCATGTCTTCATAGCATTTGCTGTTATACTGAAATATTTTCCTGAAGAATTTCTTTCTAGAAGACAAATCCTACTTATAAAAATATTTTATTTTAGTATCCAATATGCCACATGGAGTTTACTTAATTGTATTTATAACCATTCAATGAAGTGGCATTTTATGCCAAAAATTATATTTGGAAGGGAGGGCATAATTTTTCCCATCTCCTTTCTTTTGTGGCCTTATTCAGTATGAATAAAACACAAGTACAGAAATTCTTCAATTCAAACTGTACACACACCACTGTATGTTACCCTTCCCCAACAAGACCCCCCCTTACTTTTCTTATCTATCATTGCTACCATAGTTGGCTCAAAAAGACTTAGAACTTGTAGAAGGGGGAAAAACTTTGATGTTTAAGAGTGATTTAAGGGGAAATGACACAGACCCCTGAGCAAAGCTGTCTCTCCACATGTATGAATAAGAAAGAAGATGGGTTGGTCGTAGGCTGGTAGTGAGATTAAGGACTAACCAATGGATGGTCCATTTGAGGATGTTGTGTGCCCCTTGTAGGGAAGTTGGATGTGGATAAAAGAATTGTAGAGGATAGAAAGGCATGGGTGGGTTTTCATCTGCCTAGTTGTAGGGCATATCCGCATTGACAAGATCAAAGATCCTTCTGAATATTCGAGTTAACTATAATTGTAGGAATTTCTACCTACAAAGTAATAATTTGAAATAAGGATCCTATTTTCAAAAGCAAATACTTCCAGAAAGATAAGAAGGCTCCAAGTAAATTAGTACAATCATGCAGAGGGAAAATAAAGGTGGTTGGGAGGCAGCATTGATTGAAGGATAGTAGTGCTGACAATTTGGAACTTGAAAAATCTTAGAGGATGAGCCAGGCTTGGGATGGTTCTCCAGGAGGGAAGTTAGCCAGACTGAAGCAATTATGGCCCTGGGGGAAGTTCACAGTGAAATAAAGAAAGGGAGCAGGGGTGGGGAACCTGTGATCTTGAGGCTACATGTGACTGTCTAGGTCCTCAAGTGTGGCCCTTTGACTGAATCCAAACTTCACAGAACAAATTCCCCCTTAAAACAATTTGTTCTGTGAAGTTTGGATTTGATCAAAGGGCCATGCTTGAGAACCTAGAGGGCCTCACGTGAACTTGAGAGCCTCATGTGACCTTGAGTCTACACATTCCCCACCCCTGAGTTACAGAAAAGGAGGTGGACGATGAATAAGATATGCTTTGTCTATTTCAAAATTTCCAGCTTGGACCAGCTATATGCCTAAAGAAGGGATGGGAAGGGAAGGAAGCTGTTTTCTTCTGTCAAAACCCGAAATAAATAAAAAACCACGAGTTGAGGAGCAAAGCATCTTTAACTGAGACAACAGGGTAGCAAACCTGCCACCTTGGGGGATGTCCAGTGGGTTTCCCAACTCCAAGATCCATGCAAAAGTTTCTTATACCTTTAGGAAAGGAGGAAGTGTGAAGTAGCAAGGCCTAGTTGTGAGATCAAAGTGACCTTTGGCCATCCAGGCAAGGGAAAACCACTTCATTCTGACTATTTTGTCTATCATGCCATGAATTCCAATGGAAGGAGGCAAGAACATCAAAGGCCTAGATCCAGCTTGAGCCTGGTTCCCCCACAAAGCAAGATCTCAGGATGGGGAGTCCTAGAGTATGGTTCAGCTCAATCTAATCAAGAGTAAATGTAAGAGTGGGAATGTAAGGACCTTACTGGCATTCTGACATTACAAGGGTCACTTAAGGAAGAGGCAGTCCATGTTACAGTTGCTTTTATTTCTGTCATTGCATTAACAATTTTGTCACTTTCTTGATGCTCAACTCTCCTCCCTACTCCCAAACCATTCCAAACTCTAGCCAATATTATCACAACTATACTTTCATTATGTTATGAGTTAAAAAATAGACTTTTGTACGTTAGCTTGGCAACCTAACAACCACGCAAACATTCAGACTTTGTTTCTATAGGAAAATGTGTTCCAAACTCCAAATAACTGACTTGCAAATGAACCTCTGGAATGCAACCCTTCAGTAAACTGGGGACTGTTTGTGCCTTAATTGCACCCTTTCCCTCCCTGTGGTGCTTGACCTCTCCAAATGGGGGCACTGCGCTCCCTCTAACGGTCCTTTGTCTAGAGTTCCTCTTGTAGCTTCTCTCTGTTTTCCCCAGCATGCTGAGCAATGCCTTCCCATTTTAAGCAGCTAAGTCTTCACAATGTTTATTATTAACCTAGAGAGCAGGTCAGTTTTTCAAGAAGAAGAAGTTGCGTTGCTGCCCATAGCTTCAGAACTGCGGAATGTAACCAAAAACCTTTTGGCAAATCATAGGGGACTTCAGCTAGCTGTTTAACATTCAGTGGGCCATTGTGCTCACTAGGGGATACTGTATTTCTTTCTCAGATCTTTGTGCATAGACTCTTGAAAAAACAGAGGAAATTTTAATTTTTTTTCTTCTGGAATCTCACCTCCATTCACCAGCCCCTCTAAACGTGACATTGAGGTGGCAGACATTCACATGTCAAATGAATGATACATCCTCCTTTTATTTCCCCCAAGCAAAGGGAAGACTGACCCAGGGAAATAGCTTCTTGTGGCAAGTTTGTTATTGAAAATATCTCTCCCCTAACCCACAGCAATATATCGGCCAAAGACATCCTACTCATAGCATGGTGAAAGTTTGAATGAAACAAAGTTGTGTGTGTGATTGTACATCTGTGTGCATGTACCTTTATTACTACAAGCGTACTTTAGACTTGAGCAAATTATCAGGTTGTAAGGAGCAAGTAACAGAGACAGTGAATATAAGCATGCATCACATTCAGAAACTAAATACTCCTCTTTTACATGATAAAAACTATTGATACCTAGAGTATCATCCTGGTGTAAACTCTGCTGCCCACCTCCTGAAAGACGGGCTGCTTCTGCCTGAATTGTACCCTTTCGCAGATGTAGAATGATATAGACAATATTGGACGCAGCCAATGTGGAAATTTGTTTTACTTGCCTATGCATACTTGTTACAAGGGATTTCTTTCATTTTCTTTTCCTTTCTTTGTTTTTTCCCCCCCTCAATTGGCAGTGGATGAGAGAAAGGGGAAGAGGGATAAAGTTCTCCTCTACCACCTCCAAGAGAAGAGAACAGAAAAAAGTCCAGAAAGAATTACAGACAAGCAGGTGAGCTTTGAAAGTTGAGGGTTGGGTTTATTATATACTTAAAAAGTTTTAAAAGCAAGTGCCACCAACTGTAAGACGTTCCACTTTCCCATTCTACGATGTATAGGGAAATGCTCATTTTATATCGTATTTGCTAAGCTCAGAATAAAAAGTCGAATGAAAAAGTACTCTTGATTTATTTCACTTCTTAAGAGAGATTGTTTCTATGTTCAGTTTTACAGAAAGCTTTAATTTCCATAAGCTAAAGCAACCATGTCCCTAAGTCATGTACAACTGAGAAATTCTAATTCTGCAGCACACCCTTGTGGTCAATCTTAGTACCTGCAGAAAAACTCACACCAGTTCTAGCTTGGGGCTGTTTCTGTATTCAGAGTATCAGAAAGGATAAAAGTCGATCATTTGATTGTTGCCATGTGTCAGATATTAGGCAGCTAGGTGGAGCAGTGGATATGGGCTGAAATCAGGAAGACTCATCTTCTTGAGTTCTAATCAGGCCTCAAACACTTACTAGCTGGGTGACCCTGGATAAGTCATTTAATTCTGTTGGCCTCAATTTCCTCATCTGTAAAATGAGCTGGAGAAGGAAATAACATGTATAAATATGATGTAAGTAAGAATGAAAAGATGGCAAAGACAAGATCCAAAGGGAAAGGAGATATATGAGGAAAGACCATAGCTGGGGGAAACAGGGAGGGCTTCAAAGAACGGGTGGCACCTGAGGTTGGCCCTGAAAAATAGGATTTCAATAGGAATTGGTGTGGCTAGACAGAGGAGTGTACATTTCATGGATGCATGGATGGGGGAAAGTTCAGATGACACATATGAGATCAATGAATAGCTTAGTGTTGAGTCTGGCTGGAAAATTGACTATAGGAAGGAGTAGTGTGAAATACTGAAAGACAGACTGGGAAGGGACTCAACCATGACGTGAAGGAGTTTGTATTTGACTCTGTGGAAAATGGGAGTAACTGAAGTCTTTGGAGCAGGAGCATGACAATTTTGAATTAAGATGATTAATTCAGCAGCTTAAGGAAGGAGAGCAGAAAAACCATCTAGGATGTTGTCATCGGAGTCTAGATGACAAATAATGAAGCTAGAAATATAGCAATAGCCATGGGGAAAGAGAGGAAGAGATGGGTATGAGAGATATGGTAGTGGCAGAATTGGTAGGGTTTGGCAAATGATTGGAAATGGAGGTGGAAGGGAAAGGAGACAAGAACAATTTTGAAGTTAGGTGGCTGTGAGAATGACCAATAGCAGAAATAGGGAAGTTGAAGGGAGCAGGGTAGGGTGAAGAGAAAATCTGGGAGGAAGATGAAAAATTCAGCTTAGGATATATTGATTTTTGAGGTTCCAACTGGGAAAACAAGGACATTTGGAAAGATGAAGAACTCAGTATTCAATTCTGAATGGTACAATGTTGAAATGAATTATTGATTTTAAGGTGCCAGTGGGAGCCATCAACAAGGCAACTGCAGATTTTGGAGTGCAGCTCAGGGACAGATGGGTATGTTATGTTGGGGAGATTCTTTTGGTGGTATGAGTTGGATTATATGGCCAATGAGATCCTCTCCAGCTCTTAAATTCTATGATTCTGTGAGAAAGATTACGCCTAGATAGACAGATTTGGGATTCACCTGCATTAAAGGGATATTTGAAACCATGAAAGGGAAGAGATTTGGCACATATGATATTGGACTTGGAATTAGAAAGATGGAGGTTCAAATCTCACCCCAAGTACTAGCTAGTTATGTGATCCTGGGTAAACTATATTACTTTAAAAAAAATAAGATTCCTCGCTATGTACCATTTGTGCTTCCAGTAGCTTTATTGGCATTCACCTGAATGGTCTTTGGATTTATACAAAGAGTTTAAACAGAGGTAGGTGGTGGTAAAAATGGAGAGTGAAATAATACGAGTTGGTAAGGACACACTTTTATATTCTGAAATATATGTTGGCTGGTCAATTCATTTTTGGCATGGATTTTAGCTACATTTTCTAACACCTCAAGCGTTTTTGATAAACAGTGCTAAAATGCAAATATTATGTTACATTCTGAAAGCTGCTTTTTACAATAAAAGAGGAAAATGTAGAAATCGTTGCGAGCTCTTTTATAGTGGGATGGATCTTGAGCAGTCAAGCTTGTGTTACAAAAGCTAGATTTGTGCTTGCTTTTAAAAACAAAGCTGTCCTGTAAATGCCTCTCGGATTGATATTCACTACAACTGAGTTAAGAAGAGTCACCTTAGTATGATTTACCAAGGGTGCTGACCAATTGATTTCTTTCTCATTAGTAGTGACCCAGTAGTATTTTGCTCATGTGAATTCTCTGATTTTCCTACCATTTGGTTTTTAGTTCTTGACATTTACCTCTTTGTGAACATGATTAAGGCTTCTCATGTGGCTCAGGTTTGTCCCCATTTTTTAACAAGGGTCTTTTTCTCGTTATTATCATCAAACTGGGTTTGGTTCTCACTGGATTGACATAGGGTTAATAATGTGCCATGATGGCAAATATAATACAAATGGCAAGCATGAAAAGAGAATGAGTGGATACTCCACCACTATTCACTACGTTGGTATTTTTCAGCCACAATAAGAGTAATGATAATCCCCATAGACACTATGAATAGCCAGTCTGTTTGAAATACTGATTTTATGTTGGAAAGAATGTGAATATGAGAACTCCAGTTTAATAAAAGAGAAGTTGTTACCACAGATAGAAGAAAATACTGCGGAATCAGTAGGACCACATTAAATGGGTGAGTTGTAATATCTATAATATCCAGGCTGCTGGCATCACATTTTTTAAATCACTTAAGTGTATGTACTACCTAATATTTCTGAACTTCATTTCCACATTTATAAAGTAAGAGTTGAACTAGTTGGCCTCTGAGATTCTTTGAGCAATAAATCTATGATCCTATGAGATCATAAAGAGTGATGGTTTTAGAGAGATAAAAGATATACTCATGACTGTTGTTGAGCATCTTTAGTGTTTCAAAGAGGACCAGTGACCTCATGGGACGATGCCTTGACTTGCATATGAATTGGATTTAAGTGAGGCAGAGCTGCACCGTCCTCACTCTCACTCTCTCTTCTACAATCATCAATGTCCATGCAAGACAAAAGCCAAGACCAACAGTGAGGGCCCGGGATACAGTGGATCACCTTGTGGTCTTTGATGTCTGACCAAGTTTATCCTGTACTGGGTTTAGCCTATCTGCCAAGATGATTTACCAGGGTGTGGCCCCTGTGCCTGCTATAGCTTCTGGGAGCCACAGGTGAGAGTTGGGGGACCTGGGTACACCAAACTAATGATTAGGAGGCTGGAACAAATGAACCAGAAAGGGGGAATGAGAAGACTTAGAGAGATCTCCAGGAAGAGAATGAGACGAAAGCATGTCATAGAAACTGAGGGAAGAAAGACCATTAAGACAGAGGGAATGTCCCAGTTCTGAAGAAAGGAGGATAGGGAGTGAGAAAAGTCTGCTGGATTTGGAAATTAAGGGAGCATTAGTGATCTTGAAGAGAACAGTTTGAGTAGAGAGGTCCATTTGAAACCTGATTGCAGTTGTGAGTGGGTAATGAGGAAGCAGAGGCTATGAGTGTAAGCTATTTCTTTTAAAAATTGATGTGTACCTGCTAAAACAAATTTAATAACTATGCAAACACAATTATTAAAAAACCTCTTTATACAAATATAAAAATATAAAACTTTTTATGCAAACAAAATCAAATAAATTTTCTACCCCAACTCATTTATACATTTAATGCCATCCCAGTTAAATTATCAAAATTTATTTTACTGAATTAGAAACCACAATAACAAAATTCATTTGACAAAGCAAAAAGTCAGAAGTATCAAATATAAAAAAGGTAAATAAAGAAGTTTAGCAGTGTCCTATCTTAAACTACATTCTATGGCAGTAATTATCAAAACTGTCTGGCACCGTCTAAGAAACAGGAAGGTAGATCAACGGAATAGAATAGACATATACTTTACAGAAACAAATATAATAACCTTATATTTGACAAGTATAAAGACTAAAGATTTAAATTCTTAAGGATAAGAATTTATTATTTGGCAAAAATTGTTGGGAAAACTGGAAAGCAGTATGCCAGAGAGTGTGCATAGATCAATTTCTTACACCATTTCCCAAGAAAAGGTTTAAATGGAGATATTACCTAGACATAAAGAGGGGTTTCACAGGAAGATTAGAACACAGAATATATTACTTATCATGGATAGTCAAACAATTTACAAATAAAGAACAGATAAAAGCAAAGGTAGGTGTAAAATGCATAGTTTTGATTGCATTAAATTAAAGTTTTTGTACTAATAAAACAAATGTAACCAAGATCGGATAGAAAACAGAAAATTGGGGGAAAATTTTGCAGACAGTTTACCAGATAAATGTCTCATATTTAAAATATATAAAGAACTTTGCTAAATCTATAAGAATATGAGTCATTCTCCAACTAATAAACAGGTCAAAGAATAGAAACAGTTTTCCAATGAATTCAAAACAATTTATAGTCGTATGAAAACATGCTCTAAATAATTATTGATTAGAGAAATGCAAATTAAAACAACCTTGAGATATCATTTTACACCTACCAGATTGACTAAAATGATAGAAGGGGAATGTGACAAATGTTGAAGAAGCTTTAGAAAAATTGGGGCACTAATTCATTGTTCGTGGAATTGTGAACTGATCTGACCATTTTGGAGAGCAATCTGGAATTGTGCCCAAGAAGTTACTAAACTTCCTATATCCTTCCACCCAACAATACTACTACTTGGTCTATTTCCAAAGATAATTAGGGAAAAAGGAAAAGAATCTGTATGTTCTATAATATTTATAGCAGCTCTCTTTATGGTGACAAGAAAGTGGAAATTGCAATGATGCCTGTCAACTGGGGAATAGCTAAAGTTGTAGTATAAGATTGTGGTGGAATATTACTGTGCTATAACAAATGACGAGCTCAATGATTTTGGAAAAACATGGAAAGATTTGCATGAAATAATGAAGGGTGAAATGAACTGACCCAAGAGAATGTTGTGTATAGTCACAACAATATTAAGAACAACTTTGAACAAATAATTTATTCGTTATTATAAATACTGAAATTAGCTATAAAGGACATATTAAGATAGACGCAATTTGCATCCAGAGAAAGAACTGATAAATAGAAGTGTGTATAGAATAATTTTACATATATCTATCCATCTATCTACCTATCTCTACACGTACATATACACACACACATATATATACATACATATATATATATATATATATGCATATATACACACACACAGATATACACCTTTTTGTGTCTTCTGGCTTCCATGACTTCCTTCAAGTCCCAGCTAAAATCCCATCTTGTACAAAAAGCCTTCTCTTATTCATTTCAAAGCTATTCTTGCCTGTCATCTGTTGACTATTTCCCACTTACCATACATAGATCGTTTGTACATGATTAGAGAATGGTTATTTTCATCTGATCTCCCGCATTAAACTTGGAGCATCTCGAGAGATAGCCCAAGGACTGAATTATTTTTCATTGTTCATTTTTAGCCTTTCCCTGTATCCCCAGTGCTTACTAAATATTTGTCAACTCTATACAAGAAGAATTATCTTATTGTGTGGTCCTAGGCAAGTCATTTGACCTCTTTTACCCTCCATTTTCTGACCTGCAAAATAGGTAAAATAATAATATCTGCCTCAGAGGATTGTTGTGAAGATCTGATCAAATAGCATATGCGCAGTGCTTTTAAAAGTTTTACATACGTGCTAGTTATTATTAGCATCAATAATAAAAGTTTTTTGCATAGTGCTTTACAGTTACAAATATAACTTGCCAGTTGATTTTTATGACAGCCCTGTAAGATAAGTATTGTGGCTCCTATTTGACATTTGAGAAAACTGAGGCTCCCAGCTGCTTGCTCACAAAGCTTGTGAGTCCACTTACTATCCTGAAGTTAGTTTTCTTTCCATTAAAGCTCCTACCTCTGTGCATGTGCAAGTATTTATGTATCTTTCTAGGAGAAATTCATCATTTGTCAGCTTATTCTCCTGTATTTATTATACAAAGTGAGGTGGCTTGAATTTCTAACCTTTGGATCATTTGGGTGATGGAATATTCCCCTTGGATCCCCCTCCAATGCAGCCCTCTCATGCTTTCTTCCTGCCCTCAGAAAAATGAGACACAGTAGCCAAAAGTCAAATCTAGCTTTGCCCAGAGGAATGGAAAACACTGCTTTTAAACCACTGAAGTGGGTATTAGTTGACAGAGCTGGTTCTGTATTTAATCAAGGGCAGCCAGGTTTCAGAATCGACACGCTATGCCTGCTGAGAATTTGCCAACTCATGGAAAAGCAACGACTCAGCTAATTATAGACATGTATAAGCAAGCAAGTGAACTCTGTTATTTGCCATGACCAGGTAGCAGAGTGTTCTGCAAAATCAAATACACCGATTATCTGAACATATCACTTCCTACTTCACACTAAGTTCACTAGTTCTCCAAGAAATATGATGACAGTACTAAAATTTAAATTCACAGGGTCATAGACTTAAAGCCAGTCAGTCTGACCCCTTCATTTTATAGATAAAGCACTGAAGCTCAGAGAAGTTAAATGACTAACCAAGAGTCACAAAGGTGATAGGTAAGTGGGGCTTGAACCCAGGTGCTCTGCAAAATGGGGATGCTCCAAATTCAGGACTCTTTCCTCTGTATCGTATGGCTATGTCTACAATGTCTCCATGCAGGGAGATATAGCCTTGCATTTGTATTCTGATCTAGTTGTTTTATCCACAGGAACCACACACAAGAGTTATTGATGACAGTGGAATCTCTCCCTTGTCTGTCTATCCATCTGTCTATCTATTTACCTATCTATCTATCCATCCATCCATCTATCCATCCACACATCCATCCATCCATCTATCTACATATCATCTCTGCCTATCCATCTGTCTATCTGTCTGTCTCTCTATCATCTATTTATCCAGCTATCTATCCATCATCTACTATCTTCCTTTCTTCATTCCTTTCTTTTTTCATTCATTTATTTGTGTTTGTTTATGTATGCATTCCACGTCCACTCCTCCTGAAGGCCTTGCCACCAGTTTGTTCTTTTTTACAAGGTTTTCATCTGCAGCATATGAGTAGGTTTCTTCTTTTAAAAAAATATTTATTTTAAACTTAAATACAAAAACTTAAACATACAATAAGAAAATAAAAATATATTATAAACTCAAATACAAAAGAATAAAAGGAAAAAATAAAAGCATTGCCATGTGCACAGCAAGACTTAAGAGAGGATTCTAAATGTACAGCAATAAATTTCCATTTCAAAGATAGTGGAGTAGAAAGACGCACGTTAGCAAGCTCCGAACCCACAGTCCATAGATTTAATGTAAAAAGAGATCCCCATAAGTTCTGGATCACTGCAGGGTGTGCAGAAACAGAGTGGAAGAGATTTCCGTTCCAGAGAGCCCTGGAGAGCCGTCCACAGGGTCCGTCGTGCCCTAGAAAGCGGACCCCACCCCAGCGCTGCCCTGGCCACGGCCCCAGAGAAGCTGATCCGAGCAGGCTTCAGGGACAGAAGCTCCAGCAGCCGGGAAGGTCCCTCTGCCCACAGAAGCTACAGGTCAGTGAGAGAGACGGCTGGCTGGCCAAGAGGGGAGCGGGGTGTCTCCGTGGCTCAGGCCCCCTCAGGAGGAAGCGGCAGCGGCAGAGGCAGGGGCAGGAAGCTGCGGAGGCAGAGGCGGGGGCGGTGGTGGAGGCAGCGGTGGCGTGGTGGTGGCGGCCCGGGACTCCCCCAACAGCAGGCAGGATCTTCATTACTGAAAGTCTCTGCACAAACAACCTGAGGGAGCTGAGCCTGGGAGACGGCCCTGCCCCACCCGAATCCATTACTGAAGGTCTCTGCATAAAGCCCCTGAGGGAGCTGAGCCTGGGAGGTGGCCTGCGCCCACCCCAGCACCAGAACTAAAGGTCACATTGATTAGCAGCTGGGCGGCGCGGAAAGCCCATTTGAATCTCAGACCCCAAGCACTAGCTGGGCGGATCTAGGTGGGGGTATACAGGAATCTCAGAAGTCAAGTAACTGGCTGGGAAAATGCTTAGAAAAGGGAAGAAAAATAAGACTATAAAGAGTTTTTTTGAACAGATGCAAATGATCCCGACTTTCGGATCTGATGACGAGGACATATTCTTGCCACCAGGGAAAGACGTGGAGGGCGGGGCCTTGGCACCCCAGGCATCCCGGGGGATGTCGGGTGGGTTCAGACTTTGGAAGAGCTCAAAAAGGATTTTGAAAAACAAGTTAGACAGGTGGAGGAAAAACTGGGAAGAGAAATGAGAGAGATGCAAGAAAAGTATGAAAAACGGGTCAATACCTTGGTAAAGGAGACACAAAAAAATGCTGGAGAAAATAACACCTTGAAAAATAGGCTCACTCAATTGGGAAAAGAGGTTCAAAAAGCCAATGAGGAGAAGAATGTTTTCAAAAGCAGAATTATCCAAATGGAAAAAGAGGTTCTAAAGCTCACTGAAGATAATAGTTCTCTCAAAATTAGAATGGAACAGATGGAGGCTAATGACTTTCTGAGAAACCAAGAAGTCACCAAACAAAACCAAGAGAATGACAAAATGGAAGAGAATGTGAAATATCTCATGGGAAAAACAACTGACCTGGAAAATAGATCCAGGAGAGACAATTTAAAAATTATGGGACTACCTGAAAGTCATGATCAAAAAAAGAGCCTAGATATCATCTTCCATGAAATTATCAAGGAAAACTGCCCTGAGATTCTACAACCAGAGGGCAAAATAAGTACTGAAAGAATCCATCGATCACCACCTGAAAGGGATCCAAAAAGAGAAACTCCTAGGAACATTGTGGCCAAATTCCAGAACTCCCAGGTCAAGGAGAAAATCTTACAAGCAGCTAGAAAGAAACAATTCCAGTACTATGGAAATACAATCAGGATAACTCAAGATCTAGCAGCTTCTACATTAAGGGATCGAAGGGTGTGGAATAGGATATTCCAGAAGTCAAAGGAACTAGGACTCAAACCAAGAATCACCTACCCAGCTAAACTGAGTATAATACTTCAAGGGAAAATATGGTCTTTCAATGAAACAGAGGACTTTCAATCATTCTTGATGAAAAGATCAGAGCTGAAAAGAAAATTTGACTTTCAAACACAAGAATGAGAAGAAGCATGAAAAAGTAAACAGCAAAGAGAAGTCTTAAGGGACTTACCATAAGTGAACTGTTTACATTCCTACATGGAAAGACAATATTTGTAACTCTTAAAACTTTTAAGTATCTGGGTAGGTGGTGGTTCCATACACACACATGTACACGCATGCACGCACACACACATACACACATGCACACACATACAGAGACAGAGAGCACAGAGTGAATTGAATAGGATGGGACCATATCTTAAAAGAAATTAAGGTAAATGGTGAGAGAGAAATGTAGTGGGAGGAAAGAGGGTGAAATGGAATGGGGTAATTATAGGTCATTTAAGAGGCAATTAGGAGGCTTTTTAGTGGAGGGAAAAAGAGGAGAGCTGAGAAAAAAAAAAACCAAGAAGTTTACCCTCATCACATTTGACTAAAGGAAGGAATAAAATGCACACTCATTTTGGTATGAAAATCTATCTTACAGTATAGGAAAGTGGGGGAGAAGGAGATAAGCAAGGGGGGGGATAATGGAAGGGAGGGCAAAGGGGGGAGGGAGCAATTTGAAGTCAACACTTGGGGAGGGACAGGATCAAAAGACAGAAGAGAAACAATGAGGGGCAGGGTAGGATGGAGGGTAATTCAGTTAGTCTTACACAACACAACTATCAGGGAAGACATTTGCAAAACTACACAGATATGGCCTATATTGAATTGCCTGACTTCCCAAAGGGAATGGGTGGGGAGGGAGGGATGGGGAGAATTTGGAACTCAACGTTTTAGGAACAACTGTTTAGTATTGTTGTTGCAACTAGGAAAGAAGACATACAGTTAATGAGGAATAGAAAGTCATCTGGCCCTACAGGAGAAAAGAGAAGATGGAGACAAGAGAAGGGAGGGATGATAGGAGAGAGGGCAGATTGGAGATAGGGAAAATTAGATTGCTTGGGGTATTGGGGTGGGGGCAGGGGATAAATGGGGAGAAAATTTGGAACCCAAAATTTTGTGAAAATGAGTGTAAAAAGTTAAATAAATAAATAAATTAAAAAAAAATAAATTTCCATTTCAAGAACACTTAGAGTGTACAAGAACATTTATTATAATAAATATGACTCATTGTATTCAGTTGTCCATCTTTTCCTTTGGTCTCTGCTGTGTACTTCTTATTTTGTTTTTTAATTCTCCCTTCTTCCCCCACCCTAGAAGGTACAATTAAGAGCAGATACACACACATACACACATTTATACATTATATATACATACATATACACATGTATACATATATACATATACACATACATACACAGATACATCCAAACATATATACACATATACACACAAAGTTATATAAATGCATATACACATACTTAAATTTCTATAATCATACTCATATATAGACACATACATTCATATGCATCTATGCAAGATTATATTATACTTCTTTGTCCTCTGTCTCTCTGAGGTTGGATTATCTCTTCCTATATGACTCCAAGATTTTCCATATTTTTTCTAAGTCCACCAAGTCATAATTTCTTATACTACATTAATATTCCATCCTTATAATTGTAACTTTAAATAGTCTAAAACAATGTTGATTAATATGGCTGATGTAGATGTGGTTTCCCTATTTTTCTCTTAGTATAAAATCTCTTTTAGTTTTAACATTGTCTGAGATCTTGATTACTATTCCTGTTTTTTCCCCTAATAAATTTTATCCTGAGGTTTATTTTATGTTTGTGTGAGTCTTTTATTCTCTATATGGGTAGGTTTTCCCCTTTGCAGCAGCCATCCTGTGTTGGCAACAAGGGTAGAGCTGTATTTGTTCTTGGAGGAGGTCAACATTATTCAGTCAATACCATTTCTCATCGTCTCTTGGTGTGCCCTTGGGTCAAAGATTAAATTTACAAATTTGTTATTTTAATGTTTTCATTCAACAAAGAAGTTTCTGACTTGGTGGGAAGTTGATTTGTTTTCCTCAAACTGTAGCCAGTTATTAAATCTAAAAATGTTAATGCGTTCATAACAATTTTTTAGCTCTCTTCTCATCAGGCCTCTGTTTCCTTAACTGTGAAAAGAGGTTATTGGACTAGATGATTTTTAATGTTCCTTGTAGCTGTAACAACCTGTAACTCATATTATAAACAAAACACTCCAGTGATATTGGAATGATGAGAGGGTGGAGTAGAGGCCCACCATAAATTCCAAAACTTGTATCTATTAATGACAAAAATCGTTGGATTTTCTTAGGCTAGTGAATTGACCACACTTGAAGTATACCAATTAGTAATTATTCTTTGTTTTCGCAGGATTTTTCCTAAAATAGAAAGGTCCTAGATTAAGAACCGAGAGGGATGTTCAAGGTCACTTAATCCAACTCCCTCATTTTATTGTTGAGGAAATTCCATCCCAGAGAAATGAAGTGATTTGCCCAAAGTTTCACAGGAACTACGTGACAAAGTCAGGATCTTAATTCTTGCATTTAGAGGCAAATGACCCTTGAATGAATGATTCCATAAAAATATATGTCTATGCTAGAAAAGGAAAAACCTTAACATAAAACTTGTACAAATATTAAGTATCTTAGTAAGTTTAATTGAAGGATTCAGTTTTATTGAAGGAATTTTATGAGACTGCAAATCTCCAGGTCTACATTTGGTGCTGTGCAAAGGATGGAAGAGGGGATGAGCTATGACAGTTCTTAAGTTCTCTAATTTCCTATTCTGTATAGGAAAAGTCCCATCTTTGACATGTTTTAAGGATGTTCCTCTGCTTACTATGGGCGCCTAGGGCTGTGTTAGGTGGAGAAGCAAGGTACTATTTGTTACTTCTGTCTCTTGCTCTAACTTTGAAATCTCTGAGCATTTTAATTGTTTGAGGAGGGTAAAGGAAGGAGAAGGAGAATGGGAAAAGGGTGTAGAAGAAGAATCTTACTCGCACCATGGATGATTTTGGATCATTTCTTATAGAGAAAGGAGCCTGTTCATGTCTTGTTTAGAGTCTGAGACTCTCCCCCATTCAGGGTCTCATGAATTCACACAAAGAACATGGTACCAAAGTTTGTTTGTGATCTGAATTTCTGACTCTCTTGAGCTGTGCTCCAGACAAGAATGCAATAGACACAATAATAATTATAGTTAGTATTCATATAGCTTTTCAAGGTTGGCAAAGTGCTTAACAAATATTATCCCATTTGATCCTTGCCATGAGTTCAGTGCTATCATTATCCGCATTTTATGGATTAGGAAATTGAAGTAGGCGGAATTTAAGTGATTTATGCAGGGTTACGCAGTTTGTGTCTGAGGCTTGATTTGAATTTGGGTCTTAGCAGTCACTCAAAGATTTTTACTTAATACTTCATACTTTGGGGTATCTACTATATGAGGGATGGGTCAGCAGACAATTACCATGGAGTAAAGGGCAAAATAGGTCCTAATACAGTTGCATAAATAAGTCTATAGAATATATCTGGCATATTTTGGTGTAAATCAAAACATATGCACACATATATATATTCATAGTGCATATAAGTGTACGTGTATGTCTATATATACAGATATCTCTATCTATCTTTCTATCTATACAGAGATAGGAGGAGGAAAAGAGAGAGAGAGCAGACAGACAGAGACAGAGAGAGACAGAGAGAGAGACAGAGTGAAAGAGAGAGACAGAGAAATAATAATTGGTTCCCATATGGTCATGTAAAATGTCCAAGGGCTGCTTGTGACGGGTCAGTTTTGCTGGGTTTTCTCTTTTCCATTTTTTCATTTCCCCTTTAAGAATAGCTTTAAATAGACATAACTGATCCCTCTCCCTAACTCTCCTTAATACATGAAAAACAATTTAAAAAGAGGTAGCTTAACATAATGAATGGAGAGTTAGTCTCAATCAAAAAGTCGTAAATTCAGATCCTACCCCTGACCAACTGGGTTTATCATCCTATGTAAGTCATTTACCTTTCAATGCCTACAAATAACTCTTGAATTAGAAGTTGCAGAATAGTTAATGATCTGTGGTGGAGAGATTTTCCTCACTGAGAGTTCCCTATGCTAATAAAATCAGAGGTCCAGATCTGCACCCCCTTAAAAAAGACAAAATAAATGATCCACCTACTTTTGTCTCTTCCTTTAACCCAGAAAAAAGCTCTCTCAAACATGGTTCAGAGTAGTCCTCTGACTTTTGTCTTTCAAACATTAAGCTTGTCTTTGACTTTTGTTGACTCAGTTCTCCCCAGTTTTCCATTGGAATACATGAGTTTATTTTGGTTCCATTGTTTCTAAAGTCCTCTGCTACCTAGTCCTTAGGTAGATCAGCTTTTAGCTTCCTATAATTCTCATGGTCATACCTATTGTATTTGCAGAACTGCTTCAATTCTGCTTTAAGTCACTCAAAAGAAATACGTGACGCACAAATTTAGGGAATCCATCCCAAATGTTCACATAGCTTATTTGTACCCATCTTGTGGTAGAGCATTCCAAGCTCATATTGGTCTGATCAGCCACTGTCAGAGACACTCTAACTTAACCCTTGCATAGTGATGTCATTTTGGTCCTTTTCAGAACAATGGACAACAACCAGCCAATCTGCAGAATCTCACCCAAAGTCTACATATAGAACTTCAGGTTTTTGGTTGCAGGATTTGGAGTCAGAAAAACTGGATTTAAATCCTTTTACCTAGTATTGCCAATGATTGCATTATCAATCTAATATTGAGAAGTATGAATGAAATGAATGGAAATTGATGAGCCTGGGGACAATTTTTTCCCCAGGACTATTGTTGGAATTTCTTGAGACTAGAAAAAAGATTTTACGTTCTTTATCTGGGGAACTAGAGAAACTATAGGTATGGCATGTTATATATGTTATTATAATTGGATTGAGATATTGCATGACATTTATGAACTTTTTAAAAAATCTTCATTACCAGAGAATGTTCATGAAGTATATGAGGGGATGAGGAAGGACATTTTGGAAATTAATGCAATGTAAAAGTATCAAATTAAAAAGATGAGATTAATGATCACAGGCCCTTTCAATTTTTATATTTTATTCAATTTATAGATTTATGGTGGTGTGATCTAGTAAAGAGAGAAATAGCCTTGATACCAGGAAAACATGGATTTCCCTGTGATTTAACAAAACAAAACTTCATGAACCCAGTCCTGAACATCAACATGCTTAGCTTATTTTTCCTAACTTTTCCTAACCCATGTTTAATAGTTTCATTCTTTAACTATGTTTAATGTTTTTAAAGGACCTTATAATAAGTTTTGCCGCTATTGCAGGTTATACTTTGAGGTGTGAAAAGCAGTAGTTACTAGTTCACCTTTAGACCATTGAAGAAAACCCCAGCAAGCTAACTGACATCACAGATCTAACCACTATGTAAACCCAGTCTCTGACCTTCTGCAGGAAAGGTAGAAGTTGACCAGCTAACCACAGAAAGAGAACCTCACCAAGATGACTCACATCACAGTGCTAACCACTACATAAGCCCAGTCTCTGACTCCCTGCAGAAAAGGCAGAAGCTGACCAAGTAACCACTGACAGAAGGGAACTTCATCAAGATAACTCACATCACAGCGCTAACCATTACATAAGCCCAGTCTCTGACCAACTGACCAACTTACTAGAAGCTGACCAACTAACCACAGAAGGATATTTTGACTCATTGAACCCCAATATAAGTTGATTTATTTACTGTTCCCTTTCAAACAGTCCTAATTGCAGAGCTCAATTTAGATACAGTCTTTAGTATCACTTGTTCAATCCCCCCACCCTCCTAGAGTGCACAGGGAAAGTGTGACTGAAAATTCCATCTTCAATTGGTAAGCGGACAATAGGATCAGGTATCATATTTCTTCCCTGCAAAAGTAAACTTCCGCTTACACCTTGTGAAATTCCATGTGGACATCTCTTTGCCTCTATTTCTGTCTCTGTCCCTCCCACTAAATTGTGTATTTTCTTTTCTTTACAGGTACACCCCACCTAATGGAAAATGAATGTTCCATTCTCTGTTATATTGTTATAATTATTATAATTATAACATGTTTTTTATTAATGTTATAAGCCCATTTATTCAACTGAAGAAAAATTGAGATTTTTCATTCATCAAAATATAGAACCAAACCAAAGTTAAGGTTTTGCTAATGACAGATAATTCATAATAAAGACAGAAATAGGGGGTAGATAGATGGACAAAAATGACCTTTCCTCTTTAGATTCCTTTTGTTTTTTTACCTGCTTCAAATTCATTTACATGTTAAGCTGCAGAGGATCTTGAAAATGTCAAGTACTGAATGAGATAATAGTTCAGAAAAGAGGATTATGATTAACCCAGAACCAGATCTAATCTACCTCAGTTTTGTTCTGTGGGTTTAATGCCGTTATCCCGCCTATATCAACAAGAGGTTCTAGTTGTTGTATCTTAGCAAACTGAAATAAGATTGTCAATAAGTAGCTCAAAAGAAATAAATCCCAGATAATAGCCAATGATGGCCCGGAAAGAAAATGTACCAAATCATTTCCACCAGGCTATCTGACATCAATGGAGCAATGCCGTAGAGACTAAATGTCCAACATCCTGGTAGATAAATTGGTTTCTCCTCAATAGAAGTCTTTAGGCAAAGACTGAATCACCAATAATCTATTGTTGTAGGAGGGATTATTTTTCATTTATGAGGCAGACTAGATGGAAATTGGGGGTCCATTCTCAGTCCAAAATTTTGTGATTTTGTGGAATCCAATCTCTCTTTTACATTTACTCTTGTTCTGTCATTTCAGTTGAGTCTGACTCTTCATCACCTATTTTGGCAGGGGTGGCGGGGAGAGGGGGTTCTTGGCAAAGATACTAGAGTCGTTTGCCATTTTCTTCTCTAGCTCATTTTACAGATGAGAAATTGATGCAATTGATGCAAACACAGTTAAGTGACTTGCCTAGGGCCACATAACTAGTAAGTGTCTGAAGCTGGATTTGAACTTAGGAAGATGAGTCTTCCTAACTCCAAGACCAGTGCTTTATGCACCATGGAGCCATCTAGCTGCTTCCTTTTTACATAACAGCCTTGCTAGCTGTGTATTCTCTAATCAGGTATTCTCTAATGCTTCTTTTCTCCAGGTAAACACATCCAGTCCGGTTCTTTCAATTGAGTCTCACTTGACATGGTCTCAAAGTATTGAACACCCTTCAGCTTTCCTAAAACTGAACACAATACTACATATGTGACAACAAAGACAGAGTAGAGTGGTTCTCTCTCCTTCCCCATCCCCTTAGTTCTGGATACTATGCCTTTCTTAATACAGCCGAAAGATGTATCATATTGTTGACTCATTTTAAGGTTACATTATACTACTACCTCCTAGGTCTTTATCAGATGAACTGCTGTCCAGTCACACATCCTCCATCTTGTACTTGTACAGTTGATGTTTTGGACCCAAGTAAAAGACTGCATTTATTACTATCACATTTCCTCCTTCTAGATTTATCCCAAATGTTCCAACTCAAGGATTGGCAAATGATATCCAAATACAAGCAGAAGTTTGTTTGTGTATGGCCCTAGGGCTAAGAATGGTTTTTACATTTGGATTTAAACTATGTCTTATAGTCTACCAACTTCAGTTAGCTTATCATTTGATAGAGACCTTAGAGATCATCTAGTCTAATTACCTCATTTTACAGACAAAGAAACTGAGACCCAAGACAGGTTACTTGAAGAAATCTGTTTCCTCAACTATTTATTGTTGTTCCATTATTTCTAACTCTTTGTGAGGGGCAGCGAGGTGGTTCAGTGGATAGAGCACCAGTGTAGGAGCCAGGAGGACCTGAGTTCAAATCTCACCTCAGACACTTCACTACCTGTGCAACCTTGGGCAAGTCACTTAACCCCAACTGCCTCATCTTGGGTCATCTCCAGTCATCCTGATGAATATCTTGTCACTGGATTGGAATGGCTCTGGAAGAGAAGTGAGGCTGGTGACCTGCACAGCCCTCCCTCACTCCAAACAAAGTCAAGTGCAAGTTATGTTATCACTTCTCTGATGGCATGGTCTTCTTTGGCAATGAAGGGCGAACACACATACACAACTCTTTGTGACCCCATTTGAGGTCTTCTTGGCAATGGAGTGGTCCTTCTCTAGCTCATTTTACAGAGGAGGAAACTGAGGCAAACAGGGTGAAGTGACTTGCCTTCAGTCACACAGATAGTGAGCATCTGATGGTAGATTTGAGCTCAGATCTTCATGACTCCAGGCCTGGCACTGTATCCAATGAGCCACCTAGCTGCTGATTCCTCAACTATAAAATGGAAACAATAACTGCACATTTCCAAAGGGTTGTTATAAGGATCAAATGAGATATTTGTAAAGCACCTAACACAGTCACTGGCACATAGTGTTAGGTAAACAAATGTTTCTTCCTTTTCCTTCCCTTTCCCCTCATTCAAAGAAGACTGAATGTGCATGCAAATGAGGACATAAAAAAGGCCTTCTAGACCATGGAAAAGAAAAAGAGCCTGAATTGCATCAGGCCTGGAGAAAGACCTAGGCATTCCTGAGTCCTCTACTAAAAGTCATGTACACTGAGGAACTTACACCACACAGAGGCACTAGGATGGCATCAGAGATACAAGAGAGGAGGGCAAATTCACTGACCTTACCTTGCTTGAAGTAAAACTCTTCACAGTGGTGAATTGACCACACCAAGGAGCAAGCAACCTGAACCATGAGCCACATGGACTCTGGTAGCGCCATTCAGAGGGGTGGATGACTTAATGAACTCAGGAAAATGAAGAGAAGTGCATCTGAGGGTTGAGGGGCTCATGTATGGCTGTTTCTGTGTTGTCCTGAAGTTTTTAGTGGGTTTCATCCTATAGTTGCTATTTTGTAGCCTGAGTGCTTACAGGGGAACTCAGGACCCTTTCAGAAAAGGCTAAATAAGCCAGAAACTGATTTTTCCTGGCATTTTTCTTCATTAAGCAGGTATTCATTATGTTTTTCCTATTTGAGGGCACATACCAGGAAGAAGAAATCCCTCTGAGGGGAGGAGCCAAGATGGCGGAGTAGAAAGACTGACATATGCTAGCTCCGAATCCACAGCCCATAAATTTCCTGTAAGAAGAACTTCCCACAAATTCTGGATCACTGCAAGGCGCATAGAAACACAGTGGAAGAGATTTCCATTCCAGAGAGCCCTGGAGAGCAGTCCCCAGGGGTGCGTCATGCCCCGGAAAGCGGAGCCCATCCCAGCGCTGCCCTGGCCGAGGCCCCAGAGGAGCAGATCCGAGCAGGCTTCAGGGACAGAATCTCCGGCGGCCAGGAAGGTCCCTTCGCCCACAGACGCTACAGGTCAGTGAGAGAGACATCTGGGCTGGCCGAGAGGGGAGTGGGGTGTCTCCGTGGCTCAGGCCCCCTCAGGAGGCAGCGGCAGAGGGAGTGGCAGAGGCAGCGGCGGGTCCGGGACTCCCAGAGCAGCAGGCAGAAGTTCAGGTCTCTGCATAAACCCCCTGAGGGAGCTGAGCCTGGGAGGCGGCCCTGCCCCCACCCACTCGATCACTGAAAGTCTCTGCATAAAGCCCCTGAGGGAACTGAGCCTGGGAGGTGGCCCTGCCCCCACCTGAGCACCAGAACTTAAGCTCACATTGAATAGCAGCTGCTCCCGCCACGGATAGTCCTGAGACTGGGAAGCAGCATTTGAATCTCAGACCCCAAGCACTAGCTGGGCAGATCTAGGCAGGGGTGGAGAGGAATCTCAGAAGTCAGGTAACTGGCTAGGAAAATGCCCAGAAAAAGGAAGCAGAATAAGACCATAGAAAGCTACTTTATTGGGGAAGAGATGTTCCTTCCCCCCTTCATTTCTGATGATGAAGTACAATGCCTGCCATTGGAGAAAGACATGGAGGTCGGGGCCTCTCTATCCCAGATATCCCAGGTGGATGTCCAGTGGGCTCAGGCCATGGAAGAGCTCAAAAAGGATTTTGAAAATCAAGTTAGACAGGTGGAGGAAAAACTGGGAAGAGAAATGAGAGAGATGTAAGAAAAGCATGAAAAACGGGTCAATACCTTGCTAAAGGAGACCCAAAAAAATGCTGAAGAAAATAACACCTTGAAAAATAGGCTCACTCAATTGGCAAAAGAGGTTCAAAAAGCCAATGAGGAGAAGAATGCTTTCAAAAGCAGAATTAGCCAAATGGAAAAAGAGGTTCAAAAGCTCACTGAAGAAAATAGTTCTCTCAAGATTAAAATGGAACATATGGAGTCTAATGACTTTCTGAGAAACCAAGAAATCATAAAACAAAACCAAAAGAATGAAAAAATGGAAGACAATGTGAAATATCTCATTGGAAAAACAACTGACCTGGAAAATAGATCCAGGAGAGACAATTTAAAAATTATGGGACTACTTGAAAGCGTGATCAAACAAAGAGCCTAGACATCATCTTTCATGAAATTATCAAGGAAAACTGCCCTGAGATTCTAGAACCAGAGGACAAAATAAGGATTGAAGGAATCCATTGATCACGCCTGAAAGAGATCCAAAAAGAGAAACTCCTAGGAACATTGTGGCCAAATTCCAGAATTCCCAGGTCAAGGAGAAAATATTGCAAGCAGCTAGAAAGAAACAATTCCAGTACTGTGGAAATAAAATCAGGATAACTCAAGATCTAGCAGCTTCTACATTAAGGGATCGAAGGGCGTGGAATAGGATATTCCAAAAGTCAAAGGAACTAGGACTCAAACCAAGAATCACCTACCCAGCAAAACTGAGTATAATACTTCAGGGGAAAATATGGTCTTTCAATGAAACAGAGGACTTTCAAGCATTCTTGATGAAAAGACCAGAGCTGAAAAGAAAATTTGACTTTCAAACACAAGAATGAGAAGAAGCATGAAATAGTAAACAACAAAGAGAAGTCATAAAGGACTTACCAAAGGTGAACTGTTTACATTCCTACATGGAAAGACAATATTTGTAACTCTTAAAACGTTTCAGTATCTGGGTAGTTGGTGGGATTACACACACACACACACACACACACACACACACACATACACATGCACATGCACACACATGCACACACGCGCACACACACACACACGTGCACGCACACATAGAGACAGAGAGCACAGAGTGAATTGAATAGGATGGGACCATATCTTAAAAGAAATTAAGGTAAATGGTGAGAGAGAAATGTAGTGGGAGGAGAGAGGGTGAAATGGAATGGGGCAAATTATATCTCATTCAAGAGGCAACAGGAGACTTTTTAGTGGAGGGAAAAAGAGGAGAGCTGAGAAAAAAACAAGAAGTTTACCCTCATCACATTCGACTAAAGGAAGGAGTAAAATGCACACTCATTTTGGTATGAAAACCTATCTTACAGTACAGAAAAATGGAGAAGAAAGAGATAAGCAGGGAGGGAGGGATGATGGAAGGGAGGGCAATGGAAGAAGGGAGCAATTTGAGGTCAACACTTTTGGGGAGGGACAGGATCCAAAGACAGAACAGAGACAATGGGGGGCAGGATAGGATGGAGGGAAATACAGTTAGTCTTATACAACATGACTGTTATCGAAGTCATTTGCAAAACTACACAGATATGGCCTATATTGAATTGCCTGCCTTCCCAAAGGGAATGGGTGGGGAGGGAGGGATGGGGAGAATTTGGAACTCAAAGTTTTAGGAACAATTGTTGAGTATTGTTCTTGATACTAGGAAATAAGAAATCCAGTTAATGGGGAATAGAAAGTCATCTGGCCCTATAGGACAAAAGAGAAGATGGGGACAAGAGAAGGGAAGGATGATAGAAGAGAGGGCAGATTGGTGATAGGGAAAATTAGAATTCTTGGTGTATTGGGGTTGGGGAGGGGATAAATGGGGAGAAAATTTGGAACCCAAAATTTTGTGAAAATAAATGTAAAAAGCTAAATAAATAAATAGATAGATAGATAGATAGATAGATAGATAGATAGATAAAAGAAATCCCTCCCCTACTCCCTCAAATTGTACCTAAGACCCTAAGGATACATGAATTACCACCTGAAAATTTACCATACAGAGAGTCCCTTGTTCTGTAAATTTGTGAGTTTTGGTGGGGACACAGCATCCCAATTAAATTACCAAAAATTGTTTCACTGAATAAAAAAAAATAACAAAATTCATTTGAAAGAACAGACAGTCAAGATTATCAAGGGAACTAATAAAAAATATAAAAGGAAGTTTAGCAGTACCAGATCATAAAGAATATGATAAGGCAATAATTATAAAAAATATCTGGTATTGGCTAAGAAATAGAAAGGTAACTCAATGGAACAGAATAGTCATATAATCTACAGGAGGAAATAAATATAATAACCTTGTATTTGACAAGTGTAAATACTTAAAATTTTGGGATAAGAATTTATTATTTGATAAATATTGTTGGGAAAACTGGAAATAAACTGGGCATAGACCAATATCTTGGACCATTTACCCTCTAACAGTTTTTAACAATTTGTTATTTCATCAATATGAGTATTCCTTTCAAAGGAGCAACCTCTGCATGCTTTAGTAATTGGCTCATTCAGTGACTATGGATGAGTCCTATGAATTTTGTCTTGTTTTCATATGTCATACGTATAATACATCAGTAGGCACATCCTTGATGTTCATTCAGTTTGGTAAGGTCTGGGGGAAGTTACATCCTATTGACAAAATTTCAAGGATCCAGGGTTACCTCCAGTCCCCAGAGGGACATCATGCTAATGAAAGCATTTGAAAACCATTCAATAACCTCACATCTAGGCACAAATAGTAAAATATTTTGTATTTAGTAATCCTTCCCTATCTTTAAAGATCAAAGGTGAATGTTCACTTGTTTTTAAGCCTTTACCTAGTGTACATCCTCAGTTGGTTGATCATTTGCGGTTTACTTTGTTATATTTTCTAAATGAAATATTCCAGTAAAGTCACTGCAGGGCATAATCAAACCTGGGGTAGCAAAATCCATTTATAATAAGTTCTTCTATTGGTTTGGAATATTTCATTACAGTAACTAATTTCCTTTACATTTTTTCTCTGTAGTATATAGTATAGGAAGGAAAATTTAGCTTGGGACCAAGAGGAAGATTATGAAAAAGGGGAGTGATACTGGAAGCTGCTACTCGGGAAATCATAAAATTTTTGTTCTTGATGATATTTTTTTGCTTTTTGGAGAGGGAAAGGCAAGGCAATTGGGGTTAAGCAACTTGCCCAAGGTCACACTGCTGTCGAAGGTCAGATTTGAACTCAGGTCGTCCTGACTCCAGGGCCAGTGGAGCCTACACCACCTAGCAGCCCCACCTGATGATTTTTAAGGAAGAATCTATCTTGTGTAGTTTGATTGTAGTCTAAGCTTAGTTGGATGAACTCAAGATGCTTATTCTGCTATTTCACTTTTCTCAAAATCAACATTTGATTTATTTATCATTCACTTTATCATCAATTTATCAATCATTTATCATTTTATTTATCATTTATCAAATAAAATAGTCTCTGCCCTCAAGGACCTTACATCTTCCTGGTACTTATATTATATATGCAGGAAAAAAAACAAGATAATTTTGAGGAAGGAGAGAGAGGAACAGCAATGGGAATAGGGGTAGGGATGAAGACAGGCTAGCCTTGGAGGTGGCGCATGAGCTGAACCTACAGGGAAGATACAGGTTTAAGAGGCAGAGGTGAGAAGGGGGCCCATTCCAGGCATGGCTCAGGTGTGAAAGGTAGCTTGTAAAAAGGCATAGAGATGGGAGAAAAAAAATTCTCAAGGGTCAACATTTAAAATGAGTTGTGCATGATCATTCTGTGAATCATTGCTCAGGAAACAGATAAAGAGGTATTAATTATAGAATACTCTTATTGCAAACAAGTTTTCTTTTGAAGTGTTGCTGAAAGGATATCTATGTGGAGGGGTGGGGTTGTTGTTCAGTTATTTCAGTTGTGTCTGGCTCCTCACGGACCCCTTTGGGGTTTTCTTGGCAAAGATACTGGAGTGGTTTGCCATTTCCTCCTCTAGCTCATTTTATAGATGAAAAACCAAGGCAAACAGGGTTAAGTGACTTGCCTAGGGTGGCCCAGCTACTAAGTGTCAGGTCAGATTAGGACTGAGGAAGATCAGTTTTCCTGATTGTGGACCCAACATTCTATCCACTGACCCATCTAGCTGACCCTAGAGAGTGGAAGGAGAATTTCTATTTTCTCATCTATAAATCAAAGGATCCCTTAGTATGGAGTCCAGGACATCCATTTACATTTAGAGGATCTGAGTTCACTTTAAGATTGGAGCATTGAAAAGATGGACAGACCTATGTTAAAAATAATGCCTTGGTAGGATGGGAGGGTGGGGAGAGAAGGTAAGATAACAGCAATAGGATAAAAAGAGTGACTGGGACAGAAAACAGTGAATAAAATAAGATGCAGGAAAATTGATGAATAGTAATCATAACTTTGTGTGTGAGTAGGATGATTGTGGTGGCTCTCTTCACAGGGGCAAAATTATCTTTTCTGTGAATTGAAAATAAAATAAAATTTAAAAAATACCTTTGATTTATATAGGACTTTCTTCCGTATAATATTATCTTAGGTGAGTCTGTGGTTCAGTATTAGAACAAAATGAGACACCTTTTAGACCAAATTTTTATTTAGGCAGAACATGGAAAGTATATCCATCAGATACATAGCAGTGATCCAGTTGAGCATAGCTCCCCTGCCTCTGATGGCCATGGTGGCACAATGGTCAAGAATGAGGGAGGAGCCTGTAGTTCCTCCAATGTTGGCTTTCGTACTTTGGCCACCAGGAAGATGCCCTTATCATGATCATTGCTCTTTCGGACCAAGTAAGCCTTGAGGACAGTTTTAGGACCTTTTCTTTGTGGGAGGGTGGCGACTTGGGCGGGGACTAGCCTACATGACTAGGGAACTTTAGTAGGTGCTACTCCTACTCCCACGTTATTAAGTAGAAGAGCTGGGATTTAAATCAAGTTCTTTTGATTCCAAGTCCAAAGGTCTTTCCAGTATAAATCGGTCTTTCAGTTCTGGGAAATTTAGAAGTCCTCATTAGAAAGGGTTGCAGTGGCAGCAGGAAAGTAGAATTCAACAAAATAATTGAAAAGGACATGATTTTATATATGAAATAATGGAAAATATTGCCATGGAGTTCCTTTTATTTTTCAAAAGACAGAGTTCAGTACACAGAATGAAAACTATTTATAGAGAAGGAGGATAGGGATAGGAGGGACAACTGAAATCTACAGGTAATTAAGAGAATTCAAGCATCTCTTCTTATTATGTGTAGTCATATTTTCCTTCCCTTCCATCCCCACCCAATTCAAAATGTCGATTTCTCAAATCAAAATGACCTACAAAGAAGCAGTAGAATATTTTATATTTTCCATCAACCTTACTGTTTTTTTCCAAGGCTTATTTCAGGGGTGCAGAATTCTAAGAAAGGCAACATTAAATGTCACTTTCTACTTTTTGCATGCTCCTCTGCTAGCATACAATTGGCTCATTAAAACCATGCCTATGTAATGCCAAACATCCAAATGAAAAGTGAACAATTTAGTTAACTAGCTGGACAAAATAGCTAAGTTACTGAGATCATGGATTTAAAGCTGAAAAGAACATTCATGATCATGTAGACAACACTTACCGTACAGATCAAAAATGTGAGGCCCAGAAAGGCTAAGTAATTTGCCTAAAGTCATATATGTAATAAATAGTAAAGCCAGGTCCTTCAACTCCAAAGTTTTTCCTTTTTTATCCAGATGTTTAGAAATAAATAAAACTGTTATTTTTATTGAAAATTTATTTTTCTTTCAAATCAAGACATAGCTTTTCAATGTCTACTATGTGCTTTATAAATCAGTGCTATTCCAAACTACCATAATTTATAGAAAGCAGCATCATCCTTCTATTTCCCAGTTTTACAACCTCATCATTACTCTTGACTTTTCACTGGGGTGTTCCTGACCCCACATATTCATTCAGTTCTCAACTTATCAACTTTTCCTCCATCACTTTTCTCAAGCTGGAAAAAGTGTCTTCTTTCAACTCAGAAAGCTACCATTCTAGTTCAGGCCCTCATGATGGATCATTGCTTTGTTTCGAGTCCTGCCCTTCTCTAAAACATTCTCCACCCAACTGCTAAGGTGATTTTCTTAAAATACTAGTGTGAGCATGACGCTCACGTACTCAATAAACTCCAGGGGCTCCCTATTATCTCTAGGATAAAATACAAATTTCTATGTATGGCGTTTAAAGCCCTTTGAAACCAAGTACCATCCTTTCTTCCCATTCTTATTGTACATGACTGCCCTTCCTATATTCTCTACTCAAGCCAAACTGCCCTTACAGCTCCTCACACAAAACATTGCATCTAGATCTTCATGATTTGTACTGGCTGGCCTCTATTCCTGGAATGCATTTAAAAATATCATTCTGAAGAGTCCATAGGCTTCAACCGACTTCCAAAAAAAGGTTCAAAATACAAAGAAAACACTAGGAACTGTTGTTCTAGAAGGAGACAAGGGTCTAGGACACATCCAAAGATTGGGTTTCCATGGAATAATATAAGAAAAAGCTCAATTTTTCCTCTTCCCCAAATTATTTTGCCTTTGTTTCATCTTTATTTTGCATATGTTATGTATGTGTATATGTTGTCTCCCCTAATAGAATGGAAGCTCCTGGAGGACAGGGACCATTTAATTTTTGTGTTTGTGTCCCCAACACCTACTACAACTTCTTTCTCTCTAATTTCTGCCACCAACCTCTTCCATCTGTCTGGTTCCAGGACACTTTGCACATGTCCTTTGACTCCATTTTCAGTATGAAATAATAGGCAGAGTACTAAATGTACTCCAAATAGTAGATAAAGTACTAAAAAAAAAAAGACAGATAGAGTACTAAAAAGACTTGGACTCAAAAATACCTGGGTTGAAATCCCACCTCAAGAACTTGTTGGTTGTGTGACCCTACACTGCTTCCTTAGCCTCTCTGGGTCTTGTAAAAGGATAGAGTTGGATTCGATGACCTCTAACCTTTCTAGTTCTAAATCTATGATCACATGATCCAGTCCTTACTATTCCAAAATATCTTCCATGGCCAACTTTGATTCCAAGATAATGATTAGAACACCTCTTCCCCCTGTTGCCTTTATTTGTTCTATCCCATGGAAACCCCTTTCCAGTCTTCATATGTGTTCTAGACTCCTGTCTCCATTTAGATCATGGGTTCTTAACCTATTTTTGTATTATAGACCCCTTTGGCCATCTGGTGAAGCCTGTAGACCCCTTCTTCGAATGTTTGAATGATTTTAAATTCACAAAATAAAATGCATAACAAAGGAAACCAATTATATCAAAATAATTATCAAAATATTTAAAAATCAAGTTCACAGACCCAAGCTAAGAAACTTTTGGTCTAGATGAAAGCTTCTTTAAGTGTAGTGAACCCTACTCAACTGCTCACTGATACCTTATGGATTTGTCTCCTAGGCATCCTGTCTTCTTCCTTTTACATAAAGTAATTTCAAAATGCTCTAGGTTAGTACCCACAACTATGTCATTGGTGAATGCAAGCGACTATTAACTTGTATGAAATAGGTGTTTCTTTCCCTTCCCATTCTCAGCACAAGATAGTAATTTCTTTTTCTTCTAAAAAACCCCAACCAAACAAGCAACCAAAACAACCCAAAAAACCCACTACGGATTATGCCAGTAGGTGTCAGCCATTCACATAAAACAAAACAAAACAAAACAAAACAAAACAAAAAACCCTCAAGCAATATCAAACAGTAGACACTACTGCTCATTCATTAAATGTCATTTTTGAGTTAAATGCTAAATGTTAAATTTTTTAAAATGGTTTTATTGGTGCTTTTAAAAAATCACTGTCATTTTTGTAAACATCATGCCATTTCCCCCTCCAAACTGAACCCTCTCTAGTAATTAAAAACGACAACAACTGTATTACTTTTTAAAATATTCATTTCCTTTTTATTATGAACTTAACACATCAGAACATGTCAATATACAGTTGGGTCTGATTAGTGGGAATAATGAATCTCCTGAGGTGGTAGCATTATTCCAGTTCATTCTTCATATTTCCATTGGGCTAGACCCAATTATTATATATTACAAAATTATGGCTTCAAATAGTATGAATTTAAATACATTCAACCAGACCACTTCAGGGGATTCATTGCTCTCACTAATAGGGACCTAACTAGAGAAAGAAGAATAAAAATGAGGGAGGTCTGTGGAACTGTGCAAAATATTATGAACAGTTTTCAGGATTTATTTCACTTTATCTTTGTATCTTCAGGGTCTAGCATAATGCCCGGCATATAATAGGTACAAAATAAATGTTTGTTGATTTTAAAAGAAAGAATATATTAAATTAAACATGGTTGTAACAAGACCTCTCTGCTTGTGTTTCCTTCCTAAGCTACCTTCCACCCACTTCTGTTTCTTTTTCATATTTTATTTACACTTTTCTTTCATTCCTTCTTTATGCTATATCACTTTCATTAGAAAATTCCATCATATTACTTCTACTAAATTTCAGCCTTTCAGTTTGAACCCTTATCAGAAGTCCCATGAGTGCAGTAAACACAATTAGGTCCTAAAGATTTCAGAGAGAGCATGTTGTAATGGCTTATGGTTCTGAATTTAAAGTTAGTAAGAGATCAGTCTCACTGGAGAGATGTATACATGAAACTAGGGACTGTGATGCCAATTTCTCTAAAGATTTTTCTATAGGAATATCCATAATAAATCTGAATCATAATATCTTGATCCTTCACCATGAAGCATCCTTATTCTTAATCCTCCCTACCATTCATCCCAGGAATCAATCTGAATTACAGGGCAGCTAGGTGGTGCAGTGGATAGAGCACCAGTGCAGGAGTCAGAAGGACCTGAGTTCAAATCTCACCTCAGGCACTTGACACTCACTAACTGTGTGACCTTGAGCAAGTCACTTTACCCAAATTGCCTCATCCTGGGTCATCTCCAGTCATCCTGATTTGGTCACTGGATTCAGATGGCTCTGGAGGAGAAGTGAGGCTGGTGACCTGCACAACCCTCACTCAAAACAAAGTCAAGTACAAGTCATTATTTCTGATGGCATGGTCCTCTTCAGCAACAAAGGAAGAACACAGGAATCAATCTGAATTAATTGCTAGTATGCCTAAATATTATATAACTAAGTCAGGTGTGATAACTCCACTTTCATCATTTTCATCTCAAGTATGGTAATGCTCATTCCTGCTTCAGACATTAGATATGTGACCCTGGGTAAATTATGTCACTTCTGTGATCTTTAGCTTTCTCATCTGTAAAATAAGGAAGATTGGAAGTCAATAACTTTTTTTATGATTTCTGGCTGCTCCAAATCTGAGATGTTATATGTCCACTAGTCTTTTCCATCAAGGAACCTATGGGTGAGTATATCAGCAAGCACTCTGACACATCTAGGATGGCCTGCTAGCACAGGATCTTAAATCTGCTTTCTAAAAGGAAAACAACTTTTGACAGATCAGCCATCTTCTTTAATTGCATATACCAACAGAAAAAATATAAGCAGAAAAATCAAGATCAATAGATAGGACTTCTAACCCTCTGACCATAAGCAACACATACATCACAGATCAACAGACAGGTCCAACTGTCTGATCATTACAAACATACATAGTTACCAGAGAGAGAAGCACCAAGGGTTTTCAAAGCTGGGGCAGTGGGTGGGGGCTCCTTAATAGCCAGAGTCTCACCTGGCACACAAACCTTCCTCCAAAGAGTAAGCCCCAAAGCAAAACCTCACCTCAGAATATATATATATTTTTAGAGCCAGAGCACGTCACATCAGAACCCTCTTGACCTAGTACCTCATTAATTAACAAAATTAACGAAAGGTGTTGGCCTTCTATAAAACAAGACTCCCCTAATAAAGCTTCCCTTAATGGATTCCACCCGAGGTTTATAAACTTGTAGGGAAGATCTTTAACTTTCATTACAGTGAGGAAAAATGAATGAGTTTGGTGGGCATGGAATTATCATCATTCCATTCTAAAAACACACCAGTACATTAGCGAAGAGATTGCTAAAGGTTAACACTTGAGAAGCATCCAAGGAAGTACTTAGACTTTTCAGAGAAGCATCTCCCCAAATAAAATAAGGAGCTAACAGAGCATGAAGGCCTTTGGTGACTAGGAATCTTTGAGACTCCCTCCTACAAAATTTTTATAGAACTTCCATACCCAAATTGATTGTTGTCTTTTCACATATGCCTCTTGGTTTATGTGCTTATTTCAATGATTTGGTGGGATCATGTCACTCAAAACACTTGTAGAATTGCTTTCTATTTTGTTTTAATGAAATAGGCAGCAAATGTTGGTGTTTCCCAGTCTGATTACTCGTCTTGTTCATGAGACTTGTCTCTGAATGACTTTTAGCTGATTCCAAAAGTTTATTCTAACCCCAACGGACAAAGATGCCACCATTCAGATTTTGAAAAGACTATGTCTTAAGCCCAGAAGGCAATTCAGAAAATGTGCTCAGCATGAGAAGAACCATTGGCATAGCCTCCCATCCTGATTTCTTTGAAAGGCAACACTCATTTGGGTAAATAAGTTCCCACATGTTTCTTTCAAAATGCATCACATTACTATGCATGGTCCAGTGCCTGGTTCTTGGCAAGCGCTTAACAAAGGCTTAACTGATTTTGTAGGGCAAATTTCCTACCTTCTTTAGAAACATGTAGCCTTACCTGAGAAGGATATTGGAATTGTTGGACAAATTAAGTACTTTAGAGATTTAAAAAAACCCCACAAACTATTTTATAACATTCCGGGCTGATTTCAAATTCAATTTTCTTCTAGGTTTCAATTAAAAATGGAAAAAAAAAACCCAGGTAACCCAAGAGTGAACCTGAGTTAATTGCCATTACACCTTAACATTCCATTAAGTTTTTACACTGATACCTCACCAGGATTTGATAGTGTTCTCAAAAGCTCTGCTATAGTCACAAGAAACTCTGGAAGGTCCTACTGAGCTAGATACGCCTCAAGAACAGTGACAAAATGTCACTCAAGAACTAGTTTAACAAAATTCCAAGAATTGAATCATGGGTTCACTGGCCATCAAGTACAGATTCTTCTGACCACAGTCACTCAAAAAACCATCTGCTAAAGTGGGGAGAACTTAGCATTTGAGCAAGTGGAAGAAACAGATCTCAAGTGGTGATATATCATTGGAAGTGTTAAATAAATTCTCCTTACACAGATGCAAAGTTAAAATAATTGCACTCTGCTAGTCCTATGTCACAGTATAGTTCAGAAAGCAAAACCTTAGTAATTATGCTTCTCTCTGGTATTTTCATTCTACTAGGGGATAAGAATATGTGGGTGTAATCATCCTGCTTTGATGTTTCTACCCAAGGATAGTAAAACATGTTTGGATGGTTTCACCAAGTTTGTTTGAAGCATTCAGATTTTACGTGTGTGTGTGTGTATTTGTTTGTATGTGTATAGGAGTTTGGTTCTGTGAACTCTTTCCCTATTCTACTTTCATTCAGGTTGTAGCTCTGTGCCACAAGCAATACATTTCAATTGATCAGCAAATGTTAGTTGAGTACTTACTACGTGCCAGACTTTGTGCTAGGTGACTGAGATGTGAAGAAAAAGCCAAAATGTCCCTGCCACAAGGGACTTACCTTCAGTTGGGGGAGACAATATCAGGCTTCATGTAAAAGGTGGTGTTGGAGTTGAAGGAAACCAGGGATTCAAACTACAAAATACAAAGGTATTTACCTGCAGAGTCTAGGAGAGCATTTAGTTTTGAACTCTAATGCCTGAAAGGCAAGAATGAATAAACATTCCTCTCAATTCTCAGTATAACGAAGTTTCCATCCCACACACTCCCACCTCAGGCATCTGCATATACAAATCAAAACACTCGGAAGTCACAGAAAGGACAAAAACAAACAAAAAGGCTTCCTGTGGGGTGAATGGAAATTTTTACTGGGTTAAATTTCCAGTCACATAAAAAAGTAACCTGAATATTGGAAACTACAAGCAATTTGATTGGTGATGTTTGGAGATTTGAGGGGAATGAGAAAGAACACATGTAAAACAGTTCAACATGAGGTATAATTTAACTAAGGTTAGCAGTATGACTACTCAAAGGTTGTGTTTGACTATGAGTATTTGGTATTTGTTACAGGGTATTTGGCTAGAAACTTCTGAAGAATTAAAAACCAGGCTGTTGGGCAAAGGCAAAGAGATTCACATAAAACTCCACATCTTTCTTTACCTTCCTAATTTAATCCGTATCCAGCCTTTATGGAACCTTAATTTCCATAAACTGCTTTTCCCCTCAATAAGTTTGATTAGACTTATGTTTTAGTTTGTTTCTTTGGAAATTTTTATATTCTCCAGGATTTTGGGGACTTCATCTAGTACCCCAAAGAAAGTACTGAGATAAGAGAAAAAGATGTTAAAAGTAATTTCTGGCCAGGACCACTGCCATGCTCAAGAATGGGGAATGGCTCTTACATTAGCCAAAAGAGACCAACTTGTGTTTAAAATTATGGTTGTGCCAGGGTAAATGTGTACTAAGCAGGTGAATTAAGTCATGTGACATTAACTTAGCCAATTTAATTTTATGAAAATGCCATTAAAACACGACCAGACCCAAAAGATAAGTGGCCAAAGGATATAATAAAACACTTATCCAAAGAAGAATTGAAAACTATTAGCAATCACATAAAAGAATACTACCAAATGATAATAAGAGAAATGCAAATCAAACCAGCTCTGAGGTTTTACCTCCCACCTACCAAGTTAGCAAAGATAACAAAAGACACACAGCCCATGCTGGAGGCCGTATGGAAAGATAGATACACAAATGCAAAGTTCATAAAGCTATGACTGGATTCAACCATTTTTTAAAGCAGTCAGAATTATGCAAATTATGTGACTAAAAATGTTAAAATCATTTGAGAGATTTCACTGCTACGTATATACCCCAAGGAGATTAGTGACAAAACTAAAGGCACCACATACTACAACACTTTTTTTTTTGTAGTATAGTAGTATATGAATTATAAACAAAATAGATACCTATTAATTATGAAATGGCTGAACAAGTTGTACATGAATGTAATGGAATATCACTGTGTAATGGGGAATATGATGAATGCAAAGGAGCATGGAAACACATATAAACCAATATAAACTGGGGAAGAGAACCAGGAAAGCAGCATGCACAATGACTGTAACAATATAAATGAAAATTACAAGAATAAAATAATTGACATTGGATGCTATAAAATGATAGTTAGGCTTGGACCCCAGAGGAGAGCTTAGAAGATACTTCCTTCTGTTTCTTTACAGAGTTGGGGTACAATGGATGTGTAATGCTACATGTAATGTCAAACTTTGTTTTAAAATATAAATTTATTTATTTAACTTTTTACATTCATTTTCACAAAATTTTGGGTTCCAAATTTTCTCCCCATTTATCTCCTCCCCCCACCCCAATACACCAATCATTCTAATTTTCCCTATCACCAATCTGCCCTGTCTTCTATCATCCCTCCCTTCTCTTGTCCCCATCTTCTCTTTTATCCTATAGGGCCAGATGACTTTCTATTCCCCATTAACTGTATTTCTTATTTCCTAGTAGCAAGAACAATACTAAACAGCTGTTCCTAAAACTTTGAGTTCCAAATTCTCCCCATCCCTCCCTCCCCACCCATTCCCTTTGGTAGGGCAGGCAATTCAATATAGGCCAAATCTGTGTAGTTTTGCAAATGACTTCGATAACAGTCGTGTTGTGTAAGACTAACTGTATTTCCCTCTATTCTATCCTGCCCCCCATTGTTTCTCTTCTGTCTTTTGATCCTGTCCCTCCCTGAGTGTTGACTTCAATTGCTCCCTCCTCCCATTGCCCTCCCTTCCATCATCACCCCCACCCTACTTATCTCCTCCCCCACTTCCCTGTATTGTAAGATAGGTTTTCATACCAAAATGAGTGTGCATTTTATTTCTTCCTTTTGTTAAATGTGATGACGGTAAACTTCATGTTTTTTTCTCAGCTCTCCTCTTTTTCCCTCCACTAAAAAGTCTCTTGCTGCCTCTTGAATGAGAGATAATTTACCCCATTCCATTTCATCCTCTCTCCTCCCACTACATTTCTCTCTCACCATTTACCTTAATTTTTTTTAAGATATGGTCCCATCCTATTCAATTCACTCTGTGCTCTCTGTCTCTGTATGTGCATGCATGTGTGTATGTGTGTGCACGCACATGTGTACGTGTGTGTGCATGTGCATGTGTGTGTGTGTATGTGTGTGTGGTTCCACCAACTACCCAGATACTGAAAAGTTTTAAGAGTTACAAATATTGTCTTTCCATGTAGGAATGTAAACAGTTCACCTTTGGTAAGTCCCTTATGACTTCTCTTTGCTGTTTACTTTTTCATGCTTCTTCTCATTCTTGTGTTTGAAAGTCAAATTTTCTATTCAGCTCTGATCTTTTCATCAAGAATGCTTGAAAGTCCTCTGTTTCATTGAAAGACCATATTTTCCCCTGAAGTATTATACTCAGTTTTGCTGAGTAGGTGATTCTTGGTTTGAGTCCTAGTTCCTTTGACTTTTGGAATACCTATTCCACACCCTTCAATCCCTTAATGTAGAAGCTGCTAGATATTGTGTTATCCTGATTTTATTTCCACAATACTGGAATTGTTTCTTTCTAGCTGCTTGCAAGATTTTCTCCTTGACCTGGGAGTTCTGGAATTTGGCCACAATGTTCCTAGGAGTTTCTCTTTTTGGATCTCTTTCAGGCAGTGATCGATGGATTCCTTCAATCCTTATTTTGTCCTCTGGTTCTAGAATCTCAGGGCAGTTTTCCTTGATAATTTCATGAAAGATGATGTCTAGGCTCTTTGTTTGATCATGGCTTTCAGGTAGTCCCATAATTTTTAAATTGTCTCTCCTGGATCTATTTTCCAGGTCAGTTGGTTTTCTAATGAGATATTTCACATTCTCTTCCATTTTTTCATTCTTTTGATTTTGTTTTATGATTTCTTGGTTTCTCAGAAAGTCATTAGCCTCCATCTGTTCCATTCTAATTTTGAGAGAATTATTTTCTTCAGTGAGCTTTTGAACCTCTTTTTCCATTTGGCTAATTCTGCTTTTGAAAGCATTCTTCTCCTCATTGGCTTTTTGAACCTCTTTTGCCAATTGAGTGAGCCTATTTTTCAAGGTGTTATTTTCTTCAGCATTTTTTTGGGTCTCCTTTACCAAGGTATTGACCCATTTGTCATGCTTTTCTTGCATCTCTCTCATTTCTCTTCCCAGCTTTTCCTCCACCTGTCTAACTTGATTTTCAAAATCCTTTTTGAGCTCTTCCATGGCCTGAGCCCATTGGATATCTATTTTGGATGTTTGGGGTACAGAGGCCTTGACTTCTATGTTTTTTCCTTATGGTAAGCATTGTTCCTCATCATCAGAAATGAAAGGCGTGAACATCTGTTCCCCAAGAAAGTACCCTTCTATGGTCTTATTTTTTTTTCCCTTTTCTGGGCATTTTCCCAGCCAGTTACTTGACTTCTGAGATTCCTCTCCACCCCCACCTAGATCTGCCCAGCTAGTGCTTGGGGTCTGAGATTCAAATGCTGCTCCCCAGCCTCAGGGCTTTCAGTGGTGGGCGGAGCTGCTATTCAATGTGAGCTTAAGTTCTGGTGCTCGGGTTGGGGCAGAGCTGCCTCCCAGGCTCAGTTCCCTCAGGGGCTTTATGCGGAGACCTTCAGTAATCGCCCTGAGCTCCTGCCTGCTCGGGGAGTCTGGGGCCACCGCTCCCTCTGCCGCTGCCTCCCGAGGAGGCCTGAGTCACGGAGATACCCTGCTCCCCTCTCGGCCAGCCCAGAAGTCTCTCTCACTAACCTGTAGCGCCTGTGGGTGGAGGGACCTTCGCAGATGCCAGAGGGTCCGTCCCTGAAGGCTGCTTGGATCTGCTCCTCTGGGGCCACACGGCAAGGGCAGTGCAGGGGTGGGCTCTGCCTCTGGTGTGCAACGGTCCTTTGGGGTCCTTTTTTCAGGGCTCTCTGGTACAGAAATCTCCTCCCCTCCATTGCTGCATGGGTTCCACTGCTCCAGAATTTGTGGGAGTTCTTTTTACAGGAAATTTATAGGCTGTGGGTTCTGGAGCTAGCATATGTGAGTCTTTCTACTCCACCATCTTGGTTCCTCCCCTCTGTCAAACTTTTTTAATGAGTTAGTTAGTTTTGTTGAACTATTTCTCCCCCTCTATTTCATTCTTTGTTATGAGGGATTGTTCTTTGAGTGAGACAAAGACCTTGAGAAAGATATTTTGAAAAATGTAGGTTATATGAATGAAATTTATTTGCCTCTAAAATCACAAAACCCAACCCCAAATGGTTTTATGCAAATTAGTTGCTGGAGCTCATTCTTGCTCAACCTCTCCTCCAGTTCCAAGAATGGTTAGCATAATCTCTTTATAAAGTGTCCCCTTTCTTTTGCCTCTATCCCCACCTAGCATGATCTCAGAGACTGCCTAAATAGCACTAGTTTTTCCCAGCTTGGCCCACCAGCTAAGCTAATGTCCAACAGGGGAAGTTCTCCATTTTATCTAGCCTTGCCCCTATTGCTTAGTCAGCGTAATCTCTACTCAGAAAAGTTCTTTGTCCAGTGGACTCCCATAGAGGCTTGATTGGGAAGCGTTCGCTTTGCTAGTGTCTGGCTCCTTGTGCTTAAAAAGATTAAAAAAATTTTTTTTTGTTCCTTACACCATCATGTATCCTTTCTCTACCTACTCCCCAAGCACCATTCCATATGACAAATAGAACGTTTTGGAAAGGGGGAAAAAGTAACACTGGTCAATATATTGAAAGAGTCTAAAAACAAATACAACAGGCAACACCTCTGGACCTTCTACCTCAACAAAAAAGGGTACTTTGGGGGGTATCATCTCATCTCTCTTCATTTAAGTCCCACATGATTCTTATAATTTTGTTACATTTGCTTTTGATTTCTTGGTGTGTTGCTTTTTCTATTTGCACCATTGTAGTTACTGCATGTATTGTTTTCTTGTCTCTGCTTCCTTTACTCTGTATCAGTTCATACAGATCTTTCCATGCTTCTCTGTATTCATCAGAGAATGATAATAATTTCTTACTACATTCCATTAATGTATCAAATTTATTTAGCCATTCTCCAATAGATGAGTGTCTACTATGTTTTCAATTCTTAGCTATCAGAAAAAGTGCAGCTATAAATATTTTGAAGTGTATAAAGACTTCCTTAGGGTATAAGCTCAGAAACAGAGCTGGTTCAAAGGGTATGGACATCTTATTCATTTTATTTACATAATTTCAAATTATTTTCCAAAATGATTATGCCATTACAATACTTCCAGTATTGACTATTGCAAGGGTCGTTTTTGCCAATTTGCAGGGTATGAGGTGAAACCTCAGGGCTGTTTTGATTTACATTTCTCAAAATAGTGATATGGAACATTTTTTTCAAGCAGTTGTGAATACTTTTCATTTCTTCTTTTGAGAATTATTTGTATCATTTAATAATTTATTTATTTGAAAATGGTTATTAGTCATATATATATAAATTATTTCTATATTTCTGATACCAAATTCTTATCAGAGAAATTTTATACAAAGATTTTTTCCCCCATTTGACTATTACCCTTCTTATCCTAAATGCATTAATGACATTTGTGAAGAAGTTTTTCAGTTTCAAGTTTCCTCTTCTTCTATAGACATGGTATTATGTTTCTTCAGTTAATTTACTTTAAACTTTTTTTAAGGTGGCTCTGTCCTCACTAGCTCTCTTCCCCTCACCCCTGAGTCCATCTTTCCATTTAATATTCTCCCATTCTCTCTTCCCCTTCTTCCCTAGTTTTCACATTTTTGGGGTTCCCATTTCTTAAAGGGATTTCTTTCATGCTCTTCATTAACTGTCTTTTGTTTCTGTTTATTTGGGATCCTCATTTCCAGAGTCATGACCCCTATAATTATCCAAACTCTCTCTTTTCTCTGTATTCTTAATGCAGCAAAGGTTCCAAGGCATCCATTCTAGGATCTCCCTTCTAGTTCCTTTCTGTGACTGCCTTGTAGGGTTTGCCCTGTGAATTTCCCTTTTCCACTGAACTACACCTCCAGAGCAATGGCAAATATTGCACGTGTCAGAGAGAACACTGGCCATGGTAGGATCCCTTCCTCACTAATCTTTGATTATGCAGCACAACTCTGGTCTATACTCTCTTTTGTTGACCATTTTCACCCTATATTTGTCGAAAATCTCCTTTCTGTGTCCACATTCTCCCACTTCCCCAGTTGTCCCCAAAGGTCCCTCCCTCTTGGGACAAGTAGATTTTTCTAGCATCAAATCCCTCAGGCTTCATCCAGTATAAGGTCCTCATTTCTTTTCATTGACCATCTCTCATCATCCATGTAGTATTCATAACTGGAACTCACCTCCAAAGTAAGGTCTTTCCTCCTTTTTTCAGACTTTCCCCCTCCTTCTCTCCTCCTTTTCTATAGCCTCTTATCTTTCTGAGACCACAGAGTCATCTCCTAATTTCTAGCCCTGCCAGTGCATCTCTATCTCATTTCTCTCATCGCCCCCTTTATGTACCTTTTCATATTGTAATGTAGTCTCACAAAAGAAGTTTTCACCCATAGAAAGGATGTTGCCAGGTTCTGCCTTTGTCCTCATCTTCACTGGGACCCCACTCACTGTACTTTGAATCCTACCTGGCAAACTCTCTACCTATGTCCCCTGAACATTGCTTTACTCAAATGTTTTTATGGGATCAAGTAATGATATTAGATAAGATTTGCCAATACTGGGAAAAAGAATATTATTTATAGGTGATTCTATGCTTAAGGATTTCAATGCAAAACATATGGATGCTCTTATGATGATTCTATAGGCTTCCCTTCTTTTTGCCATAAGAAGGTATTAGATATGTGTACGTGTGTTTGGGCTAGTCATTCTCAGAAAGGGTTTCAGTCACTATCATGGCATCAGCAAGCAATGGCATAAACAAAAATACTTGATCATCCTCTTTCCTATGACTTTTTAAGGTTTTTAATTACCATAGGTTGTGGCAGTTGGAGTGTTCCATTAGGAGGCTTTAGAAGAAGATGATGAGTGAGACCAGTTTTAGATGCAAAAATGCTCATATACTTGCAGACCAACTGAGAATGGCAGGCTGATATAACATTTTGTCTCTTGGACTATTTATTGTAGCCCAAACCCCAGGTATTGCCTGCTGTTACCATCTTCATTGTCATCATTGTCATGATAGGGACCCTATTTTTGCTTTAGGCTCTACTTATTTCTTTAGCCCCTATAACTCTACTATATGTCCGTAAGGATGTCATAGGGACAACATCTTTTTTTCCCCCATGTTTTGATTTCTAGAGTCTACCACAGCATTTTTCATACAATTGATTATTCACCAAATATTTGTTGAATTGAATGAAACCATAATCTTTCCATATTCTGACTGTTCTAGTTAGTGAAAGGCAGTGTGGGATAGTGGAAAGAGCACTGCCCTTGGAACAATGCTATTAATCTCATACTTAGAAGCTGTGTGATCATTGGCAAGCCTTTTAGTTTTTTTGTCAGTAAAATCACACATGAATAATTTATCTTAAGCATGTCATAGTCAATAAAGTAATGGTTTGAAGGCCAGGAAGACATGTATTCATGATTCTTCTCTGAGTGACTCTGGGCAAGTCACAACCTCACAGAACCATAGGCAACTATCAAGACCATGAGTTGTAGAGAAGGTGCCAACTGTATTGGTAGAGTGAGTTCCCTTATCTCTTATCTAGGAGTTACCAACACCAATAAAAACATACCTAGCACCTATTTTTATCTACCTAACCCATGAGACTCTTGGAAGAAAGTGCTCTATAAATTTTAAGCATTATATAAATGTGATTTATTGCTTTTCTCTCTCCTTTTCTTATCTTTCTTCAAAGGCTCTCCCAACATTAAAACAACAGAGTAACTTGGAATATATGAAAACAAAGGTAATATTCATCAGTTGGTTGCCTAAGAAGTACTATTATTCATAAGAATTGATAATTTAGGGAAAATATATCTAGGGGAACAAAATTAACACAGAGAGAAATAAGTGTGTACTTTATGGCAAACAGTCCAGCATCACAGTAACATCTGTTCTGATACTCAGAACAGACTTTTTTCTCTACGTTAACCTGCCAGTAATTCGTGGGCACATTTGTCTTTCATTTTCACAAGCCACAATAACGACAATATAGCCTTTGGGAGTTAAGTGAAAGCCTTTGACTTACTGCTTTTGCATGACTCTCAACTCAACCCCCACATAACACACTTCCTCCCCAGAGCCTAGAAAAACAACTGAAGACGTGAATTCATCCGTCAGCTTGAAAAATCCTGAGAGAGGGTGGTAGCATCTGTTTCAGGCAAATATGAAGATAGACATCTTACTTTTTGTTCTCCTCAGCCTCCAGGCTAAAATTCTAGCAGGTGAGTGTCCCTACTATGCTTTTCTTATTAGGTTATAACCCATGAAGAGATTGAGAACATCATGGCAAGAGAAGCCAAGGACCAGAGAATGGGTTTGGGGAATTGGGAATTGTAACAAAAGATGTATGTGCCCGACTTTGGGCATGTCAGATTTAGTTTTTGTGATTTCATTGTTTATTACCTGTCATGTTGTCTTCTTTTGCTAAGGAAAATGGCACAGGTTGTTTTGTAACATTCTTGTTATCTTCTTGGAGTTACCATTCACTGCCAGAAAGTAGACTTCTACTTTCTATCCTGTGGAGATGCAAATATAAATGACTCCCATCAACAGGATTTAAACTGCTAAGTTACTTAAAATAAATAGTATACTCACATCTGGAATGGGAATTCTTATTTTCCAGGAAAACTAAATAGATGTTGTTTGAGGAGGAACATTTTGATACTTTCATCTTTCCTTTGGTCAGTGGCTCATAATGCCCAGTTAACCACAGAGTTTTCCTTGGCATTGGATGTTACTCCCTTTCACTGTAACAGGAACTTGAAGGGTAAATGGGACAGGCAAGAGGACATTTTTATTTTGGAAGTCCCTCCCTATCACCCCTTTTGACAATGGTTATTTATTTTATTTTAACAACAAAATGTACATTTAAGGCCCTCACAAAAATCCACATTTTGATGGTATTTAGGTGAGGACGTTTGGCATACATAATTTATAAACCATAAATAAAGCCCCAAAGTTATTCTCACTTGTAGAGTTGAGACTTGTGTCCTTGTCTCTAACTCAGAAAACAGTGGATGATGCCTTGTTTTGTATTGTTTTCATCTGCTCTTCTACTCTGTGCCATATTCTTGATGGCTGAGAAGGCATACAACTGAAGTGACACATGAGAAGGAAATACTGCTAACAGCAGAGTTGAAAGAAGACAATTTGACAGGCTTAATCACATCTGTAAATATATTTTGGGGTGGAACAGAGACAAACACTTTAATTTGCCTCCAAATTTTTAAATGACTCTCTTGACACAAATGTATATTCCTGGTACTGTGGTGATAGAAGATGAATCAACAGCACTGGAGAAAAAAATAACCTGATTAAGTGAGGCCTAAGAAGTATTTAGGACACATAGACCTAGTGCTTGTTCTTAGGGGATGCATAACATCCATTTCCAGGCCACGGAGTTACACATTTGCCTGTGCTTTCTCTATAAATGAAGAAAATCCATGACTAGTTAGAGGGAATGGAGCCTGGATGGTGTTCACTTATTTAAGAGATGTTTCTTCAAGGCATGCTATAGGTAAGACACCATGCTTGGTGGTGAGACCAATGCAAGAATGAATAAGACACGGCCCCAAGAGGCTCCTATTTGAATAGAATTGTTGATTTTTCTTTGTACTTCCAAAGTGTCTTGTTTCGAGGAACAGTCAAACGACATCAAAGGATGCTACATCAATCTGGGTGTGTCAACTAGACTCTGAGTTACTTATGTTAATATTAGCAATTTTTTCGAGTTTAGACCCAGTCTTAGATGAGGTATTTCAGGTCACCAGAGTGATTTGTTAGCTCTGGATAGTAATTTAATCTTGTTAACTCTGGACAGTAATTTAAGCTTTCTAGAATACAATTAATCTTCCATCGCTTTGACATTTATTCGTTGATGTTCATATTACAAGTGGCACCAGGGGCTCATCTAATTTTCTCTTGACAGTTAAAGAAACTAAAGCACCAGTGACTAACGTCATATTACAATAATGATAATGATGATGATGTGAAAACACGATTCTGCCCAATTCTATAGCTTTGTACAGTAGTTACCATTCAAAGATCTCAAAACAGAAGCAGACTGTGAGCAGTCCCAGAGAATTTAGGCTTCTAGTGGGAAAAGGCTATTTCAGTTTGTCTTTGTGTCTCACGTACCTGTTACAGTGACTGGCTCTTACTAGGTGCTTAATAAATACTCGATGAAGTGAGGTCAGAGCAGGAATGTAGGGAGTGAAAGCTCAGGGCTTGTAACTCCCATGTGATTGCCCAGGTTTGTTCTGAAATTCATGCAAAGATTGAAAATAGATTAGGATAATATGACTGAATAGGAGAGGATGGTCAATGAGGAAATTTTTTTATTTATATCAATTCTCTTTGAGTCTCCAATAAACAAGCTTAACTAAGTCTAAGTTCTATTAATCATGGTTGTTATTGTCTATTGTGGACAGAAGTAGCTTGGTGGCACAGGGGATACAAGTTGACTTCAGAATCAGGCTGACCTAAATTCAAATCTCCCCTGAGATACTACTTGTGTGACCCTGGACCAATCACTGAACCTCTATATCCCTCAGTTTCCTTAATTGTACAATGAGGCTAATAATATCACCAACCTTGCTGGTTTGCTTTGAGGATCTAATGGAATGTTTGGGAAATGCTTAGCATGGGATCTAGCACATAGTAGGTATTTAAGAAATATTTATTGCCTTCCTATATGAAACATTGTTGACTTAGTAGGTAATTTGCATTGAAAGGCTACTAGGAAGCTAGTCTTTCCTAGCTCCATTAGTTTGATAAACACTTCTACAGTAAGCATTTTGCTTTTGTCATTGTATTTCCAGAACAATGGGTGGCACACAGTAAGTACTTAATAAAGGTTTATTGATTAATTGATGAAACTGCTACGTATAAAACACTGTGCTATTCCTTTTTTCTGCCATAAAGCATTAAAACAATATAAATATGATTATTCATGGTAAAATACCAATAGTTCTTATCTGCAGAGAACTTTACATATATATGTACACACATATAAATTATGTATACATGCATCATATATAGGCACACATATTATATGTATGTACACCCATAATACTTATACACATACACATATGTTCACACACTATCATCTATCTATCTATCTATCTATCTATCTATCTATCTATCTATCTATCTATCACCTATCTACTGGATTTCCCCATCTCCCCATCTCTTCCGGGCTGAAAGCAGGGTCCTAAACCACTACTGATCAACAGGGAAGCTTTGATATGCTTCATTTCTGACCTATTCCTATGGTTCTTAGGCAACCTGGTATCCAATCCCCCTAATCCCCAACACACCTCACAGGAATTAGGGCAAATATCCAATCATCTTATCCCTATTGCAGCTCAGAAACCCAAAGTTTATGAAATGTTTCTGCCTCAGTCTCCCTAGTAGCTAGGATTATAGGTATGTTCCACCATGCTCAGCAAACTTTACAATATTTAAAGAACTTTCGTGTTCTTCATAGCCTGAACAAAGGTCAATAATGATATAAACATATCCACATTTATCGAGGATGAAGGTGGATTCCTTGAGATTAAGTGATGTGGCCAAAGTGAAATACTCATGTGGCTTGTTAGTGGCAGACCAAAGATTAGAATGTTATGGCTCTTAATCCAGTGCCCTTTCTACCATGAGGAGAAAAACACTTCCCTTCTTTCTGACACTGAGTTAAGAACCCAGAAGCTAGCCCATAAAAATAGCATCTTTCTATGCCACAAGTAACTTGTATACTGTTTCCCCTTTCTCCTAAATTCTCACTGCCTGTAACATATCTCAGCTCAGCATGTGTACAGCTCACCCAACTGTTCCACTTAATGTATCATCTGCCATGGCACGTTATCTCCAATAACAGCTTCTTGAGTCAGAAGCTGTCTGGCAGTTTTGTTAATGAGCTGAAGTAGAGAGCACCTTTCGTTCTTTCTTGGTCTAGTCAGCCCCATGGGGCTGAAAGTAAAAATACATCTTTGTCTACAAATGAAATGGGTTTTAAATTGTGCAAGGGTTTCCCACCCTCAAATTACAAGCCAAACATGTCTATCTCATCTTGGGAAGAACACTCACACACACACACATACACACACACACGAGAGAGACAGACAGAGATAGACAGAGACAGAGACATACACAGAGAGAGACAGGTAGAGACAGAGACACTGAGAGAGAGACAGAGATAGAGACAGAGGCACACACAGAGAGAGACAGAGATAGAGACAGAAACACATACACAGAGAGACAAAGAGACAGAGACAGAGAGAGACAGAGAGACAGAGACAGGGATAGACAGAGAGAGAGACAGATACAGACAGACAGAGACAAAGAGAATTGGGTGCTCTTTGTTCTTAAAACATGCTCCTAAAATAGACTATTAATATACACACTAGCATAATTAACACTCATGGAAGCTTTACTTTGTACAAGATTTAACAGCCATAGTGATAATAATGATAAGAGTTAGCATTTATATAATGCTTTCAGATTTTCAAAAGCTTTATAAATTATATCATTTTATCCCCTTTGATAACAACCCTGTGATGTAGATGCCATTATTATCCATGTTTGTACAAAAGAAGAAATTGAGGTACATGGAAGTTAAATGATCTGCCAGGGGTACATAGTTAATAAATATTTGACTTTGAACTCCTTTCCATATCCAGAACTTCATCTACTTTACCACTTAGCCGCCATTTTATAAGATTTTATATAGATTTTATGTAGCTATTTTGTATAAAAATTAAAAGGGTAAAAACCTAAGGAAGTGATAACAACTCAAAGAGTTAAAATGTATGTAGCTTTTTTTCTCACAATAACCATATGATACAGTTAGTGTACATATTATTCCCATTTAATGGATGAGGAAACTGAGAGTCTGAAGGGTAAAATCAGTTGTCTGTAGGCACAGAGACAGTTAGCAATGCAATTGGGACTATAATTTAGGTTTTCTGACAAGTTCAGTGTTCTATCTACTTTATCACATTGATTCCCCAGGTACTGGCTCATTTCACATCCTCTCCCTTCCATGATGATCAAATGGAGCATTTTTGCTTATTTGGTAATTATTTATTGAATGCCAACTATCAGCCCTACACTATGCCAGGTGCAGGGAGGGATACAAAAAAAATGTGACAGTCGCTAATTTCTAGGAGATCCATCTGGCAGATCTTCAATCATTGGTTAAGACATTGATCTTCAATATGATTGGACAGAGGACTAATATTTGAAACAGCTAAGTAACAATAAGAAATTATATATAATTACGGACCAAATCAAAAGCCATGGAGAACAATTGTTCAAGAATTTCGGAAAAGAAAGAGATTTGCAAATGATCCTGCAACACTCAGAGGTTTGGGACAAAAGCTGGCTTTTGAAAGACCAGCAGAAGAGAGGGCATTCCAAGGTGAGGGAACAGAACGAGTAAAGGCAGAAGATTAGAAAAAAGTGTGATGAGCTCAAGAGAGAAGTACAGTTTGGCTTGTCCAGGGGTTTGTACTGGGGTATGGCACAGGAGAGAAGTTTTAATGTATATTTAAAAAGTTTAAACGTCTATTTCAGGGTCAGTTTATGAAGAGTGTTGAGTAGTAGGTTGATGAACCTAGACTTAGTTTTGCAGCAAATAGAAATGTTTTGGACATAAAATGGACATGATGGTGTCATGTGAAATTCATTTAATTATGAGGTGCTATTGGAACATGTGGACAAAAGTTGCACAGAATGGGCATGAATGGATGAGTTGTTAATGGCATCATTGATGCAAATTTCCAAATCCATAAAATCACAGATCCAACGGAGTATTTTGAGCCCGGTGTGTGATAACTCTCTTATTGGACCACAGCTGAAAAATTTTAGCTCAGTTTTGGAAAATGCATTTCCAGAAAGGCATCGAGAAGCTTGAGATATATCCTGGGGAGAGTTTCCAAGCTCTAGAGCTTACATCATATGGAGATCAGTTGAAGGAAATGGGAGTATTTAGTCTAGAAAAGGGAATCCCTGGGGTAGGAGGATATAAGCACTATCTTTAAGCATTTGAAAAGTGTTTACATAGAAAAGTATTCAATTTGTTCTCTTCGGTACTGGGGGCAGAACTAGGAGCCAATGGCTAGAAAAATATCAATAGCATTCGTACAGCACTCTAAGGTTTGCAAAGCACAGTATCTCACATATCCCCATAACAACCCTGGGAGGGAGGTTCTAGTATTATCCTCATTTCATGCAGGTAAAATTTGTCAGGTATGTAGTAAAATGGATGGGACCTTTTCCTTTTTTTTAAATTTAAATTTATTTATTTTTAGTTTTCGACATTCATTTTTATAAGATTTTGAGTTCCGATTTTCCCTTTTTCCTCCATTCCCTGCTCCTCAAGATAGCGTGCAATCTGATATAGGGTTGTATGATCATGTGAAACATAATCAGAACAAAAGGGGAAAACTGTGAGAAAGAAAAAAACAACAGAAAAGAGAAAATATTATAATCTGCATTCAGACTCCATATTTCTTTCTCTGAGTGTAGATGGCATTTTCCATCATGAGTCTTGGTATTGTCTTAGATCATTACATTGCTCAGAAGAGCTAAGTCTAACAAAGCCATCATGGCACAATGTTGCTGTTACTGTGTGTAATGTTCTGGTTCTGCTCACTTCACTCAGCATCAGTTCATGAGAGTCTTTCCAGGTTCTTCTGAAATCTGCCTGCTCCCTATTTTTCATAGTACAATAGCATTCCATTACATTCATGCACCACAACTGGTTCAGTCATTCCTTAATTGATGGACATTCCCTCAATTTCCAATTCTTCATACCACAGAAAAAGCTGCTACAAATATTTTTTACATGTGGGTTCTTCCCCCTATTTCATGATCTCTTAGGGATACAGAGATGGATTCTTTTTCAAGGATGCATTAGACTAGATGGTCTCTGAAGCTCCTTCCAACACTCCTGAATAAGAAAAAAGGGACTGAAAAAGTGGAAAAAAAATCTGATTCAATTAACTCATGATTTGTACATCAATTTTTTTCACATTTATTTATTTTGTTTTTGATTTATGGAATAAAACAGGCATTTCTATAACATAGTATAATAAAAATGATTGCATATGAAACTGCAAATCTATTATGTATATAACTTGCTGTTCCTTGTAAGTATGTAATGAAGTTTTCATGTAAATTTCTCTTTTCTTTCTTTTCCTTATTTCCTGTCCTCTCCTCCATCCTAGAGATGGCTACTTCTAGACACAAATAGGTATACCTGTATCTGAATTTTACAAATACCAGGATAATAAAAGAAAATTTATGAGTTCATAGGGTGGAAAAGTAGAAAGAGCAGGAGACTTGAAGTCAGAAAACTTGAACTGGAGTTCTGGTTTTGACTTTTACTGACTATGTACCCTTCAACAAGCCATTTAATTTCTCTGAGACTCATTTCCTTATCTGAAAAATAGAGATATTACTGTGCTCACAGCTTTATAGAGTCATGAGGATCAAAGGAGATGCTATGTCAAGCATCTTCATATCATAAAGTGTTATACAAGTACAAATCCTTTTAAAGGAGAATTTATAAGCCTTAAACCACAATGCAAGACACATTGCAAAAAGAAAAATCATTTCACATAAATACCACGCAATAAGTAGATTCTAGAAGCCTGAACATGAAATAATGAAAGTGCACACAGGGATTAAAATATGTTTTTAAAATATTTATGTGTGGGTGGGATGTATATTAAAAACACAGACCCATATATATATATATATATATATATAAAATTTTCTCCCACAGTACATATATGTATTAGCTTTTCTGGGAGGAATCAAAACACATCCACATAGAGGGAAAACATATGTTTTTCTTAGCTCTAACTACTGAAATACCTATACTAGACTTCCAAAGGTTATTATCAAAGCCCATAGGTAATAATGCTAAAAAGATTTAGATTTATAAAATGATTGATTAGGCTTGGGCAACATGGCATTATTACCCCTAACGAATCATTCATAGCTTACAATGGCAAATAAAATCTCAGCAATTTTCCTGTTAAGTGGGATCTCTATGGAGTTCTTCTCCTAACCAGTTCTGTTCCTCTAAATATAGTAGCCAAAGGCATCTTTTGCTGGTTGTTTTATTTGTATTCTTTTATGTGAAATTTGGAATTCAAAATTTTATTTTTGGAAATATGAGACCTACTTTTAGTTCAGGTTTCCAAGGGTATTCCCAAATTATCATTAGTCACAATCCAATTTTTTTTTTGCTTTGAATTTTAAAAAACAAAAACAAAGTTGGCCAGTGAGTTTTACCAGTTAATAGAAATACAAAGCCATTTGTGTGTATATAGATATGATCAAGAACTCTAGAGTCAAACATTTTGTGACATACATAGCATATCTTGACTTTGTCTTAACTTTTATATTCAGAAGTTAGGATGAAACCTTGACTCTGCCTACACAGGGTGACTGGATTAAATATTTTTAATTTCTCCAATAGTCGCTACCTCTAATCAATCAGTTGTTAGATTTTTCACAGAATTAAATTACTTACGATTAGATTGAAATGACCAAATCACTAGCTGTGTAACTTTGAAAAAATGACATATTTCTGAGCCTTCATTTTCTCTTCTATAACCTTGGGATAATCATACCTCATCTAATTAACTCACTAGGTTGTTGTAAGGTTAAAATAGAAAATTATTTATTGTTTTACTAAAATTTGAGATTTCATATTTATTACAATCAAGATTAATTTTGTGTCAAAACATTTTTTTGCTACTGAACACTAGAGAGGCTCAAGTATCTTTTTTTAAGGTTATCTACTGCAATGACTGCAGAGACTGAGATATGTGGAATTTTCACAGATAACTTGGTAGTAGAATTTCTCCATTAGAATGTAAACAGCCTGAGGGCAGGGCCATGTCTTTCTCCAATTCTGTAAACTTTCAAACATGAGTGTGGTACTACTGACAAAAAAAAAAAATGATTAATAAATGTTAGTGAGACTGGTAACTAGAAAGATCAACTTCTTAGGAGTAAAACAATTCAACATTTTAAAAATGATTTTCCAGAATGTCATACTGTATGTAATAGATAATCCTTTCAAGAAGAGGAAATATCCTTGGTAATTTGATTAAACAGTAAGACTATTTAAAACATTTTTGAACTGGATCTGGTGGCATATATACTTACAACCCTTGTTCCAGGGACTGGTCAATTGCTTGAGCTGAGGAGTTCTGAGCTGAAGTAAGGCTAACCCAATGGAGCACCTGTCCTAATTCTGGCACCAGAATTGTGAGTCTCCTGGAATGGGGTCCCCCAGAGGCCTTAAGGAGTGAAAACTGTCCCAGATTAGAGAAGAATCAAAACTTCTGTAGTGGACTAAGTGTGTGAGTAACCCCTGCCTTTGGAGCTTCATGAGCCAGGGAGACAGTCTCAACAAAAAAAAGAAAAGGATGCAATTATTAGACACTCTCCATGCTCACATCTTCAGCTAAAAGAAAAATATGAGTATTTCATCACTTTACCATTTTATTACTTTATATCATTTTATGTCATTTTAAATTCTAATTTCTTTTCTATTTTTTTCTCTTTTCTATTTTACTTTCTCGTCTTCATTTTGAAAATATCATCAATTCTTCACCTACTTTCACTAACCCTTCATTTCCCTTTTGCCCTAACCATTGCTTGAAGATAAACTGTTAAAAACACAGACTGAAAAGCTGCCTTTTATGAGACTAGATCAAAGTAGCATAGACAACACCTGCAGGCTTCTGTATTAAGAATTAAGTGTGTGAAATTCTTGAATATATATATATATATAATATATATATATGCTTATTGAATATATATAGATGTGTATACACACATTTGTATATGTGTATATATAATGATTTGGGCATACACACTAAGGCTGCATAGATAATTAAAACAATCAATGACATAGAATTTAGAGTATAGAAGGGGAGATAAGACAAGTGTACAAAGAATTTTAACAGAAAATAGGCAATGGAAACTTCTGTCGTATTAATTTTACGTAACTAAAAGCAAGATAAAAGGTTTGAGGTAACTTAGGAGCTTCAGTTCTTCAGATTATCAGCCCAAAAGAATAGTTGCTCCCACATGACGTTGTCTGTCTGGTGCTGCTTGTCAGGTACCCCAGCTTTAGAGACTCTGAAGGACTTGAACCAAATAGCCCCCTGAGAACAGAGCTCAAGGCAAACAGATGCCCTCAGTACCTACATCCTGCTGAAGTGTGCCTGTACCATATTTTGGGTACTGAGACAGTGGTTTCTGACTCTACCCAACTTTCTGCTTAATTCACCGTCAACACTTTTCAAAATTGCCATCTGCTTCTGGAAGGAATGACACCCCTCAGAATGACAGCCACTAATAGCCTGGATATTTTGGTAACTGCAGGCTCTTTGGGGAATCAATTAACTGTATTTTTCTCTTTGGTACTAGAGCACAAGTATTTACTGTGTACAGGGGAAAAGAATTGCTTCCTTTATTAGGTCATCATGAAATCGTAGAATGTCAGAGCTCAAAAAAATCTTAAAGATCACTTAGATGAGAGGTTCTTAAACAAGTGTCCATGGATAGCTTTTTGAGGGTTTGTGAACTTGGATGAGAAAAATGTTACATGTTTATTTTTACTAACTGCTACTGAAATTTGGCATTTTCTTCAACAATAACGAAAATAAATATTTCTGGGGAGGGGTCCAAAAGGTTTCCCCAGACTGCCAAAGCAGTCCATGATACATAGTCAAAAATGCTAAACTCCCCTAATTTAGACCAACTCTCTGGTTTTCCTGAGCAAGAAATCTAGGAAGGAGATATAACCTGTTCAAGTCCATACAAATAGTAAGTAAAAGAGGTAGGGTTTGAATCCAGAACCCCTGACTCTGGATCCAGTGTCCTATTCACTATACAATACTCGAAGTCTAATTGCTAGTTTATATGTAGTTGAACTAGGACTTGAATGCAGGTCAGACTAGAAGTCTTTTGCTTTTTTCAGTAGATATTTGCTTAGAAAAATAATTATGAGGGAATAGAGGAGTTAAAGGAATTTACTACTTTATTCCTGCCAGCTCTAGTTTGTGCTCCAGGACCATTTTTTGGAGGGAAGAGGGGAGAGGAATTGGGTTATTGAATGGGCAACCATCTTGCTTCTATATAGGTGATGGATACAATTCTTTCTCTTCATACCCAGTCGTAATTCACCCTGCAAGGGAGAAAGGCAAGTTTACTTAATTTCATAATATCTTTCTGGTAAAACAGCCATTCAAAGAAACCACAAAGTAGTGACTGACATCAGAGAATAAGTCTACGAATAATTTGCTTTGATGCTCTGGCTACCTGTGGGATTTTTTCATCACCTTAAAGCAAAACAATTTTTATGGGAAGGTCTCTCTTTTATTTTTTCCTTGTCATACACACTTGTGAAGTTAAAAAAATTTCCCCCTCCCACAGAAATAGTAAATCCTTCTACTCAAGTCTTAATCTTGTGCCTTATCATGATGTGTGGATGGCCTGGTATCCATGAAGGATATTCTAATAACTAATAAGCTCTGGCAAGTCTTGATGAGCTGTCAACCTAAAATTAGACTGGGCATATTGAATGGGTATACATGAGGATCATCCAGGTTAAATTCAGAAATTCTCAGGCACAGAGCACCATCTAGAAGGTGGTCACAGTCACCTATAAAGAATGGTTATTCAGAATGGAGATGGCATCAATTTTTGTACTTCTCTCCCTAGTACCTAACACAGTACCTAGCATATTGTAGGCACTTAATAAATGCTTATTGATTGATGATGGTGTGTTAAGGTCTACATTGTTGGAGGGAGTATTCACATCGATAAAATCAAGTATTTTTGATGTATTTATCAATTGATAATTTCTTGTTCTTAATTATCAAAAACTTTACCTTAATTTTAATGTGCTTCTCTGAAGGCCCCATCATCAGCACAAAAATTTATTTGCTTACAGAGAATTTGGTAAGTAGGATGAAGTTAAATAGGTCTGTCTTATATTAGAGAATGTCCTTATTCCATTTCACTAAATAATGTAGATGTTTAAGGAGTCTACCCAGTCACCACACATCTGAATAAATTGTTGAGAACTATGTGGAAGTTCTCAAGCAAAAGGAACTTTTCCTAAAGGTTTTTAAAAAAAATCATTCAACACCCCCTCCCCAATTTAAGCTCTTATTATGTATGTGCTAAGCTCTGGGGATACAAAGACAAAAATGAGACAGTCCATACAATCATAGAGCTTATATTCTACTGAAAGCATACAATATATTCACAGAAATAAATACAGGACATACACAAAATACATGGATGGAGCACTTAGAGAATTAGCAAAACCCTCTGTAGGGAGGACAAGAAGAAGGAGGAGGGCTGAGAAATAACCACTGGTTTAGCAATAAAGAGATCATCAATCATCCTTGTTTAATTGAACTGTGTTGAATTTCCATTTTACAGATAGAATAGGTCTTAGAATGTTCTTTGAGGAAGGGACTGTTTCATTTTTATCCTTGTATTTCTAGTACTAGCACAAGTCCAAGAACAGAATTCTGAAACCCAATGACTAACTTTTATGTAACTATAATTTCAAAAAGTGAATTTGAATCCATTTAACCACTTCAGGGAATTCTTTATTCATACTAATCAGGACCTAGATGAACTCCATCTCCCAACTTTGGGCATTTTCATGGGCTTTCCCTTTATGCCTAGGATGTTCTCCCTGTTCATCTTTGCCTTCTACCTTATCTGACTTGTGTCTCAACTAAAATTCCACCTTCTATAACAAGCCTTTCCTGATGTCCCCCAATGCTAGTGTCTTCTCTTTAATCAATCCAGTATGTCTATTATTTGTACACAGTTGCTTTTCTGTTGTCTCCCCCATTATACTGTGAGCTCCTTAGGAGGAGGGATTGTTTATCAACTTTCTTTGTGCCAGAGCTTAGCACAGTGTCTGGTATATAGTATTGTAGACACTTAATAAATGATTACTGACTGACTGAATTGCAACTGATTAGATATGACAAATAAGGGAGGGAAAGATTCAAGGATGATGCTAAGGTCACAGACATTGGTAACTGCAAGTATAGTCATGTCCTCTTCGGAAACAGAAAAATTTGGAGGAGGTATGCGTTGGGGGAAAACACAAGTTCCATTTTGGACATATTTGAGATGCCTAGTAGATGTCAAAGTGGAGATACTTAGCACACTGTTGGAAATTAGGGCTGACTACGTGGATTTGGAAGTCAACTGAATAAAAGTGGTAATTGATGTGATAGAAGTAGAGGAGATCACTGAGAGAAAGAGTTAAGACAAGGGAAGAAAAGATGGAAGAAGGGAGGTATAATGCATAAGGCACTGGATTTAGGAAGATCTTAGTTTGAATCTTATCTTAGTTCTGTGTGGCCTAGGGCAAATTGCTTAATCTCTCTGTGCCTCAGTTTCATCACCTTTATAATGAGGAGGTTGGATTCACTGGTTAGATTCAGTAAATTCTTCAGTCTATCAACGGATGTCCTTCCTAAAAGGAGATTCTTGGCTGAACACAACAGTCTAGTTGCAATCTGACTATGGCAGAAGACAGTGGGTCTAGCACTTCCCCATATTCTGAATGTCATGACTTTCTAAGTGCATAAGTTTTTTAGCTGCCATATTGAACTTGCAGTACACTAAAAACATCACTGTCCCTTTTCAAAATTTATGTGGCCATATCTTCCCTAAATTCTACTTTTTAAAGTGATTTTTTGAATTGTGCTATTAAATTTCATCTTGTTAGAGTCAGTCTAATATTTTGGAATCTTGACTGTCATTCATTGCATTATCTATCCCTTATGATGATAATTTCTATAAATCTGATAATGATATTTTCATCCAAATAATTATTTAAAAAGGTTCATTGACATAGGACCAAATACAGATTCTTGGGATACTTCCCTAGAGACTTGCTTCCTACTTGATTTCAAACATATTCTTTATAAACAGTAAGTCAACCAGATCTGAATCCACTGAATTGTACTATCTTTTAGTCTGTATCTGTCCATCATGTCCTCCAGGATAGTGGGAGAGCCTTCCTTAAATGCCTTGCTTGTGCAGTTGTGGTTTGTCCTTCATTCTCAAAGGAGGCCATGACATCAGGAAGATCATGCCATGACTTGAACATCAATTGGATTTAACTGAGGGAGGCCTGTGCAAAGTCACCAGTCTTACTTTCTCCTCCAGAGGCATCTGGGTCCAGTGGCCAGATATAGATCAGGACAACTAGAGATGGCCCAGTAAGTGGTTTGCTGAAATCTAGGCAATTGTATAATATTTCTCTAATTATCTAGTGAAATAATTGTCAAAAAAGGGAGTATAGCATGATCTCTTGTTGATGAAACCATGCTTACTTTTTGTGATCATTTCTTTTATTGAATGTTTAGTAACTTTTCTTTTAAAAAACATATAGAATTTTTCTAGGAATTCAAGTCAAGTTTGACAATTATTCGTATTCTCCTCTCTTGTAAATCAAGACATCATTTTGTAGCCTAGTATTTTTGTGTGCATATTATGCTCCCCATAAGCTTTTAGTTATTTTTTACAAAAATTTCTGGAGCAACAAGTACATTGAATAACACACAGAAGGTTTGCAATGATTACTTGTTTAGTTCAACAAATTTATTAAATTCATTGTTCAGGCGCAGAGTAGAACTTCCTCTTGTTGACCCATCCATCTTTTGAAATATAAAATCATCTTTAAAATAGTCAATCTATTGCTACTTTGTTTTTGGCAGAGAAAGAGCTTCAGCAGATTTCTGGATAACTGAAGTCCTCTGTTGCTATTGTATTGTGCCTCTGGATTTGTAATCTATTCTTGAACTCTTCATTTATTTCTTCTTTCTGTCTAGATTGTTTTCAAATGCTCTAATTTTAAAATTTCTTCATTGTTTTTAACCCAAATTTGCTTTCTTTCATGCTTCTCCATGCTACCTCCTCTATTTAATATATTTCCACATTTGAGAATGCTCAGTCTACAGCGTTATTCTCCCCCACTACCTCATTGAATTTGTTATCTATCTGGTTCCTTTGGAATAAGGTTAAATGTGTAGTACCCTAACTCACATTCACATTTGTAGGTTGGATCTCCACAGGGGAGACTACTAGTACACCCATGGCTGCTGGGGCAACCCTTGTGAATAGTCGCAATTAATGGCACTGTAGCTCCTGAGACCCCACTGGTGTTCTTCAATTAAGATTCAACCAAAAAGCAACTTTTGTTTTAAAGCCAAATAGCATAGTAAGAACAAATATTACAAAGCATTTCTCCCACAGACTTGAGGTGCATTCTCCCATCAGTATCTGTGGGAGAGAGTGGGTATAAACTTAAAGTATCATGATAGTGGGGAGCGCAGGTGGCCAACACAACTGAGAGGCCTAGAACTGCAGGACCATGATGTCTTTTCTTTCTCTAGAATTGTCCCCACCAAATCACTGCTGGGCATGACGTCTGGGGTAGATGGATGATTCTGTTGGTAGGCTGAGTTGCTGTGCTCCTAATGCTAGACTGAGTTTGCCTTTCACAGGGTCTGGCACCTTTTCTGGGAGGACTTCTCCATAGTTCCTATACGATTATTCTCTGCTGCTTTGCTCATACGCTGAGCTGTTCCTCTTTTTAGCTGAACTTGCTCAAAGGCAGCAGGTGGCAGGCAGTGTGGAAAGGTAGGGCCTCTCTGGTTAATTTTCAAAACACTCTTCCTGGGTCAAGACTCAGTTCCCTCAATGAGAGACTCCATTTTCACTTAGGTGACCATCCAGAACATTTCTCAAATCTTCTGCCCAACAATCACCAAATGGTTGCTGGTATACCCTCCTTCTATTTTTTTTAAAATCCAAGTTTCCTCTGTTGGTCTTAAGCTAATGAGTATCTGAGAAACAAGGTAGTCTGTGTCCTGGGGACAAATCCTTTGTCTCATACAAATCTTCCTCTCAAAGCCTCCTAGGATTGGGGTTCTTATCTCTTACAACCTACAACTTATCAAAATCTGAAAGAGGTACCACTTTCTATAGGCTTTCAGAGTTGTATGCCAGGTATGGATTTCATTACCTCTGAAATCAAATCTGCATCTTCCATTAGGGCTTTGAATCTTTCTTGTCTGAATTTTGAGTATTTGTATACAGAGGAAAGAGTCAAAGATAACCTTAAGTTGCAGACTGGCTGGCTGGCTGGAAATAAGATGTTTCTGTCAACAACTTGGGACATTTGAAGGAAGGATGCGTTTAGGTACATAATGAGATGTTATTCATTATTGGTAGCTGACATTTATATAGCACTTCAAATTCTACAAAACATTTTACATATATTATCTCATCAGATCCCTACAACACCCTTGTAAGGCAAGTGCCATTACTATTTCCATTTTTAAAGATGTCACAAGTGTTAGAAATTGGTTTTACATATACTGAATTTGAAATGCTAATGGAGTAATGTAGTGGGGATGTCCCCCAAAGAGCTGCTGATTTGGAACTAGAGTTCAGAAGAAAGGAGATTGTGGATTAAGATTTCACTAGAGTAGCGATATGCTGGTGAGGAAATTCCCTCTACCAATGAAGAGCAGCAACTGAACTGCAGTTTATGATCTTAGAGAGCTACCTGAGCTACTGGGAGATTAAATATTTTGTGCAAGATAACATAGCCAGTAGTTATTAAAGGTGGAAATTTCATCCAGCTCTTCTCAAGTCCAAGGATAATTTTCTATCCAGTATACCAAACTGCTTCTCATTTCAATTTTTCAAAAGAGATAGATTAGGATTTAATTCATAGATCTGGAAATCATCCGCATAAAAATTATCATTAACCCACAGGAGCTGATAAAATCACTAAGAAAGAGAAAATAATAATAATAGTATGTAGCACATAAAAGTTTGCAAAGTGCTTTACATATGCTGTCTCATTTGGTCCTCACTACAACCCAGTATGGTAAGGGCTATGATTAGCCCCACTTTATAGATGAGGAAATTGACACTTGTCAAAGTTTAATGATATGCTCAGAGTCATATAGCTATTAATTTTCTGAGGCAGGATTTGAATTCAGGCCTTCCTGACTCCAAGGTTTATCCTCTATCCACCACACCACCTTGTTACTTTTGTAATATGCATATTTTTCTATCTATCTATCTATCTATCTATCTATCTATCTATCTATCTATCTATCTATCTATCTGTATATCCATCTATCATTCAGAGAATATTTGTCTTTAATGGTTGAGAAATGGATGATGACATAGTAAAGGATATTGAGTAATGGTTAGGAATGTATGAAGAAAACCAGGAATGAGTAGTGTCATAGAAGCCAAGGGAGGAGAGAGCATCCAGGAGGAGAAGGTGATTGAGAGTGTCAGATGGTGTAGAGAAGTCAAGAAGAATGAATACTGAGAAAATGAATCAATACTGAGAAAAGGTCATTGGCTTAGTAATTAGATCATTGAGAAAGTAAGGTCAAAAAAGAATTGGAGGGGATTGAAAAGTGAGTGTGAGGTAAGAAAATGGAGCCACTTAGTGTAGAAAATCATTTCTAGGAGCTAGGCTTTGAAAGCAATAAAAGTAAAGGGTTTTTTTTTAATGATAGGAGGGACCTTTGCATACTTGTAAATGACAAGAAAAGAACCAGTGCATGAGAAGCTGCAGACAAAAGAGAAGGCATATTTGAAGCAGGCAAGCTTCCAGAGAAAAATGAGTATGGGAAGGGATGAAATTGAGAAGATAAGAAGAGACTGTAGCAAAAAAGCAAGGCCATCTCTTTTCCTGAGACAAACACAAAGGAAGAAAAAGTGGCAGATTATGTTGAGGGGCTTTCAAGTCTGGAGTAGGACAGAAGAGGAAGAGCAGGATGGAAGACCACTTTCCTTCGTGAAATAGAAGCTGAGGTGCTATTCTGAGAGTGAAGGATTACAGGGTAGTATGGAGAGGACTTGAAGAGAAAGGAAATATTAGAATAGCTACTGAGGAGAACATGATAATGATCCAATAGGGAAGAATAGAAGAAATGCCATACAGCGGTGAGGGCCAAGCTGAAATTAGATTATAAATTTGTAGTGGGTCCAGTAATCCTTGTTATGTGACTTTCTCCAGGGTAAATTGGTAATACCAGAATAAGAACAGAGAAGATGGAGAATGGAAGTTAGGGTTCAGGAAGGCATGAGCCATGACAGGAAATGAGTTTGAATTAGTTTATGTAAAAGCAGTGTCAAGTGAGTCTGACTGAAACAAAATTAGGTTATGGGTATCATAGACAGATTGTGTGGTAGTGAAGATAGCTAAGACAGAAGATATTAAAGAAAGGTGTGTGTATATTAATATAAGGGGGAGAACTATAGATTAAGGAGAGAGGAAAACCAACAGATAAGGGAAGAAGGAAAAGAAGAGACAGAACATAAGAAAAAATAGAGTGGGATTAAGAAAAAATTACATTCAAAGCTTTAAGGGCTGGTAAGTCCAGCTTTTCTTTCAATTTTCTGATTATTTTCATGCTATTTTCCATTACATTATATGCTTTAGTGACAAAGGGCTATCTCTCTTTAGCAGCATTTTGAACATGTCCAAAAATGCTATGGAGAGTAGGATGCCATATAATTAAAAAAGTTAAGACATCACAGCCTTTCTTCATGTCCCCATTCCTCATTCTCACCCAATAGAAATACTTAAATACTGAATGCAGAGTAATTAGAAAGCAGTTTATCAAGCATTCCTTGGACTCAGTTAAAAATAAACACATTATTGGAAATCATTGGAACCTTATGTTTATGAAAAAAAAAAGCTGAACTGGCTTTTAAAATTACAATGTATTGAAAATACAGAGAGGTAAAGGTGTACATCTAACCAATTATGAGTCATTGACATCCCTTTTGAGGCACACAGAAAATATTCTTGGCTCTTTTTGTTAGAGATAAACTGAGGTACAGCTTCCTGAAGTTTATTCTTTAAGCTATTATTAAATTAAATTTAAATAAAAGGAGTCATAAATGGAAGCCCTGCGTTCTCACTCTTCCTAGTACTACAGAAACTAGAACATATGATACTCAGTGGTGAACTTGAACTTGAAGGGATCATGCTAAAAATATCATAGGGGTGAGGAAGGGGCAGGAACGACCTCCTAGATATTTTTGGTCTAAAAGAAGATATTAAATCATGGAAAGACCAGGGGAAAAGATTGTCTCCAAATTAATCTTGAAACCTTCTAGAAACTTTTAGTGAACAAGAGAACGGAAAGGAAGAAACATCTCTGCAACTGCAGAAAGGGATAAGCAGTAGCTATGGACTGATTTTTTGCCACTGAGACTGGAAAAAGATCAACCAAAAATGGAATTGCTGAGCAGATTCCAAAAGGAAACAGAAGAAAAAGGATATTTTTCTACAAATATTTATGGATTAGAAAAGAATGGAAGTGAATCTGATTCTGGAAGAGGGTTCCTATGAGTTCCATATGCTTACTAATATTTCCCTTACAGATGTTTCACTGTTGAAAAAATTGGTTTTTAATTAAAGCGGAGTATGCCCTCTCCTTTAATTCTCACCATTTGGTGAGAAGAACAGAGCAGATATTATAACAGGATCATCGATTTGGAGCTTGAAGGGATCTTGTCCAGTCTTCTCATTGCACAGATAGGGAAGGTGAGAAGGGAGGGAGATAGAGAGGTAGAGTGGTATGGCCCAGGGTAGCACACAACAGTAAGTGACAGACCAGCAAGAGAATTCAGGGCTTCCAAATTCAAATTTAATGTCTGGCTACAAGTTAAAATTTTTAGATTAATTAATTAAAATTAATATAAACATAAATGTATGATATATATTATATAATATAAAATATAAATAAAAATAAATATAAAATTATAAACATAATATAAAACATATAAAATGATATTTTTATAAAATATAAATAAATATAAAAATAAAAATTTAATTAATTAAAATTAGTCAAAAGTCAAATTTCTCAGCTTTTCCTTACCACCCCTGAGAGGTGTAACATGATCTGTAACATCACTTTTCTCCCATGACTCTTCACTATCTTTGCATCTTTATTCCTTTTTACTGCCTTCCTTCCCTTCAAATATCTTGAGAGAATTAATCCCCCAAGCACTCTCAAAACTATTCTCATTTTGTAAATGAGGAAATCAAGTGACTTGTCTAAATTCACATAGCTCATTTGTGCAAAAGCAGCATTGGACCCCAGTCTCAACATCTCCTGGTCAACTGGGTTTTCCATACTGTTGTTACACCTTGAAGCTTTTCTGTCTGGCTCATACCAAAAAGGAGAAGTAACATTGGAGATCAGCAGGTAGCAAATACAAGTCAGACCTGAGTGCAAGTCTCAATTCTAACAGAAGTCATGGGACCCTGGGGAAGTGTCTCTTGAGCTTCAGTTTCTTCATCTAAATTGGGGATAAAAATATTTATATTACTGTCATCAGAAGATAGATTTAAGACTCATGTGATGTATGCATACACACACACACACACACACACACACATCAGGTAGCTAAGGGGTGCAGTGGATAGAGCACCAGTGCAGGAGCCAGGAGGACCTGAGTTCAAATCTCACCTCAGACATTTGACACTCACTAGCTGTGTGACCTTGGGCAAGTCACTTAACCCCAACTGCCTCATCCTGGGCCATCTGCAGTCATCCTGATGAATATCTGGTCACTGAATTTGAATGGCTCTGGGAGAGAAGTGAGGCTGGTGACCTGCACAGCCCTCCCTCACTCAAAACAAAGTCAAGTGCAAGTCATATCATCATTTCTACGATGGTATGGTCTTCTTTGGCAACGAAGGACGAACACACACACACACACACACACACACACACACACATATATATATATATATACATGTGCACATATATTATATATGCATATCTATATAATATATATATCTATAAAATTTTATAAACTGAAAGATATGTTAGAAATGTGAACTATTGTCAGAGGTATGCCAGCAAATGTTTAACAACTGGTTCTCTTAGAGTGAAAAACATTTGCAGACATGTTTAAGCTTAATCTACATTAACATTTTTGTCTATGATTTTCTTAAATCTAGACAATCAACCATCTAAGAAATCAAGTCCTGATTTTGTAGCATTTGCGGATTTCTGAGGTATAAATGGTCATGCTGAAAATATAATAATCAGAGACGGCCTGTTTGAACTGATTCCAGAATACTCCTAGCATTAGTATTATTGATAAAACTTGAAACAACCAAGAAACATATTCAGGAGTTACTGGGCTATATTATACCTTCATATCCACTTTTGGCAGAAATGAACACACCTCAGGTTCTTTTTTTGTTGTATGTTTGCTTCCTAAGGCTTAGAAGGAAGACCAATTAATTTTTTTCTTTTCCCTATTTTTTCTTTTTTTTTTGGGCAGGGAAGGATGGGAGTAGTGGCTAGAAACTGCAAAGAGGTCTGGAAACACAAGTAGCAAAAGATCCAACACACAAAAAGAGGCTGACTTAGTCATCCTTGGTCTAAAACAGGTGTCAACAGCTCTGTTCTCCCTTTAACCTGTCTTTAAAAATCTAACGTGACCCATAGCCCTTCCTACGTGGTTACATTTGCAAACTCTTTTTTTTTTTTGCCTCAGACTTCCTGAAAAGCCTAAAACCGATGGAGATCTAACTTGATATTAATGCAACCTCCTTTTCTGGGTTGCTGTCTCTGCTGTTTTTTCTCAACTTGTGATTTACTACCCAGATGAGGAATGGTGCCTTGTGGGCAGTGTACACTTGCTAAGCTGCCTGGCCTCTGCCCCACATTCCAGGAGGGTAGCTGTGTTTTACCTGGCTCACACAGATACTGGGCCAGAGTACCGCCCAAGAGGGTCAGGACATGACATGCAGGGCTGAGCCACCAAAAGTGAAGTAACTCTCCTCAGGTGGCGTCATGGAGAGAAAAAGTGGAAAAAATGGTATTTCCCTAATTCTTTCTCTGTCTCAGGAGTCTTTTAATTACTAGGCTGCTCCCCCTCCCCACCAAAAAAGAGAAGAGGAAAAGAAAAATAAAATAAAGTAGGTGTGCTAAATGAGGAGTGATGAAGTCCTAAACTACAGGGACTTGATATACACATGCTGTACCCCTAACCCTCCAGAGTGTCCAGTTCATGTTCATGTTCAAAACAAGTTCATGTTCCCTTAAACTTATCTAGGGATCTGCATCTGGGTACATTTACACAGACATGTGTACTTACCTTAGCCTTTAACAGTGATATCCCCTCCCTGATGCAAAGACTGATCCCCAGATTCCATCAAGAAGTGCATTCATTCATTGCTCATACCAAGGGTACATGTAATGCTTGAACTCAGAATTATCACAAAATTCCATCCTAGTCAGGATTGCTAAACCCTTTTAGGGTTACCTGAACTCTTCCTATCCACTTACAAGTCAATCTCGCAACGTCCATTTCTGCCACAAATACCAGTATTAGGGGAAGATCCTGGTAGCTCTTTGAGAGTCTTTGAATGAGTGTTTTAGGGGTGACAACCACTACCACCAGAAGTACCTGTGCCTACTTTGCCTCTGCTCCAGCTGCCAATTCCTGAATTCCAAGAATATATTTCACAGGGATATTATAAAGATCAAATGATATGGTATACTTAAAAGGTTTGGAACACTTAAAATGTTCCAAAATATCAGTCAGTATTATTATCACTGCTTAGCATCAGGTTCGTGTAGAATTAATTAATATCTAGTAGGAGGGCTATGCTTATAGAGGTATGCATACCCCTAATCTTTTCTTCTTTCTTTTCTTTTTGATTGAAAAGGCTAAACCCGTAGATTATCAAACATTATTTCTCCTGTTTATTTTTAGCATCAAATCCTCAAATTCAAAATTCATTTTCTAGTTTACATAAGACATATTGTTTGTAATTTTCTTCTGGATGAATTTCTTCCATTTTCAACATGAAAACTTTCTAAAAAAGAAAGGTCAGATGTATTTGACTGTATTTTTGGTAGAACTCTTGAGACATAAAAACTTAATCAAAACCAAATTATCATTCTAGCTTAATCTGTTGTTGAGACTTTTGCTGCTTAGTCAGGAAAACCACAGCTTCCTCCTTTCTCCTCTCTTTACCAGACATAAAATAAGGGACGTGTTCACTTAAGTCCCACCATTTCTGACAAATAGTAAACATTTGCTTGTTGACTGAATGATGAAACTGATTATTTCTTCATTTTCAATTCCATTTTCCCTCCCTCTCTTTTCTCTGTAGATACAGCCTAATTCATAGACATTCATATTGGGGAAAGAGGTTTTTCTTTTTTAATCTTTTGGGTCTCCAATGAGAAAGAATAACTTTTGAAATAATTATCTCTATTCATACTTAGGTTGGATCATTTTGCCCTTTTAGAATTTTACTTTTAATGGTGTCCTATTTTTATTGTTTTCCTTTTTTGACTGGCAGCTTACAATTGTTTAAATGTTTATTGATTTTTCTAAGTAACATGATACCAACAGACTGAGGGCACTCAATTTCCTCATCACTGGACCAACTATTTAAAAGTACTCTTTATTTACTGAGAAATCTTGGACCTTTAGCAATTTACATGGTCCAAATCCTGACTATTGGGTACAAGACCACAGAGATTTCCAAGATCTCCAACAACTGACCTATAGACAACTAAAAGAGCTAGGAAGGGCCAACATTGTTGACTTCTTCCATTTGGTGCTAAATGAATAAAAGTAGAGCACAGAATCAAAGACTTAGGGTTGGAAAGGACCAATCATTTAATCCATCACTCATTTTAACAAATGAGAAAGTGGAAGCCTAGAGAAATGGAATGACATGCCCATCGTCACAGAGTGACAGAATATCCATGAGGCGGATAATTCACTTCACTCTCTGCCTCATCCCCTCTACTAAATTTAAAATGATTTTATACACCAAATAGAATGTATAACATGCAATCAATCAACATGAACCATTTCCTATTCAGATTATCACATACACATGCTCTTTTATCTGTACATTTTAGCTATGGGGAAACAGTCTTGATTATTAATATCTACAGACTTTTTGGACATCTTGTATTATGGGCCTGATTAGGCAATGAGGTCTTCATATAGAACATGAATGACCAGGCAAATGTCCAGGCAAAGATCATTCCTAATCTAGATATAGGTTGGACTAGATGACCCAAAGTCTTTTGCAACTCTGAGATTCTGTGAGTCCAAATTAGAGTTTGAACCAGGAATGGAATTAATGATGTAAATATTTGTTGTCTATTGTTATGTCATTTCCACTAAGCAATCTCAATGGATACAGTTTTTAGAAGGTAGCCTGCTTTCAATAGCCATTCATTTTTGTTTCCTGAGATCATAATTTTCTGTTGTTATTGACTTTGTAAAGCTCTAACTTAAGGCAAGATGAGAAAGGTGATTGCTCTTATATCCTTTAGCCATTACTCAGAAACACACATACACACAAAATGCTACTTGTTTTTTTTTCTCCTCCAGAAAATTTCAATGAGTCTGCCCAGCTGCAGTTGATTGAATACCATAATAGAGGCTTAAAACTGACCTGCCACTATCCTGAAGATGCCCGGGACTTTAAAATGCAGTTGTTGAGTGGTACTGGAAAGCAAAAAATCTGTGAACTCAAAAAGGATAATACAGCTATTCAACTGACCAAAGAGTTGGTATCTTGTCAACCCCAGCTTTCCAAGACAAGTGTAATTTTCTTCTTGTCTGACTTGAACAGCACTCATACTGGCCATTACTTCTGTAGTCTACATATTACATTTCCTCCTCCTTATCAGAACAGTACTTCAAATGGAGTTTATGTACATATCTATGGTAAGACAACTTTCAAAATCTATTCTGTTTAAAAGGGAAGGAGAAAATAGGGGAAAAAAGGTATTCTGCTAGAGAGACATTTGCATATGCATTTTACTCACTGATAAAATGTCTCAACAAATCAAGAGCCTTTGTTGTTGGCATTTCTTGAATTTTACCAAGTCACAATTATTTTCTAATGGAAAAACATAAGGTGGTAACTTTAAAATTTATTTTTATTACAAATTTATAGGAACATTTTTAACTCAATGATAATGAGAAATCCAAAATAGCTAATATTCATATAGCTCTTTAAGGTTTGCAAAGATATGTGTGTGCATGTATGTATACACACACATACATATATATGTGGATATGTATGTGTATGTATACATATATATATGCATACACACATGTACACATACATATATATTCATTTTTTCCCCTCAACACAACCCTGCAAAATAGGTACTATTATTATACCCTTTGCAGAAAGGAGAAAACTGAGGCTGAATGGAGTTAAATGACTTGCCCTGAGTCACCCAGCTAGTATATACCAGAGGCAAGATTTGAACTCAAGTCTTTTGGATTCTATTCTTCTCTATATTGTACTACTTAAGTGTCTAATAAGATATTCCTTTTAAATGCATGTCCCTAAAAGCCAAAAATGAATAATGATTCAAAATACATTTCTTTGGCCTCTACTGTGTGCAAAGTGCTATATTAGGTGCTGAGGGGTAAAACAGCAGTTTTTGCCTTCAAGGAACTTAATACTTACTGAGAAAAATATTAAGAAAAAAGTGACCACACCTGAAAGGGTGATAATATAAGCCCCAAACCTGAGGTTATAGATAGAAACTTCCAAAATGTTTAGCTGAACTAACTATGGCATAGTGGAAAGAATACTGACCATGGAATTATGAGACCTGGGTTCAGATTCCAGCTTTGGTAACTGGCCTGTCCTAAGTCTCCCCAACTCCACCATATACTCCATCATCTACTTGGCTCTTAAAACCCTTAATTCCCTTTCAGGCTCAGTGCAGACACCATCTCTTATGGCAAACATTTTCTATTTCCCCAGTTATTAATTCTCAGTCTCTTTTTAAATTTAAGAATATACTTATCCCTATAGATGTTGTTTCCTCCCAGTGGATTTAAATTCCTTGGGGGCAGAGCCTGCTTCACTTTGGCTCCCTGGTTCCTTGTACACAGTAGGTCCTAATTTTTTGTCCAATTGAGTTGAGTTTGTAACAACAAGAATGTCATTTAAACTCTCTGATTCCTTTTATTTTTTCTCATCTATAAAATAGGGATGATAATATTTTCAATAGCTACCTCTCTGGACTGCTGCAAAGAAATGCTTTGCATATCTTCACAGGGCTAAAGAAATGTCAAATCATTTGTTATGCAACAATGTTGGCTTTTCTAATTTTGGGGACTCCTTCCAGTAAGGCAAGTCAGAAAATGCCCTATGACATGTAGTCTTAGAGGTTAAATTGAAGATTAGATTGAAAGTTTAAGTGATCTGTCCATGATCATGAAGCCAATATATGTCAGTTAAGACTTGAATTTAGGCCTTCTTGATTGCAAGGTTCACCCTCTACTCACCACATTACGCTGGCTCTCATTGTAAGCTATTACTAATAAAGGGAATATAAGAATATAACATGCCACTTGACATAAGATTAACAAAATAGAGTGGTTAATAAATTGCTTTGAACATATGCAGTGCTTATTCCTTACATAGATATTTATTGTTATTGTCCCATCATTTCAGTCATATCTGATTCTTTGTGAATCCATTTGCGTTTTCTTGGCAAACCTACAAGAGTGGCTTGTCATTTTCCTCTCCAGATCATTTTACAGATGAGGAAACTGAGGCAAATGGGTTGAGTGACTTGCCCAGGGTCATACAGCTAGTAAGTGTCTAAGGCTAGATTTGAATTCAGGTCCTCCTGACTCCAGGATTGATGCTTTCTTTATTCACTGTGCCGCTTCGCTGCCCCTTTTACACAGATGTAGAGAAGACTTATCTACCAACCCCAGACTACATAAACTATATATGTGTGTATGTGTGTATACGTCTATATGTATGTATGTGTATATATGCGTGTGTGTGTGTATAAAATTTTTGGTGTTTGAGTTGTTAACATAAGTTGACATTTCGATTATTCTACATCTACTGAATGTCATGAGTGTTTTAGAAGCATAGCCTAAGTCTGTTAAGAATCTCTCTTAGACCTGTATAGGAAAGAGAATTTTTAAAAGTGCCTTTCTAACCCTAACGTTTGTCTCATTTTTTTCCACCTTAGAGTCAAAGTCTTGCTTCCATCTGGTCTTATGGTTATCTATTGGAATTGCATTTCTCCTCTTTTTTACTGGAATATTTGTTGGCACATTTTCTTACTGTGTAAGAAAAAAGGTGAGACGATTCTGTCTTTTCTTGTAAAAACCATTCCTCTGCAAGATAGATGATGCATTTTGGACCTAGCTGGCTGAGGAACATCAGGGAGATTTGCTTGTTAAGGGGAAAGATAAATTGTATTTGCCAAAGTAATTTAAGAAAATGAGAACAACTTCTCTCCAGATGTAGCTTCTGGTTAATTTAATCATCTGGATCAGAAGGGAAGAAGAGTCCTTAATATAAATCAGCAAGAGTACTCAGGGAGGAAATCTGCCTGTTGGCTTGTTCACAGCGTGATAAGTGGAGTAGAGAGATAATAGTAGATTGACTTACCTCTCTGGCCTCTTGAACTTGAACAATAGAAGAAAGCCTGAACACAGGGAGAGGGCCTTGACCATCCTATGTTCATTGACTTTGTTTTAGCTTCATAGCCCACTGTGGCTGTGAATTCAAAGAACTAAAGCCTCAATGAACAGAATCTTTTGTTAATACAAACATTCCTGATACCAACAGAGACAAATGAATCCATGACAGACTAAATATTGAAGAAGAGAAAAAAGGAGGGGATGGGGTCAAACTTCAGGAGATGGTATATGGAGAGGGAACCAAGGCAAAAATGAGAAAAATTTCACTTAAAAAAATATAATGTCATGATATTTGTGCAGAAAATTCTTCCTTTAAGGGTTACCATTAGACATATAGGATCATACACACAGAACTAGAAGAAATCTTAATGGTAATTGAGTACAATCTTTGTGTTATTTGTAAAATACAGGAGTTGTCATTTTGCAGATCACAACACTGAACAACAGACATATTAAATAACTAGCCTAAAGTCATATAGGTCATAAGTGATGAAACCTAGGTTTTCTGGCTCCAGATTCTTTCCACATGCTCTTTACTGACTCCCTTTGGCTTCAGTTGTAAATAAGTTGTAGAAGCTTAACTTCATGATTTCTTAAAACTCCTGGACCCATTCAAAAGGTCTGTGATTTCATTAGCTGTGGAAACATGCTTTTTTTCTACCCCAAAGACCAACACAGATCTACAACTTAGAAAAAGCCAAGAGAGTTGCTTGGGGCACATAAAGGTTGTATTACTTTCCCAGGGTCAGAATATGGCAAGGACTTCCAATGACAAATAGGAAAAAGAGGGTAGAGAACAAAACTGACAGAGCCTAGGAAATAGAGAATAACTAACTTACTTTGTTCATGGGGTGCTCTTCCTTTTCAGATGAGCCAAAGTCAAACTTGTTTGCATGAAACTAATAGTGAATACATGCAAATGGCAGCAGTGACTGCAGCTAAAAACCCTGGATTCAAAGGTGGGTCTTAATTCAGGACTTTAATCAATGATGAGAGTGTTAGGGTCCAAATATTTATGTTTTTTTAAGGGTAAAGGCCATTTCTTCTTGGATTGGTTCTAATAGGTTTGAAAGAAGCAAGAATTTTCACATTAATAGTGCATTTTGTTCTCCCTCTTGTACATTGAGAAAAAAAACCCAGTTTGAGAAAAATTAATCAGTTAATTACTCAAAAATTAGAACTCAGAAATTGTGCCTATTTTAGTTCTTTACAATTCACTGTTAGTTTAAAAACTCAGAAATCTCCAGGATTAGAGCAAGGAGAGGGAATAAAATGATGTGGGCCACCACATTTTGCAGCTACCCTACTAACTTTGGGAAAGAGACATGAGCATGAAATTATAGGCCAAGAAATGATCTTAGAAATAATAGGAACATAGACTTAGATCTGGAAGGGACCTCCAACCTCCTCATTTAATGAATATTTTCTCTCAACCATGAGTATTCTAGACTCAACTCTATGTAGGTACTACTTATAATCACTGGTTGATACTGCATCTTCTGAGTTCTAAAGAAAAATATCTTGAATGAAGATTCAGATAAGAATTTATTTTCAGTAAATAAATGAAATGTTGACTGAGCATCTACTATGTGTCAGACACTATGCTAGGCACTGAGAAAATAATTACAAAGAATGAAAGAATTTTGAAAGAAGGTAATGTAATGAAAGCTTTTTCAGAATAGGAAGTATATTTCTTCTTAGTCCTGAAGAGCCCCTAGGACAGCTCCCTTCAGGGCTTGAAGACTTCATATAGCTAGTTAGCAGTCAATCATTAATATATAATAAATAAACATTTGTTAAGCTTTTATGATAAACATTTATCATAATAGTCACTAAAATGCATTATTTGTTAATAGATTAGCACTTATTAAGAGCCTACTATGTGTTTATATGCTGCTAGATATTAGGGCTATGGAGATAAAAATGAAATGGTCGCTCCCCTCAAGGAGTTTATATTCTCTTTTGGGTAATATATCATTAAATGCTAGATGAATGGCACAGATATTGGCAGTTTCAAAAATTAAAGAAATGTGAAATAGGGTGGTTGAGGAAGACTTTTTGAAGACCCCAGTCTCCCTATTTGTAATATGCAGATGGTTGGACTATATCAATTCTAAGTTCACTTGTAGATTTAACAGTTTAAGAATCAATGAAGAGGTCAGATTTGAGATAGATCTTGAAGGATGGGTAGGATTTGGATAGCTGGAGAGGAAAGAGAAGAGCTCTCTACAAGGTAATTCATTAAAAGAAGGTCTGGTGAATGGTGGTATCTTTATAACTAATTTAAAATTTTCATTACAGGTATAAGCACATAATCTGAAGCTCAGGTTTCCAAGCTGGGAAGCATACAAGTCAACTCTTTCTACTTGGAATTCCTATCCTTCATCTCATTCAACTATTGTTTTGAATTTATTTGGCTATACTATACATGGATCCCAGTGACTGTATCTGTTAATGGCTTTTCAATAGGTTGGGATAGTTGGGTCCAGTTCAGAACCAACATGTGGTTTATCTACCTTGGCCCCAGAAAAAAATAAACACATAAAAAAACTATCTCAAAAAAGAATGAAGCCAATACTATGGAATCTCTTCTAAGGAAAGTATCTACCACTTATCCTCAAATCACTCACAGACTACCTCTTCTTTTCTGTGGAGTCCAGTTTACCATTACTTAGCAAATGCCCTAGAAGCTTGAAATACACCCATAGGACAAGAGGGGAAACACTTGAACTATACCTAAGGACTTTGAAGATATTGGATAGCCCTACAGTATTCTTCTGACTTCAAGCATCTTAGGAACTCCAGGATGCAGCTCAGAAAGACCTTAAATATCTTTTATTTTTCTCCTAGAATTCTCTTATTTACTCATTTACTTCTGAGTATCTACTTGTCTATCAAGCAGAATCAAGGGGTATTTCTATATTATTTCTGTGAAGCTCAAAAAGACTTTGAGACCTCAATAAATATAATTTGTTTTCCCTAAAATAAATGATCTGTCACAGAAGCCCATTTTGTTACTTCAAATTTACGTAATCATATCAAGTTCTTTCACTATTATCAGTGATAGAAAATGTTACTCAGCATTGCTGTAGCTTCCTCCAATATTATCAGCCTTCTGGTGTTGTAGTATTTGGTGGCTACCAGCCAATGTCATTTCCATAGATCCAATTTTAACAAAGGATTTTCTGTGGCAATGTGGCACCCTTCTAGTGGAGGGCTCACTGATAACTTGCTTGAAAAGTTCTAGGCTAGCTAAATGGCCAATAATATCAATAAAACTGCTATTTGAAGATTGTATCCTTACATGCAAGAGGAGCTCCCAGAATTCCCAAACCCAAGGAGATAAACTGGAAAGACTTGTTATAGCCTGCTTGGTCCTGGAATAAGTACTAGAGGTTTGTCTCCATCATAAAGATTGAATGACTTCCATTGCTATTCCCTAGCTGCAGGTCCTTTTGCCTTAGGGTTTGCAAACAACTTGAGGAGTCAAAGAACTAATCTAGGAAGTTCTGAGTTTCTGATAGGACCATAGAATAACTCCACATTCATGGTGGAGTTCCGCTACCTAGAACAGAATGAAATAGATTTCTTTTGAAACCTCATTTAACAAAGGAGATATTTCTTTTGAAACCTCCTTTGTCAGGAATATATCTTTGGTTTTAATATCCCTTCTGCTTGTTTTTTTTTTTACATAATCACAGCTTCCAAGTGACAAAAATGTGTGCAAATTCCATTTTGTCTCTTATGTGAAATGAGTATGTAGTAGTATGCAAAATGATAGTCTAGAATCCTTAATATTTTAGTTATTAATAATATCATTATGTATACTTATGTTCTTTAAGTATGCATAATGTTGAGTTTGTACAGTACAATACTGAACTTGTAATTTGAATCAAGTTTTGTTGTTCAGTGCCTTCACTCGGACTAACTCTCTAGTTCTAAAGAGATTTTTCCATAAGTTTTTTTTGACTAAAGGTATTAAGAGTGGACACATAGGCTGGACTTTGGTATGTTGGTCTTTTGGTCAACAGGCACATTAATACGATGCTCTTTCTGTCAATAGCATTGAACATTTTAAAATAAATGTATTAAAAGGCAAAATTCCTGTCAAATGAATTTGGTTTAACAGCATCAGATTTTGAAATGAATTAAAAAAGTAATAAAGATAAAGTTTGCTTGTTGTCTTTTATTTTGTAGTCTAAGTAGTTTTCTTATTTTCTTGGGTGTGGAATACTTCCTTCAAAGTATCTTTCTGACTGGGTTGGGGTGACAGGGATCTTCATTTCACTTGTGACCTATCCACTACCTTTTCATTTTAGGACCAGAGGCAATCACAGGCAAGTGACCTGTATGAGTGCAGCAACTTCTGTCCCTGTCTTTTCAAATTCAGGCTATTACCACCCTGTCAGCACCTGAATCAGAATCACAGAGTGTTCTAAATGAGAGGGCATTTAGAGATCATTTGATTCAGCCTTTCATTTTTCCTCTGAGGACACCAAGGCTCAGAGAGGTGCAATTACTTGCCCAAGGTCACATAGGCAGTTAGAGACTAGAGCAAGTTTCCAAGTTCCTCTGCCGTTACACTTACCAATCAAGTTCAATAGTTAAATAATTCAACAAACCTTTATTAAGCATTTCTTATATGTGCTAAGCTTTGGGGACATAAAGGGAAGGAAGGCCAAGGAAACAAGCGTATACTAAGCACCTACTATGTGCCAAATATTGTACTAAACACTTTATTTGTATCCTTACAATGAAGTAGATGCCATTATTATCCTCATTTTACAGTTGAGGGAACTTATGTGGATAGAGGCAAAGTAACTTGTCTAGGAGTCACACAGTGAGTAAGTGTTGGAGATAAACTCAGGTCTTCCTCACTCCCACTCCAGATAGCACATTTTACTCCCTAACAGCCCCTGCTCTCATGAAGCTCACAGTTGAATGGGAGAAACAGCATATATGCAATCAGGCATAAACAATATATACACACATGTACATATGTACCCATATATATGTATATGTGTGTATTTGTGTATGTACGTATATATATACATACACACATACATATGTATGTATATACATATACATATATAATAAATTGGAGGTACTTTCAGGGGAGAGCATTAAGATTAAGGAGGACTAGGAAAAGCTTCTTTTAGAAGGTGGGACTTCAACTGAAACTTGGAAGGAAACCAAAAGGCAGAAATGAGGAGGAAGAAAGTTCAGATGTGAAGGGTAGCCTGCAAAAACTTTCAAAGTTAGGAAGTGAGTGCTCTGTTCAAGGAATGGCTAGAAGTGAGAGGCAGTGTATAGTAGGGCATATAGAAGGAAGTAAGGTATAAAAAGACTGGAAAGGTAGGAAGGAGCCAGGTTATGGGGGCTTTAAAAGTCCAACAGAGGTTTTTATATTTTAACCTGGAGTCAATAGGGAATCACTGGAGTTTACTGAATGAGGGAAAGGAGGTGACACGGTCAGACAGCTGAGTGAAGGATGGATTGGAGTAGGGAGAGACGAGTCAAGGAGACCAACTAGCAGACTATTGGAATGGCTCAAATGTCAGATCAGGAAGCTGTGATGAAGTATTTGTTGAATGAACAAATGAAAGAACAAACTTGGAGACAGTAGTTATGTCTCCACTAAGTCTTCTCACTCGCAGGGTTATCTCTCTTTCAACCCATCTTGTGTAGGACATGGTTTCCAGACTCTTGGTGGTCTTGATTTCCCCTCCTTTGGACATGCCATGCCTATTAGTCACCATTCCCTTTATGCTTTCTTACTCTATACTTTATGCTTATACACACACACACACACACACACACACACACACACACACACACATATATATTCAATCTAAGGCATCATTGGCTTTTATCGCTTGTTTTTGGCAGCCATATTATCTGGTTGGCTTGTATTGAACTTATAGTCAGCTAAAACTCTTGGGTCTTTTCATATGTATCAAGTAAGCCTCCCACATTTTCTAAATATTTTACTTATTTAGTCAACTTTTTGAACTAACTACAGGAATTTACATTTATCCCTGATAAATTTAGGCTACTGACATGTTTTAAAAATCTTGATTTAAACACTATAGTTAGCCCACTCAACTGAGCAATCTACAAATTTCATAATATACTTTGTTTTTATTCAAATCATTAATAAAAAGAATGGTTGTCTAGCCTTGGGTACAACACTAGAGATCTCATTAGATTCATTAGATAGTAAGTTCCTTGAAGGCATGAACTGTCTTTTGCCTCTTTTTGAATCCTCAGCACTTAGCATAGTGCCTGAAACGTAGTAGGCATTTAATCAATATTTACTGATTGATAGATCTCACTTTGAGTTGACATTCATCTGATAACATGCATTCTTTGGCTCTAGTAAGTCAGCTACAAAATCTTAAACTGCCATCCAGTTCACCTTTCTTGATTTTGGGCACACAAATATCATGAGAAATAATTTCAAATGCCTTATGAAATCAAGGCAGGTTATGTCTAGGACATTCCATTAATCTGCTACTCTAAATATCCTTTTAGTGACTAATATTTATATACTTAAGTCAACAAAAAATAAGGTTTATTAAACATGTAGTATGTGCCAGGTCCTACAAAAAGCATAGAGAATACAAACATCAACAGAAAAAGAAATTGTCTTTACCCTCAAGGACCTCACCTTCTAATGGAAGAAGACAGCACATAAAAGGTAGCAGAAAAGAGTGTGTGTGTGTGTGTGTGTGTGTGTGTGTGTGTATGGTGAGATGAAGAGGGCATTACAGAGAAAGTTCAGAGAGTCAGAAATGTAGCCTTCAGAGGAATGAAGGCAAGGCTGGTCTGGACATTCTTTATAAAATGGAGGTTCCAAGAGGAACCAGCCAATTATAGGAAGAGGCCACTGGGATGACATTTATTTCCCATGAGAGAAGTCCAGGGATGACATGTTTTTCCAGATAAAGTGAGTTTTCAGAGTGAAGAAGATTCTGTAGATTAGGACTTCAGAGATTTTAAAAAAAGGAAAATGTGTCAGATTGCATTATGTGCTCAACATATGCCAGTGATTGGAGAATCACTAGGTTTGAGGGGATGTCAGCAAAGAAAAGAGTACTAGGCAACACATGATGTAAGGAGGTTCATGTTACCAAGGTTACCACCTTAAGGAAAACTGGTCTAACATAATCATCCTTTTATGAAAGCAGTGCTTTCCCTCACTCAAACTTTCTTTGTCAGTGTACTCATGGGCCAATGAATCTATTGTGTCCACTTCTGCTTCAGCTGTGCTAGTGATGCTGTGCAATCAAACACCATTTCTCCCCAAAGGACACATCTGTAAATATAGGACTTGGTAGGGCATTGTTGAGGTCTCTGCCAACTTCACGGCATGTTGACTCCTGTGTCCTCTATTTTGGGCTGTACCTCTGCCAGTCAACTAGATATTAGGCAGTCTTGTAACCTTTTGAGTCAAGTATCTCCTAGACAATGCATATTTCTTGTCTCTTCATAATTACCAATATTGGATACAGATTCATGTGTCAAGGTCAATCTTGTAATAAGGATTTTGTAATAACAACTAATGGAAAGGAATATAGAACTAAAGCCCTTAGTTCTATAGACTCGGTGAAATGGAAATAGGCCTGTCTTCCTATCTGCAGGTTTCTGGAAAAGCTTACTGGTATGGTTGTGATAGTCTCCTGTGCCCAAGGGCTTGCTCATGGCTCAGTGGTAGTCAGTCTCACATCTCCACAGAGTTAAGGGGCTCTCTCTGCCTTGGGTTGGTACCTTGTGTAGCTTGAAAAAATCATTCTTTCCTTGATGGAGACAGAAACAAAATAGGAACTGGAATAGCTTTTCTTTCTAACTGTTGAAGTCAGGGAGGAAAACTTTGGCAAGGGTTAGAACAAAAATAGATCAGATGGGTAAGAACACAAAACATGAAGCCAAGGGACAATTAGTCAAAGAACACCAGATTGAGAGCTCCTAGGATGCTGGGTAGCACAATGAATAGCAGTCACTTGGAAGATGGTTACTGGTGGACTAGGGATTTTTGTCCTCACAGTCCTAGAATTTCTCCTAGATGAAACTCTTGGGATGTTAATTGAACAATGCCAATTTTGGACCAGCTGTCTACTTGTAGAGACTGGAGTTCATCTTCATTTACCCAGAATCCTTTAATATCACTATTGGATAATTTGATCTGGAGTTTGAAAGGGAATAGAATCTTACCAGAAAGTTCTGTGGGATCATAGCCTAAGGGTCCTGGTACACCACAAAGGAGAACATATATTTGGGCAAACAGGAGGAGCTACCCAGCTACCTGGACTTTTCTAGAACTTCACTGATCTGTCACATACAGGCCTTACCTTATCATTTCTTAAGGTAGTCAGTTCTGCAGCACAAAAATTGGCCCAGAAACTTGGGCTAGGTTTGCTTTTATAGCATGGCACAGGTTGCCTCAGCAGGGGCCAGGTAAGAGGTTGGTGCCCTCATCATGGGTATTGGCAACTCCTCCTGCCTTCCTGCCCTCCGGGGCAATTGCTCTTGCTTTCCTGATTGTGGCTTGATCAGTTAGTGAGGTCAGAGAATGGCAATTATTTCTGCTCTGATAATAATAAATTTGAAGTCATGTTCAGATCAGAAAGTTGAACTTTGGAGGTGGTCCAATGTGTGTGTGATTTAAAACAGGAAAAAAAGAAAGTTTATTCTTGATCCTTGGAAGGAACTGACATAAAGAACAAAGACTCCAAGGCTGGCAGTATTTGCTGCTGTATGGCTACCTTAGAATAAGAAATGAAAACACTTGCCTTCTCTGAAGGGTACAGAACCTTAGAGTCAGAATTGAGGCATGGAATATTGAGTATTCCTAATGCTGTCAGCTAAGCCAATCTGTGGTTAGACTTTAGCTACCTCTGGAGCAGAAATCTCTGCTCTGGTTTTTGTGGGCATTTTCTCTTCTAACTTTCTCTTGTTTACTAGTAACATTCCTGGAGCCTTGTTTCACTTGAATCAAGGGATGACGGTGGAGGTTATTAACTCCTATTCTAAGAGAACTCAATTGAGACCAGGTGTGTGTGTGTGTGTGTGTGTGTGTGTGAGTGGGGTTAATAATTGTCTGTTTTATAGAATCATAGATGTACAGCTGGCAGGGAATTCAGATGCCAGAAAGTAGAAAATCTTCATTTTACAGATAAGGAAACTGGAGCACAGGGAAGTTAAGTGACTTGCCCAGGATCACACAGCTGCTAAGTGTTTGAGGCAGGATTCAAGCTCAGGTTTTGTTGACTCTAAATCCAGCGTTTTATCTTCTGGGCCATCTAACTGCCAAATTCCTAGTGCTGGTCCTTCTCACTTTCTTATATGGTCCTCTAAGTTATTAGAAACTTGACACTGAACACCAATACAAACAAATAAATATGCTTAGTAATTATTTACATTTAAATATATTATTTTCAACTTAGAAAGTTGAAAATATTTTGGTCACTCCTTAAGTCCCCATCAGGATTCTTTGTCCATTTATTCTTAAATGCTTTTTCTTATACGATTGTAATTACTCTGTACTCCATTTTTCTGGTTCTGATTGTGTGTTTGTGCATATGTGAGCACAAACATGCTGCTGCACATGTGCTTGGCTTTCTTTTATAGCATCATAACGGGGCATTGAAGGCCATCCCCTTCTACCCACACTTGACCAAGAATCACAGTTGTTCAGCCACTGCTTGAAGACCAGTAATGAAGTGGAATCCAAATAGTCCCTAAGCTAGGCCTTTCCACTTATGGATAACTCTCATTCTAGTTAGTTTCCCCCCTATTGAGCCTAAATCTATCTGGTTACAACTCTTCCTATTGAGCCTAAATCTATCTGGTTACAACTCTTTCCTAGGGCTAATCCCTCTTCAAAGTATCAAACCTTCCAATTCTTGAACAGATCTTAAGATTTTCTTTTCCAGGTTAAAAACACACAGTTCTTTCATCAGATCCATGTTCAGCATAATCTTAAACTCTTCACCCTTCCAATCAGCCTTTATTTAGATATGCTCAAGAAAGAGACTTTTTTTTCCTGAGGGATCCAGATTTGAACTGAGAGCTATTGATGTGCCAGATACACAGGGTACAGGAGAGGGGAATAATTACCTTCCCCATTTTGTACCCTATGCCTTGCTTACTGAAGCCCAGGATAGTCTTAGCTTTTGGTGGCTACCATGTCACATGGTTGATTTCTAGTGTTTAGAATCTATTTAAACCCCCAGATAATTTTTTATTTTTGATAGTATTTTATTTTTTCTCAGTTACATGTCAAGAAAATTTTAGCATTCCTTTTTACAAGATATAGAGTTCCAAAATTTTCTCCCTCCTTCCCTCCACTCCCATCTTCTGAGAATAGTAGACAATTTGATATAGGTTATATATGTGCTATCATGTAAAACATATTTCCATATCAGTCACGGTTGTGAAAGAAGAAACAGATCAAAAGAAAAAAAATTAAAAAAGAATAGGGTAAGTGAAAATAATATGCTTTGATCTGTATTCAGAGTTCAATAGTTCATTATCTGGATGTGGATGGCATTTCCTTTGTGAGTCCTTTGTACTTGTCTGGGATCATTGTGTTGCTGAGAAGAACTGAGTCCTTTATACTTAGTCATTGTACAATGTTGCTGATACTATGTATAATGTTTTCCTGGTTCTACTCATTTCATTTTGCATCAGTTTGTATAAGTCTTTCCAGATTTTTCTGAAATCTGCCTGTTCATCATTTCTTCTTTCACAATAGTGTTCCATTACATTCATATACCACAGATTGATCAGCTATTCCCCAATTGATGCATCCCATCAGCTTCCAGTATTTTGCCATCACAAAAAGGGCTGCTATAAAGATTTCTGCACATTTGTCCTTTCCACTCTTTTATGATCTCTTTGGGAAACAGACCTGGGGGTGGATGATCAAAGATTAAGCACAGTTTGGTTACCCTTTGGACATAGATTCAAATTTCTCTCCAGGATGATTGGATCAGGTCACAGCTGAACTGTGTTATCAGTGTTCCAATTTTCCCACATCCTCTCTGATAATTTTATTTTTTTTTTGTCACATTAGCGAAACTGATAAGTGTGAGATGATACCTCAGAGTTATTTTAATTTGTATTTATCTAATCACAAGTGATTTAGAGAACGTCTTCATATGCATATCTTTTTTTATCTTCAAATGAAAACTGCCTGTTCATACCATTTGACCATTTATCAATTGAGGAATGGCTTGTATTCATATAAATGTGATTCTGTTCTCTATGTTTTTGAGAAATGAGACCTTTGTCAGAGATACTTGTTTCAAAGATTGTTTCCCAGCTTTCTGCTTTCCTTCTAACATTGGTTACATTGCTAGTATTATGCTCAAATTTTTTGCATCTATGTCCGTTAGGGAAATTGATCTATAATTTTCTTTCTCAGTTTTAGCTCTTCTTGGTTTAGTGATCAGCATCATATTTGTGTCATAAGAAGAGCTTGGTAAGACTCCTTTGCCTATTTTTCCAAACAGTTTTTATAGTACTGGAATTAGTTTTCTTTAAATGTTTCGTAGAATTCACTTGTGAACCAATCTTAGTCTGGAAATTTTTTTCTTAGAGAGTTCATTACTGGTATGTTAAATTTTCTTTTTCTAAGATGGGCCTATTTAGGCATTGTATTTCTTGATCTGATAATCTGAGTAATTTATATTTTCATATTCATATTCATTCATATTCATCAATTTTGCTCAAATTATCAGGTATATTGGCATATAATTGGGCAAAATATTTCCTGAAAATTGCTTTAATTTCTTCTTCATTGGTTGTGATTTCACCCTTTTAATTTTTGATACTAGATATTTGGTTTTCTTTCTTTTTTAAAAACATCAAATTAACCAATGACTTTTTTTTTTTTTTACCATTTTTTTTTTATAAAACCAGCTCCGAGATTTATTAGCTCAATAGCTTTTTTGTAAACTCTCAATCTTATTAATCTCACCTTTGATTTTCAGGATTTCCAATTTGGTGCTCAATTAAGAATTTTTAACTTGTTCTTATTTTGTAGTTACATGCCCAATTCATTGATTTTTTCTTTTTCCATTTTGTTGATGTAAGAATTTAGAGAAATAAATTTTCCCCTAAGTACTACTTTGGCTGCATCCCATAGATTTTGGTATACTGTTTCATCATTGTCATTGTTTTTAATAAAATTATTAATTATTTCTATGATTTGTGCTTTGACCAACTTATTCTTTAGAATTAGATTAGATTTCAATTAATTTTTATTCTGTCTTTCCACTGCTCTTTTTTGAATGTAATTTTTATTGCATTATGATCCAAAATGAATACATTTAATATTTCTGCCTTTCATACATTTGATTTTGAGGTTTTTATGCACTAAGATATGGGTCAAATTTAATGTAGGCACAATGCTGAGATAAACATATGTTCCTTAATGTTCCCATTCAGTTTTCTCTAAATGTGTGTCATATTTTACTTTTCTAATATTCTATTTACTTCCTTAATTTCTTTCTCTTTATTTTTTGGTTGGATTTATTGAGTTCTGAGAGGGATCCCCCACTAGTTTAGTTTTGCTATCTATTTCTTCCTGTCCACTTAACTTCTCCTTTAAGAATTTGGATGCTTTGGCATTTGGTGCCTAAATTTTCAGTATTGATATTGCTTCATTGTCTATGGTATCTTTTAGCAATACTACCTTATCTCTTAATTAGGTCTATTTTTGCTCTTACTTTGTCTGAGATCAAGATTGCTATCCCTGCTATTTGTACTTCAGCTGAAGCATAATAGATTCTGCTCCAGCCCCTTACCTTTACTCTGTATGTGTCTCTCTGCTTCAAATGTGTTTCTTGTAAGCAATATATTGTAGGATTCTGGTTTTTGATCCATTTGTTATATACTTTCATTTTATGGGAGAGTTCATTCCATTCATATTCACAGTCATGATTACTATGTTTTCCCCTCCATCCTATTTTTCCTCGTTTGTCCTCTCTTTTCACCCTTTCATCAGTTTTTTTTTTTGCTTCTACTGTCTACTACCTCCCCTAATCTGCCCTCCTTTCTGTCATTTTCCCCACTCCTTTACTTAATCTTCTCCCCTCCTACTTCTCTGTCAGGTAAGATAGATTTCTATATTCAACTGACTGTGTATATTATTCCCTTTGAGCCAATAATGTTGAGAGTAAAGTCCAAGTGATGCCCATCACCAACTCTTCCATTTTCCCCTCCACTGCAATACATTTTTTGTGCCTCTTCATGTGAAATAATTTGTCCCATTCCTTCTGTACCCAGTCTGCTTCTCTTTTCTCATTCCTTAATTATTTTTTATATCATTCCCTCCAATTCACCTCATACGAGTACCCTCTGTCTATATATATTCCATCTAGCTATACTGTTAGTGATATAGTTTTTAAAAACTACAAGTATCATCTTCCTATGTAGGGATGTGAACAGTTTAGCTCTGTTGAATCCCTTATGATTTCATTCCCCTTTTTACCTGTTTATGCTTCTCAATCCTGATGTTGGAAATCACATTTTTAGTTTCATTCAGATCTTCTAATGAAAACTTGAAATCCTTCTATTTAATTGAATTACAATTTTTCTCTTGAAGCATCATGCTTAATTTTGCCAGGTAAGTGATTCCTGATTGCAATCCTAGATCCTTTGCCTTCCAGAATATCATGATCCATGTCCTCTGAACTTTTAATGTTGCAGCTGCTAAGTCCTGTGCAATCCTCATTATGGATCCACAGTATTTGAAGTGTTTCTTTGCAGCCACTTGAAGAATTTTTTTCTTTGACCTAATAGTTCTGAAATTTGTTATTATGTTCCTTGGAGTTTTTATTTTGGGATTTCTTTCTTGAGGTGATTGGTGGATTCTTTCAGTGTCTATTTTGCCCTCAGGTACCAGAATATCAGAGAAGTTTTCTTTAATAATTTCTTGAAAGATACTGTCTAGGTTCTCCCTTTAAGTATAGCTTTCAGGTAGTTCCATGATTCTGATACTGTCTCTCCTGTATCTATTTTATACGTCAGCTGTTTTTTCCCATGAAGTATATATACATCTATTTTTTCATTCTTTTGAATTTATTTGATTGATTTTTGATATTTCCTACAGTCATTAGCTTCCATTTGCCCAATTCTAACTTTTAAAGAGTAGTTATCCTCAATTAGATTTTGTACTTTCTTTTCTATTTGGCCGATTGTACTTTTTAAGGCATTGTTTTCTTCGGTGGATTTTTCCATTTTACCAATTCTACTTTTTTAAGCAATTGTTTTCTTTTTTCCAAGCTTTTGACTCCTTTTTTTTTGTAATTCTCTTGCATCACTCTGATTTCTTTTCCAAATTAATCTTCTATTTTTCATATGATTTTTGAGCTCCCTTTTGAGCTCTTCCATGAGTTTTTTCTGTTTTGAGACCACTTCCCATTTTTCTCTGGGGTTTTGCCCATAGGCGTTTTCATATCGTTGTCCTCTTGTGAATTTGTGTCTTGATCTTCTCTGTCTCTGTAATAATTTCTATTATCAGATTCTCTTTTTGGTGTTTTTTTGCTCATCTTTTTTTTGATCTTTTGTGCTCTGCTCCCATGGTAGAGGGGGTATTATTTCAGCTTTCTTGTGCCAGGGACTCCAGGCCCTGGCTGTTTAATTATTACTGCACTAATGTTGCCTTGACACCCATGGGGGACCCTAATGTCTGATGCTGCACTGGGTAGGAGGGGCTGGTGCTGCTGGAGTCTGTAGTGGTCTGGCAGCTTATCTGATGCTGAGCCAGGGTTCTAGTGCTGGTGTCTGATGTGTTGAGGCCAGTGGGGTGTTTCTGCATTTCTCTGGGATATACTCCAGGCACACGATGATCCAACCATTGGTGACTGCTTGTTTGCCCAGAGCTATGCTGAAGCTTGTGAAGGGGGCTGATGTTGGCAGCTGTCTGTTTACTTAGGCACCTGCAGGGTTAGTGTCTCTTTGTTTGCTTGGAGTTATACTGAAGCATGAGGAATATGGCTGCTGGAAGTAGCCTCTTTGCCCAAGGCTATGCTCAAATACATGGTGGTTCTCAGAGCTGAATTCTGCCCATTCCCCTGGTTCTGTTGAGGCATGTGGGGAGTCCTGGTGTTGGCATTTGCCTGCTCAGGGGAATCTGTGGGGCTCAGGATCTACTACTGGTTTTCTGAGGTGAGACTTCCTGCTGGCTTGCTGGGATGCTTCCTGTCCTGGACTGAACTTCCTTTTTCCTGAGTGAAATGGACCTTTTCTACCGATCTTCCAAGTTTCTTAGGGTCAAAGATTGAGTGACCCTCTCTTTTTGCTGGTTTTTCTGTTCTAAGATTTGTTTTTGGGGTACTGTTTTAAGGTTGTTTGTTGGTGAATATGGGAGAGTTACAGTAATTTGCTGCTTAGTCTGCCATGTTGGCTTCTGGAAGTCCTCTAGATCTTCTTTAACAGAAAATAGTCTAGCTGTGCCACTATTAGATTATATTTCACTGAATTTTATGGTTTAAAGTGACCTCAGCTGTCATTTAGTCCAACAGTTATCTGAAAGGAAGCCATAATAGAACATACTTGACAAGCTGTTCTTGAACAACTTGAACAATCCAGTTGCTTCTTAGAGACCTTTAATAAGTCTTTGCAGATTCCTTTTTATTCCATGATATTTCTTTACATGCCAGATGATGGCTATTCAATGCTTCTCCAACCTTTATTCTCTAGTCTAAATGATCTTAAAAGATTTGTTGACCAACTCTTTGCCTTTTATAAGAACATAACTGAAAAATAGGATGGAAACTTAATGTAGCAGTCTACTAAAATCATTTCTTAAAACATCCTAAAATATTGACCTCAACCTCTTAGAACTATAGCATCATAGAAGGCATCTTAGAAATTATTTTTTCCAGCCTCCCCATTTTACAGATAGAGAGACTGAGGCCAAGAATGGTTAAGTGACTTGCCCAAGGTCAGAAGGTCTCTGTCAATGACAGAGTCATGGACAGCATAGATTTTCTGACGCACAATTTAGTGTTTTCTGCTGCATCACATGAACCTGATATGTGAATACCCTGGGCCTAGCATATAATAGATACTTAATAAGTATTTACTGAATTTAATTGATATTTTACTTATGTATTAACTAAATAAATATTTATTAATCAACTACAATGTACCAGGTACTATCTTGGATGTTGGAGTACTAAGAAAAAAAATGAATATAATTATCTCTTATACATCATGGGGGTCGTGGCCATACACCCCTATGATCTGGAAAAATCTGCATAAAATTTTTTGGCCATCCCTTCATACCATAAAAGAAGTCTGAATTTTTTTTCATTTTTCTTTCATCAGGTGTTTATAGTATCCTATTATAAAATTTGGGTTAAATATTTAGTCATAGATTCTGTGTTGTCTGTTGACCTTTGTATGTCATCTGTGACTTCTGCAGAACTCCCCCAAAATTTCCATTTAAATTCTTATGCTGACCCATGATATATCAAAAGCATGATGGGGATCGTGGATAACTGTGGATGTGAAAGGGATGACTGTATTACCTGACCTCAAGGAGCTTGTAATTGCTGGGGGAAGGGAGGGGTGCAGATTAATAAACAAATATGTGTGTATGAGTTTATGTATGTGTGTATGTGTTATTGACAGAGAGAGGAAGAGAGAGAGAGGGAGAAAGAGAGAGAGAGAGAGAGAGAGAGAGAGAGAGAGAGAGAGAGAGAGAGAGAGAGAGAGAGAGAGAGAGAGAGAGAGAGCGCATTGGGTTTCAAAGTGAATAAAGTGCCAGGTTTGGAGTCAGGGAGACTCATCTGCCTGAATTCAACCCAGCCTCAGACACTTACTAGTTATGTGACCCTGGGCTAGTTCTCTTAACTTTGCCTCAGTTTCCTCATCTGTAAAATGAGATTGAGAAGGAAATGGCAAACCACTCCAGCATCTTTGCCAAGAAAACACCAAATGGGGTCACAAAGAGTTGGACATGACTGAAGAATGAATTTAAAAATATGCATGTGTAGATAAATAAACAGTCATTTTGGTGAATGGGAATAAGTACCAAGCAACTGGGGAGGTCGCACTTGAGTCCTGAAAGGAACTAAGGATTCTGTGAGGGAAAAGTGAAGAAAGAATACATTCTAACCTACATGCTTTGCTAGTAGGTAAGATTTAGTTCTGTGAATTGCTTCTCTCTGGCCAAGGTCTGACCATTCTCCCCAGGCCACACCTTTCTTCTTTTACTAGCAGTCCCCAGCTGCTTAACTTTCCATTGGTTGACATCTCTATATCCTATTCCTTGATTGGAGACCAGAGACTAAAGATTCCCTGAAGCACATATTTTCTAGTCCAGGGGTAGGGAACCTACATCCTTAAGTTCACATATGGCTTTCTAGGTCCTTAAGTGTGGCCTTTTGACTGAATTCAAATTTTACAAATCTGTTCTGTAAAATTGCAATGTAAAATTAAGACCACAATGTAAAAATAAGACTGCAGGTTCTCCATCTCTGCTCTGGTCACTTGAATCCAGGGCACAAGTGGCTGGTACCTTGAATGTACTTAATAAATGGTAGTTAACTGACATTTTCTCAGGTCCAGAGAGGAAGCTGATCTAAACCCCATTTAACTATATGGTCACAAGGGGACAACCTAGATTGTGATGTGCAGGCCAGTCTGTTTGGAATGCAGGAGGAAAGTATTGTGTAATACTTTTGTGTAATTCAGAAGGTAGGCTGGAGTGAGGGCTTCAAGTTTTATTTGAAAGAAGTTTTATTGAATGGAGGAACCAGGACTGCTCTTCTAATCATTAATCAACAGATTTGTATGGAGCACTTTCTATGTGCAGGACTTTATGCTCTTTAACAGCAGGGGTTACAAAGACTGTAAAATAAGACAGTATAAGAAATGATCCACATACCCAGGGATCTTACAATCTAGGTGAATAGACAGGCAAGGCACAAAAACACAACATGTTGAAAAACAAGCTCGATTGCTCAGGCAACCTACTTGTAACTTCCTTCCGAATCTTCAAAGTGCAGGGTTGGTTGGGTGATCTCATTTGGCTTTTAACTCCCACAATTATCACTATTTTAACCACTTTTTCACACATGCACTGGTTTTTTGGGAGCTGCTTTAAGCAGTGGGTTCCTATTAGACTTATTTCAAACTCGCATACCTCAAACCAAGTTGAGCCATCCCCAGGAAGCCTTTTGCTCACTTCCAGCCTCAGCCGGGCAGTTCCAACAACCTTGACTAGCTGCATATCTGAGACGAAAAATCCACTTTCAGGATAGACATAATGAAACTACGTTCTGATGACTGCCATTTAGAAATTGTGCCACCCACACAAAGCAGAAATTCTTGCTAAGCAATTTTTTCCACAGAACAACTTGATTTTATGCAAAAGTAAGATCTGGCTTTGCTGCTGAACAGAGTGCCATGTTCACCTGGAAGGAGGAAGTCCCTGAATTTCAGATGCGTCCCTTAAAAAGCTTATATAACTAAAACAAATATTCAAGGACTAAAGTTTCTCACTGATATTTGTCCAAAGTTACTCTGGTACTTTGTGGTTTTTTTTGTTTTGTTTCGTTTTTGTTTTTTTTGCTCCTATGTTCTGCTCCTGTTCTTTAGGTTTTATATCTAAACCTCATCGTTGTCGGCATTGTTACTTCTGCAGCTGTAATTTTGTCCTCATTTTCCTTATTTTCTTCCTTTTAGATTTTTAGTTCGAAGAAAAAATAGCATCCTTTGATGGAAGGTTCTGGACTAAGAGGAGGCAGCTAGATGGTGCAATAGATAGAGCACTGGACTTAGAATCAGAACGTCTCACCTTCTTGAATTCACACTTACTAAGTGTGTGATCCTGGGCAAGTCACTTAACGCTGTTTGCCTCAGTTTCCTGGAGAAGAAAATGGCAACCCACTCCAGTATACATGTGGTTAATAAAACTCCAAATGGGGGTCATGAGAGTCAGACATGACAGAAACTATTCGACAACAACTGGACTGAGAATTTAAAGACTTAGATTCCAGTGCCAACCCTGTCATTAATTAACTTTGGATAAATTCTAAGTTAGCATAACATAATTCACTGAATTCAGAGACAGGAAAACCTCAGTTTGTATCCCGTGTCAGACACTTACTACTTGTGTGAGTCTAGGCAAGTCACTTAACCTCTGTCAATCTCAGTTTCCCCAGCTGTAAAATGAAGATAATAATAGCACTTACCTTGTCATGGGATCAAATGAGATTTTTATACACACACATATTTGAAAACTTTAAGGTAACATATATATGGATACATATATATATATATATATATGTGTGTGTGTGTAAAATCTATTTTTATTATCTGTATAATGTCTGACTTCTTCCAAGCACTGAAATTCTATGAATTAATCATATTCAATTCTGTAAGTAAATGATTTTCAGTTCTATCCATAGATTGTAAAATATAGCTTTACTACAGTTTTTAAATTATATCTTCTAGCTTTCTGCATGGTATTTCAATTTGCTGACAAGTGTACCATGAGATTTCTATATGTCTTCCAGAACAATTAAGCATTGAACTGCTTAGAGTATCATCAGGAGTTGAACATTTGAATCATGACCTCTCTCTATACTCTTTGGTATAATATCTTTCATATTCCTAGTCATTCCTTTAAGAGACCCTGAGAGAATGTCCCATATCTAAGAAATGGCTACGATGGAGACAAAGAATTATTCTTGTCCTTATACAGCAGCTCATAGACTAGATATAGAAATAAGATTGCACCAGTAAGGATAATACAAGTCAAAATGTGGGAAGTATCATGTGAGTGGTACAGGAGTTTAGAGAGAGGAGAAAGTATGTCTTGGTGGGGTTACCAGGGAAGGCTTCACAGAAAATGTGATATTCAAGTTGAATTTGAAGACTGGGGAGAATTTTGCCAGACAGAGGACAGGAAGGATTACACAGACAAATGTGAAATGCAGATCATGGCCACACCCTAGTTTGTATCAGTTGATTTTGTTCCACTTTCAAGTTTTCCAATTCTGAAATTCCCCTTTGTCTGCCTTTTCCTCACTGTCAATCTTTTCCGAGCCCTTGCTCCTGGTAAGTCTTGTTCTCTCTCTCCATAGCAAATTCCTGCCCTTCATAGGCTCCCTTTGTCCCAGGCCATTAGTCTCTTCCTGTTTTGTTTTGTTTTTTTTGACAGACTAAGCAAATAGAACATCATAATTTGCTATTTCCACTTTTTTTTTTGTTTCTAGTACCCTGGATTGATCTTCTATAACACCAACTTTATCAGTCTCTTATCCTAAACAAGAGGCAATGCCTTTTTTTCTCTGTTTGAAGGTTGCTAAGCATTCTTGGAAAAAAAAAATATTGTTAATCATGTCAATTAAATCCACTATCCAAGTATCCCAAAAGTCTTACTGAAACTTTAAGTTATTAAAGCTTAAAACTGATTAACCTTCTGGTTAATTTGTATAAATTCATATTTCTGCACCTAATGTCTTCTGGGTCTTCACTACTAACTGGCAAACCTTACAGTCTTCTCTGTTAACTCACTTGTGACTATTCCAAACCTCTTTTGCACCCCCAGTCCCTGACTTTGCCTCTCCCCTTCCGCCCTTATTCTCCGTAGATGTTCTTAACATCTACTTAACAAAAATCAAAGCCATTTGAAATGAACTTCCTCAACTTCCTTCCTTTTTCTCTCAACATTTCTCTTTATCTTTGCCCACCGCCCCCCAAACTTTCTCTCTCATAGAAAGAAGTGTGCCTTTTCTTTGTCAAGATCAAGCACAGCACCTGTGACCTTTTTTAAAAAAAATATTTCATTAAATATTTACCAATTACATGTCAACTTTTTAACATTGATTCTTAAAAAATATTTTGAATTTCAAATTCTCTTTCCCCTCATGTCTCCTTCCCCCATAAGGCAAACCATAAGATATGAATTACACATGTGAAGTCATGCTAAACGTATTTCCATATAAGCCTTGTTAAAAAGAGAAAACACACACACATATACACATAAGAAAAACAAAGGAAGTTTAAAAAGTATGATTCAATCTGCACTCAGAATTCATCAGTTCTCTCTCTGGAGGCAGATAGCATTGTATGATTATGAGACCTTTGAAATTGTCTTGGGTCACTGTCTTGATCAGAGTAGCTAAGTCTTTTGCAGTTGATTATCCTCACAAAATTGCTGTTACTATGTACAATGATCTCCTGGTTCTGCTCACTTCAATCTACATCATACACATCTTTCCACGATTTTCAGAAAGCATCCTGCTTGTCATTTCTTATAGCACAATAGGCTTTCATCACAATCATATCCCATGATTTGTTCAGCCATTCCCCAACTGATGGGCATCCCTTCAGTTTTCTATTCTTTGCCACCACATAAAGGACTGCTATAAATATTTTTTGCACCCATGACCTTAATCCACATCCTTTCACCTCCTGCAGAACTATCAATTGTTCCCCTCTCTTCCATTTCCAATTTCTTCCTTTCTTCTGATTCTATGAGTTACCTAACCATTCTCCTTACCTTTAGACTTTTCCCTCTCTAAACCATCCCATACATAATCATAAGATTGCCTACCGTTCCTTAAGCATTACTACCTGATGAGAAATGTCTAATTATCAAGTTCAAATCCCCTAGCCTAGCAATTAAGGCTCTTCACGATCCCACCTATCTTCTCCTATATGACCAAGTTGCCTATTCAGTAAATGTTAAACATACCTTGTAGTTTCTTCCCTCCATGTACTGGCTTAAATTATCTTCCCTGCATAGTGGGCCCTTTCCTTTATCTCTACACATTTGAATTTCACACATTCTTCAATGTGTGACAGCCCAACTCAATTCTTATATTTCTCCAGACTACTCTCTAAACAGTGATAGGAGATAAAAGTCCTGCTGTACTCTGTCTTGACCACATATGGGATATCTTTTGTAAAGAGATAAGCAGGGAAATGACATTATGTTAAAGATATCATAGATAATGAATTAATATCAACACTAAACATAGAGATATCAAGAGCTATAACATCCAAATATATAAAGGAAAAGGCAAATGAATTACAGGTGGAAATAGGCAGCAAAACTATAATAGTGGAGGATTTCAACCTTCCCCTCTCAGAACTAAACACATCTAACCAAAAAATAAATAAGATAGAAGTCAGACAGATGAAAGATGAATAGAAGCTTGATATGATAGACATCTGGAGAAAATGGAATGGTAATGTAAAGGAATGTGCCTTTTTTCTCAGGGGTACATACCACATTTACAAGAATGACAGACCATACATTAGGGCAAAAAACCTTATGGTCAAATGCAGAATAGCAGAAATATTAAATGCATTCTTTTCAGATCATAATGAAATAAAAATTACATTTAATAAAAAACCATGGAAACACAGATTCAGAATTAATTGGAGTCTAAATTATCTAATCTTAAAGAATGAGTAAAAGAACAAATCACAGAAACAGTAATGTATTAAAGAGAATGACAATAATGGGACAACATACCAAAACTTATGGGATGCAGCAAAAGCAGTAGTCAGAGAAAAAGTTATAAACCTCTAAATACTTACACCAATAAAACAGAGAAAGAGCAGATCAATGAATTGGACGTATAATTAAAAAAAAAAAAACTAGAAAAAGAAGTCCTCAATAAAACACCAAAATGGAAATCCTGAACTACTTCCAGAAGTTGCTAAGAAGCAAATTTAGGCTTTACATCAAGAAATATATCATGACAATTAGGGATAGGGACTGTACCTATGATTTCATTGGCATGAGGAACTTCCAGATGAGAACAGTCTCTCTACAACAGAAGGTCAGCAACTTTATCTGCAATTTATATTCCTAGAGAGATGCATAAAAGACCTGAGAGGTCATTTAGGAGCATTACAGGAGAGACTTGAACCCATATCTTCTGGGCTCCAAAATGAACTCTTTCTCCATTTCAACATGATGCCTCTCAAGACAATTAGAGTTATCCCAAAGTGGAATGGACTGACTTAAGAGTTAATAATTCCCCCCTCTCTTGAAGTTTTTAATCAAAGGCTGGATGATTCTTTGTGGTGCATATTGTAGAGAGGATTCTTTTAAAAAACAATATTTTATTTTTTCCAGTTACATGAAAGGTAATTTTTAACATTCATCCAAAATTTTTTTTTGAGTTTCAAATTTTTTCCCTCCCCTTCCCTCTCCCTAAGACAGTAAGCAATTTGATATGGCTTTTATATGTGTAATCATATAAAACATATTTCCATATTAGTATTGTTGTGAAAGAAGAAACAGACCACAAACAGTGGAAGGGGAAAAAACATGAAAGAAGTAAAGAAAATGATCTCTATTTAGACTCCATCAGTTCTTTCTCTGGATGTGTATGGCATTTTCCATCATGAGTTCTTTGGAATTGTCTTGGATCGTTGTATTGCTGAGAAGAGTCAAGTTATTCATGGTAGATCATTGCACAATGTAGCTGTTATTATATACAATGTTCTCCTATTCAGTTACTTTACTCTGCATCAGTTCATATACATCTTTCCAAGTTTTTTCTGAAAACATCCTGCTTGTCATCTCTTTTCTTAAAATGAATGAATTAATTAATTTTTGATGTTCTGCGATCACTACCAAAAAGCTTATATTTTTACCCTCCCACCTAACCCCCACTACCCCCCTCCCTCCCCAAGAAGCCATACAATTCTATATATGATCTATATATACTTTCCTATTGAATACGTTTTCACAGTAGTGCTGTATAGACGAACTAAAATAAATGGAAGAAATCACATAACAAATCTAAACATAATACACACACACACATATATACAAACAAGATCTGCTACATTCTGCAAATGAATTCCATAGTTCTTTCTCTGAGTGTGGAAGGTGTTTTGCCTTAGAAAACCATTGGGAATTATTATTATTATTTTTTTAAGTTCTTGCATTATTACGAAGTTCCAAGTCTATCAGAAAAAACTCTTGCACACTGTGGTTGTTGCTGTGCACAAAGTTCTCCTGATTCTGCTCCTTTCGCTCAGCATCAGATCATATAAGTCCTTCCAGGCCTCTCTGAAGTCTTCTCGTTCATCATTTCTTATGGTGCAATAGTACTCCATTACATTCATGTACCACAACTTATTCAGCCATTCCCCAGCTGATGGGCATCCCCTTGGTTTTTGGCAAGTACAAAGAGTGCTGCTATAAATATTTTTGTACATGTGGGACTCTTTCCCATTTTTATGATCTTTTGGGGATACAGTCCTAGTAGTGATATTGCTGGGTCAAAGGGTATGCACATTTTTGTAGCCCTTTGGGCATAGTTCCAAATTGCTCTCCAGAATGATTGGATGAGCTCACAGCTCCACCAACAATGAATTAGTGTTCCAACTCTCCCACATCCTCTCCAACATTTATCATTTTCCTGTTCTGTCATGTTTGCCAATCTTGTAGGTGTGATGTGGTTCCTCAGAGTTATTTTGATTTGCATCTCTCTAATCAAAAGTGATTTAGAGCATTTTTTCATATGATTATAGATATCTTTAATTTCTTCCTCTGAAAATTGCCTATTCATATCCTTTGACCGTTTATCAACTGGGGAATGACTGCTTGTCATTTCTTATAGCACAATAATGTAGTAGAATACATTCATATACCACAACTTGTTCAGCCATTACCCAATTGATGGGCATTCCCTCAATGTCCAATTCTTTGCCACCACAAAAAGAGTTGCTATAAATATTTTTCCTTTCTTATAATCTCTTTGGTGCACAGATCTAGGAGTGGTATTGCTAGATCAAAGGGTATTTGATAGCCCTTTAGGCATAGGTCCAAATTGCCCTCTAGAATGGTTGGATGAGTTCACAATTCCACCAACAGTGCATTAGTGTCCCAATTTTTCCATATCCTCTCCAATATTTATCATTTTCTATTTCTGTCATATTACCCAATCTGAAAGGCATGAGATGGCACCTCAAAGTTCTTTCTATTTGAATTTATTTAATCAAAAGAGATTTAGAGCATTTTCTCATATGATTATAGATAGCCTTGATTTCTTCTGAAAACTGTTCATTTCCTTTGAATGTTTATCAATTGAGAAATAACTTGTATTCTTATATCTTTGACTCAGTTCTCTATATATTTGAGAAATGGAGCTTTTATCAGAGACATTTGCTGTAAAATTTGTTTACCAGATTTCTACTTTTCTTTCAATTTTGGCTTCATTGGTTTTGTTTGTGCAAATACTTTTAAATTTAATATAATCAAAATTATCTATCTTATATCTTGTAATCCTCTTTATTTCTTGTTTGGTCATAAATTCTTTCTTCATAGATTTGACAGGCAAACTATTCCTTGCTTTCTTAATTTGCTTATAGTATCACCCTTTATGTCTAAACCATGTACCCATTTTCATCTTATTTTTATATACGGTGAAGATGTTGGTCTAAACCTAGTTTCTGTCATACTGTTTTCCAGTTTTCCCAGTAGTTTTTGTCAAATACTGAATTCTTATGCCAAAGACTGGAGTCTTTGGGTTTATCAAACACTAGATGACTATGGTCATTGTGTCTTCGGTACTTAATCTATTCGTTGATTCACTATTCTACTCCTTAGCCAGTACCAGAGAGTTTTGATGATAACCACTTTATGGTATAGTTTGAGATCTAGCACAGCTAAGCCACCTTTGCATTTTTTCCCACTATTTCCCTTGATATTCTTAACCTTTTGTTCTTCCAGATGAATCTTGTTATTATTTTTTTCTAATTCTACAAAATAACTACTTTGGTAATTTGGTATGACACTGACTAAGCTTAATAATTTGGGTAGAATGTCATTTTTTTGTTATATTGACTCAGCCTACCCAGAGATTCTTTTTTAAGGTAGCAGTTGGTCTAGAATTCCTGGAGAGTCTAAGAACTTTTCAAATATTTTGACAACCATATTTTAATGTGATTTCCTTTGTAATACTATGTATTTTATTTTACGCAAAACTTCATTCTGAGAAGGGATCTACAGGCTTCACCAGACTGCCAAGGGTGTCCATAAAGCAAAAAAGGTTACTCCTCAATTAGATGGTCCCTTCCAATTCTGAGATTCTGTGTTTCTGTCATCTCCTTTTCTCTGAACTGGTAGCAATTATTGCTTGAAACATTCATCTACCACTTCCTTGTGAAGTTTTTTTTTTCTTCAGCTTATTACTCAATTTTCTGTTTTTTTTTTTATGCCTTCCCTCCTCAACTAGAATTTAATCTCCTTGAGGATATGGACTGTTTCTTATACCTTATGGACCTTCCTTCTGTTTCTTTCCTCTCTCCTCCCATCCCAGATTCTAACATAGCACCTTTTATGTAAAAAGAGCTCAACAAATGATTGTTAATTCATTGTCAAAGGAATGGCCCTGGTTCCTTCCTACAAATAGTAGTAGAAAGGGTGTTGACCAGGTTCAGACATGATCAACTGGAATGAGCACTAGAGTAAGAGTCAAGAAATCTTGTTCTTATCCCTGGTTCTGACCCTGGTTGACTATGTGACCTTGGATGCATCACTTAGCCTTTATGATCCTCAGGTTTTCCATCCATAAAATTAGGAGGTTGGATTAGATGACCTCTAAAGTATCTTTTGTGATTCCATGGTTCGAAGAGATGGCATTCAGGAACACTGATGTCAAAGTTCTGTTAGATTCTATAGGGCCCCATCATCCATCAGCCCTATTTCTTTAAGCCTTGTTCTTGCTTCGTAATGAATACTTTACTCCTTCCACAGGAAATTGCTGCTCTTTTCACTAGTAGAAGACAAGAGTGGTTTCTCAATTGATTTATCAGATGTCATTATTACAAGCACTAAGCTTGGGTGAATAGTGGAAACACAGATGTTAAAAATTCAAGGATTTGGGGCTGGGCAAGGCACTAAACATGAGAGCAGCTTTAGTGATTACACCAGCACAGAGAGATAGATCTAAAGGCCTTAAATAAAATGAAATGATTTCTAACTTAAATATCATCATTTCCTTAGAGTTTGATTTTGAATTCAAACAGTATTGTTGGCTAGCTGAGCAAATTTTCTCCCTGGCGAAGGTTTAAGAAATTTTGGTTGTTTAGTGTCATCAGCCTTTGGTGTAGAAACATGTAACGTGTGTTGTCCTAGGTCAAGTGTAGAGCTCCAGCTAGACCAGTGGTCAAGATTAGAATGAAATAGCCATAGAATAATCATTACTGTAGTTGTTATTTGTCCTTTGTAATCACAAAATTGTCAGTTTCATTCCATCTTTCTGAGTCATTGAAGTTCCATGGTAGGACAAAAGTCAGGATGACTGGCGATGGCCTGGGATGCAGTGGATGACCTTGGCACTCCATAGTGCTTGTTTCAGTTGACATTATAGCCATTGGAACAAATTGTTCTCATCTGTCCATTTCATTGGGGAAACTGATCACATGATTGGGGCAGACATCCACCAACTCACCAATAGGTTTGAGGCTTGTTGGTTACCCTCAGCCTGGTTTAGCCCGACTGCCAAGAGGGCTTATCAGAGTGTGGTTGTAGCACATGCTATAACTGTTTGTTGCCACAAGTGAGAGTTGGGTGAATCAAATGGACACCAAAGGCAGATAAGCAGCCCGGAAAAGGGTTCAGCCAGCATTCACGTCAGAGGTGCTAGTCATCCTGAACATCCCATACATCCCACAGACCAACCAACGTTTAACCAGAGGATGTTTACTCAACAATACATGAAGAGAATATTCAGCAAGGACATACTATTTATTCAGTTGGGCGAACCTCCCTCAGTTCCACGTTTGCTATGCTAGCTGGTTGGAAACGTGTCAAGTCTCAAGGGCCTGTCGCTTTTCATGAGCTAGGTTTTTATACTTAGATATCTAGGAAGCTACATCAATAATTTGAGTCTCTCTACCCTGCACTAACTAAGTCTCAAGGATGGTTTCACTGACTGTTACAGAGAAAAAGCTGACCAAACTTACATGGTAGAAATCTTAGCAGATGTTGCTCCCACCACTATTTTGAAACCTACTAGCTCCTGGGGGCAAGTCAGAAGATGCATGCTTCTACCTTTCTTAGGGAGAAAATCATCACTGATGGGATTGAGAATGCTCTTTTACAGGGGATCAGGTGGAAATCATTATTTCGAAGGAAAAATTTTAACTCTAAGAGCATCAAGAGGAAAGATAGCATGCCTCTTGGGTGGAGACTGCAGTGACTTCCACAGTTCTGAATTTATTTTCTCTTTTAAGTCAGTGCTATACCTAAAAAGTTTAATTCTTCTAAAGCATGGATTGTTTCACTTCTCTTTTCACGGGGCAAAAACGACAGATACTTACCACACATATAAGCAGACAGACAAAGAAAGTGTGTCTCTGAGTTAGAGTTGGAATTGAAAGGAAACAAGGGGTCTCTATTTACCAGTTGGCATTTTTTTTTTATTAAAAGCAAGTGGTCTTTAGTGGAAATCATTGGAACAAACTCAGCCAGCACATTCTGCTATGTGAGCCCAGTCTTCTGAGGTCCCACCCAGAATTTATGGTCAGCAAAAGTACTTAGCCTGGTCAGCAAATAACAAAATCGTGTGCCATTTATCTGGAAATTTATGTTGTTTTGCTTGAAAGACTTCCTGTTATTCAACACATGGTTTCTGGCTTAGTCAAACTGACGTTTTTTAATCACTTAGGAACTCCCAATGCAAGCAGACAGAATTAATCATGCACAGTCTTGCCTCCCTGCACGACTCATCTCTGACTCTCCTTGCCCCAAGAAATCCCCTAAAGGCCATTCACATGTGCTTCATGTCCTCAATTTTATATTACTTATACCCCGAACTTCATGACAGCAATCTGCTGAGGACATTATTATTTGGAAACACGATTTGTCAAGATGCCTATTATTCATTTTTGGAACCAGTAGTTTGCCTTTATTCAATTAATTTTACAAAATGTTTACTAGGTACTTAGGTCTCTGGCACAGTGTTCAACGTGTGGGTTGTATCCAATGGGTGGAGCTGACTCTTGTAGAGCTTATATTAGGAAAATAGGCAACCTAGTGCCATGGAATCATAGATGTAGAGTTGGAAGGGACCTCAAAGGTCATTCAAGTAGTCCCTTTAGTTTTACATATGGGAAAACTGAGGCCCAGAGAGGTAAAGATGTGAAGATACTTGGCCAAAGAGATGAACTTATTTAAATATAAAATACATAAATGTATGTATGTGTCTGTCTATGTCTCTCTGTCTCTGTTTCTCTCTGTCTCTGTCTCTCTCTCTGATCTCATCAATTTGGAAGTTCCCTTCAACAGTGCGGGTCATAATCTTGTCATGCCAGTCCATCATTAGGCTATTGTTCATGTCCTCGTATGTGTAAGGTAGCAATCTACTTAAAAATTTATTCTAGAAGAAATATCAAAAGAATAATGATGATTCACATTTACATTGTACTTTAGGGTTTACAAAGTACTTTCTTTACAGCAGCCTTGTGAAGTGAGTAGTAGAAATGTTAACTTTGGCCCATTGAGGTTAAGTGACTTGCTGGGTACCAATATTTTCTGATTCTATACCTGATGCTTCACATCATTCTTCCAACCTAAAATATCGCAATGACCTCCTAAGTGATCTCTCAGCCTTTATGCTTTCTCTACTATAAATCTTTCCCCTAAGACTCATCGTCATCATGTCACTCCTGCTCAAGAAGCTACATTTGGTCCCTGATGTCTATGGAATGAAAGCCAAACTCCTTGGCCTGACTTTCACAGTTTTAGAGCCTTTTCCAGCCTTCTACATCTGTAAATAAACCTTAGAACTGCAGAAAACCTGGTTTACTCCCTGGACCCTGGCTGCACCCTCTATTTTTCCACCTTTGTGACATTCCCTCTACTAGAGAGCTATATCCTGTGTCCTTCCCCCTTCACTTTCTAAGACGTAAATATCCTTCCAATCTCACCTCCAATCCCATCTAACCCTGACCAATCCAGCCTCAAGTGATTTCTCTCTCTCCTTTGAACTCTGATGGAATTTTCACTTTCTCACTTTTTAACATTTCCTGCCTTGGTGAGAGGATAATGGGGACTAGTTCTGCTTCTTCCATTTTAAAACTAAATATATCTTTATCTTTCTTTTCCTTTTTTTTTTGGTCTGCCAGATGTCTCTACACCTGAAGCAAATTGCAATACTGGACTTTACAAGTCAGATGTTTTTCAACTTCCTTTATTTTTTACTGAGTTTTATTTTGATCTTAGTGGGCTATAAAGAGGGAGAAGGATGCTACTATTCTGAACATAAAGGTCTCTGAAGGCCATATATTAACTTAGTTTTAAAATGTAATGTTATTTATATTTTTATTTATTTTGTTAAATATTTTCCAGTTATATTTTCATCTGGTTCTGCCAACTTGGGAGTAATGCCAGCTGCATGCAGCATGTGTTTGATGCCTTTGGCCTCTGTTAAATAACTTGCCCAGAGTTACAAAACGATTATATATCAGAAGTAGAATTAGAATCAAGATTTTCCTGTCTTTAAGGTCATTTAAGTGATAGAGTGGATAGAATGCAGGGCCTAGAGTCAGAACTTTCCAGAAAGGCTCCTTTGCTAAAGTTCCGCCTAACTGGTTTTGTCACAGCGTTTTATCTCTCATTTGCACCTTCTCACTCACAATTCCCCAAGCCTAAAATGTACCTTTTCCTCAAGTCAGTATTTTACAATCCCTTATTTTCTTCAAAATTCTGTTCAAGTAACAGCTTTTACATGGAGCCACCAAATATCAGCTGCTGGTCCTCTCCTCTCCCAAACATCACTTTTGTAGATACTTAGTATGCTTGTCTTCCTTAATAGAATGCAATCACTTTGAGAACTTCCATTTTTGTCTGTGTAAGTCCCTAGCACAAAGGAAGTACTTAATAAATGTTTGTTGATGGACTTGTTGGTTGATAGCTTGATAATAACAGTGGAAGTTGAGAAAGTCTAATCAAAAGCAGAGCTTGGGATGGTTTGGAGAGGAAGAGGCTAGAGAAAGGAAGACAAGGTTTACTGTGCTTGTTCACTTTCCTAAATTCTCCAAAATCTTTCCAGATGTTTTGACTCCCTATATAAAAACTTATTTTTCTTTTCAATAATGTGCACTTTCATATGTCCATAGGCAAGAACCTCAAGCGTCAATGAGGTTTAATTTGACTCCTTGTCTTTATTCTTCTTACCATGCATACGTTGTACATTTGTGACTGTATGATACTGGAGGTTTTATTGGTAGCTTCATTCTTTGATTGATATATGTATCTATCTATCTATATCTATATCTCTCCCTACCTCTCTATCTTTCTCTATCTGTATCTCTTTCTCTATTTCTCTATCTCTCTCTCTTTCTAGCTCTTTCTCTCTTTCTATCTCTGTCTGTCTCTTTCTCTATCTACCTCTCTCTGTCTCTCTCTCTCTGTCTCTCTTTCTATCTCTCTGTGTCTCTCTCTGTCTCTCTGTCTGTCTGTCTCTCTCCCTATGAATTTCTGGGACCTGTTGCTTCTACTCTTTTCCCTGTGTGGCACCTACTCTGAATGGTATCTACCTTGAAATATATACATACATATACATATATATACATACATACATATATACATATATATATGTATAAGTAGATTTTCCCCTATTCCCTAATTCTTTATCAAAAGTTCTCTTGAGCAGGTTTGCAAAACTTCAGGAAAACATACTTAGGGTTTGTTTTTTTTGTTTTTACACATTCTCAGGGCACTGTCTTCCTAGTCAAGGACTCACTAAGGTAGAGGAATTAAACCCCATCTCAGGCACTGTCTGCTTAGCCAGCTGCTCACTTTCCCAACTTATCTTCTTAACTCCCTGCTTTTAACTGAATGTGGTACTGAAAGCACTAATTTATGGACCCAAGGGTAAGGGTTCTTCTTAACTAGGTGACCATGGACCCAAGCAAAGGGTCAATGAATAGGTTTCAGGGAGTCCCAGGAACTTGGACTTAAAAAAACTCAACTTGGTTCATTAACTTCTAACTGAAATGTGATATTTCCTTCCATTTTGAATTTTAAAAAAAAAAACTGATTCTTCAGAGAAGAGATCCATAGGTTTCATCAGACAGCCAAAGGGCTCCATGACCCAGAAAAGATTAAGAAACTTGCCCTAACATCTCTTGCTTGAGACTTCACTATCCCTAATAATAATTTTTTTTAGGTTCCCTTTGTCAGTATCATTTGTCCCCACCCAAATCCTCGGAAGTAGATTGTGGTTGCCATGTCTGTCAGGTGGTAATGTCCTGATAACATGCTCCAGTAAACCACCAGACCTCTCTATTATTTACAAGCAGACAGAGTTTCTTTGAGAGACCTCACCAAGAGGACAGCAACATTATCAGTACCCATGTTTTCTTCCTCTCCCAATATTGAGTTTAGATTCAAATCCAAGATCTTGTGACCTTCAAATGCTCACTGTCTTCCTTTCCTTCCTCCTCTTAAGTTATATTTCTGTTCCGTGTGGGTGTGTGTATGTGTGTGTGTGTGTGTGTGTGTGTATGTGTGTGTGCTGGAAGCAGCATGAACTAGGTCAGGAGAGCGGATCATTAAATTTTGGGGGTGAACATTTACTCCTAGAAAATCTGCAGAACTACAAAGTGGGGCTTAATTTATGGTTTCATTGACTGACTAGAGTTAAGAGAATGATGAAGATAAACAAAACAGATTAAACTTAAAAGGGTATCTAGCTCACACTTTTTTGTCCCACCAGAGTTGGCTGTTAAAAATCTCTGGAGACCAATTTTCATGATGATTTGATATAACAAATTGTCTGCTGATTTTTCTGGTGGCCGTGGAGCAAGGATTGCGTTTTCTTGGGGAATATTTCTGTCTTTTCTCTTGAGATGAAATTTTCTTTAGTTAGTAATTAGCAACATGAACCTAAGCCAATCAAAACTGAGCACAGATCTTACGCAGAATCCAAGGATCAAGTTTTTCACATTTCACCCAAAACAGTATTAATAATAGCTATGTATCTAATGCTTTAATATTTTCAAAGTACTTTACATGTATCTCATTCCATCTGCTCCCACAACCCTAGGAAGCAAGTCTATTATTGTTCCCATTTGATAGATAAGCAAACTGTGGAGGACCGAGGTTAAAGGATTTGCCCTGGGTTATTTAGCTAATGACAGGCAGAATTTGAACTCAGGCTAGTGATCCAAGGAGGAGACAAACTTTTAGTCTTCAGGACTCTGCGTCCAGCACTCTATTGACCATACCATGAGGAGCCTTCTAGGTATTTCTTCTATCTTTTACTTCTTTCCTCTCTTTTGCTATTCTTGTTCAGTCGTCTCTGGATGATCAGATTTTAGATGTGTTCTTCTCTTTTCCTCTGTGTTGTAGTTTATAAAATGGTTAGTGCCACGACCCTAGAGTTAAGGCTCTGGTGGAAGAATTGGATAGGGAAATACTCCAAGGATTTAGAGGTAGAGGTGTGTGGGAGGGATAGGGCAGAGAAGATACACTGTATATAGTTACATATCTCAATCCTATAGCCCTCTCCTGGCTACCCCAAAGATGTAGGACTATTTCATATCTTTTTCAGGTAGCCAGCTAGGTAGAACATTGGGTGAGAGACCTGGACCTAGACCTGTTGAGATTTAGGGGTGTTGAGACCTCAAAATAGCAGCAAGAGAGTCTTGCCTGAATGAATTTGACCCAAGCCTTCTTTCAGCCAAAGAAAAACAGTTTGTTAAAAATCCACCATATTGGGTAGACTCTCAAGGAATCAGAATATTTGTATTGCATTTGTATTGACAAACAGGCCAGACTGAACCTGAGTCAAATTGAATCTGAGCCCTTTCATGGAAACAAGATGGATATGTAAAGAAAGACTGAGGGAGAGATTTTGGGGTAGCCAAGTAGTCTGAAGTGTCTGAAGGAGTCTGGAGGGGCTGTCTAGGGAGGCTCTTGATAGAAGTGACCAGTGCTGACTGGAGGTCAAATCTAGGGAAGATCTTGATGGGAAGACGTACACTGGGATGACTAGAGATCGAATTTAGGGAGGATCTTGGTTGGAATGGGGTAACTAGATGTTTGATGCCAGGAAACAAGAAAATGGAATTTTGATAGGATCAAGGGTGGGAAGTAGCTAGAGGCAATCCAGAGGTAACAGAGATTTGGGCATAGAGATTATGAAAAGTTTGTGGTTTCAAGAGGACACCAGATCAAGTGGGGAAATCCAAGGTTCAACGTGGGGTTTTTCAGGGTCCTTTAGACAAATGGGACCCAAACTCTTTTGGGGTAAGGGGCAAAGGTCTCAACTTGGACCTGTGCTCCATCAGAGCCAGGAAGACCTGAGTTGAAATACAGCTTCAGACACCGTGTGACCCTGGATTAGTCACAACCTCTCTGGGCTTCAGTTTTCTCATATTTTGAATGGGAGCCATAATAGTACATAGTTCTCAGGGCTGTCAGAAGGATCCGGTGAGATAATTTTTTGTAAAGCACTTTGCAAATGTTTAAGTGTTATACAAACACTGGCTATTATCTCCAAGAACTACAGAAATAAGCAATTTTGAGACATCACTTCAACTGATCTTTTTTTTTTTTTTAAAGACTGAAGCAGACCACTTCTTTTTGGGCCAAGAAGGCTATAGTTTTCTTTTAACAATGGGCACTCCAACAGAGGATTTGAGCAGCCACACTTTTTCCACCCAAGAGAGAGCTCAGCTTAAATTCCCACCTTGTCTCCCAACCTCCTCTGATTCTAGTCTGGTTCACAGACCTGTCCTCAGTCACTTGCTCGGATTATAGGCTTTGGGGAGTTTGGCTTATAATAACTATCTTCTGGTTTTTGTTCTCCCCACTGTCTTCTCCTTCCAGCTCAGATCCCTGTGGTTCCAACTTGGGTTTGACCAATCACTGCCCAATCACCATAAAAACAAGCTCTCTCCCAAATCTACGTTTTCCTTGGGACTTGTCCCTTGGCTTTGCTTCTATGTAGCCTGGATCAGCCCCTTTCAATTCCTACCCTACCTAAGGAAACAAATCTCAGGGATTTAATGTAGGCAAACCTGAGGAACTTGGCCTCAGCCAGGTAGGCTGATGTGTTAGTAAAACAGAATTAACTGAAATACACATGTGCACATACATGCACACACACATACATACTATGCATGCATAATGTTTAAATTATATATAGATATAGTCGATTTTTTAAACATGTGAGACGGTATGGCATAAGAGATAACAGTTATTCTTGGAGTCAGTAGCCAGGAAGACAAACTTCAAATAATGCCTCACACTTACACTAGCTGTCTGGGCAAATCACACTTCTCAGCTTAGTTCGCTCATCTGTAAAATGCGGGATAGTAATAATAGCGCCTACCTCATAGAATTGTTGTGAGTTTCAAATGGTCAGATATGTAAAGTGCTTTGCAAGCCTTTAGAGTCTGCAACTCTTTAGAGTTGGATAAATGCTAGCTATTATTATTAATTACTCTTACTGTTATTATAATGGCTATGTGACCAGAAGCAAATCACTTAGGCTCTCAGTGTGCTAGACAAATCTCTATGACTATATCAGCTTCAGAGAGGGTACCAGATTGCATGAATAGAAAGAGTTCCCTCATCAAAAATTCCCTAACCCAATGAAATCATATGCATAGTTGAAAATAACCAAACATAGGCAGATGTTAAAAGTTCATTTATAATATTCTAACCATCTTCTATATGCCCACACGGGATTTGTTTTACTGTTGTATTCATTGTCATTATTTTTAACTTCTCAGTATCTATTCTTAAGGAACTCAACTTAAGCAACTCCCATGAAATGATGAGGAAATAGATTTACCTTTATATTCTTTATGAAAGATGAAGGCAACATAGAAATGGAGAGCTGCCCTAACAGATAGCAGATCTGAGTTCAAATCCTGGTTTTGTTAGCAATTGATTAGCAGGGTTCCTCTTCTTTTCCTGTAGCTCAGTTTTCTCCTCCCTAAATTGAAAAGGTTGGCCTAGACGTTTTCTCCAAGGTTAATCCCAATCATCAAGTTCCATGACTCTATGCTGGATTTACAAAATGAAATAAAAGTATAAACACAATTTCTGGGAGTCTAGAGATCTGTGAGTCAGTTCTGTTTCTACCACTTAGGGGAAAGCACAATATAGTGGGGGAAAATGCTGGATTTGGAATCAAGAGGTTGGGCTGCAGTGAAGACTGGATTTGGAATTAGAAGACATGGCTATGAATCTTGCCTCTAGCACACATGGCTTGTGCGACTCTGGGCAACTTATTTAACCTCTCTGATCTTCATTTTCCTTATTTATAAAGCAAAGAGACTGAACTAGATGACCTCAGAGGTCCCTTCAGCTCTAAATCTATGAATTTACTTACTTATTAAGACCTTGAACAAGATGTGTATCCTCTCAGGACCGAAATTTCCTAATCTATAAAAATTAGCAAGGTGGACTATATCAGAGGTGTCAAAAATGTAGCCTGTAATATTTCTAAGGACAACCCAATCACTGGGAAACATCTGATAAAACAAATAAAAATACAAGAGGACATAAATAATGTTAATATACAGTTTTCTGAGTCAATATGCAGCTCACAGAGATCCTTATATACAATGGGTTTTGTACCTAATAGTGGCCCCTTTTAATTTGAGTGTGATTTGACTGAACTTGATGAAATTTAAGATTTTTTTTCAGTTTTGATGCTTGCATGTTTCCATGAGTATAAAATTTCACAGAAAAATTTTAGGTTGTATCCAAAATTTTTTAGTACCCTCAAGTGCTTTTGTACATTTTTTTCCAATTACTTGTAAAAACAATTTTTAACATTCATTTTTAGAAATTATGAATTCAAAATTCTTTTCTCTTATTCACCCCCTCCTCTTTGAGAAGGTAAGCATTTTGATATAGATTATACATGTGCAGTCATGCAAAACATATTTCCATATTAATCATGTTGTGAAAGAAAATACAGACCCCTCCAAAAACCACAAGTAAAGTTGAAAATATATATATTTCAATCTATATTTAGGCTCCATAAATTTTTTCCCTAGAGATAGATAGCATTTTTCATCATAAGTCCTTTGGAATTGTCTTGGATCATTTTATTGCTTGTTCAATATTGCTGTTACTGTGCATAATGCTCTCCTGGTTCTGCTCTCCTCACTTTGCATCAGTTCATGTAAATCTTTCCAGGTTTTTCTGAAAGCCTCCTGCTTATCATTTCTTATACTATAATAGTATTCCATCATAATCATATATCACAACTTGCTCAGCCCTTCCTCACCAGTTGATGGGCATCCTCTCAATTTCCAATTCTTTGTTACCATAAAAAGAGCTGCTACAAAATTTTTGTATAAATAGGTTCTTTTTATTTTTTTTTTACGTGGAAAGCACTTTTTTCTAACTTTAAAGCTCTGTCATTATTTTGACAATCCCCTTTCTAAACTTTAAAGTTTTTCATTTTACTTGTGCACCTTCTTTTTAATATATTTTATTTTCTCCAATTGTATGTTAAAACATTTTTTAACATTTGTTTCTTTTCAGTTTTGAGCTCCTTATCCTATTCTTCTCTCTCTCCTTCCCCTCCCCTCTCCCTGAGACAGTAAGCAATCCAATATAGTTTATATATATATATGCACTCATGAAAAACATTTCCATATTAGTCATTTCGTACTCAAATAAGAGTACAAATAAGAAGACTCAGATGAAAGAAAAGAATGAAAAAAAGTGAAAAATAGCATGCTTAAGTCTATATTCAAACAATATCAAAAAAATTTCTTTGAGCTATAGACCTAGTAATGGCATTGCTGGATCACTGGATCAAAGTGTATGCACAGTTTGGTAGCTCTTTGGACATAGTTCCAAACTGCTCTCCAGAATGGTTGGATCAGTTCACAACTCTACCAGTAGTGCATTAGTGTCCTACTTTTCCCATATTCCCTTCAATGTTTATCATTTTCCTTTCCTGTCACATTAGACCCTCAAGCATTTTGAAAACAAAAGCTTACTTTCAAACAATGACTAGAACAAGGATATCTTTCTTGACTATTAAAAGGGCTCTCCTGAGAAAAATCTATTCTTTTTTCCTTTAGTCCAAGTACCTAAGTACCTCAAAGAAATTAAATTACATTTTTAAAACAGAATAGTTCAGAATTTTACTGAATTCAGATTGACCTTTCCTTAAAATTTTCAGCAGTGAGGAACTTGTGGCCTTGAGACCATATATAGCCTTTTAGGTCCTTGGGTGTGGCCTTTAGGCTGCGTCCTAGTTTTACAGAAGAAATCCTTTTAATTAAGGGGATTTTTTCTGTGAAGTTTGGATTCAGTCACAGGGCCACACTTGAGAACCTAGAAGGCCACATGTGGCCTGGAGGCCACAAGTTCCCCATCCCTCCCTAAATTATTTGCATTTTTTCAGTATCTACAAGACTAAGGATTGAAAAAAACAGGTTCATCTCTAAAGAAATGCCTGAACAGTTTCAGAGGTCTTCTTAACTCAATTTAGGACACTGGCTGATAGAATTGCAACTTCATCAAAAATGGGCGCATATGACCCAGACATCTCACAGAAATGCTTCCTCTCCACTAAACAAACCACACTGTAAAATGTTTATAAGACAGGAAAATGTGGTGTCAAGATCATCGTCAGAAGATATGAAATGCTACATTTTTACAATATTTGACAAAAAACAAAATAGAACCCATCCACAAGAAAAAATACCACAGTGAAGAGGGACAGGCCCTTATTTAAAATGTCAGTTGGTATCAATGTGATCATGTGCCTGGCACGAATAGGACTTAAATGTGATATCCCCTTCGTATTTGGGAGGCCACCCCACCTTGAGAGAGAGGACACAACTTTGGTCTTTATTCCTTTGTATGTGTCTACTTGTTCCTCTGATCTAGTGAGTGATTGAAATGGGAACTCTGTCCTCAGCACAAGTATTTGATTATGGCTCTTTCATAAAAATGTGACTAGACCCTTGTTAGGGTGTTAAGTACAATTTATTTTGAAACTGAGAAAAAAAGACAACCCCACCCTCCCCACACACATACTCACCTGCCCTGTGGCACCCAGAACACTTTAGCTATGGTTTTTGGTGACACAAAATCAGAATGGCCATATTTGATCAAATTTGAAAAGGGACATTCTGCCCACCACAAAATGCTATAATTCAATCTGATTTGCTTTTATTGAGCACCTACTATATTGAGCATATACAAAGATGATAACCCCAAATGGTCTCTACCCTCAAGGGACTGATATTCTACTGTTGGGATATAGAACATTCATAGGTTAGCCAATAGATGATACCTTGAGGAAGGAGAGAGTAACAACTGGAGAAATCAGGAAAGGATTTGAGCGCCATATTTCTTCATACTAACTCTCAAAGGGAAGTCTCTTACATAGAGCTATGAAGAGGCTGTGGTGGCAGGTCTTTCAACACTCACTTTGTGTAATGGAAAAGTTACCTAACTGGGAGTCAGAGCTACCACTTACTAGTTTCATGAACCTTGAGGAGACCACAACCACTCAGAGCCTGACTGTCCTCATCTACAAAGAAGGGATAATACTACTTGCGTTTCCTATCTATATAGGACTGTTGGGTGGATAAAATGATACAATATGTGTAAAATATTTTGTAAACCATGAAGAAATGGGTCAGTCTAAACTGGTTAGCGATTTATACGACCATAAAAGCCGAAGGTAGAACATTCTAGCCACTGGACATCATCAGCTCCCATCTACCGCTACTTTGCCTGGACTCTTCTATTATGACTAGCAAACTACCAAGTCCTCTTTCTCCCAAACCCAGTGATACTCAATCCCTTCCTGTTTAAGAGCAAAGCATTCTTTTGCCAAAACCAAGGCCACTTCTCTCACTTTTAACCACCTCACTGTTACCCCATCCAACTTAAGTCTTCAGTTTTATTCCCCTCCCCACCCCATTGCCCTCTGGAATTCCTTTCCTATAATTAACAGATTTGTCTTCCTTTTAGACTTTGTGCTCTTTCTACCTGCTGGAACTGAAAGAGAGCCTACTGCCCCCTAGTGAGACTACCTCTGACCACATTTTCTAGTAATGAGTACACCTTCTCATATGCCTCAACACACTAGTCCTAGAGGAAGAGCTAGAATCTCTTTTTTTCCACTTCCATTTCCAAATTCTTCTTCTGCCATCATTACTCAGCAACCTCGTCACTATATAAAATCCATTACACAATCCAGATCCTCACTTTGTTATCTACTGGCCCATTCTTCTCCCTATAGCAAAGACAGTGGCAACAGCCATATTTTTTAAGTTTACAAAGACTTTTACAAGCATTTTCCCATTTCATCCTCGGAATACAGCCCTGGGAGATAGGTGCTATTATCCTTAGTTTTTACAAATGAGGAAATTAAGGTCACATGGCTAGTAAGCATCTAAGGCAAGATATGAATTTAGATCTTCCTGACTACAGGTCCAATGTTCTTTTCAGTTCTATATGGAGAATTCGATTCTTCCTTGGGCTTCTTGTGGACTCAATATACAATGTGATGATCCTTCGAATAGTTCCATGTTTAAGAACTCCAACATTCCCCCATAGGATCATATTCTAGCCTATATTTTTCTGTGCTATACATTTCATTAACCAATTCTTAGTCCTCACTTCACCATGACATTAGAACTCAATAATTTTCTAGGTATATTCCTGCCCTGGTTTTACTTTCCTCCCTTTCTAGTCTTGATGCTTTAATGAATCAATCAATACTCTTAATTCCCTTGCTCCCCTATCTTACCATTGATGATACCTTATCAAATCCCAACCCTGAATTATTCTCCTCACCCACCTCCTCCCTTCAAACTCACAGGCCCTTTTCCTTCTGTTTTCCAACTTTGTGACTCAGCTACTCTCTCCAAATTACAATAATCTCTTTGTCACTAAATCTGATTATTTTTTTCTCAATTCTCATCCTTCTTGACCTCTTTGCAGTACTTGATAGTGCTGATTGCCCTCTCTTACTGAATTCTCTCTCCTCTCTCTGTTTCAAGACATTGTTCTCTCGTCTTCTCTAATTTTGAGAGAACTATTTTCTTCAGTGAGCTTTTGAACCTCTTTTTCCATGTGGCTAATTGTGCTTTTGAAAGCATTCTTCTCCTCATTGGCTTTTTGAACCTCTTTTGCCAATTGAGTGAGCCTATTTTTCAAGGTGTTATTTTCTTCAGCATTTTTTTGGGTCTCCTATAGCAAGGTATTGACCCTTTTTTCATGCTTTTCTTGAATCTCTCTTATTTCTCTTCCCAGTTTTTCCTCCACTTATCTAACTTCATTTTCAAAATCCTTTCTGAGCTCTTCCATGGCCTGAGTCCACTGGATATCTATTTCTGATGTTTGGGGTACCGAGGCCTTGACTTCTATGTCTTTCCCTGATGGTAAGCATTGTTCCCCCTCATCAGAAATGAAAGGAGGAAACATCTGTTCTTCAAGAAAGTAGCCTTCTATGATCTTATTTTTTTCCCTTTCCTGGGCATTTTTCCAGCCAGTTACTTGACTTCTGAGATTCCTCTGCACCCCCGCCTAGATCTGCCCAGCTAGTGCTTAGGTTCTGAGATTCAAATGCTGCTCCCCAGCCTCAGGACTTTCAGTGGTGGGTGCAGCTGCTATTCAGTGTGAGCTTAAGTTCTGGTGCTCAGATGGGGGCAGGGCCGCCTCCCAGGCTCAGTTCCCTCGGGGTGTTTATGTGGAGATCTTCAGTAATGGAGCGGAGCTCCTGCTTGCTCCGGGAGCTCCTGGCCGCCACTGACTCTGCGGCTGCCTCCCGAATGGGCCTGAGTTATGGAGACACCCACTCCCCTCTCTTCCAGCTCAGAAGTCTCTCTCACTGACATGTAGTGCCTGTGGGTGGAGGGACCTTCGCGGCTGCCAGAGGTTCCATCCCTGAAGCCTGCTCGGATCTGCTCCTCTCGGGGCTGCGCGGTCAGGGCAGGGCAGGGCTGGGCTCCGCTGTCCGGTGTGTGATGGACCTTTGGTGGCGGTTTTTCAGGGCTCTCTGGAATGGAAATCTCCTCCACTGCATTGCTGCATGGCTTCCACTGCTCCAGAATTTGTGGGGAGTTCTTTTTACAGGAAATTTATGGGCTGTGGGTTCGGAGTTAGCATACGTGAGTCTTTCTACTCCACCATCTTGGTTCCTGCCTCCTTTTGTCTTCTCTACTGATATATTTAACCTTACCTTTTCACTCTCATCTGATGGATAATAGTTTATATAATAAATGTGGGTGTAGCCCAAGTTTCTTCCCTGGCCCCCCACTTCTTTTCTCTCCACAGTCTTTTTTTTAAATATAAATTTATTTATTTAACTTTTTACATTCATTTTGACAAAATTTTGGGTTCCAAATTTTCTCCCCATTTGTCCCCTCCCCCCACCACAATACACCGAGCATTCTAATTTCCCCTATCACCAATCTGCCCTCTCTTCTATTCTCCCTCCCTTCTCTTGTCCCTATCTTCTCTTTTATCCTGTAGGGCCAGATGACTTTCTATTCCCCATTAACTGTATTTCTTATATCCTAGTAGCAACAACAATACTAAACAGTTGTTCCTCAAACTTTGAGTTCCAAATTCTCCCCATCCCTCCCTCCCCACCCATTCCCTTTGGGAAGGCAGGCAATTCAATATAGGCCCTATCTGTGTAGTTTTGCAAATGACTTCCATAATACTCGTGTTGTGTAACACTAACTAAATTACCCTCCATCCTACCCTGCCCCTCATCGTTTCTCTTCTGTCTTTTGATCCTGTCCCTCCCCGAGTGCTCACTTCAAATTGCTCTCTCCTCCCATTGCCCTCCCTTCCACCATCCCCCCCACCTTGCTTATCTCCTCCCCCACTTTTCTTTACTGTAAGATAGGTTTTCACACCAAAATAAGTGTGCATTTTATTCCTTCCTTTAGTCAAATGTGATGAGAGTAAACTTCATGTTTTTTTCTCAGCTCTCCTCTTTTTCCCTCCAATAAAAAGTCTCCTGCTTGCCTCTTGAATGAGATATAATTTACCCCATTAAATTTCACCCTCTTTCTTCCCACTACGTTTCTCTCTCACCGTTTACCTTAATTTCTTTTAAGATATGGTCCCATCCTATTCAATTCACTCTGTGCTCTCTGTCTCTCTGTGTGTGTGCATGTGTGTATGTGTGTGTGTGTGTGTGTGTGTGTGTGTGTGTAATTCCACCAACTACCCAGATACTGAAACGTTTTAAGAGTTACAAATATTGTCTTTCCATGTAGGAATGTAAACAGTTCACCTTTGGTAAGTCCTTTATGACTTCTCTTTGTTGTTTACTATTTCATGCTTCTTCTCATTCTTGTGTTTGAAAGTCAAATTTTCTTTTCAGCTCTGGTCTTTTCATCAAGAATGCTTGAAAGTCCTCTGTTTCATTGAAAGACCATATTTTCCCCTGAAGTATTATACTCAGTTTTGCTGGGTAGGTGATTCTTGGTTTGAGTCCTAGTTCCTTTGACTTCTGGAACATCCTATTCCAAGCCCTTCGATCCCTTAATGTAAAAGCTGCTAGATCTTGAGTTATCCTGATTGTATTTCCACCATACTGGAATTGTTTCTTTCTAGCTGCTTGCAATGTTTTCTCCTTGACCTGGGAATTCTGGAATTTGGCCACAATGTTCCTAGGAGTTTCTCATTTTGGATCTCTTTCAGGCAGTGATTGATGGATTCCTTCAATACTTATTTTACCGTCTGGTTCTAGAATCTCAGGGTAGTTTTCCTTGATAATTTCCTGAAAGATGATGTCTAGGCTCTTTTTTTGATCATGGCTTTCAGGTAGTCCCATAATTTTTAAATTTTTTCTCCTGGATCTGTTTTCCAGGTTAGTTGTTTCTCCAATGAGATATTTCACATTCTCTTCCATTTTTTCATTCTTTTGGTTTTGTTTTGTGATTTCTTGGTTTCTCAGAAAGTCATTAGCCTCCACCTGTTCCATTCTAATTTTGAGAGAGCTATTTTCTTCAGTGAGCTTTTGAACCTCCTTTTCCATTTGGCTAATTCTGCTTTTGAAGGCATTCTTCTTCTTATTGGCTTTTTGAACCTCTTTTGCCAATTGAGTTAGCCTATTTTTCAAGGTGTTATTTTCTTCAGCATTTTTTTGGGTCTCCTTTACCAAGGTATGGACCCGTTTTTCATGCTTTTCTTGCATCTCTCTCATTTCTCTTCCCAGTTTTTCCTCCACCTGTCTAACTTGATTTTCAAAGTCCTTTCTGAGCTCTTCCATGGCCTGAGCCCATTGGATATCTATTTCTGATGTTTGGGATACAGAGGCCTTGACTTCTATGTCTTTCCCTGATGGTAAGCATTGTACTTCCTCATCAGAAATGAAAGGTGGAAACATCTGTTCCCCAAGAAAGTAACCTTCCATGGGCTTATTTTTTTCCCTTTTCTGGGCATTTTCCCAGCCAGTTATTTGACTTCTGAGATTCCTCTGCACCCCCACCTAGATCTGCCCAGCTAGTGCTTGGGGTCTGAGATTCAAATGCTGCTCCCCAGCCTCAGGGCTTTCAGTGGCAGGGTGCGGCTCCTATTCAATGTGAGCTTCAGTTTTGGAGTTCAGGTGGGGGCAGAGCTGCCTCTCAGGCTCAATTCCCTCAGGGGGTTTATGTAGAGATCTTCAGTAATGGAGCGGAGCTCCTGCTTGCTCCAGGAGTCCTGGCCTGCCGCTGCCTCTGCCTCTGCCTCCTGAGGGCACCTGAGTCACGGAGATACCCCTCTCCCCTCTCAGCCAGCCCAGAAGTCTCTCTCACTGACCTGTAGTGCCTGTGGGTGGAGGGACCTTCGTGGCCGCCGGAAGTTCCATCCCTGAAGCCTGCTTGGATCTTCTCCTCTCGGGGTGTGTGGCCAGGGCAGTGGCTCCCCTGTGCATCCGGTGTGTGATGGACCTTTGGTGGCGGTTTTTCTGGGCTCTCTGGAATGGAAATCTCCTCCACTGCATTTCTGCATGGCTTCCACTGCTCCAGAATTTGTGGGGAGTTCTTTTTATAGGAAATTTATGGGCTGTGGGTTCGGAGCTAGCATATGTGAGTCTTTCTACTCTGCCATCTTGGCTCCTCCCCTCCACAGTCTTTCTTATGGTTACATTCACCAGCTCCTGTTGATTTAATTTTCTTCCCTATATTGAAGACTGCTTAGATCTGTAGATTCAACCCAAATGTCACTGCTGAGTTTCAGTGCCATACATCGTGAACTGTTTATTGGATGTTTCAAAGTAGATGTCACATAGACATATAAAATGTAATATGTCCCAAACGAGTTACTGTCTTTTCCTCTAAAACGTTCCCATTTGTATTGAATATCCCAGTATTCTCCCAATCACCAAAGTTCGGAGCCTTGGTATCATTCTTAACTCTTCATTCTCATTCTCTCCATATATTTGATCAGTTGCCCAATTTTGTTGTGTTTGCCTCCACAACATCTCCACTATCTACCCCTTATCTTCACTTCCAGAAGCATCACTCTGGTTCCCCTCTTCAATTCAATAGCTTCCTAATTGTTTCTCCATGAATCAAGTCTCTCCTTACTTAAAATCATCTTTCATACAACAACCAAAATTATTTTCTTTAAGCTCAGTACTGACCATATCCTTCCTCTACTCAATAAATATGAATGATTTCTTATTATCTGTAGGATCAAATATAAACTGCTCTGTTTATATTTTAAATCCTTTAGAACTTGTCCTCATTCTATCATCTTTCTTGTCTTATACATTATTTCACTTCATGCCATTAAACTGACCTTCTTACTGTTATTCATACTATATCTTTCATTTTTGTGTTTTCACCCTGCCTAGTCCCCCTGTCTGGAATGTATTCTCTCCTGATCTCCCTATCTTAAAATCTGTGGCTTCCTTTGAGGCTTATTCTGGGAGTCATTTTCTGCATCAAGTCTTACAGTTTGCTCAGTTGCTAGTGTCTTCCTCATAAAATTATATTAATAATAATACATGCTAAGTGTCGACTATCCAGACTATGTTGTAAGCTCCTTGCAGGCAAGAGTTCCTTGTTTTTGTCTCTGTATTCCCAATGCCTAGCACATTGCCTGATAGGTAGTAAATAGTGAATACTTTTTAATTGATTGAAATGTAAGCTATTATTACTTAATGTAGAAGATGGGACTGAACAGAGTCATAAAAGTTACCTCTGTAAATTTTTGGTGTCCTCAGGAGAACATAAACTTCTTGAGGGTTGGGACAATTTCATTTTTGTCTCTGCTCCCAACTTTGTACTTTATATATAACTTCCAAAGGCTTGGGCTGTGCATTATAACCATAGAATTATTTCTGGCAGCATCTATTTGAGCACCTAAGGTGCTGTCAAAAAAAAGACTTTTAAAAGGTCAATTTAAAGTAATATACAGAAACTTTTTTCTTCCATTTGTATCAGATTCTTCTTGTCGATGTCAGAGCTCTTTTACTGACTACACTGTCAGTGTGTAATTTATTAAAATACTGAACTCACTTCCAGAAAGTTTTAGTTTATGATTTTCTATTAAGGACAAAAGGTAGGTGAACTTTATTTCAGAAATACTTGTGAGCTGAGTCAAAATGCTTCACAAATGAAAAAAAAAGGCAAGTTAAAAATATATATGTATATACACATACATATATATAAATATACAAAGACATATACACTCATACATATAGAAATAATATTTGAAATTAATAGGTCATGAGAAATGGACATGTATAAAATTTCATGCAAATTGACCTGAATCATCTCTGCTTTTTATTTTTAAAGCAGAAAAATAAAATATATATATATATATATACACATGTATATATAAATATACATATACACATATATCCACATATATGTAGATATATGATAATTATAGCTATTATGATAATGATTACAATGATGAAAAACCCAATGTCTACTTATTCTTTCTGTTTCATAGAGTGAGTAAAATTCACATGATTGTTCTCTGATGTTCTTTTTAAAATCAAAAGGTCAAATCATTCAGTCTCCCTGTTTCAAAAGATAACTCTTGTTTGTTACAAATGTTATTTTTCTATATTTCAGTTTTGTTAATGAAGGTAGTCTATAATACACTATCCCTGAATGACTATGATTTAAACCACTGAGTTCTATTTTCATTTTTAGGACCTGAGTCAATCCTTGGCTCCTACTCAAAGTGACCTCAGATTGAGGTACTTTTGCAACTCTAAAGTCATGCTTTGGGAGAAAAGTTGCAGTAGAACATTCTAGCCATAAACCTGTGGTACACTTGTCCATGGAGACACATAACATCAGAAAGAAGACTGGGTATTTATACGGATCACACATGAGGACACAGATGTAGGGAAGTTGTATGGCCAGAACACACTTAAGGAAGAACACATATGTAGAGAATATGAGGGGCTGGCACATTCACATGCAAGGACAACTCATATCTATGATGTTACATGTCAACAACAAGCAATTATGAAACATCAACTCTGTACCAGGCACTGTGCTAAATTCTGGGGGTTCAAAAAAGGGGAAGTTCCTCCTTGCCAGAAGCCTATAATTTGGCCTGATATCTTCCAGAAATATATCATTATCTTCTCTCTAGGCCTCTTCCCCAGAAAGCACTGAGGTCAACTGGATTTGCTCCTAGCAAATATCTCTATTTGTAGTACCATATCTCTACTGTCCCCCCAGGGGTGTCCAACCAATGAGTGTCTCTCCTGTTCCCCCAAAGGGTATTGGATTTAAGCTGTTTCCTGCCCCTTGTTCTCATCTGGACTTATCCGGGGCTCAGTGAGCATATCAATCCACTAGTCTTAGGTGTTGCTTACTACCACCTCCTGGGTCTTATCTTTTCAGAGAAAGCTGCCAGTCATCTCAATTCAAGTCAGCTGAGGGGTGACTGAAAGACTCTCCTTGATAAAAGAAGGTTAAAAGCTGTTGAGCCAGGCTATACTCAGCTAACAAAAGTCAGGCAGAGTGTCCTTAGACTAAGAAAAAATATTTTCTTTTGAACCCTATATCTGAGGCTGTCATTCTAGTTCTTTTTTCCTGGCAGCTCTATGATTTAGGATGAAAAAGAGCCCTAGATCCTATTTGGCTTGCCATACAGATGAATTTTACCCCAAATAAAAGCTATTTGGAGGAGGTAAAATCATAGTTCTCACATCCGTACCTTTATCATGTCTATTTGTCAGCAGCAAACACTCCCCTCCCCACCCCCAAACTCTGGTGCTGTATATCCAACATATTTGTTGCCCAGTTATCATTTAATTATGTCATAAATCATGAAAATAGAGTCAAGTGAATTTCAGTTTTTATTATAGTCTGCTCTTAAATTTATTCGATAAAGTCTATGCTATTATTTAAGCATAGACTTTGCAAATAAATATGTGTGTATATACATGGATATATATTAAAATTAATAAAGAATCCCAAGATAAAGAAATTGAGAACAACTTTAAGAGGGTAATTGAATCAGGATAGCTTTTCAAGTTGCTTCCAATCCAGTTAGTAACTGGTAGGTGTTAATGAACATGGATTTCTAAGGACAGAGGGAGCCTTCTATTCCCACCTACTGTGAGTCTATTATACTCCTAATTCTATTAAGGTACCAGGATTGCTGGAATCTCTCTTGTTTTTGGACTTAGTGTATCAGTAATGGTGAACTCACAAAATAATTAGATACTGTGTGTGGATGTATGCATGTATAATACATATATAGAGAATATATGTATACTTATGAGAGTAAGTTCTTTTTTATAATCTCTACATGCATGCATATACACATATATGTGCAAAAATATATCTATACCTTTTTTGTGTGTATGTATGTATGAGAGAGAGAAGGAGGGAAGGGGAAAGGTATTAAGAGCTAATTTGGGTCATCAACATATATCAACAATGTACAAATCCATCAGTATTGACTTCTAACTAATAAAAACAAAACCCTTAATAATAATTCTAAAAAATAAGGCAAACAATTATTTCTATAAAGTTCATAGTACTAGATTACCTTTTCTAGGCTTATTTAGGCAAATATAGCCTGCATCCATATGGCTTTCATGAGAGACAGCATAGGAGGGAGATTGAAGCCAGGTTTCTCTCTACTCTTTATCAGATATGAGGTGATGTATGATACTAAGAAGAACTTGGATCAGTCTAGAGATCTTCTGGGCCACCAGAATGGAAAGAAAAGGAAAGAAAGAAAAGGAAAGCCAAACCCTAGCCTCCTCAGCAGCCCACAATTGAGAAAACTGGAAAAATCCGTGTAGAGCTCTGACCATCCAATGAACTTGGAAGTCCAAAAGCAAGAGGAAAAGTGAGAAAAGGGCAACCTAAGCCCTCTATGGAAAGGAATGAGGCAACACTAAGGGGCCAGCTTTAGAAGCCCAGCCTCTTACTTCAGGTTCAAGTACTACTCATATTGATTCCTCATCACTACCCAATCAAGATATAAGATGTGACACTATTTGCCTATATTGTAAGCTCTGACTGGAAGAAGTCAGTTTGGAGGGAAAGGGAACCTGATTCCCATTCAGTGAACAGGAGTCTTTCCCCCTAATAAGGGTCCACAGTATGTTGATGATAGGAAGCCAATCCCTCAGTTCATGACCAAATGATGGATTATCCCCATTGACTGAAGCTAGACAGGCTTTTCCCACATCCCCTTCTCCATTTAAATAGCCCAAAGCACCAGCAGTTAACATGAGCAATCAAAGATGGATTGGTGATCCTTATCATGACTTTCATACAGCCAAATAAAGAAGGAACTGAGATCACAGTTATAAGGTATCAGGAGCCAAGGATGCCTCTTAAAAGTTGCATTGATGATGACATGCTTTAGGTATGGCACATATATTCATTGGTCTCCACTGGAGAAGAGATAGGGATGAATGAGAAAGAACAGGGGCTAGACAGGACAGCAGTGACATACTTAGAACCTGGCAGAGTGGGGCAGGGCCTAGATGGAGGACTAAAAGCAACTTCCCTGAGCTCTACCACAAAGCCCTCTAAATACCTATAAAAATGACTCTCTACAAATTCTAGAGCTACAGAATGACAGAGTGAAAGAAACCCCCAGCCTAAGACAACCTGGAAAGCTGACAGGAGAGATCTATTGCACTGGGCAGGAAGCAGAGTATAGTGCCCTGTGGGCCACAATGATGCAGACAGGCTGGAGCAGGCACCAGGGGACTGAATCACTGGAAGCTGTGGCAGTTTCCAGACATCTTAACCCACAAATGCTAAAAAGGTCATTTGGAAAGCTCTGTGGGACCTGGGTGAAAGGGGAGCAAGCAGTCTGGGTGGGTCTGGCCCCAGCCCCAGGGCAGTGGCAGGAGTGGGGTGGGGGTGTGTCTGTGATGGCCAACAGCAGCAGCAGCAGCTTCAAAGACTGCTTCTGGAGCTCTGAGCCCACAGATGGTGGAAGATTAAGTGGCTGATACAAAATCCCTGAAACGCGGGACATAACACCTACCCCCACCCCCACCCACAATGCAAGCAGAGTCCTACCTTGATGAAGAGTCAGAAAGTCGAGTATTTGGCTGGAAAATAAGTAAACATTGTAAAAGAACTCAGCCCATAGAATCTTACTTTGGTGACAAAGATCAAAACATATAACAAGAAGAAGAAAATAAAGTCAAAACTACTACATTAAAGCCTCCAAGAAAAATATGAATTGGTTGCATGTCATGGAAGAGCTCAAAAAGGATTTGAAAAATCAAGTAAGAGAAATAGAGAAAAAATTGGGAAGAGAAATAAAAGTGATGCAAGAAAATCATGAAAATTGAGTCAACAGTTTGCTAAAGGAGACCCCCCCCCCGAAAAAATAATGAATAAAATAACACCTTAAAAAGCAGACTAGCCCAAAGCAAAAGAAGTTCAAAAAGTCAATGAAGAGAAGAATGCCTTAAAAAGCAGAATGGGCCAAATGGAAAAGGAGGTCCAAAAGCTCACTGAGGAAAATAATTCCTTTGAAATTAGAATGGAGCAAATGAAAGCTAATGACTTCATAAGAAATGAATGAACCAAATGAATGAAAAAAAAAAAGAAGACAACGTGAAATATCACTGGAAAAACTACTCATTTGGAAAATACATCCAGGAGAGATAATTTAAAAGTTATTGGGGGGAGGAGCCAAGATGGCAGAGGAGAAAGATTCACATATGCTAGCTCCTAACCCACAGCCCATAAAATACCTGTAAAAAGGAACTCCCAACAAATTCTGGAGCAGCAGAAGCGAAACAGCAACAGAGTGAAGGAGATTTCTGTTCCAGAGAGACCCGAAAAACTGACACCAAAGGTCCATTGAGCAATGAACTTCGAGCAGAGCCCAGCCCTGCCTTGGCTGAGCAGCACCTAGAGGAGCAGGCTTCAGGGATGGAATCTCCAGCGGCTGTGCAGGTCCAGGCGCCAAAGGTCAGTGAGAGAGCCTTTTTGGCTGGCCAAGAGGGGAGGGGAGGTGTTTCCATAACTCAGGCCCACTAGGGAGGCAGCCGCAGAGGCAGCAGCAGACAGGGGCTCCCAAAGCAGGCAGTAGTTCTGATCCAATGTTGAAGGTTTCAAAGTAAACCTTCTGAGGAAACTGAGCCCCTGGTGGCAGCCCTGCCCCCACCAGAGCAGCTGAACCTAATCTCACATTGAATGCCAGCCCCACCCCTGCTGAAAGCCCTGAGGCTGGGAAGTAGTATTTGAATCTCAGACCCCAAGCACTAACTGGGCGGTTCTGGAGGAGAGGTGGGTGTGGAGAGGAATCTCAGAAGTCCAGTAACTGGCTGGGAAAATGCCCAGAAAAGGGAAGAAAAAATAAGCTCATAGAAAGTTACTTTCTTGGTGAACAGATATCTCCTCCCATCCTTTCAGATGAGGAAGAACAATGCTTACCATCAGAGAAAGACATAGAAGTCAAGGCTTCTGTGTCCCAAACATCCAAAATAAATATTCAATGGGCTCAGGCCATGGAAGAGCTCAGAAAGGATTTTGAAAATCAAGTTAGACAGGTGGAGGAAAAACTGGGAAGAAAAATGAGAGAGATGCAAGAAAAGTATGAAAATCAGATCAACACCTTGCTAAAGGAGACCCAAAAATTGCTGAAGAAAATAACACCTTGAAAAATAGGCTCACTCAATTAGGAAAAGAGGTTCAAAAAGCCAATGAGGAGAAGAATGCTTTCAAAAGCAGAATTAGCCAAATGGAAAAAGAGGTTCAAAAGCTCACTGAAGAAAATAGTTCTCTCAAGATTAGAATGGAACAGATGGAGGATAATGACTTTCTGTGAAACCAAGAAATCACAAAACAAAACCAAAAGAATGAAAAAATGGAAGACAATGTGAAATATCTCATTGGAAAAACAACTGACCTGGAAAATAGATCCAGGAGAGACAATTTAAAAATTATGGGACTACCTGGAAGCCATGATCAAAAAAAGAGCCTAGACATCATCTTCCATGAAATGATCAAGGAAAACTGCCCTGATATTCTAGAACCAGAGGGCAAAATAAGGATTGCAGGAATCCATCAATCACTGCCTGAAAGAGATCCAAAAAGAAAAACTCCTAGGAACATTGTGGCCAAATTCCAGAATTCCCAGGTCAAGGAGAAAATATTGCAAGCAGCTAGAAAGAAACAATTCCAGTATTGTGGAAATACAACCAGGATAACACAAGATCCAGCAGCTTCTACATTAAGGGATCAAAGGGTGTGGAATAGGATATTCCAGAAGTCAAAGGAACTAGGACTCAAACCAAGAATCACCTACCCAGAAAAACTGAGTATAATACTTCAGGGGAAAATATGGTCTTTCAATGAAACAGAGGACTTTCAAGCATTCTTGATGAAAAGACCAGAGCTGAATAGAAAATTTGACTTTCAAACACAAGAATGAGAAGAAGCATGAAAAAGTAAACAGCAAAGAGAAGTCTTAAGGGACTTACCAAAGTTGAACTGTTTACATTCCTATATGGAAAGACAATATTTGTAACTCTTAAAACTTTTCAGTATCTGGGTAGTTGGTGGGACTACACACACATACACACACACACGTACACATGTGCGTGCACACACATACACACATGCACGCACATACAGAGACAGAGAGCACAGAGTGAATTGAATAGGATGGGACCATATCTTAAAATAAATTAAGATAAATGGTGAGGGAGAAATGTAGTGGGAGGAGAGAGGGTGAAATAGAATGGGGTAAATTATATCTCATTCAAGAGGCAAGCAGGAGACTTTTTAGTGGAGGGAAAAAGAGGAGAGCTGAGAAAAACATGAAGTTTACCTTCATCACATTCGACTAAAGGAAGGAATAAAATGCACACTCATTTTGGTATGAAAACCTATCTTACAATACAGGAAAGTGGGGGAGAAGGGGATAAACAGGGTGGAGGGATGATGGAAACGAGGGCAATGGGAGGAGGGAGCAATTTGAAGTCAACACTCAGGGAGGGATAAGATCAAAAGACAGAATCGAAACAATGATAGGCAGGATAGGATGGAGGGAAATATAGTTAGTCTTACACAACACAACTATCATGTCATTTGCAAAACTACACAGATATGGCATATATTGAACTGCCTGCCTTCCCAAAGGGAATGGGTGGGGAGGGAGGGACGGGGAGAAGTTGGAACTAAAAGTTTTAGGAACAACTGTCGGGTATTGTTCTTGCTACTAGGAAATAAGACATACAGGCAATGGGGAATAGAAAGTTATCTGCCCCTATAGGACAAAAGAGAAGATGGGGACAAGAGAAGGGAGGGATGATAGAAGAGAGGGCAGATTGGTGACAGTGGGAATTAGAATGCTCGGTGCATTGGGGTGGGGAGAGGGGACAAATGGGGAGAAAATTTGGAACCCAAAATTTTGTGAAAATGAATGTAAAAAGTTAAATAAATTAATTAAAAAAAGAAAAGGAAAAAAAGTTATTGGACTACCTGAAAGCCATGATCAAAAAAAGAGCCTAGAAATCATCTTTCAAGAAATTATCAAGGAAAACTGACCTGATATTCTACAACCAGAGGGTAAAATAGAAATGGAAAGAATCCACTGCTCAGCTCCTGAAAGGGATTCCAAAAGGATAACTCCTAGAAAAATTGTAGTCAAATTTAAGAGTTCTCAGGTCAAGGAGAAAATATTGCAAGCAGTGAGAAAGAAACAATTTGAGTATTGTGGAAATACAATCAGGGTAACACAAAATTTAGCAACTTCTACTTTAAGGGTTGAAGGACCTGGAATACGATATTCTGGGGGTCAGAGGAGCTAGGATTAAAACCAAGAATCACCTACCCAGCAAAGCTGAGTATAATCCTTCAGGGGAAAAATGGATATTCAATGAAATAGAGGACTTTTAAGCATTCTTGATGAAAAGGCCAGAGCTGAATAGAAAATTTGACTTTCAAATACAATAATCAAGAAAAGCATGAAAAAGTAAACAGGAAAGAGAAATCATAACAGACTTATTAAAATCGAACTGTTTACATTCCTACATGGAAAGATGATATTTGTAATTCATGAGACCTTTCTCAATATTAGGGCTGTTGGAGGAAATAGATAGATGATAGAGAGATAGATAGATAGAGAGATAGATAGATAGATAGATAGATAGATAGATAGATAGATGATAGATAGACTGATAGATGTCACCGGGTGAGTTGAATATGAAGGAATAATATAAAAAATAAAATTAAGACTTGAGAGAGGAATATATTGAGAGAAGGAGAAAGTGAAAGATAGAATGAGATAAATTATCTCACATGAAATAGGTAAGAGAAAGGTTTTACAATGGAGGGGAAAAAAGGGAAGATGAGAAGGAATAAGTGAACCTTACTGTCATTGAATTTGACTTAAAAAGGGAATAACATATACACTCAGCTGGGTATCTTACCATACAGAAAAGTAAGAGGGATGAGGACAGGAGGGGAGGATAGTAGAAGGGAGGATACACTGGGGGAGGGGGTAGTCCAAAACAAACACTTTTGAAAAGGAACAGGGTCAAAGGGGAAAATAGAATAATTGGGAGATGGGATAGGATAGAAGGAAATATAGTTAGTCTTTCACAATATGACTATTATGTAAGTGTTTTGCAGAAGTACATATTTATGACCTCTAATGAATTGCTTGCCTTCTCAATGAGAGTAGGTGGGGAGAGAAGAAGGGAGAGAATTTGAAACTCAGTTTTAAAAATAAATGTTAAATAATTGTTTTTACATGCAACTGGAAAATAAGATATAAAAACAAGAAAGTAAATGGGAAGAAGATAAGAGGGGGGGATTATAAAAGGGAGGACAGACTGGGGAAAAGGGCAATCAGAATTCATGCCATCTCAGGGTGGGAGGAAGGGATAGATGGAGAGAGAATTTGGAACTTAAAATCTTGTGGAAATGAATGTTAAAAACTAAAAACAAACAGATAAATAAAGAATGTGGCAGAGAAAGTTGTGGCCAAATTACTTTAGATGACTAAAATGTGCTATGGTCACATTAATATGAGACAGAGATGGCCAGAAGGTACCACACACAATGAATTTGGAATGCCAGGTGGGTCAGAGGTTAAGTTAAAAGAAATCAATTACAGTAGGAAAAAGTCATCAGATGGTATACTTCTAGGCACCATGTGAGTATGTCTAGATAAATCAACTAGCACAAAGAGAAGCAGTCATTCTAAGGAAAGTAAGGGCCAGATCCTAAAATATAGGAGGTCTGTCACTGTGAATTGATCAGGAACCTAGACTAGGAGACAGGAGAAAAACATTAAGGATTCAGTCAAAGACAAAACTGGACAAAGGATCAAGAACTCAGTCAAAGACTCTAAATAGGTAAGCCTGAGCTTCCTATGGAGCCCTGTCCATAGTCAGAATGGATTGGGGATGGGTCTAGGAGGAAAGATCTCTTATAGGGGGAGTTTATTAGTTACACTTGTCAACAATGGGAGGAACTAAGATTAGGGAGAAAGGCAGTTCCTCACAGGTGCTAATGAAACTAATACTGGTTCAATTCCTCTAAAGACTACTTAGCTTTTCTTTAGACCTTTGTTATTGGATAATAATAGTGATAATAAATAATAAATTGGGCCATGAGGTGGCACAGTGGATAGAGAGCCATGACTTAGAGTCAGAAAAACTTGAGTTCAAATTCAGCTTCAGACTCTTCCTAGCTGTGTGACCCTGGGCAAATCACTTCTATTTCCTCATTGGTAAAATGAGCTAGAGAAGGAAATAGTCAATTACTCCAGTATCTTTGTCAGGAAAACCCCAAATGAGATCACGGAGAGTCAACATGACTGAAATGACTGAGCAAGAACTACAAAGCATTCATGTGCAGTTCAAGATTTGCAAAGTATTTTAAAATATTATCTCATTTTAACCTCATTTACCAACACAACAGCCCTGGAAGGTAGGTGATTTTTATTATCCTGGTTTTACAGCTGAGGTCACTAAGGCAATGTAGAAGGTGCAAGATGAAATAACTGAGCAAACAAAGGTTTGAGTATCTGAGTATATCAATTCATTCATTCATTCATTCATCCATTTATTTATTTATTCATTTATTTATTCATTCATTCATTCATCCACTTATTTATCTATTTATTTATTTAGCTTTTTACATTCATTTTCACAAATTTTGGGTTCCAAATTTTCTCCCCTTTTATCCCCCTCCCCCCACCCCAATACCCCAAGCATCTAATTTTCCCTATCTCCAATCTGCCCTCTCTTCTGTCATCCCTCCCTTCCCTTGTCTCCATCTTCTCTTTTCTCCTGTAGGGCCAGATGACTTTCTATTCCTCCTTAACTGTATGTCTTCCTTCCTAGTTGCAACAACAATACTAAACAGTTGTTTCTAAAACTTTGAGTTCCAAATTCTCCCCATCCCTCCCTCCCCACCCATTCCCTTTGGGAAGGCAGGCAATTCAATATAGGCCATATCTGTGTAATTTTGCAAATGACTTCCCTGATAGTCGTGTTGTGTAAGACTAAGTGGATTACCATCCCTCCTAACCTGCCCCTCATTGTTTGTCTTCTGTCTTTTGATCCTGTCCCTCCCCAAGTGTTGACTTCAAATTGCTCCCTCCTCCCTTTGCCCTCCCTTCCATCATTCCCCCCTTGCTTATCTAATTCTCCTGCACTTTCCTATACTGTAAGATAGGTTTTCATACCAAAATGAGTGTGCATTTTATTCCTTCCTTTAGTCAAATGTGATGAGGGTAAACTTCTTGTTTTTTTTTTTCTCAGCTCTCCTCTTTTTCCCTCCACTAAAAAGTCTCCTACTTGCCTCTTAAATGACATATAATTACTCCATTCCATTTCACCCTCTTTCCTCCCACTACATTTCTCTCTCACCATTTACCTTAATTTCTTTTAAGATATGGTCCCATTCTATTCACTTCACTTTGTGCTCTCTGTCTCTGTATGTGTGTGCATGTGTGTATGTGTGTGTGCGTGCATGCGTGTACATGTGTGTGTGTGGTCCCACCTACTACCCAGATACTGAAAAGTTTTAAGAGTTACAAATATTGTCTTTCCATGTAGGAATGTAAACAGTTCACTTCTGGTAAGTCCCTTAAGACTTCTCTTTGCTGTTTACTTTTTCGTGCTTCTTCTCATTTTTGTGTTTGGAAGTCAAATTTTCTTTTCAGCTCTGGTATTTTCATCAAGAATGCTTGAAAGTCCTCTGTTTCATTGAAAGACCATATTTTCCCCTGAAGTATTATGCTCAGTTTTGCTGGGTAGGTGATTCTTGGTTTGAGTCCTAGTTCCTTTGACTTCTGGAATATCCTATTCCACGCCCTTCGATCCCTTAATGTAGAAGCTGCTAGATCTTGAGTTATTCTGATTGTATTTCCACAATACTGGAATTGTTTCTTTCTAGCTACTTGCAATATTTTCTCCTTGAGCTGGGAGTTCTGGAATTTGGCCACAACGTTCCTAGGAGTTTCTCTTTTTGGATCTCTTTCAGGTGGTGATCGATGGATTCTTTCAATGCTAATTTTGCCCTCTGGTTCTAGAATGTCAGGGCAGTTTTCCTTGATAATTTTCATGGAAGATGATATCTAGGCTCTTTTTTTGATCATGACTTTCAGGTGTGTCCCATAATTTTTAAATTGTCTCTCCTGGATCTATTTTCCAGGTCAGTTGTTTTTCCCATGAGATATTTCACATTCTCTTCCATTTTTTCATTCTTTTGGTTTTGTTTGGTGACTTCTTGGTTTCTCAGAAAGTCATTAGACTCCATCTGTTCCATTCTAATTTTGAGAGAACTATTAAATTCAGTGAGCTTTTGAACCTCTTTTTCCATTTGGCTCATTCTGCTTTTGAAAGCATTCTTCTCCTCATTGGCTTTTTGAACCTCTTTTGCCAATTGAGTGAGCCTATTTTTCAAGGTGTTATTTTATTCAGCATTTTTTTGGGTCTCCTTTACCAAGGTATTGACCCGTTTTTCATACTTTTCTTGCATCTCTCTCATTTCTCTTCCCAGTTTTTCCTCCACCTGTCTAACTTGCTTTTCAAAATCCTTTTTGAGCTCTTCCAAGGCCTGAGCCCACCCGACATCCCCCTGGGATGTCTGCGTACTGAGGCCCCACCCTCCACGTTTTTCCCGATGGCAAGAATATGTCCTCGTCCTCGTCAGATCCAAAAGTCGGGATCATTTGCATCTGTTTGAAAAAACTCTCTATAGTCTTATTTTTCTTCCCTTTTCTGGTCATTTTCCCAGCCAGTTACTTGACTTCTGAGATTCCTGTCCATCCCCACCCAGATCTGCCTAGCTAGTGCTTGGGGTCTGAGATTCAAATGGGCCTTCCGCGTCACGCGGCTGCTAATCAATGTGAGCTTTAGTTCTGGTTCTGGCGTGGGGGCAGGGCCGCCTCCCAGGCTCAGCTCCCTCAGGGGCTTTATGCAGAGACCTTAAGAAATGGAGCGGGTGGGGCAGGGCCATCTCCCAGGCTCAGCTCCCTCAGGGGGTTTATGTAGAGACTTTCAGTAATGAAGATCCTGCCTGCTTCTGGGGGAGTCCCGGGCCGCCGCAGCTGGTGCCGCCGCTGCCGCCCCTGCCTCTGCCTCCACCACTTCCTCTCGAGGGGTCCCAAATCACGGAGATACCCCACTCCCCTCTTCCAGCCCAGTCGTCTCTCTTACTGACCTGTAGCTTCTGTGGGTGGAGGGACCTTCCTGGCCACCGGAGCCTCCGTCCCTGAAGCCTGCTCGGATCTGCTCCTCTAGGGCCGTGGCCAGGGCAGTGCTGGGGTGGGGTCCGCTTTCTGGGGTGTGACGGACCCTGGGGACGGCTCTCCAGGGCTCTCTGGAACGGAAATCTCTTCCACTCTGTTCCTGCACACCTTGCAGTGATCCAGAACTTCTGGGGAACTCTTCTTACATTAAATGTATGGGCTGTGGGTTCAGAGCTTGTAAATGTGTGTCTTTCTACTCCACCATCTTGGCTCTGCCCCCATCAAGTATATCAATTTATTGAACAATACATGCCAATTGCCTAACAAATTGGGACTAGAGCTATTTTCTCAGCTTTAGGAGGGATCCCCAATATGGGGAAAGACAGATTTTTATACATTAAAAACAATTAATCAAATAAGAGAAATTAATAAAAAAAAAAAAAAAAAACAACCGCAGCATAAAACAGTAGGTGATCCAATTTCTAATTGGAAGAAAGATTAGGGATTTTACAAGTTGGGAGAGGGAGAGTGAACAGGTACAATTCTCTAGAATCAGAAAAAGAGGTGTCTCCCTCCCCCTAAGTATCTGTAAACAGTCAAAGGAATATGGAAAGAATAACTGATTGATGAGTATGGGACGGGTTTTCAGATAAGACATGGGTTTCTTGAAATGTATAATTGTGAGAAAACTCCTTGAATCAACCTTTGTATCTGATCAGGTCTCTGGTCAGAGTAACCTGTCCTTAGTTAGGGATCTCAAAGCAGTGGGTAGAGGTTGTCTAGCTTCCCAGCCATGCAGGGCTAGTTTCAAACAAAGCAACAAAGTCCTCTTACAATTACCACAACTGAATGCAGTTTTCTTACAGGACAGAAATTGGACTAGACCTATAATTGAATAGAAAGGAAACTGAGTTAGCTACAGAACTGAGTCAGAAGATGGAGTCAGTGTGATTCAGGCAGTTTGTACTACCACTTGCTATTCTAAAAATCCTCAATTTTCTTAGCAGACAGGGGCTAAACAACTTGCCCAGGATCATACAGCTGTTAAATGTTTAAGGCTGGATTTGAACTCAGGTCTTTCTGACTCTAGCATCACCACCACTTCACCTGTAGCTGTAATGAATGATCTTTGATCTGACCTGGTCGGGTAAGAGAGGGGTAAGAAAGTATACATGACTCAGATAAAATTCATCCCCATTAATGGAGTTGAATAATAATCCAAAACAAATGTTCTGCGATGGCAGATCAAGAGTGTTATCTTCACATGTGGAGGACAAGACAACCACAAGGTAGTGCAAGTAGTTGTGAGGCAGGTAAGGAAGTATGAGGAGAGTGATGAGTCCTAAACCTTCTTAAGTTTCCCTAAGAGGCTGGATCACGATGTTAGTTTCACTTGAGCTAAGTGAGTCGAAAGAGGGAATATTGGGATCTAGGGGTGGGAAGAAGACTCCATACCCGAAGAAATACAAAACACCAATATAAGCAGAGGGAGCAAAAAGAAAATATTCTTAAAAATGTTCATTTGTAAGTCAGTCAGTCAACTTTTTAAAGAACTTTCTTTTCATGTGCCAGGTACTGTGTTAAGCACTTGGATACAAAGAAAGGTGAAAGCAAAAACAAACCAAAAGAAAAAAAAAGCTAATCATCCAATAGCAATGAAAAAAACTCAACCTATTAAAAAACAGTTTGCTGAAGCTTTACTTGCAGCATCTTCCCTACTCTTTGCAGCTAGTGATTATCTCTTAGTTCTTTTCTTAAGAGGGAGGAACAAAATATCTTGCCTTCAAGTACCGATTCAACTTTTGTATCAACTGTCAAATCTATAAGAAAATGTGCTTATGTGTGGATTTCCTTCAGTAGATCTTCATTTCATGGTTCTATCAGCTCTTTTACTTCATAAAGGAACCTCTCTCCTCCATCTTCATAGACCATGCCCACAACTGGTTCTTTAGCTTTCCAGGATTCTATATGAAATTTTATGCTGATGGATTTTCCTTATCTGTCCAACATCTTCAATCTGTTTTTTTTTTAATTTTATATAAGTATCTTTAATTGGAATTCTTAACATATCATAACCACATCATCCTCTACAGGTCTACACCCATCAGAACATGACAGGAAGAAAAAGAAATTGATGCCAAGTCTATCATTTGTTTTCTTAAATTTACTAACATTTCCATATCCTCTCACAGTTTCCTCCCCCCAAAAATGAAAATGGCATTACAGAGGCAGGAGCAAAGGGAGAAGTGAAAAACGACTATACTCTTCCACTTCAGTGAGAACAAATGAAACCTACAGGTGTAGGAGGGATAAATTGCAAAGGGAAAAAGTCAACTATTTATAGAAACAATATTCATGTTCTTTGTCAACGGAAGAAAAGGAAAGAACCAACTAGTTTCATAAAAAAAATGGTAATGATGCTAGTAGGGAGAAACTGCATGGAGCAGAGGCTAGAGAGAGCTGGCATTAGAGTTATAAAGACCTGAGTTCACGGTCTACCTCTCACACATACCTTTGATGAGACAACGGGTAAATCACAGAATCTCCCAGGGTCCCCAGCAACTATCTAACACTATTGGATTTAAGTGAGGGAGGGCTGTGCAGTCATCAATCTCACTTTCTCCTCTGGAGCCATCTGGATCCAGTGGACAGGTATAGATCAACTCAATTGAATATGACCCAGGGTGCAGTGGGGAACCTTAGCCTTTTCAAGCGAAGATCTAGTTTGACAGAGGCAATGCCCATTCAGTGATTAAGGTTTAACAAGAAAAAAGGCAGAGAATGGCCTTTTTACGTAGTTAAAAAAAAACAATCGGGAGGGAAAGACCCTCTGGGTTTGTGGCCAAAACAGAAATATGTTGCAGGACAACTGTCCATCAGCATTGACAGTGTTTCCTCACTGGGAGCTCTCTTGACCCCGGAAATAACAGGTTGTTGTGGTTTGTTCTTCATTTTCATAGAGGACCATGGTATCAGGAAGGTGACGTCATGACTTGTAAGTGAATAGATAAAGAAAAGGAGTAAAACCCTAAATTTTAGAAAACAATGAGATGGAACTCTAGCTCCTTTGATTTTACTCAGAAATGTTTCATTTTAGTTCAATACAATAAGTATACATCTACCAGAGCAAGGAATTGTTCTGGACATTAGAGAAAGGCCCATTAACCTGGGAGTTGTAAACTTCCTTATTAAAAATATTTTTTAAATCAATACAATTTGTTTCCTTAGTAATCCCATTTATTTTATTTCATACATTTGGAAACATTATTCTGAGAATGGGTCCATAGATTCCTCAAGATTTCCAGAGGGGTCCACATCACAACAAAATGTTGAGAATCCCTGAAAAATTAATTCAAAGTTAACAAAAAGTTAATCCCCAGTGGGTATTTTGTCTAGTTACCTGACCTTTTTTTAGTGATAGGAATCTGGAAGCTGGCACTCCCAACTTCAGCATGAAAACTGTTCCAATTGAAATGTTAGTCCCTACGGTTCTCAGAGAACTGCCCCTTCTGTCCACTAGCTCTGGGCTTTTGTGAGTGGAAGCTGTTCACCTTGTTAGTCTAAAGGTGTGTGTTCAATGTGCATTTGTCTAATTAGAATCTTGACTTAAGCCTCCATTCACTAAGAAAGTTCTAACCTCCTCACTGTGCTTGCCTATTTCAATAAGTTACTCTCAAGAGAGCATGATTTAATGGAGTCAACTACATAAATGTCTTAAATGTAGACAATCTTTTTTACAAATCATGACAAAACAAAATAAAGGAATATAATCAAAGCATAATGAAGCATCAACAAGTATATGAGCTATTTACCTTCAGTCTCTCCCCAGGCTTAAGTCTCCAACAAATCCTGGAAAGAGTTCTTAGACATATTTCAAATATGTAGTCTCAGCCTTCCTGGCAGTTGTTCCCTCTGGGAACTAGTCAACTTTCCTTTGTGCTGTTCCACTCATGGCTTTCAAGATGGTTAATATTTATCTGGCTGAACTTGTATTCTGATGGCTCAGTTGTGTCTGAGTCCTACTTGAGGTTAACCACTGACAAACTGGATTTAGATAATGGTTTCTCCTCACTTTTGTTTCCTACTACCTGGAATGCTGTAGGCCCATTATTCAACAGTAAGACAGCAAGTGCTTATTAAGTATTTACTATGTTCTAGGCACTGAGCCAAACATTGGGGCTACCAAGAAAGGCTAGCTCCCAATACCACTACTTTTTAACTCATACTCAGTTTTTCTGCTGCTCCTTATAGGGAAAGAGATCTCCCAAGAGGTCTCCCAACTCTGGTCCAGCAGCTAAGGTAAAAGCACAGCCAGGCATACTAGCACCATTATCCCCTTTTCCTCTCTTCCACTCTTTGAACAACCCCAAGGCTATTGTCATTTCCTTCTCTGTTCCCTTGACTTTCCTCCCATCCTCCTCAGCAAAGTTCAGCCACTCTCTCCTCCTTCTCCTCCTCTTTCCTTCCTCCTCCTCCTCCCTGCTAAATCATAGCAGATAGAAAGTAGAGCAAGTGCATTATCAAAAAAAAAAAAAAGAAAAAGAAAAGAAAAAAGACATATTTCCTGTACTCACGATCATCCACTGGGGAACTGGAAGTTACAGTAACAGAGGTGGTGGTGGTGGTGGTGGTGGTGGTAGTGATGGTGTGTGTGTGTGTGTGGGGGATAGTATGATAAAACACATACATACAAATGAGTAAACACAAAGGCAGTAGAAGAGAGAGAGAAAATTAACAATTAAAAGAATGAGATAAGTAAGTCTTTGTAGAAGTCTTCCAGAAACTAGAGGTGAGCTTAGAAGGAGCTCAAGGATTTGGAAAAATAGAAATAAAAATAAAGAGATAGAAGTAGCTTGTGTAAATGCATAGAATGGTGAGTTCAGGCTAGTTTTTCTGCAACAGAAAATTTGTGAAGAGGGATAATAAGAAATTAGGTAGAAAGGCAGGTTGGAGTCAAATAATGCAGGGTCTTAAATGCTAAGCCAAAGAGATTTTTTGAATTTGGGTTTCTTTTTCTTCACAAAGGCAACATGGACACACTGATGGTCTTTGAGCAAGAGAAAGAAATAACTATATAATATAAATTGGCAGTGGATCTAGGAAGCAATATTCTATTTATCCCTTTCCTCAATGCATATCATATTGCTGTCCCTCTCCTCCCTTTTCCCCAGTAGAGATGGAACTTCATATAGGTTCTAGCCATCACCAGTTAGTTTAGCATATCTAAAATCAGAAGGAGCTGGAGTACTGGTTACTTATAGTAATAGCATTAAGAACCTGGCTGTCATTATTTAATAGAACTCCTAAATCCCTTCCTCATTTGTTTTGGCCTGTAAGGGAAAATATTTGTTGAATCTCCATTTCTAAGAGATTTTTTTTCCTGCCTCACTAGGATACATACCCTTGGTACTCTATATATCTCAAATGAGATACTACATGTAAAGCGCTTTGTAAACCTTCAAAAGCTATATGAATGTTAGCTATTCTTCTGGCAGCTTTGAGATTGGCAGGGTAGCAATGTGTCTCTTCCTCCAGCCAACAGGCAGACCACAACTTTCACACTTTACCCTACCACCTCTTTTCCCTAAAGACTTTAGTTTTCTATTATAGAAGGCCACTTAATACTCTGAACTACACAGGTAGAAAGCTTTGTTGGCACAATCAGGCTCCAAAAACTTCTTTTTGTCAATCTATATAATTTGTTAATGACCTGAAAACATTTTTTGTAATAGGTATCATTAATTCTTTCTGGTAAAAATGTCTCTACTTCCTTTTGTTTCTTGCCCCTACCTCCACTTCCTTTCGAGTGTTCTTCAGTTTGGCATTTCAAGCCACATTTACTTGGCAGGCTTGGTGCAGTGGATAGAGAGCTATCTTGGGAGCTAAAAAGATCTAGGTCCAAGTTCCACCTCCAGTCTGTATTGGGTGTGTGAGTCTGGCAAAGTTGTTAGACCTTTCCATGCTGTACATGATTTTTAAATATTGTAAGCTGAAGAGAAGGTGTCAGTCTGTATTTGTAGAGAGAGTTTCCTCATCTGGGATTTTCCCATGTCAGTGAAATGACAAGTCCAGGCCCTAACACTGTCTCTGCTTAGTTGATGCCAGATGTAAAGTCACTAAAAAAAGGTAGCAACACTTATCAGAGAGCAAACCAATCACCTGAGCAGTTTAATCTGGTGACTGTTTTGGGGTTGCTCAACTAGAGTATTTAGAGAATGTACAATTCCAACAATTCCTGTTAAAAAATATGAAATCAAACTCAAGGATATTTAGATTTTCACCCAGGGAATGGGGGTACAGGTGCCACTATTCATGGTGATCCCTCACTGCATACAGGATGTGGAAACAGAATATGAAAAATAATCTCTTGCTTCTATGCTGATGAAAAAGGAAGGTGATTTCAAATTGCCATTTTTCTGCAGATGAAATTTTGATTAGTGCTTACTTAATCCTTTATCTGCAATGGCTTAATTGAAACTCTTTCAATGAACGTGATTGAGGCAGGATCCAACAGATGGATAAAAGCCTCAAACATCTTTCAGAAAGTTTAAGATAAAGCACATACTTAATTTTCTTTAAATCTTTGAAGTGCTGCTATACAAACTGTGGTCTGGTGGGTAACAAGTTTGCCAGTTTCCCCAAAGAACTCACAATTTAGAGACTGAAGGAAAAGAACATAAAGTTCTTAAAGCACTAATATACTTATTTTTCAAGTGTTGAATTTGCCCGGTGTGAAGGGATTCTTTTTCAAAATGGAAATGAAAGTTTCAAAAGCTAAATTAGAGGGGGTGGCCTCAAATGAATGAAATTGCACATTTCTTCAGTGAGAAGAAATAATGATAATGATCATAATGATAGTAAAACAATAATCTATATAATACACAGCTTGCTAAGTACGTGAGATATAAACGTACTTGATTCACTTGTATTTTTGGATAACCTGTGCAGTATAAATTCAACAGATGCATTGCAATAGCAGACACTGCTATTGCAACAATATTGGGCTATTGTTAGCCCAATACGCAAGGCAGTGCAGCTAAGCTAGGGTGAAAATGTCATGAAGCAAATAACTTCTGTCATCTCTCTCTTTCCCAGACATGGGCTGCAGATAGCCAAGATATCCATAAAAGGGTTGAAAAGCAAAATGTACAAAACTTCTTCTGATGATACTAGATGTAGAGAACCTCACAGTATTATTTCTCTAACACTGAAAGAAAAGGAAAAGGTAACCAACCTCAGAAGAAACACTGTAAACTCTCTGGGTGCCCAACCCATGGTAGAGCATTCTGAGCTCATATTGATCTGATCAGTCGCAGTCGGACACACTGAAGCTTCATCTTATCATGGTGATGTCATTTTGGTCCTCTTCGAAAACAAAGGACAACAACCATTGTCTGAGATTGGAGGACTTTGACACTTACAATGATAACTTAACAGACAGGACTGACCAGTTCTAATAGTTATAAGAACCATTCAACATGGTTGAGTTGAGTAATCATTAAAACCCAAAATATATGACTTTTTTCTTCCCATTTAAATATCTCCCTAAGCACAGAATCTGTCAGCCTCGTTGGGGCTTACTTTTTCTGGTAGACTATTAATGGCTTTTATGTTTATGCCAAGGAAAGCCTCAGTATATCTTTTCTTCAGATGTCCCCAATGCCTTTGATTTGTCAACATTCATATATCATTGTCGATGTTGCTACCAGTACTTTCACAAGATGTTTGCATTCTTATTTTAATCGTCTCACACACCAGCTGCAGACTACTTTAAACAAGTCCTTCTATAGTGGCATCTTAGGTAAGACAGTGTTCCTTGAGTATCCTTAGCTTCTGGCCTTTTCAAGCTCTTTTGATGTCAACGACATGCACTAATGATCATTGGTATCTCTATACACCTTAAAGTTCACAAGATATTTCACACACCTGATCCCATTTTACAGATGAGGAAATGGAGACTTGGAAATGTTAATGACTTGTCCATAATCATATAACTAGGCAGTATCAGAGGAAGAATTAGATCTTAGGTCTTTTTGGTTTCGGCACTCTAACGACCATGCAATATTACCTCTCAATAATAAGCATAGCAACTCCACAGACCCTATTCCACATTGTTTACTTTAGTTACACTACTTATTAACCATGTACCATATAATCTTCTCAGTCCCCATGACTTAACATGTTAAAAAACCTTGTCATTTAATAATCTTTCCCAGTCAGGGAGCCAGACTTGTATCTTTATCCAGGAAAAGACATATGGGTCGGAACCATGCAGAGTTAAGTGCAGACTTTGACACAAGTTTTGTCCCTGCTTATATAAAGTGAAACCCTGAAAGGGGTTGTAGAGATAAGAAAGTTGGGGGAATAAAACCACAACTTATTCCTGCCCTAGAGAAGGACAGAAATAGAACTCTGCTACACAAAACTACTGTTCTGCCTACACAAATAACTCACATACTAGGCCCATGCAAAGAAACTTCCATATCAGAGAAACCAACATTAGAAAGTTCTGTGGCTTTACATCTCACTTACTAATATATACTTCCCTAAATAAACTAATTCCCAGAGGAAAATACCAAATGCATAACTTTCACTCCCCCTCCTCCGCCATGCTGCTAATGGTAATGAAAATTCTATCAGCAAAAGCACGTTTGATTAATCATATACATGCATGAATTTTCTCTTATACCATCTGTTTAGAAGATGAAAAATGTATTCTGTTAGTACTTTGGTGTAAAGTATATTTATAGAGACATTTTATTTATAGTCTACTACTGTATTCTAAGCCTGTCACGATATAGGCTTCAGAAGGAGGTATGCTGAAAGTTCAAATATTAAGGCCAACAACATTTTTATCATTGAAACAGGAAAGGTAAAATGTTTTCATATCTAGTTCATATTTTGGACAAATCTCCCCACTGTGTCTGGGGACAACACCATCTATTTAGATCAAAGCTTAACAAAACACTGAGCTAGAACTCAATAGTCTTGGTTAGTCTCCATGACGGATGGTATATAAAGGCTCACTCTGATTCCAGTTAAGCAATTTTCATCACAAGATAGCCAGCACTAAGGAAAACAAGGCTTATAATAAAAAACATTTCAACTGGATTGAACATATCTAATCACTGATTTTAGCTGTGAAGAGGCCATATTACAAGGACTTATTAAAAGACTCCAGAGTTATCAATCCAATGGGGACAAACCATACATAGCAGGATACAGTTATTACTTTTGGAATGCCTTTGAAGCTGATATGCCATCTTTGAATAACAGGAGAGTCTGCAAAATAACATACTTTATCTGGACACATATCTGCATCCATATTGCACAAATGAAAGTTTAGGTAGCATTCAATTGTGCTGTTAACCCTCAGGGAAGTTAGCACATGCTGCCTTTTCTTCTTCTTAATAGTAAAAATAACAATAGCTAACGTTTATGTAGCACTTTAAGATTTACAAGGATCTGTACAAATATTATTTCACTTAATCCTAACAACAACCCTGAAAAATGTTCAGTACTATGAATATCTTTTTTACAATTCAGGAAACTGAGACTGAGAGGATAAAATGACTTGTCCTAGATTACACAGCTTTCTAGTTAAGTAGCTAAGGCTGGATTTGAACTCAGATCTTCAAGCCTCAAAATTCTGTGCTTTTAATCACTATGTTGCCAAGCTGCCCAACAGAGCTAAGAAGGAACCTTCGGAGTCTATATTGTAGTACATAAAACAGAGGGGGACGTCGCTCTTGGGGGACATGTATAGATAGCAGTTATATTACCATCCTTGGACAGCCTTGGGATGACATAGAGTGAAGACCAATTACAAAATGGAGTTGGTTTTGTGTGGGATTCTGGAGAACCAACCAGATTCTATCTCGTCAGCACTGACTACATCTTAGGCAGCCGCATGTATTCCTCTCCATTTTGTTGTTTTTCTGTCAATCATCCATGCGAAACTAGATGGTTGTTACAAGTCATCCATTGTTTCATAAATGCAGGTCGATGTAATTAATCAGCATCTCTCAGTTCTGAGAATAGAAAGACCCCAAAACCTACTCACCCCCTCTCAATTTGACTGAAACTCACTCTTTCCACCTCCCAGCTTGGAAAGCCCCCAAACTTTCCTGCAATTAGAAATCAGATTACCTAATTTTGGATCCTGCTTAATTGCTTTTTTATAATTAATTGCCTAATTTTATTAGTTGCTTTTAATATATTTTTAAAAATCTGTCTCACTCTGTATTCAAGGCCTTTGAACCAACTGGGGACTTCATCGATCTGTTTATTATGCCTATTTTGCTAATAAATAGTATAGCTCAGATTGTTTACTTCAGTTCTTATTAATTAACCAAAACACTTGTTAAAAGTGTCAATAAGAGCCAAAGAAATGGTTGCCCTTCAGCATGTCTGTGGTCTCTTAATGCCTTGTAATGTTAGAACTCCTATAGTCATTTAGAGAGATGATTCATATCCCTTGTAGACAAAAGGCATGAAGGTGAGAGGTGAACAGGAAGAAAGAGTATATTTCTTGGTATGGACAAACACAACCATTTGTAACTTATCTTTTTAGGCCATATACTTAGTAGACAGGGATTTCTTTAATACTGCAACAGAGGCAGCTATCTGGCAGAATGGCGAATGTTAGACTCTGAAGTCAGGAAGAACTGTATTCCAATTCTCCATCAGAGTGACTCTGGGTAAGTCACCTTTCTCAGCCTTAATTTCCTCATCCATATAATGAGGATAATAATGGCCTCTTTCTCACATGGCTCTTGTGAGGATCATATGAGATAATAGATACTATACACAAAGCTCGTTGCAAACCTTAAAGTGCTACATAAATAGTAGATATTATCAATTCAAAAATAATAAGATTTCATTTATTAGTGTAGATCATAGCCCTTTCACCTCATCATGGGTTGTTTAATGTGCTGAAAATTAAAACAAAATTAAACAAATTCAAACAAAAATAATCACCCTTTTATCTTTTAATGAACAAAAGCCTATTGTATTTACTTTCTATTCTACTCCATCTGGGGAAAATATGTATAGTCGAGCAAAACAAATTTCCACATTGGTTGAGGTCAAAAATATATGTGAGATGACTGTCCATGTTTCATTTTGTACCCTGAGTCCAGTGTCTCTCTGTTAGAAGGCATGTGTTTCATCATCTGTCCCCTGGAACTATGGTCGGTCAAAGTGGACAATTTTTTAGAGGTGAGCTCTCCAAGCTTAGGTTCATCCACAGACTTTAAGACAACACAATTTAATGGGAAAGACCAGGGCCTACATTTCACTGGGATAGCCTTCAGAAGTCCAGGATGACTTCCACAATCGAAATGGGGAATGTAGGATTTTAATAGAAGATCAAAAATTATGTTTCCCTCATTGGATAAGCTCTACCAATACAAACCTTTCTTCAGGGAAGGACTTCTTTTGGTAGCTAGTCCTGTCTAATAGCCCCATATAAAAGAATTATAACATTTCTATAGAGGTGGCTACTCCAAAAACTTGAAAAACATACCCAATGAGAGTTCAATCTTTGCTTGGAGACCTCCAATGAGAGAGAAACTACTATTACCTGAGGCAGCCCATTTCTCTTTTAGATTGCTTCAAATTTTAGGTAGTTTTCATTATTTTGGGTCCAAATTTGCTTTTTAGCAATTTTCCAACCATTCTTCCTTATTCTGCCCATAGAAGCCAAAATGAAACAAACTCAGCTGACAATCCTTCAAATGCTTGAACACAATTATTTTCATTCACTAGACTTTTCTGGGTTAATAGAGTTTCTCAGAACTTACATTTTGTTGGCACTCCTTTCAAGAATACCAGATTACTTCTAAGCTCTGAGGGGATATTAGAGGAATAATTTAGAAGATTCTTGATTTTGTGAAAATCTTATTTGAAGAGTATGCTTTAAGATGAAATTGATATATTCTTTTGCCAATATCAAGAGAAAAATGCGTAAAAGGATGATAAAGATGTTAGTAATGGGTATAAAAGAAGAGAAAATGCATTTATTAAATAACTGCACCATGCCATTCACTTTACAATATTATCTCATTTGATTCTCTCAATGACCTGTGCTATTATTCCCATTTTATAATTGTGGAAACTAATACAGAGATTAAGTGATTTGTTCTGGGTCACACAGCTGGTAAGTGTCTGAGGCTGGATTTGAATTCATGTCTTCCTGACTCAAGGCCCGGATCTTTATCCATTGTGCCACTTCGTTGTCTCACCAGCATTTATTTGTACTCCCTGATGCGTACATTTGGGAAAGGCAGTCAGGAGCATGTATGACATTTCTGAATTTTTCTTCACGTCTTATATGGTTCACAGTTGCACCTATGCTACTCCAGAGTCAGGATATAAAAAGCACATCTAAAAGGGGAATTCAGCAGGAATAATGTTTTCCTACATATGCAGCCTAAGACCTACATGACTGAGGTAGTCTCCCATTAATATGCCAGTGACCCAACTTGCCTGCCTATACGTTAGATTGTCTCTAAGGGGCAATGCAGTCAAAAAACTTCATTCTAGATGTCCAAGTCAGTCCACATACATGAGGAAAACCTGTCTGCTGACTCCTGTAGAGTAAAATACCAGATAAAATGCTGTGATGGTCTGCTCAGTCTTCTGGGATAATTCATTAATTCATAAATTCCCTTCATGGGTTGAGCCTCCAGGAAATTCTTAAATGGATTTTTTTTTTATTTTCTTTTTTTTTTCCTGGGGGAGGGAAATGAGGAGAGAGGCTAATGAAACATATTCTTTGCCCTATACAGAAAACATTCCCCGAGCTTGTTCTTACTGGAACTAGAATTATATAGAAAAATTGGACTGAATTCAAAGAAGTATAAGATAAATGATCATGAGACCAGAAGAGCTGAACACTGAGGAAAGAAAATAATAACTGGATGTATATAGTTTGATTAAGCAAGAATTGGTTAGGAAAGGTGTTGGGGAATGAATGAAAGAACTGTACATACCATATGCAGCTATCTGAGAAGCAGAAACATCAGGCAGGCATAAATATCATGCAGGAGTGATAAAGTAGGTTTAGAAAGATGAAAGTCTGTTACAGAGGCTTATTTCTAACCCAAAGGGCCTGGTTACACTTAGGAGTAATTTTTATTTGTCTGTATAGTCCCTGGTTCTCTTTTTGCCTCCTATTGTCCCAAGATGCTCTAGGAACTTCACTGTTAGACTTACCCCTACACTGTGGGCATAGTCTTCCTTATAAACTAATAGGCACTAGTGCTCAACTCATTAATTCCCCTGGCTATTTGCACAGCTTATACCCTTATGAGCTCTTACTCCACTGGTTGTTGCCCCTATATTTATCTTCTGTCTGTCTATCTTTCTATCTATCTATCTATCTATCTATCTATCTATCTATCTGTCTGTCTGTCTGTCTGTCTGTCTGTCTGTCTGTCTATCTATCTGTCTCTCTCTATCTGTCTGTCTCTCTATATATCTCTATCTGTCTGTCTGTCTATCTGTCTCTCTCTGTCTGTCTATCTCTCTATATATCTCTATCTGTCTATCTCTCTCTCTCTGTCTGTCTCTCTTTATCTGTCTATCTCTCTATATTTATCTCTGTCTCTCTATCTTTTTGCCATCTCTTACATTCCATTTTAGCGTCTTACATTCACCTCTAGTTTTTATTACCTACCGAAGGCTGTTTTTTCCCCCTTATGTTTTGCAACCGTTGCACTGCTTTTAAAGCTTTCTTTAGCTTCTGGCACATGGTGGGCAATTGATGTTACCTGTCACATGCTTCGTCTACCACCACCCTCTTATGCAGTTTCTTCAGTTCCCAACAGATGGCTCTATTCATTGTTGGCCGTCATCTCCCCGCCCCCCCCCCCCCAGCCCCCGCCCCTCCCAATTTTCTTTAGCAATAATTATTAATGATGATGATAGCAAATCAAAATTTTACTAAGCACCCACTATGTGCTAGGTAGCAAACATTTACTAGAGAGAAGTTATTCTTCCCAGGATCTTTGATAGCTTAGGTTAGACCTCCGATCTAGCTGTATTCTTAGTGTCTTCTCTTTTACAAAAGTTGCTAACTCCAGGCATCACAGACTAGAGGTCTTCCATGGGCTAGAGGAACTATTTCCCCTGTTGTTCAGTCATTTCAGTCATGTTTGACTCTCCAAGACCCTATTTGGGGGTTTTGGGGGGCAAAGATACAAGGGTGCTTTTCCATTTCCTTCTCCATCTCGTTCTACAGATGAACTGAGGCAAGCAGGGTTAAGTGACTTGCCCAGGGACCCCTAGTTAGTAAGTATCTGAGATCAGATTTGAACTCAGGAAAATGGGTCTTCTTGACAAGCCGGTTTCTCTTGCCAGCTCCAAGTTAGCTCTTGGCAACATATCATAGTATGCCTCCTTTCACCCTTAGTATTGAGGCAATGTGCCTGTTACCTGAATCAGCACTTCCTGTGGTTCTATGCCTGGAACTTTCCCCATTTGTCCCGTCTACCAGAATCTCCCCTGGACAGCTGGGTAGTTATTGAAGTTACTCAGAACTTGAAATTGCCAGGAGAAAAGGGTGGGGAGGTCATACACTCCTCCAAGCATTATCATCCTGGGAGGGAAGGCTTTTTTTTAGTTCTTAGCATAAGAAAGAAAAAAGAAAAAAAATAACTGAACAGTCTCTACTGCATTGTGAGAGTTGTGAAACTATTTAACAGGGAACTCTGACCTTTCAAGTGACAGTTATTTTCCCTCTTTGGGCCCAATTTTCCTCTTCTGCAAAATAAAGGTGCTGGATTAGATGATCTCTAAGTTTCATTGAGTTTTAAAATTCTGTCATTTTCTAATTAGCTAGGAAAACCTTGTAAAGGAACCTGCTCTTACTCTCCAGATGGGTTCCAGCTACCTCCAGAAAGCAAGGTAGGCAAACTCTTAGGAAGGCTGACCATTAGGTGGAGTTTCCATTGGAACAGTGAAAAGAACACTTAAAGATAATTCTATATTGTCCTCTGGGGTAGCATGAGCCAGCTTAAAGGACAGAACTAGCTATTTATTTGATTTCCACCTCATATATCCAGAGGCTTCCTTCCCTGAAGAGCAATTTTCTTTTTTTCCTAATTTTGTTCTTTCTACCTCAAGAGGGCACCAACGTCCCATGCTTGGCAAATGTAATCCTGAGGATTGCTTTCACACTTAATGCTACAGGAAAATATCTTGGTTATAGACCAATAGACCAATAACAAGACTTCCTATTTTAGTTTCAAATAACTCTGAAAACAAATTTCATTTGTTTTAAGCCCAGGCCAATCATTAAAAAAAATCTGGAAGCTGAAAACTGTGAGACTAGGCTGTCTGAGCTCAAAATGGAAAAGGCAAAGTCCAGAATTTTGATGATTGCTCATGATAGTATATTCACATTTTAGGCCATTTTCATCTGTTTTTCTTGCTGCAGAAAAAAACAAAAAGCTTCCCTTTTTCTGTACACTAGAGGAGTGCATCAACAGTGATCAAAGGTTAGCCACAAACATTCATTGAGGGCACACATAAAAGAGGGTCAAAAAGCAATTCATTTCTCCGCAAGATGGTACAATGCCCACATTTTGCAAGAAATGTTATATACCAAAGAATGTGACATCCTTCAGCATTAACTTTTATGTTACAGATGCCATTCTGTTATGTCTTACTACCAAGTGTCTGACTCAGTGGGGCGAAATACACACTGGACTTTCATATCCCATCATATTTAACTGTTTTTAATTAAAGACACAGATGGCAATGTTCCTTCTTTTTTCCCCATAAGACTTGATCTGACCAATATGCTACACATGCAGAACGAAATGATACATGAGCAAAAACTGGTGAAGACTATACCTATATGTATAGAGTTTACTGCTGTAATCCAATAAGATTTATAGTTTAAATTTATTTGGTGCATGGTAACATGGCTTCGATGGTACGTAATTCACCTAAATGATTGTGATCAATGTTTCTTTTACTCGAGTAGCTCAAAGTTTTAGTTCTTCTCTTTTCACTTTGTTAATTTTCTAGAGTTCAATTCAATTCAAAAAGGATTTATTAAGTGACAGCTATGTGAAAGGCACTGGATGTGCAAAGACAAAAAACACCAAAAGTCCCTTCCTATCTTTCAATCTAACTGGAAAAAAAACCATTTTGTACAATATTGAATGTGATGCAATTCGTTCTGATTCAACAAACATTGCTACAATAAATGCAAGACGCTGTGCTAGTGATACAATGAAAAAAAATCAGAGCCTATACATATATACATGTATGCATACATACATACATATCTTTGCATGTATACAACATATACAAAATAACAGTTAATTAGAAAAACAGAGAAAATTAACAAGGGGGTGGAGAGGATGGGAAAGGAGAAGGGAACATTTCTAAATAACCTATTGTGTTAAAGCACTATGCTAAAGATGTCAGTAAGCATGTCAGGAGAGGTCTTGTGGAGGTGATGAGACAAAGGAAACACCTACACAAAAAATGTTAGGAAATATGGAGAATTTGAATTGCTTTCAACTAAGAGGATGTTGAGAGAGCACTTGACCTGTGTCCTGAAGGAAAAGGATCTCCACAAAAAGAAATGTGGAAAGAGTGTATTTCAGATTGGGAGGATGGAGGAGGTCTCCATGCACCTTTTCATTAGCAGTACCTTCAATATGTGTCCAAAGAACAAAGTCCTGAATCTGACTCTTCAACAGTTTAAATACCCATTGCCTTGGTCTCTTTCTTCCTCCCTCCCCAGAATCTTAATGACCCACAGCTGAGATTTTGTTTTCTGGGCATTTTTGCTCCAATTCTGCTAGAAATCTCCCATACTTCCCTGTCCTGACACATACATACACACTTGAGGGGTCTTGGAAGATCATTTGGCACTTTGAGCCACTAGACTATGGATTGGCTGATGGTGGGTTAGGGTAGAAGAACCAGCGTGATCACTCTGTTTCAGGAAGGAGAGATGCGGAGCATACAGGTCATGCTGGAGTGGCACAGGGGAGAAGACAGGACCCATTGGGAATAAGGTCTAGATACTGTTCCCTTGGGGAACCTCCGGCTAAATAGGTGAAAAAAGGAACATTCAAAGAGGCTCAACTGTACAATAAGCTAGGACTTATGGGATGTTTTCCAAACTTAGGGTCAAACAGGAAGTTGCCCAGCTGCAGCTGGATTTCAGCTCCCCTAGGACAGCAATATAGGTTCATCAGGTAAGGGTGGGAGACAGGAAGTTGAAGTAGGGAGGGGAAGTCTGGAAAAGACCTCAGAAAACATGCAGTCCAACATTATGGAATGAAATTCCTTTTATAATCCAGACAATAAAAACCCATCCAGTTTTAAGAGACAGTCATTTCCATTTTTGGAAGGCTAATTATTAGCGCCCCCCTTTACACAGTGTGAAATCTGCCTTTTACCACTCCACCCATTGCTTCTATTTTTGCCTCTCGTTAATGTCCTTTCTTCTCCAAGAGGACCATGACATCAAGATGATGCCATGACTTGCAGTTGACTTTGATTTGAGTGAGGGAGGGCTGTGCAAGGTCACAAGTCTCTTTCCTTTTCTGATACAGTCCTCCAAATAGTTAAAGATAATTCCTTTTAAGTCTTCTATTCTCCAGGTTAAAGATCCTTTATTCCTTTAATGGGTATAGGATCTCATTTTAATCAAAATCACTGTTTTGCCTAAACATTGTCTCTACATATGGGAAGTTTGATCTAATTTTTATTTCCTTCTAGGTCTTGTTCCTCAAAATCTAAGCATTTACGGGAAAAGTAATCTCAGTGAGTGGGATATGGGGAGAGCAGGTTTGCAGATATGCTTATCAATGAAGATTAGAGGAAGGTCTGACATTGGAGGAAGCCAATGGAACCCAGAAATGCTCACAGCTGTTTATCAGTATGTAGAAGCTTGTCTTCTACTCCACCTCCCTCACAGTCCCTTCTGTGGATAAATTCGTATTTGTCAAATAAGTCATTCTATTATTCCACTTTCCCTTATTTACCAAGTCTAACCCTGATCCAACTCTTTAGCTTGCAGGGGTATCCTAACATGAAACCACTTTTCAGAACTGTGTTAGTTTACACGGCCAGCCTAATGTGTTAGTACAGGGCGAATGAATAAAACCATTTCCTTGCAGCCAGTATGACTTACATGCCCCACAGCTGCAAATTCTCTGAGTCACCAAGCTGGAAATCTTGGAGTCATCATCTGCTCCTCCCTCTTCTACAATTTCTGTCACCAACTCCTATGGAGTCTTCCTCCTGAATAGTTCTCTGACTTGTTATTCAGACTTTCCTCCATCCCGTGTGGCTGTCATCACATCTTTTCCAAATCACTGTAATAGCCTTCTAACTGGTCTCTTTACCTCCAGTTCCTCACCCTTACCCCCAATCCACCTTGCACACAGCTGCCCCATTAATCTTTCTTAAACACTTGCTTTCACCAAGGTGCTCCCTCCTCAAAGTCTACAAGGACTCCCCACTGTCCATTGGAGCAAGTCCAAACTCCTCATCCTACTAACCATGGGCCTACCTTACCTTGCCAACACTTCCGTATTATTACTCCCTTATAATGCATTTTCCATTACAGTTGTGCTGGAGTCTATAATTCCCATGTGTAAGCCGTGAATGAATGAATGAAAGAAAAAAGGACTTATTCAGTGCTTGCTATATATCATTGTATTACACACTGGGTTGTAGGATTGGGGTGAAGGATTAATGAAAGGAGATAGGAGCCATACTCATTCCTGAATTTATATCTTTACTTAAACTTCCCCCTCCCTCACTTGGAACACTTTCCTCAGTTCTGTCCTCCCTTTCAAATCTTACTATTTCCTTAAAACCCATCTTTCTTTTCACCTCCTCCATGCAGTCTTCCTAAATAAACTCAGTCAGATCTAGTTTTTTTGGTTCTGAATTCCCCTAACACTATCTAGATTACACTTGATTTTATTTGCTCTGGCACTCTATTGTATAGTCTCCTATCTTTCTCTAATGGTTTCATATTAGCAAATCAATGTTTTATGTGTACATGTCCTATCTGACTCAAAGATGACCAGTTCCTTGAGATCCTATCATTTCATATACTACTGAACTAAGATACAACAGATGCTGAAAAACCAAGAGCAATAGAATTGACCAAAAAACTGGATGATTGGCTAAAATCACACATATGTTATATCTTACTTTAAGATATTCATCTGCAACTTCATTCTGTACTTAGCAATATTGACAAATTACCCAGGACTCAAAAATTAGGGTCACCAGATCACTGGGGCCGGCATCTAACTTTCAGTCTCAAGCATACCAATCTTACTTTTTTAACTCACATTTTTACTAACACACTAATATTGACTAACATTTTTAATATATAATAATATATTACATATTATAATATATGGTAATATATTATAATATGTAATAATAGCTTTCATTTATACACCCTTTTGACAAAGTTGAAAAGTAGTTAATATATGTTATCTCATTTAATCTTCATATCAACCCTGTAGGGTAGTTATTATGAGCATAATTATCCCCATTTTGCAGATGAGGAAACTGAAATTCAGAGAAGTTAAATGACTTAACTATGATGATATAGCTAGCAAACAACAAGTTGAAAAGTGGTAATTCAGATAATCAGAAGAAGGATTTGAAACCAGGTCTTTTTACTGAAAACCCAGCATCCTATCCATTATGCCACTATGGCTTATCCTATTCACCATGGCTTATTAACTTGTGGGGACTATGGGGTGTTCAAGGAGGACTAATCCTTCTGGTGTGAGGGTTTACCAAGCCTTTTTCAGGGCTTTTCATTCCTTCAGTCCTTTTCACCCACCTTTGGTATCTTCCTGCCACTCAACTCTTACCTGTGGCTCTAAGAAGCTGTAGCATGAGCAGTAGCCATGAATTGGTAAACCATCTCAGCAGACAGGCTCAACCAGATTGAGGGTAAACCCATTGGTGAGTTAGAGGGGTATCTACCCCAAGTATATGAAGATTTCCCCTAGTTGAATAGGTAGATTCAATGTCCATGAGGGTGGATGAAGCAAGCACTATGGAGTGCATACAGACACTGGAGATGCTAAAGTCATCTACTGCATCCTGGGTCATTGCCAGGCATCTTGACTCTTGTCTTACTGGACTTCGATGACTATGGAAGAAAGAGGTTGGTGCTTTGTGCAACTCTGCCTCCCTTAAATCTAATTCATACATGAGTCAACACATTGCTCCATGATGGCATTGATACTCTTCTAAAATGAAGGACAAAAACAACATTAACTTGTGTTATAAGAATAAGTGTGGGTGGTCCATTTACCACACTGAAGTGCAACCTCCTGTATGCATTGACTCCCAGCTGTCAAGACCAGTTCTATGGTTTGGTATGGTCAGGAACTACACATTTGCTCTGTTCCTCTTGCACTATGCCAGCAATCAGGAGACTTGGCTGCAGAAGACCCTAAACTTTTAATTTCTTAAAGCTCTTGTCTGGATGGTTGCCCTTATGTGGGAGTGGTCAGCTTTTACATTTCCTTCCAAGATGGATTTTGTTCTGCAATTAAGTTCCTATCCCCCAAATTCCACTCTAGTTTATTCCAATAGAGTTAAACATTTGTCTCTGTCTAGTTTCTCAAGCATAGTTTATAGCTCTCAGCTGTTGGCCAATGTGCACAATCACTCCCTTGAATAAGAACATTCTAAATCATATTTATTTTGGTTTAGCTATAGCTACTCTACTGAAAAACCTGTTTGAAAAATATGTCCAGTGATAAGATCTCATACTTTACACAATTATCCTCAGCCATAGATAATCTAACAATCCTCCTTAGTTTAGTAAGCATGATAATGTTCAGATTTCTCCAGCCTCAGAGGCCTTTGCAAAGTATTCCAGTCATCGAAACCTAAGACAACAAACCATCCATTTCAAATGGTCAGCAGTGTTCCCAATGCCCCAGCAAATTAAATTAGAAGACTATCCAGTTGGTGAGTAAACATCCCACTCATTTACCTAGTGTCTGCTTCTTTTATTTGGTCTTTAGGAATTTAAACAATTTAAGGTTGTTTAGCTCTAAGGACAACCTTTCCTTTCTGGATATTTACTTGGGCCTTCCTGGTATTTATTTAAGGATATTAGAAGAGTTTGGGGGAGGATTTTTTTTTTTTCCTGTTCCAGAGACTTGGGAGATTGATTCAGCTATTCTGTGGGGCTTATAATGATGAGAAAAAGGATGAAGTTCTGGACTTGGGGTTAAGAGATATTTGGGTTCAACTCTCAGCTTTGGCATTTTCCTAGCTGTGTGACCTTGGGCAAGTCCCTTGTGTTCCCAAAGCCTCAATTTCCCCATTTGTAAAAACAAGGTTAATGATACTTGCAATACTATATAATTGTCTTTTAAAAAAATTTTCTTAGTGTCCCAGATAAAATCCCACCTTCCACAAGCTTTTCCTGATCCTCTTTGCTAGTATCTTCTCCCACTGATTATCTTCTGCTTATCCTATATATATTTTGTTTGTACATAGTTTTTTGTGTATCAGCCCCACTTCCCCCATTTGGTTAGCTCCTTGAAAGGAAGGATAATCTTTTGCTTTATTTTTTTTTTGTATCCCTAGTGGTTAGCACAGTGTCTGGCACATAGTAGGGGATAAATGTTTATTGCTTGATTAATTGATATGATATCAGGTTTGCAAGAGTTAAGCATGGTACAATGGCAAGTTCCCACAGAAATGGGTTGTCTAAGTGCCCCAGTTAGGAGGGATGTGGAGGGGCTCCTCTGACCACATTCATGGTGAGTAAATAAGCAAGGGGGAACAGCAAAACAGGAAACCAATCCAGAAAGGTCTGAGATGGGCATCTCTGAGGCAAAGGCAACACTCATTTTCTCCCATGGACAAATCATAAGGTTCTTGCAAATTGGCAGTTTCCGGGTCAATTGGCCTATGTCAGTATAGTTACAGTCTTGAATGCTCCCCAAATAAAGGGTGAGGAAGGAAACTTTTCTGCATTTCTGTGTAGAGAGAAATGGATAGAACTTAGGAAAGAAAAGGAATAAAAAAATCTGTTACTAACTTTTTAAAAAGTTGTATATAAGAGATTTAGCAAACCTTTCTGTTCATGACACTATGGGCTTTGTTTTCATGATATCAAAACAATAAGTGAAATATGACAAATCCAGACAATCCAATGTTTTTCTGACTTCACAATGACAAATAATTACTTTGGTTGATTTTCCCATTGATTTTTGGGATCTTCTTACTGAACTGACAGATTCTTCTAATGGATCATAGCTTGTTCTCCAGCACTATAATGGGACTGTGGTCATACTGATGCTGGAATGTCTTCAAAGATGTAGATTGCATCCAGTTCCTGCCTCTGTATTCTATGCCATGCTTGTTCATATCTTCCCATACATCTGCTAAAGGAGGTCCAATACAAAGTTCTGAAAGCCTTCCTCATATTCACCTCATTTTTACATAGCACCTAGATCCCAAGATCCAAGGCATCAGGTTTCCAAGCCTTCAACAATATGTGTCTCTTTCTAACCAACAGTTTGACCAAAGGACAGTCAATTTCAAAAAAAAAGTTAATTAACCAGCCTAGAAAATAAACTGATAAGAAAAGATCATCTCATGTACACCTAAGGAACACTCTTCTGTAACTTACCAAACCACCAATGTGGAAAGACATGAAGAGAAGAAATGCAACTAGGATATATGCATAGAGGAAATATACATAAGAAACATATGTTGGTAGGGTACATAGCTTGTGAAGGCACAATCTTCTGATACTGCAGAGTTGCTGATGTCTTTTGGTGATGTGAATACAGTATTTTGTACTAGTTGACATGTTTCTTCTCTCTTCTGAGAGCTAAACCTGATGAACATCATATCTCTGGTGGGTGACTGATGATTTTTTGGTCACCAATCTCTCTCTGCTACAGTCTTTGAAGGTTATCTGTTCCTACCTACTAACATGTGATGGCTCAAAAGCTTTTCTCTGGTATAATATCGCTCATAGCCATATCTTAAGAGCCATTACATGTATCAAGGGAGAGCTAGGAAAAAAAAACCCCAACAAATTCAGAAACAAACGAAACACCTTCAGGATACTCCCCAAGCTAAGAAGAAGTATATTACTTTATTTTTTAAAAATTAATTAATTTATTTTTAGTTTTCAACAGACACCTCCACAAGATTTTGAGTTACAAATTTTCTCCCCATCTCTCCCTTCCCCCACCCCAAGACACCATGCATTCTGATTACCCCTTTCCCCAATCTGCCCTCCCTTCCATCACACCCCTCCCTTCTCTTATCCCCATCCCCTCCATTTTCTTGTAGGGTAAGATAGAGTTCTATACCCTATTGCCTGTATATCTTATTTCCCAGTTGCATGTAAAAACAATTTTTGACATTTGTTTTTAAAATTTTGAGTTCCAACTAAGTATATTACTTTAACTGGTAATAATTGAGGCTTATAGTCCAGGTCACTATTGGACTTGAACTAAAAGTTCCTTATAAATTCCACTTTACCCTTAATTGTGAATTTGTATCTCTCAAACCTATATTAAGACTTTTTTTGGGAAAAATCTCTTAGGAATTTCATGGAGGTTGGAGCGTATCATTTTAAGATCATTTTTACTTGGCATGCAAAGAAATTAGGGGAAAAAAAGACCTAGAGAACCAACTGGGATATTCTTCTTCCTTTATTGTCCATATTTACAAGCAAATAAAATTAGAATTCCCTTTTGTTTATCTCCAGCTAACAAAGCAATGCTGGCTCCCTTTCTGTAGCTATCAGTTGTACCTCAGGTTGTCTATTCACTGTCTACTTATGGCTTGATCTCATTATGTGAACAGTCCATTTTTTCCCACCCCAGTTATATATTTATCTGACAACATCCGTTGCATCATTTCTGCATATTCCTCTTTGTGGTATTTTGCAGACTACCATGCCCATCATCATCAATTTCTATATTACTCTTTGGGTGACCCACAGCTTTAATTATTTGGAGACTTAGAAATCCTGTGACTCATCACCATACATTATCATCAAAAGCGTATTGGTGCTAAAAAGATGAATATTTGTTTATGGGGGAAGTTTAGGATCATTAACAAAAGTGTAGTTTTCCAAAGGCTACCTAGCCCCATCTTTTCCTTTCTGTCCAGCTCTCGGTCAGTTCATTTTCTGTTAAAGGCTAATGGATTGGCACTATGGATTGTCCATTCAACTGTGTGCCATAGTCTAGAAATAGATCTCTTTCATCCTCCAAGTGGATGATTAAGAAAGTTCCCTGATCTATGTAATTTTTAAAGTCCACACATAATTTGTTTTGTAAATAGCTGCTCTTTAAAAAGAGTGAAAACAGAACAGAATAAAAAAAATACTGTTACCCCACCCTCAAATTTCCTTCTTCACGGAACAAAAGAATACATGCATGTTGTTCTGCTCTGCTCTTTGTCAGATGAACTTTAAGAATATGACTATTGACTTCTTTCCTGCATGTAGCAATTATTTTTGGATTTGCTTGCTTGGCCTTTATTAGGAATTTTTAATAAGAGCTAGAGATAAGCTGAAGAGGCTCAGAAAACATGTTTCCTTCCAAACCGGCAGGTGTTGTGAGACCCTCTTGGATGGATATTTGAATTCAAATTATGTCACTTCCTAATGGCCCTGCTGTGGTTATCTTTCCGAGTACTGTTTCCTATCACCCCAAATAAGGCTTCTGGGAACTCCAATGAAGCTATGAAAATGCTCATTGGCTGCTCGGCCTCGATGTCGTTAACACAAGTTCCATCTTCTGAAGGTGGTTATTCTGGAAATTATAGTGAATGAAATTAACAACCAGGCTTAATTACTTGTGCTCATGTATTGCCTACAGTCTAGCCCTGTCAGCCCGCCCTTTCCTTATTAAGGAGTCATAACCTTAATCTGGCCATTTCGTTTGGTTCTGGCTTAATGCCCTCTTCTCTTCTCCTAACCAGGCAGCTCATATGCTCATCAGTAAAATGTGAGAATTCAAATCTAAGGCTGTCTTCATGATCCTCTGATGAAAGCTCAATCCCAGTGGGAGCATTTCTTTTTATTTTTTGATAGATTATTCCTATTTTTAAAAAAAAACAAAACATTTCCCTTTCATCTCTCCTCCTTTATTTCCACCATATGCCCAAATACCTTAAATTTAAATTTAATACAAAAGGAAAGAAGAGAATTGGTCTTGTAAAAACAATGACCATTTTCAACCTGATCCAGCGAGTAGACTTGAACCTAGACCTTAAAATCAAGGATGCCAATTAGCCTGTGAGAAAACAGATTCTGTTTAACAAAAGAGTATACATTTCTCACACATTTCCTTCTTAGAAGCTCTCTTTGATATCTTGGCACTTACTTTATGTGTAAAGGCAAAAATCTATCTTCAGGTTCATATAAAAGTGTCTATTTTCTCTGCTGAGGGTCACAATTGGTTTTTGAAGTGATGTGCTTGCCTCTGGTATGAAATTATAAGCAGAACTGGTATCAAGAACAAATAGCAGGGGGGCTGAAATGTTGCATATATTGTCAGATTTTTTTTGATGTATTGATTGGTTTGTTGAATTTTTCTCTCCTTTCTCTTTTTCTTTTTGAAAAAAAAATTCTTTGTTATATGAGAAGGCTCTCTTAGAGGGGTGGGGGGTATATATGAAGAGAGTGAGGGCTAGGTAAAAAATAGTAGACATCAATAATTTTTTTTTTAAAGGAGCCAGGGTCCTCCTTATCAAGGACTCTAGTGAATTGAATACCTATGCTTCAGAAAATCTAGAATAATCCTATCACCTTTAAAAAAAATAAAGATTGCCATACCCATTGTTTCTAATGCTGCCATTTCCATTCGGCAACTGTTCAAATACCTTAATCTAGCAATCATTAGCTCCCCGACTCTTCTCTGTTTTAAGCTAAACAACTGCAAAAACCTTCAACCATTTTTTCACATGGCATGATATTGACACCTTTTACCATTATAGTCGTTATTCTTTAAATTCTTACTGGTACTTACCTTTGTAACCTTGACCAAGTCATGGCACCTCTATGAGAATCAATTTTCTCATTTATAAATATCAGGGGATTGGAGAAGATGATCTCTTAGATTCCTCCAGTTTAGAATTTTATTATTCTAAGATCGTAGTTATCATGTGTCTGGTCTTGGCATATTTTACTCAGTAATGCACATACATTTCCCCTTGAAAACAAGAGAGTAATATGTTTTGATTGCAATAAATGTGTCTTGATTAGTTTGGATAACTTTTAACTTAAAGACAAATCTATGAATCTATATTCATCAAAATAACCACTTTGCATGAGGAATTTATTTTAGGTCTTAACAGTCATTCTCAGAGACAACAGAATGCAAGAACCTACAAGGGAGACTGATGTTAGATTTAGGAAAAATAGAACATATACACATGAATATACATTGTTAAATATCTGAGAAAGTATCGGAAAAATATCGGAGCCTTCAAGTTACAATGAAAGGATATGTGAGACTGTTGGATAGAGCTCTAAAATTATTTTTCAAGGGTCATGATGGACTATTCTTGGAGAAAATTACTTTAGTCATGTTGAAATTTATGAAGGTAGTCTAACTGTAAAGGTCCTGTAACCACTGACCACAAGGGTTCCTTGTTACTTGACTACTGACACAGCCATCCAAGAGAGACTAAGGAAAGTGTTGTCAAAGATTTTGCAACCATTGGCCTTGTAATACAGAACCATCAAATGCCCAGTTCTTTGGCAACTTCTGCTAGATCATCATCATTCATTAATAAGACTTTCTCTGGGACAACACATTCCAGAGGGAAGCATAAAATAGAAAAAGCAGAGAAAGCCACCTAAGTAACCATGCACTCCAGAGATGTCTCTGTCACAAAATGATTTCAATATGTCTTCTTCCAAAGCACACAGCTCTGTTGCCACAATATAATGGGATTGCTTAAATGATAACAGATCAGAGACTCTAGATCTTCCAGATTTTATCTTTTGTTTGTAGGTGTCCTCAGAGTAGAAGAAAGACTGGTTCTCTTAGCAGTTATTGGCAATGGTTTCTACCTTCCTGAGCCCCAGATACAACTTTAGGAACAGCAGTCAATACACCCCAAGAGTAGCCAGAGGGTAGCTTATCCCCTTAAAATTACGCTTCAAACTAAGTGTAAAACTCTAAGTCAGTTTTTCAGTCTCCCCCAGAGATTATGCTTTCATTGTGTTACCTAAAGGGAAAGAAAAAAAAGAAGGAAGAAGATAGAGAACCTGACTTTTCTCCTAGTAAGTGCCCCTAACCAAATGATAAATTGAACCCCTCAAATCATTTATAATAATATTATTATATACACTCAGTATATATAATATATTTTTATATTACCTCATGTTGAAGTCAATCCCTCCTTGGCTGAACTTCCAACTGAAGAAGAGGTTTTGAGGGGCATTAGGCTCCTTTCATGTGGCAAAGCACCTGGTGCTGATTCTATTTCAGCTGAGATTTACAAGGTAAGGGACCCATTGCTCACAGAAAAGCTGACTGAAATTTTCGAGGTTATATGGCAAGAGGAGGTTATTCCCCAGGAGTTCAAGGATGCCTCCATTGTCCATCTCTATAAAGGTAAAGGGAATAGATTGTCCTGTGACAATCACGGAGGGGTCTCTCTCTTAGTCATTGCTGGCAAGATTCTTGCTAGAGTTCTCTCTAATATGCTGATCCTTCACCTGGAAGATGGTCATATACCTGAGAGCCAGTGTGGCTTCAGAAAGGACCAAAGAACAGCTGATATGGTGTTTGCTGCCCAACAACTCCAGGAGAAATGCCAGGAGTAGACCAGAGGTCTATGCGCAACGTTTGTAGATCTTACCAAGGCTTTTTGACACTGTTGGTCATGGCTTATGGAAAATTATGTCAAAATTTGGCTGCCCAGAGAAGTTTATCAGCATTGTACATCAATTTCAAGATGACATATTTGCCTGGGTTCTGGATAGTGGACAAAGCTCTCACACCTTCTCAGTCATCAATGGAGTGAAACAGGTCTGTGTGCTTGCTCCCATGCTTTTCAGTATGATATTTTCAGTCATGTTTTCAAATGCTTTCCATGAGGATGAACGTGGCATCAAGGTCAACTACCGTACTGATGACAAGTTCCTCAATTTGAAAAGGCTACAAGCCAAGGCCAAAGTGGAGGGAGTGTTGGTGCATGATTTTCTGTTTGCAGATGACTGTGCACTCAATGCAGTCTCTGAAGCTGAGATGCAACAAAGTATGGATCAATTTGCTGCCTGTGCTAATTTTGGTTTAATTAACACCAAGAAAACACAGGTGCTCCATCAGCACCACCACACCATCCACACATGGAACCGTTGGTTGCAACAAATGGAGAAGTTTTGAATGTTGTAGATAAATTCACTTACCTTGGTAGTGTACTTTCCAAGGATGTACACATTTACAATGAGTTTGACACACATTGCCAGAGCTAGATCAGTGTTTGTGAAGCTCCAAAGAAACATTAGGGAGAGAAGAACTATTAGACTGACTACCAAACTAAAGGTCTACAGAGCCATTGTGTTGACTTCATTGTTGTATGCCTGTGAAACATGGAAAGTCTACCAATGCCATGCCAGGAAACTTAATCACTTCCATTTGAATAGTCTTAGGAAGATTCTGAGATATCTGGTAGGATAAGGTACCAGACACTGAAGTCCTTGCTTGAACTAAACTGCCAAGCATTCAAACTATGCTTCAGAGAGGGCAACTCCTATGAGCTGGCCATGTTGTTCAAATACAAAATATGCACTTGCCAAAAAGACTATTCTAAGGAGAACTCGCATGGGTCAGGCAGTCATATGGTGGTCAGAAGAAGTGATATAAGGACACTCTTAAGGTCTCTTTCAAGAACTTTGGATTTGATTGTGGAACATGGAAGACACTGGCACAGAACCTCTCAGCATGGTGTGCCCGCATCAGAAAAACTGTGCTCTATGAACAAAGCAGAATTGAAACAGGAAATGTTCCTTGAAAAAGGAAATGTAGGATGTGCAAATTCAGAGTAATTTTCCCAAATGTTCACATGGACTATCTGTGCCCACTCTGTGACAGAGCATTCTGAGCTCATATTGATCTGATCAGTCATAGTCGTACACAGTGAAACTTCACTTTATCATGGTGATGCCATTTTGGTCCTCTTTGAGAATGAAACAAAACAGCCACTATGTATACTATATTGTAATTATTAAATACTATATTATTATTATTATCTTGGATCACAGAGTTAGAATCAGAGGAGGCTGGTGAATACATTACTTACCCAAGGCCACATAGATAGTAAATATCAAAAATGAGATTTGAATTTGGGTCAAGATCCAGGGCTCTTTCCACTAAAAGACAGTGCCTCCTTCATATGAAATATATTCCTATATGTACTACAATAAGTCACTGGAATGCAACCAAATGACAAAATCTCAGTTAGAAGGGACTTTAGACGTTATCTAACTTAGACTATATCCAAAGAGGACTCCCCTTATAAAATTCCAACAAGCAGATATTAAACCTTTCAGTGATACGTAATTTGCTATCACCAAAGGCAGCAACGATATTTTATTTTGGGATAATTCTAATTATTAAAAGGGGAAAATCTCTTACGTTAACCCCAAATCTAACTTTTTGTTGTATCCATTCATCAATATCGTTCTGACCTGTGGAATATTTTAAAATATTTCCTCAATATAATAGGCTTTCAAATACTGGATATTAGATATTATATCCCTTCTAAATAGTTTCTTTTTCATAATAAATAACCTCTGTTCCTTCAATCAATTTACGTACCATGATTTGTAGTTCTCTCTCCTTACTAGTCTCTGTATACTCACTAGCTTTTGCCCTTAAAATTATATCCAAAATTAAGTATAAAACTGTAAACATCTAATGGTCATTATAGACTAGTATGCAACCATCAACACCTTTGTTCTGGACGTTATCATAATACACTACAAGGTTTCATTAGTATTTGGAATTACTGTATCACGCTGTTGACTTATGTTGAGTTCAAATAGTTCATTAAGCCTCTGGCTTTTGTTTTTTTTCATCTGTAAAATGAGCTGCCATGTTAGCCCTAAATCTGTGACCCCATGAGTCTACGCCTATGCCACTGATTTTTTAACCTTAGTGTAGGACTTTACCTTAAGTTCTGTTGAATTTCATCTTATGACATTCAGCCTTGGCTGTTGAGATCTTTTTGGATTAAGGCTGCATCCTTCAATATGTTAATTATCCTCCTAGCTTTGCACCATCTCCAATTTTGGTAAGCATTCATGCCTTCCTCCCAGTGATTGCTGAATATTTTTAAGGACTGCACTCTTGGAACATGTCTACTAGTGATCTCATTCCAAGTGAGCATTGTCGCTTTTATGGCTACTCTATTGATCTGGTCATTCAACCAATGAAAATCTGCCCAAATATAGAAATTAGGTCATCAACACTTTCTGTTAGTCTAAGAACTAAGAACTTAAATGTTATGCTACTTCCCATTTAAAAATCATTCACACTGAGTAACTCCTAGGTCTTTTGCAGTAAGCAGATTACCACTATCATTTAGTTCCCAGGCATCCCTTTACTCTGGAAAAAAACAGTGACTCCATATCTTAGCTGGGTTTCACTACCAAAACCTGTAGACTCCAACATAAAATGGTTTGAAAATAAGATCTTTGACTAATGAGTGTTATTAGTTTTCCAGTGTACTATTGCATTTTTATCTTAAGCTTTCACGTAAACTTTTTTTTTGGTCATGACCTGTGAAAATAAAATTTCCCAGTATGGGAATCACCTTCCCCTTTCAGAGACAATTCCTCTGAAATTAGAGACAAAGAATTGAGAATTTAAGTGACTTAATTATCACCTTGTTTTTCAGAGGCAACTTCTTTCAAATTTATAATCGTAGATAAGGAATTGAGAGATTAAGTAGCTCGGGCATGGATTTATACATAATAATGCTAGACTCAGAATTGAAAGCCAGACCTTCCAGATTTTAAGTTCATTTCTATATCTACTCTACCACACTGCCTCTCACACTGAAGATAAAATAATCGAATCAAGTCCTATACAAAAATTGTTACCTTATTCTTAAATAAAATAATAATCTGTTTTAATTACACATAGATTTAACTATAATGAATTCATTGTAAGTTTTAGCTAAACATTACCTCTTTTTGGCACCATGACCTTTCATAATTTTGCGTATTCAACTCAGAATAAATAAAAACCTTTAGGATAGATTCCTGTATGGCCTCTATTTGTAATAGATGCCTTCTGAGGTTTCTTCCAACTCTGAAATTCTTGATCCTATGCTTCACTTCTTGACATCTTTACTCTGCTTCTTTGCTCATTTTCACATAAAGAAAAGAGTTCATTCTCAGTCAGAATTCAGCCTTCTAGTCAACATGGTCTCCAGTAATGCATTATAGATAAAGCTTAAAGGGACTACTGTCATACAAACATCCCTCTTTGAATGATAATGGTAAAGCTACATAGGACACAATGAATAAGTTATGATATGTTAAGATGAGGAAAATGGTGCACAGGGATGGGGTTGGTGCATAACCATATAGAGCTTTATTTTTAGCCCCTCAAGCAAACAGAATGTGGGTTAGGAAATGCTTTTTTTCCAATTCCATTTTCTAGTTATTAAGCCCATAATTGAAAGTAATATTATGTCTTCCGTGATCTTTTCTATATACAGATGTGTTCTCCCACATTTTAAATATTCATAGGCCCTTTGTTTGAATCTGTCATTGCCCTAGTCATTTTCAACCCTGTATTGTATTTAGTTCTGTACATGTCATTTCTTCTCTGTAGAATATAATCTTCTTGAAGGCAAGGGATGGTTCAATTTTGATCTTTTTACTCTCAATACTTATCAGAATTCATTGCACATGATAGTTGCCCAACAGTCATCAAACCAACAAGCATTTAAGAGCCTACTGTGTGCCAGGCACTGTGGTAGCTGATGATTAATGGATGCTAGATTACTCATTTTCTGTTAAACCAAATTAAGTTGAATGTCTTTTGAAAGGCCTGAAATGATTTTACAGGAGAGAAATCTGTGAAAAAATTTTTAATTCTTCTTAGACTTTTTCTTCTCAGTCCTCAAGGACAAAACCATGTCTGAAGTCATGTCTAAGAGCTGAATTAGATGGAAATTTTAGAAAAAAGTAGGTAGCTCTTTGTGAGGTTTCTTGTAGAGGAGATTCTGCTTTAAGAATGGGTTGTTCAAGTAGTTACTGAGAATCTTTCCAGCTCTGAAATTCTTTGGGATTTTGCAACCCATCAACAACAGAAAAAAGTAACCATGACAGTATAATGCCAAAATGTGTGTGTGCCTGTGTTATGTTATAATGATGTTTTGTTGATGACAGTAGTAAGGCCTTGCTCCCACTCCTGCTCATGTTGGCCATCCTTATTATAAGGTAGAAAATGAAACAGGAAAGTTAACAAGAGATTTGAATCAGAAATATTGTGTTTCTTTAGGAGGGAGGATCCTATGCTTTCATCAGTATAAGGAACTCCTGGAAAGGCCTTCCTACCACTACCAATGCAGAAGAGCACCTTTTGTGCAACTTGCTGCCTTAAAGAGTTGCTTAGAGCACCGAGTGGCTGCGTCTGCCTCTTGCTCACAGATTGTGTCTTTCTGAAGCAATACTTGAACCTAGAGTTTTTCTACTGGAAGGTTAGTTCTCTATCTCCTTAAATTCCTTAAATGAAAAATTTTGAAAGATTTATTAGCACTACATTTTCATAACTTACCCCTACATAATAATATGCATAACTATAATAATCCTAAATAATGAAGGAATGACAAGAAATGACCTCCAAAAAATAAGTGTGTCTCTCAGCACTGATCATGTTATTTGCACAGCTACAGAATTAGCTCACTACCAGAATATCAGTGCCACTTCTTAAGGTGAAGATCACCTTTCAAGTAACCTTAATATAGTTCATTGTTTTAAAATTTCCTTTGTTTTCTTCATGAAGGGAGTATTTGATGCTATGTATGAGACCTTTCCCATTTGGATTGGATTAGCTCCAGAACGGGGCTTGAAGAGAAAATGATCAAGTATTCTTCTTCAACCAAGATCAAGGGTCAAAGGAACATTTTCCAAGAGAAAAACAAATGTGGCTTCAAAAGGCAGCCAGAAGGAAAGTCTGTCGCCAAGGATAATACTTCCCCTTCCGCTCACCAGTCACTTTAATAACTCCTGAATGCTCTAGAGCAGGGGTCTCCATAGTTTGAGCAAAGACCCCTAAGTTACTAAGGCCTAATTCCAAGAGCTGTGAGATCAAGAGGTTGGAAAGATGAGTTGCCACTGCCTCCTTCCATATGAGATAGGTGCTATTATGGTACTACCCATTTTGCAGATAGGGAAACTGAGGCTCAGTGGGGTTAAGTGACTTTCCCAGAAACATATAGCTAGTGAATGTCTGAGGTAGAATTAAGACTCCAGTCTCCATGTCTTCAAACTCAGCTCTATTTTCACCCCAGTGTGCTATGTCTTCAGTCACCTTTGGAAAGCAATAAATCTTAGGAACTCTTTTCCTATATTCAGTCAAATTCTGTCCTTTGATAACTTCACTCTGCTACTCTTGAGGGTGAAGGGGAACAAATTTAATCCATTTACCAGAGGGCTGGGTCTGGGTCAAGAGAAAAGATATCCCATGCAGAGGTATCAGTTGAAAGAAAAACACCAGAAGCAGAAAGGTTAAGGGTCCTGTGAGTCTTTCAGTTGGTGTTGAGTGTAACAATAATAGATAATATTTATATCAAACAAGGCTGGGGTTTGAATCCTGGCCTAGCTACTTACTCATTTCTCTGGACCTCAGATTATCCTGTGTCACTGAATGGGATTGGACTAGAAGCTTTCTAGGTCACTTCCAGTTTCAAGTCTATGATCATAATCCTAAGGAAGAGAGGAGAAGTAGGAAGTCTAATTATGAGGTGGTGGCAATCATCTAGGTGGGTGGCAATGAGGGACTCTAATAGGGGGGTGGCAATGTGAGGAGGGAGAAGATGATAGATGGAATGATATAGTGGGAGTGGAACCACCATCTAAAATTAAGCCAGTGGTGCCTCATCTGTAAAATGGGCATAATAGTGCCTACTTTGCAGGATTGGCATGAGGGCTGAGAGTAATGATTTTTGTGAAAGACCTTTCTGACTCTAAGACATTATATGAATGTTAATTCTTGGTGAGTGGGCAGCTAACTTTCCCCTCACCCTGAATGACCATGTTTGGACTTGGAAGGAAGTCAGGTAAAATGTGATGTTCCCATAAAAAGAGGAGTAGGACTCAGTACAATAAAGTCTCATGACAGACTTTGAAAGAGAGTTGGACATCATATTTTATCTGATGGGCCAAATTAAGTCAAACAAGAACAAGCTGTTACTGAGCTTTTAACTAGAATGTTTGATTTGCTCTGTCCCTTACCTCCTTTCTTGGAAGGTGGTATGCATTAAAAATAGCTCTTTTTGCCTTAAAGGAGGTGCATGTTTGACTTTCATTTCCAATATCTCATCCATCTTCACTTCCTCTCAGTGTCACTACTCTGAGAAATGTCTCCCTGCTTAGAAAAACCCATTCCTTCCACCCGTCATCAGTTTCTCATTCCCAGTCCCTTTGGCTTTGGGTTAAGCTTCACTTGCTTGAGTTATGGGAAGCTATTGAAGCCTTTTAACTATCCTATTGGGTAAACTCCAATTCCAGTAATAAACTATGTGCTGGATTCACTCATTACATTCATGGAAAGTCATAAAAAAATGGTGTTTGGAATACTCTACTGGCACGTCAGGCTCCATTTCTGGTGCATTTAAAAAATCTATTTGGGGACACTGCTTTTCCCACTTTCTCCATCCCTCCCCATGACAAAATTGGAGCTCCTGTAAGTAAAATTAATGCTTGATGTAATTTCCTGTAACAGAAGAGCCAGACTCCAGCACTAATGACAATTTCGTGGAAAAACATCTCATTGCTCATGGACATAGAGTTACACCCTTGAATTATGGGTCTGGATCACTCAACAAGATGGGATAGAAATAGGGCTGAGCATACCACTTTTTAGCCAGGAAGCAGGGTAGTGGTAGAAGCTGGAGGCAATGGGAAAGAGAAAGAACTTGTTGAGAGTAGGTGCCAGGGATTGTCAGAGGAGACATAGAGAGAAGGCACATTAAAGACAAAGGATCTGACATACACACAATGGAAGACAAGAATTAGAAATAAAAGGCCTAGGCAGAGTTAATATACATCAGCATTGCTTCGATGTATTTTTAAAATGCTATTGAGATTGGAGCAATTATAAGGAGTAAGGCATAAAACAATTTTACACACCACCGTCTGTGGGAACTCTTGTGGTCCAGAAAACTGACAAGGCAGAATGTTCCAATTTATTGGATAGGTTACAGGCAATCCTTAAACATCTGTCGATCTGAGTTTGGAGGTCTTTCTAAACTCATCCCTAATCCTTTTGGTCTGGAAAGTAAGCCTGCCCAACAGGCTTCTCTGTACTGATTTACCTGTTTGTTTATCCTGGTGTGGGTCAGGCCAAAGAGCTGCACAAACAAAACTTATCTAGTGGTGAATTATTGAAGCTTGTACCACTGCCTGTTTTAGCTTCTACCCAGAAACAGATCCATTCAATCATGTCACTGTGGTTGGGTCCATGAAATTTTTAGGGAGGGTTGAGGTTTTGGTTGGTACAATGTTTGGAGATGGGTCAAAGAGTGGGTTATACTTTCTTCTTAAAATCTTTAGCACATCCCGACTCAATCATCTTTATTCAATGTATGGTGTAGTTGCAATGGAATGTGCACTCAAGTCATATGGAATAAAAAACTAGACCACATGTAAATAACTGAGGGAAAAATCCTAGGAGCAGTAGTAAATCTTTAAAAGCATGATATTCAGATTAAAATAACCTTGTTGTCTCAGTTTCCTCATCTTTAAAATGAGGAGATTGAACTATGTAATCTTAGAATTGTTGTCTGGTCATTTTTTAGTTGTGTCCATGTCTTTGTTACCCCATTTTGGGTTTTCTTGGCAAAGATACTAGAGTGGTTTGCTGTTTCTTTCTCCAGCTCATTTTACAGATGAGGAAACTGAGGAACACATGGTTAAGTGACTTGCCCAAGGTCACATAGATAGTAAGTGTCTGAGGTCAGATTTGAACTCAAGAAGATGAGTCTTCCTGACTCCAGGTCTAGCATTCCATCCACTGCACCACCTAGCTGCCCCCTAGGTAACCTAGAAAGGCAAAAATTCTCTGACATTTTGATTTTTGACTTTCATATGATGGAAATGTATAAAAGTCTGTGAGTAGGGGAAGAGAGAGATGACTGCCTCTATTATGCTCCCTATCTTTAGCTATGACTCTCATCACTTCCCAGACAGGATGATCACAAAGGCAAATAGAAGAGGCACATCAAGACGATCATGGGGCCTTGCCAATACAGAAATGAAAAGTGGCTGAGAAGATACCATTCCGTTATATTGGACTAGAATTCATAGCCATGGTAGTTCACAGCCAGAGTAGAACTATTGATGAATCAATATTTATCAAGGTACTGGGGCAGCTATCACCATCAAAAAGGGGCAGAGAATGGTCAGATGGCTTCTGGTTATTCAAGAAGCCAAGATAATTTATCATTTATTTATTAGCCACCTAAGGTGGTAGGTGTGGTCTGTGCTGATTACCTTCTACGCCTACTTTTAGAAATACAATTTGTACATAATAGACCTTCAGTTTCACATGTGATCATCTTTTTATTATACTATGTTATAGAAATGTTTGTTTTATTCCATAAATTAAAAATAGAATTATTTTTTTTAAAAAAAGAATCACCTTAATCTTATTCTGTATGATACCTGAGGCAACATGGCATTGGAGTCAAAAGACCTAAATTTGAGTTCTGGCTCTACCATTAACTCATATAGTCAGAAGCATGCCATCTAAAGCTTTGGGAACTTCAGTGGTCTCATTTGTACTCTGGGGGTAACATTATTACATGATCTATTCTTAAATCAAATAAGATAATGTATATAAAACATATCATAAATATAAACCACTAAAAAAGCATGGTCTTATCATAAATATAAAATGGTTAGTTGTCCAAAACCGTTCAAGATGTAGCTATCCTTCCAGAAATCAATCTTTATATGTGGCAATGTAATCATTTCTCATGGTGAAAAGGCTTCATACTCATTTTCTCAATTAATCATAAAAGCAAAACCATGATGGAAGCCCTGTTGATCAAGGATTCAAAGGTAATGAAAGAAGAGAGTTTGCATGTTTTCAGAGAGAAAAAAAATTAAAAGTTTGAAGAGACACCATCGCTTTATAGCGAACTCTGACTCATTCCATTTTTTAAACAAGCTCAGTATCATGAATACCAATCTTTTTCTCTTCCTATAAAAGTCGAGTCTTACTATTTCTCTTCCTATAAAAGTCGAGTTCATTCTATTTTCCATCTGAAGAACTGAAAATGTTCAAAGAAAGAAAAAGAGAACCTCCTCCAATTAGAAAGGAATGTGCAAACAAAGGGAACAGGAATAATACTTGAGATGTCAGGCTATGTGAATGAGTTGGCTTGATGTCAAGGCAAGACAAATTAAATCATTCGGAATATACATGATGCTTCTCTCTCTCTGAGATAGCCATTTCCTCAGGGCAAAATGTTTCTCTCCAGAGTAACCTATTCCCTTACAAATAGTCCTCCAAAAAGGCTACTTTCTTTATTCTACTGCAAGGGAAAGATTCCCACATCAAAGACACCTTCCAAATTTCTACATTGAGGTATATGTATGAATGCATGCATATATACATTCCTATATTCCTATATTTTAGGAATATATACATACCTATTCTTATAATTTAGCTGGCCTATCACCAAATGTTATCCTTTTGAGACATACTCCATTCTATTTCTAGATATTCACACCCAATATCTCTGACTGTGACCTCTGTTCAGAGACATAGAATCTATTCATGGGACATGTTATATTTTCTTCTCTCTATATATGATCCCTCGTTCTCTTCCTCAAAGATCTACATTGTAGGACCGCTTTTTTTAAAAACAATACCCACCAGGCATACATCTTTTCCCATTAGATTATGTTGTCTCTTCAGTTACTAACCACTGGACCTCTTTGTTTGAAGGATGAGGTCAGATCTCTGGATTCTGTTAACATTTAGAAGAATGTTTCCTATTTATTGAGAAATTTGAGAAAGAATATGCCAAGTTTGAGGTGTTGGTAATCATCCAGGTAATATGTCTAAAAACTCTTTAGAAATGTGGATTTTGTTTTCCAGTAGAAGACTGAGGCTGGATATTTAGGTTTGTGACTCATTGGTGGAGAGGTGATAACTGATTATCTAAAAGAAGATGAAATGTCAAGGCAGAGATGGTAGAGAAGAAAAGATGTGAGAACAGAGCATTGGAGGGTGCCTGGCCTTAGAACATGAGAAGAGGAAGATGAACCAGTGAAGGAACAATCAGAAGGGTAGGAAGAAATGTAGGAAAAGGAAAAGTGACCGAAATCAAAGGAAGAAAGAATGGGTAATCAACAGTAAAAAAATGCTGCCAAAATGTCAAGGAAGATGACAAGGAAAAAATTATTAGATTCAATACCTGAAGTCATTAGAACAGAATAGACAATTTTGGTTATACATAATTTAAATGTTTTGCACAAAGAAAATCAAAGCAATAAAAAGTGAAACCTTTAAATGGGAAGAAAATCTTATCAAATATGTCTGATAAAAGTCTGATATCCAAGATATATAGGAAATTGATACAAATATTAAGACTAATAGTTCTTTTAAAATATGTAAGGGATCAAAGAATATGAGCAAATCATTTAAATGATCAATAGTTATATGAAAATAATGGTCCAAATCATTAATAATAAGATAAACCCAGGTAGTACCAGCTCTGTTGATATCTTCCTAATTCCTTCTTGAGCTGGCAGATTAGGTGCTCAGAGTCAGGCCATTCTTTCAAAGTCAAAGGCAAGAAACAAAGGCTATATATATATATATATATATATATATATATATATATATATATATATATATATATATATATATATTTATGTCAACACTTTTGTCATAGCAAGAAAATTGGGAACAAAGTGGCTATCCATCAGTTGGAGAATGGATGACAAAAGTGTGGTATGTGGCTATAATTGAGGATTATTGTCCTATAATAAACAGTAAAAACTAAGAGTTTAGGGAAACATTGGGAAGAATTAAATAAACTTATGCAGAGCAGAGAAAGGTGAACCAAAGGTGCACAATGACCACCACAAGTAAATCACCAATAAAGAAAGACTAGAATAGTCCAGGGAGCCATTTCCACTGGAGCCAAGGATAATAATTCCAAAGTAGAGCCTCATTTAACCTTTTAAAACCTGGGGAGACAGGATTAATGATACCAAAGCAGGACTGGAAATGGACAGAGAAGCAAAATAACCAAAGATTTCAAGAGGAAACATCCAAAGAAAATGATCTTCAAGCCATGAAAAGAAGGAGTCTATGATAAGACCATTGTATGTCCTGGATCCATTAGTACTCCTGGGTCCATATTTTAGGATAGGATAAGAGTTCTGGGGATTTCGGCAGCTGTATCAGCTCAGAAGTCATGGCTTCTGGCTCAGCTGGGAGGTTTTGGTTATGGCTGGAAGCTGTCATTTGGGTGAACACACAAAGGGGATGTGAACCTACCAGCTCCCAGATTAAAGTTGTTCAGGCATTTTCTGAGAAGAGGAATCTTCTCTCAGGTGGGTCTGATTGGTTCACAGCCCTTTAGGACACAGGCCACTCCCTGCATCAGGCAATTAGAAAACTGGGAAGTTCTCTTCTTGAAGTTTCTTTTGCAGTTGGGGCCTTCTCCAGTCATGCTGATGAATGTCTGGTCACTGGACCCAGATGGCTCAGGAGGGGAAAGTGAGGCTGCTGACCTTGCACAGCCCTACCTCCCTCAAAACAAAGTCAAGTGCAAGTTATATCATCATTTCTCTGATGCCATGGTCTTCTTCTTCAGATGAACACAGAACATCCAGAAAAATGTATTTCTAGAAGACAGGCAAGGCAAGAATAAAGCATCAGGGGATAGCATATAGCAGAAGAAAGCACGAATGGAAAATAGCCAGTTGAACAGAAAAAAAGACTGGGTTCATTTTTTTCTTTTTATTGACTACCAATAACCTTTTTTTTTAAAAGAAGCCATTGGAGACCTTGGAATAAATTGTTTCAACAGATTGAAGAAGGATAGAAACTAGATTATTTGGGGTTGAAGAATGTGTGGGTAGTGATGCATGGGAAGCAATGATGGTAGACTCATTTTAGCACTGAAGAGAAAAGATTTAAGATTATGGAAAGAGTTGTCTGGCAATAGTGTTTTTAATTCTCTCCACCCTCTCCTTGCCACCTCAACATGTGTTACCTGAACATATTTGGAGGCTGGAAGAAAGGAGATTATAGAGGGAGACATATTAAAGATGAGGTGGGGGGAGAGAAGGGGATCAACTTTTTAAAGGACAACAGGAGAAGGATGGATACCATAAATCTTAGCAAAAAGGAGAATTATCACATTTTTTGAGACTTGAGGGAAGGACGAAGGGACAAATGAGGACACAGAATAGCTCTGAAATATGAAGAAGAAATGAGGGAACCTTCACTTGAATCTTTAATCTTCTCAGCAAAGAGCCAAAGTTATCAGAGAGAAAGGAAGGTGAAGATGTAGTTAAGAGGTTGAGAAGAGCAGAGATCTATAATAGTGACAGAGAGCTAATCCAAAAATAAAAGAATGTGCCAGTAGGGACTTTGCATAAGTTAGCACCAATTTTCAGTGGATTCAATTGGCAGTTTTGTGACTTTCTCCAGTAACACTTGGCAGCTTAGGAGTAGGAGTAAAAAAGGCAGATGGTGGAGGTTATACAGATTTGAGGAGCAGCAGAGTAGGAACAAATAAGGATGATACAGGGGATTCAGTGGAGAGGGAATGATGTAGGACAGAAACTGAAGTCATTGAGGAAGATGGGAGAGTGTCTGTGAATACATCTATGTGGACATATATGTGTGGGCATATATATATATATATATATATATATATATATACACACACACACACACACACACACACACACACAAATATTTCCATTGCAGTAAAAAGTAAGACTGCTAATGGTATGTGTGCCTAATATATAGATTTGTACAAAATAAGCATGCATGAATGTTGACTATTCTATTTTCCATGTTTTTAATTATGGCTGTAAATCTATGTATTCTATTAGCTTCTTCTACAGGCATACAGAGAGTCAGATCTTTCAGTAAGAAACAATGGTTGCAGACTTCAGATCTTACCCTCTTGGTATTCTTTTACCTGGATAATTGTGCCTCTGATTAAAATTCACATTACTTAGATGTATGAACATTTTAATTTAATGTTTTTAAAAAAATTTAAAAAATATTGGTATCTTTTCTAAATTATGTGTAATTTGCTCTTTGCCATCAAGGTAAACAGAACTAATACTCTTTTGCTCATTTTACAAATCAGTCTATCAACAATCATGATTAAGTGCCTACTATGTGCCAAACAATGTGCCCAGGCACTGAGAATCCAAAGACAAAAAATGAATCAGTCCCTGCTTTTTAGTAACTTCCATTACGTAAGATAAGGAAAATGAGACACAAGAACCAAAGCTATCCAAGAGAAAGGGAGTGACACAGACTGACCGGGAAGTTGAACCCAGGTTTTCTAACCAGGTTCTCAAGAACCATGCTTTTCGCAATACTCCATGCTTCCCCGTATTTGTCTGCTTGCTAGTTGCTCTCCAGTTTTCAAAAGCTACAATGCTGAGCATCCCTGCTCACACCATGACATGAAAGTCTATCTTTCCATATCCATATTGCATGTCATCCATGGTCATCTTGACTGGAGAGTCCCCAGTGCTTTAGACAAATTGATCTTCTCCCTCCCCAAGTGACCAATCCTTTATTAGAAATATTATGAAGATCAATCATGTTTCAGTCCATCAAAAGTTTATGTTCGATAAGAGGGTTTGAGAGAGGTTTCTCTATTATATATAATATGGAAAAAATGTCAGTGGGAATAAAATAGCTCGTACATCTAAATGATTTAAATTAAGTAAAATAAAATTTTTGACTCTTTTGAATTAGGTCATTAAAGCGATAGCCGCACGCAAGTACAGTATTAATGAGCAATATCACAAGAACAGTATTAATTTTGCATCTCCTGACATAAAAATTTAAAACATGCAATTTTAACTTAGCTTTAGGTAATATTTTGCCTTCACTTGACTTTTATTTTTGAACCTCCAAAATGAAATTTCTTAAAAGTTAAAGACAAAAACTGGGGCATTATGACATCATATAAGCTTATTTTACTCATCTTCCTGAGTATTATATTCTGTATTCAGAACCCACACTAGGCCTAACATAATGTTAATTTAGTTCAATTCGATTCAATAAACATTTAATAAGCACCACTGTGTGCAAAGCTGTAAATTTGAAATTGTATAGTACTTGACGCATGGCTGCTCTTCAGTCCCTTCAATCAAGTCTTATTCTTCTTTACCACATTTTCTTGACAAAGATACTGGAGTGATTTGACACTTCCTTCTCTGGCTCATTTTATAGATCAGGAAACTGAGGCAAACAAAGTTATATGACTTGCCTAGGATCACAAGTCAGTTAGTGTCTGAGACCAGATTTGAACTCATAAAGATGAGTCTTCCTGACTCCAGGCCTGACATTCTATCTATCCACTGTGTTTCTAACTGCCCTAACCTGGCTCCTAGTAGGTCCTTAATAAATGTTTGTTTATTTGAATTTAAATTTCACAATTTCAAGGCAGAACATAACATAAAAGCATACTTTGCCATATCTATAAAAACTGATAATTTCATATTTAGAGGAAAAAGATTATGAAATTGTAGAACTGGAAGGAGTTTCAGAGGGCAATAAAAACAACCCCTCTACTTGCTAGGTAGCTCTACAACATGCCTGGTCAGCTGTTATCCAGATTCTCTACTTTACCATCTCTAATGGCAAGTAATTCATGACCTTCTAAGATATAGCATTCCCATTTTTTTAGAGGAGTTCTAAATGTTAGAAAGTTTTTCATTGTACAAAATTCTATTTCCCCATAACTTCCATTCATTGGTTCTAGTTCTGTTTTCTCTGGAGTCTGAAATGAAATAGGATATTTCTAATCATTTCTTCCCATAACAGGTTTTCGTACACTTGAAAACAGTGATCAGGTCTACATCCTCAAGTTTTCATTTCTTTAGACTTAATTTACTTGATTCATTTAATTGATTTGCATATGACAAATCCTTCATTGACCAATATCCTCTCTTTGGACATGCTCCAGTTTATCAATGTCCCTTCCAAACTGTAGCAACACAATGCTGCAGACTTTTTAATCAGTGCAGAGCATACTGGGATTGTAGCCTATATAATTATGGGTAATATATATCACTTAGTGTAGTGTAAGATTGAATTACCATTTTTGACTGCTATGTCACTGGGGACTAGAGGAGCTTTGAAATAACTAAAATCTCTAGTTTTTTTTTTTTTCATATTAACTATTGATATGGCCCCATCAATAGAAAACTGACCTTGGAGCCAGAAAGACAGAGGTTTCATTTCTGACACATGCTGACTTTGTAACTTTGTCCAAGTCACTTAACCTCTTAGTAACATAGACAACTCTCTAAAAACATGCCAATCTGTCTGAGAGAGGGTGTTTCCTCACTTGGCAGTTCCCTTTATCAGTGAAACTACAGGTCCAAATCTTATCTCTATTAATTATCTAGCCACCCACCCTGTATTTAGACATATCCATCCATCCATCCATCCAAGTGTTCGTCCATCCATCCATGTGTTCGTCCATCCATCCACTTATATCTATCCATCTATCTCATTCAATTAAATATTTATTAGGTATTTGCCAAGTAGAATCATTTTTTCCTAGGTGCTAGATACAAAGATGAGAGATGATACTGTCCTTGCCATGGGAAAGTAAACTATTATTGAACTTTATATACCTCATTTCTGAATTTCATTTTGTTAGATTTGGCCCTATCAAGAGCTTTGTGGACTCTCATTTTGTTATCTTACCTTTACATCACTTGTGCATGTGGTATAATTATATTTTCTGTTTTTTATCCAAGTTACTAATAAAATTGTCAAACAGAGCAAGACCATGGACATAGCACTGTAGTAGAAACTTCCCTCTCTGTTCATTTTAATCAACACTGTTTAACTTTGGTGCTCCACATGTATCTCTATGAGAATGATCCAAGAGAGAAACAAAGAACAGTCTCCATAAGTTAACAGGTACTCACTTGGGGCCATTTCTCCCCACTTTTATTTCAGAAAGGGATCTGGGTTGAGATTCTAGCTCCTTTCAGAATCCAGATGTTTGAGAGGGCTACTGGAATTCTTTAATGCAACTCCCATGACCCTTAGTTACTCTGGGGGAATTCAAATTCTATCTCCTGTACATCTGAGCCATAGAAAGCTTTTGAGGATTATGGGAAAAGGGTGAAGATTCCCCATTTGTTTCCTTGTGATTCCATAAACCACTATTCTTCCTAAAATCCTCTACCTAGGACTTGGAGATTTTGAACTCCATTCTAGGAGTCTCCTTTTGCCACTAGGGAAATCTTGGTCAAGAAAATGCTCATTAGGGGACAGCAGCCATATCCTTTAATCATACAACCAAATTACCCACCTGCAAACTATGAGCTTGAGGTATCTCAGCACAATTTGTCCATAGAACATGTGAAACCTCCCATATGACTTAGAAATCAAGGAAAGGCCATTTATTTTTTTCCTTTTGTAACTGAAAGTTGGACATTAGACAAATGCAAAGTGAATGTTTAAAACAAAACGTCTTTGAGCAAAGACAGAATCTGATGTCTCAGCCAGAATTTTGTTTAAGTTGTGTGTGAGAGAACACAGTAGGTTAGATTGGTGGTTTGATTGTATGGTGTTCCCCAACAAGAAAAGGCAAATATTGTATCTGATTTTTTAAAAGGACGTCTTATTTTCATTGTCATCTAATCATGCAGTGAGAGATTGCTTGTCATATCCCGCGGCACTGTCAGTCACAAAAGAGCAAAGTTAAGATTTCTATGGAAAATTAAATTCTCAATTTCCTGATCTTTGCAATGCAGAACAAAAAAACATAACGAGAAAGCTGATCTGGTGAGCAGATTAACTGACTGTGGTTTTCTCTGTGTTTTACAGGGCTCTTTACCATAAACATCGCAAACACTTCAGGAGGAAAGAGCTTTGCCAACTCTGCCAATTGACAATGTCCCTGTTTTGGATCGACAGGTTAGAGATAAAAGCTGTTAGTATGAACCTAGAGATCCTTGGGTCCACAATCCAATGGAGAGTTAAAAATAGTAGACTTGTTTGCAACCAGTTAGGGAGGAGGCAGAACCTAATGGTAATCAAATCACATCCCCAGGCTCTTTGAGGAAAAGTATTGTCTTACTTTTGAGTAATAGTAATAGCTAACATTTATATAGCCTTTATTATATGCCAGGCACTGTGCTAAGTATTTTGTAAATATCATTTCATATGATTCTCACAATAACCATGTGAACTAGGTGGTATTATCACCTCCATTTTACATTTGAGGAGACTGAGGCAGACAGAGGTTACATGACTTGCCCAGGGTCACAAAGCTAGTAAGTGTCTGAGGCCAGATTTGAACTCATTTTCCTAACTCCAGGTCTGGCATTCTATTAATTGTGCCACCCAGCTGCCTCTTGGTATCTCTAGTGCTTAGCATGGTACCTGACATAAAGGTGCTCAATAAATTTTTTTAATTAATTAAATTTTTAGTTAACACTTTTTAAGAAGGACAAGGAAAAGCTAGAGCATGTTCAGAGGAAGCTGAAGGGTCCAGAGAAAAAAATCATTTAAGGACTTGGGGAATCAAACTTGTGATTTTAATGGTATAAGGAGCTCCTGAGGAGGACATATGTTTATCAATACATCTAAGGCACCTTCTCTGCAACTTAGTCCTAGAGAATGTTCTGAGATACGGTGAGGCTAAGTGATCTTTCCAGGGTCACACAACCAGCATGTATTAGAGGAGAGACATGAAGCCAGGGCTTCCTCTTTTGAGGGCCAGTTTTCTATCTTCTCTGCTACACTGTCTCATTTATCAGGATTATTTGAAGAAAATGGGGAAGTTTACCATGGAGAAGGGATGACTTAGGGTGACCCTTTACTCTTAACTAACTAAAAGGTTGTCTGAAGGATTAGACTTATTCTGGGTATCTCCAGAGGGTGAAAGTAAGTTTGATGGGTAGAAGTACTAAAGAAGTAGTTTTGCGGGTTTTCTACATGGAAAATCATATTCGAGGAGAGATAAAGGGATTTGGTCCTCTCAGAATATGGTGAAAGAGATTCTTTCATTGAGTTGAAAGCTAGACTTCATCCCACCCAGCAAACTATCTAGATACCAAGGCATTACCAGCATCTTGATATCTTTCTTGCTGATGTACATGTACACACACATACGTATATGGATAGGTACATATACATCTATTATATATGTGTGTATATATAATATATACTTACACACATATGTATGTATGTGTGTATGTGTGTGGGTATATATATATATATATATATATATATATATATATATATATACACACACATAATGTACAGATATGCACGCACACACATTGATCTATTCAATTTGTGTTGCAGAGATCCTTTCCTCCTCCCAATCCAGGGGGTAGGGGTTGGTGCATTAACTAAATGTAGACTGGCTGACTTGCTGTAGGTCACAGCTTCTTGGATTGAAGGATGAGTAAATCAATCTTCATGTTAGTCCTCTTTAACTGCCTGGCCCCAAACTATGCTTCATCCCATCCTACCATCTAGGCCTTGCCACCATGCTTGTACTTGCAACTTTTAACTTCTGCCTCAGGGAATAATAACCAAATCATGACCATGGCTACTGAAAAAGAAGTGACAACCTACTTCCCTTTCTATTGACAATCTCTATGACTGCCTAGACTAGTAGTTCTTCAGTGGGGGTCTGTGAACTAACTGCCTACACACGCACACACACACACAGAGGCATATGTATATGTATGTACATATATGTAACTATTTCAATATAATTGATTTTCTTTGTAATCCTATACATTTTATTATATGCCTTTCAAAACATAGTTGTAGAGTCCATACACTCTACCAGACTGTCAAAGGGATTCATAACATGTTTGCTCTCTCTCTCTCTTTCTCTCTCTCTCTCTCTCTCTCTCTCACACACACACACACACACAGACAGACACTCACATACATCTTATATCTCTGGTGAGATATAAGATTCTTAAGTAGAGTAGGATATATCACTTCTACATTTGCATCCCCTATGACTAGCACAACACTTGACATACAGTAGGTTCTTAATAAGTGTTTTTGGTTGATGAATTGACTGAGGCTCCATCCAGTGCAAAGATTCTAGAAATGTCTTTTAGCTGAAAAGAAATGAAATATTAAGAAGTGGTCAGAGTAAACCTTGGAAATGGACCTTAGTGGTTACCTAATATGACAGGCATGTCTGGATAAGAAAACTCTTTACGAAAGACTCTCCCCCCAAAAACAGTCTCAGTATAGACCTAGATCTACAAATAGGTAAACCAACAGTGATGCTTTGAAAGAAGAAAGACTGAATAAAAATTCAGAAAGGTCACAAGACATTGAAAAAGTATTGTACTATGAAGGAAAAATGAAAGAAAAATGCTTACAGAAAGAGAGAATTCTGCGATCTCCTCAGAGATCAAAGAACAACAGAAATTCCAGAACAGTTCAAAAGAGAAATAAATATTTAAAAAATAAAATGTAAATTATGTCAGAAACCAGAGCTCTCAAAGCAAAACTAATGACGATAAACCATAAGATAGCTAACATTAAAAGATACAGTGAAATATCTCTCCAAATAAGTACGGATGTGGAAAAAAGAGTATGATATATTTGGAATTTTAAAATACAGAAATAGTAGAATGCTTGGCAGAAGAGAAACAAAAGTTAATCACTTTGAGTGAGCACATGAATTCCTGGATAAGCCAAAGTGTCAGTATCTTGAAGAAAGGATAGAAAGATATCTTAGAGATGATAGATAACTTGGCATTTTTATTTTATTTTGAGAGTTTGAATATCCTAACATAGGAAATGATACAAGGAAGTTGTCTGGAATATTTGAATACAGAGAAAAAAACCTGAATGACCAAATCCACAGACTGCCAACCAAGGAAAACCCCATGCTTGAAGCTCCAAAGTGTATGGTTGCTTAGGTTCCCAGTTGCAACAGAGACACATTCTGCAAGTGGGAAGGAGAAAGATCCATTTTAGTAACTCAGGATTACTCCATAGTCATGAATAGCCACTAGCATACTGGCATAACTTGGAGATATTGTAGGTTTAATTCTAGACCACCACAATAAAGCAAATATTGTAATAAAGCAAGTCACATGAATTTTTTGATTTCCCAGAAAATATAAAAGTCACATTTACACTATACTATAGTCTATTAAGTGTGCAAAGTAGCATTTCTTAAAAGGTAATGTACATACTTTAATTAAAAATACTTTATTGATTAAAAAAATACTAACCCTCACCTGATCCTTCAGTGAATTATAATCTTTTGCTGGTGGAGGGTCTTGCCTCCATGTTGATGACTGCTGATTGATCAGAACAGTGGTTGTTGAATGCTGGGGTAGCTGTGGCAACTTCTTAAAATGAGACAACAGTGAAGTTTGCCACATCAGTCGACTCTTCCTTTCACGAAAGAGTTCTCTATAGCATGAAAAGCTGCTTGGTAGCACTTTATCCATAGTAAAACTTCTTTCAAAATTGGAGTCAATTCTCTCAAACCTTGCTGTTGCTTTATCAATTAAGTTTGTGTAATATTTTTCAATATAGTTGTGTCTCAGGAAATAGAGAGGACCCAAGGAGAAGGAAAGCGATGGGGGACTGGTCAGTTGGTGAAGTCAGAATACACACAACATTTATGACTTAGGTTTGATGTCTTATATGTGTATGGTAAGTGACACCCCAAAACAATTACAGTAGTAATGTCAAAGATTACTGATCACAGATCACAGATATAATAATATATAATATGCATGATAATATATAATATAATAATGGAAAAGTTAAAAATATTGTGAGAATTATCAAATATGACATAAACAATGTGAGCACATGCTGTTGGAAAATGGCTCTGATACACTTATATTACACAGGTTTGCCACAAACCTTCAATTTGTTAAAAAAAAAAAAAGAACAACCTGGAAAGTACAATAAAGTGAAACACAATAAAATGAGGCATACCTGTATTCCACAAAGCAAAGGAGCTCAAAATGCATCTCAAAATGACATCCTCCAAAGCTAAACTTAACCATAAACAAAAAAAAGATAAGCACCTGACAAAAGTCATGCATTAAAGCTTGTCTAACCAGAAAAAGCCCTCAAAGGTGAGCAGAATATTTCACTTATAAACAATGCCACATAGCAGTACTTCAAGAAGGGACTCTGCACAAGAGTTTTGCCTCAGTTTCTCATCTGTAAAATGAACTGGAGAAGAAAATGACAAGCCCACTCCAGTGTCTTTGCCAAAAAAAAAAACCCAAATGACATCACAAAGACTTGGACATGACTGAAAACTACTTGACAACAAGAAAAGATAAAGCAGAGAAAGAGAACTATATGTAAATATCAATGAATATTGATGCAAAAATTTTCTATTCAAATCCTAGAAAAAAAAATCCATGACCATGTTGGATTTATACCAGAGTTGTAAGGATGACTCAGTGTTAGAAAAATGATTAACCTAATTATCTGAAAAACAAATGCAACTATAACAACATAATTAGATCATGAGGCAAGCCTATGTCTCAATTCAGACATGGGAAGATTTCTTTCTTTTGAAGGAGTTCATTATTATTAAGACAAATCCAAAAATATCAGCTGCTCTGCTTTTGGCATAGAAGATTCTATATAATTTCTGGATATTTGTTTTTCATTCTTTCTGAAAGCAAGATCTTCAGTTCTTTTTTGATGTTCTTGATAGATTTTTTTTTAAAAAGCTTTATTGATTCTTTTTATTTTACATCAGTTCTTTCTGGATACAGTCATCCCTCACCCACTAATGAATCTTCTCTTGTGTCAAAGAAAAACAGTTAAGTAAAATCTACCTCTACTTGCCTCTATCAAGTTTAAGAAATATCTCTTTCATCTCATGAACTCAATGTTAATTCTATCTAAATTTTATAATTTAATACATTTTGATTTTATTCCCTCTCAGTACTTATCTTTCCAACCTGAAAAGTTTCCATCTTCTAAGTATGGCTTCATATGGAAGCCTCTCCATCACCTTAATTCACTTCATTTCCCTTTTCTGGGCCTTCTCCAGTTCTGTTATGCAATGTGAAAAGTGAAGCATGTTAGGGTGAAGGATTCCCAGAAGTTGTTCAGTGAATCACTGCCTTAACTAGGAACAAAATCCAGGTTGTTCGATAGCCGCTTAATTTTTCCAAACAACAGATAAAATTGTTACACCCTAAACCCTGTTACTGGTTTTCTTCTAAATAAACATTCTGATGGCCCAATTGACAATATCCTGTTCTTGTGAGATCCAAGTCAAAATTCAAATGTTGGTATCCCAAGCTTTTAAAATGAAGGAGAAATTTTATCGTTAACCATGAAAAAGAGGGGAAGAGTTTTTGTAGTTGGAAAAGAACAGTAACCTTTGAGGGTTAGCCCTGTAAAACCAAAGTATAAATAGATACATTTTCTTCCATAAAGCATAATGTTCAGAGGACTCTGTGTCTATTAAGCTAAGGATTTCTCATTCTAACTTCCCCCAAACCTGCACATCAGAGGCCAACCCCTGGGGAGCAGGACAGGGGTACTGTCAGAAGCATTCAGAGCAGGGATGAGGAAAAATGGACCTTCCTACTGACAGTAAAATCATTGAAATTTCCCCTATTACTATGGGAGGAGATGGAGGAGGGAAGCATTTACTAAGTGCTTGTGATGTACCAAGCACTGTGTTAATTGTTTTTCAAATATCTCATTTTATCCTCACAGCAGCCTGGGGAGAGAGAGATAGGTACTATTATTATCTCCATTTTACAGTTGAGGAAACTGAGGCAAACTGAGGTTAAGTGACTTGCCTAGAGTCACAGAGCTAGCAAATGTCTAAGGCTGGATTTGAACTCAGATGTTCCTGCCTCCAGACATGGTGCTTTCCCTAGCTGTCACGTGAATCCTATAGTAGTGAACCAAACAGAGGTGGGGTCAGAGGAAAAATAGTGGCAATGGTTTAGACATCTAACCAGTAAGACTTGAAGATATACAGATGGGGCCCCCAGAAGTAGGTATACAATAAACATCAGAATTATGAAATCCTATTAGATAAGCTACCTAATTTGAAGCTACAGCACGCCCACACATTAACCATTCTGCAATCACAGCTTCTAGAAATGCCTGTTTTCCTGTCATCCTCCACATCAACCCACTCCTCCTTCCTCTTAAAAGGTGCACAATTTTCTATTTTCCTCATAACTGTTTCCCCCTCCCACCTCCACCTCCAAGCCCCTTTTGGTCCTGAGCACCTACATTTGACATGACACAGTTTTCAACAACGTGTTTTGCTTGGGCCCCCCCCCCCCCTTTAATTTTGGAGAATTTTTTATAGGCAAAGACAGCCTGTCCCAAAGATCTGATGTGCCTCCAAGCTTTAATACATTAGCAGGTTTGAAAATGCTAATAAATCTGTGAGAAACATAGCTAGTTAAACAAAAGTAGTGAATATTGGGATGGGGGGAAGGGGAAGTGGTGGAAGCAAATTTTGCAAACATGAGAAAAGTGTTTCAAAAACTGACTGCAGCTTAATCTTTCATAGGGGAATTTCATGATGGAAGAGAGAGAAGTATTTAAGATGGAGCTGGGGAGGCCCAAGTCAACACTCTTTCCAATGTGATAAAAAACCCTGTAGATCTATTAAACTAGCCTCATAGAAAACTGTCATCAGGCAGAAAAACAATAGGGATCACAAAGGTGTGAAACACATTTTCTGTTCACTTTGATGAGGTGTTAACTTCAAAGGCTAAGAAAACATATTTAAATATTATTAAACATGTCAGGGTACAGAATGAAACTGGGTTTGGGTTAGCAAGAACTTCTTTTCCCTTTATTTTAAAACAGCCATATTGCTAGGTGTTGCCTTGAAGTTTGGCAGCACATTTTGACCTATTGCAGATTAGAAAGAAAGAATGAAATGTGAGGTCTTGCCAGCCCTGTTCAGTGCTTCAAGGGAGTGTTTCTCAGACACGTATTTCATGCTTCATCCAGAATTATGATTCTCTAACCAGAACGAAGTCGTCACCTGCAAAAATAGTCACTTTCTTCAAGACAAGAGCACGAGTTTAGTGATTGTCTTGTTGAGGAACCATAAAAGGTTCCTATCTGTGTTATTATTTCATGCATATTTACAATTTCCCTGTGACAAAAATAAAAGGTAGATAGTGTTAACCCCAGGAAGCTAACCCAGTGGACAGAATTCTGGGCCTAGAGTCAAAAGAACTTATTTTTTTGAGTCCAAATGGCCCCAGGCACTTACTAGCTGTGTTACTCTGGGCAAGTCACAACTCAGTTTGCCTCAGTTTCCTCATCTGTAAAATGAACTGGAGAAGGAAATGGCAAACCACTCCAGCATCTCTGCCAAGATGACCTCAAATAGGATCATGAAGAACTGGACACAACTGAAAAACACACAACTACAAAGTTGTTAACCCTCTTTTTTTTTTTTTATTAAATTGGGATAAACAAGCTGAAATTGAGAGCTGGACTAGATCATGTTCACTTGTATTTTAGAACTAAACTCTAACAGCACAGGCCATTTGATCAACTTTGTAATATATGATTAATATAATAGTACTATACCTGAGAGTTCATTAGTGTAAGCAATTATATCAACTGTGGAGACTCTTTTCAGCCATGCAGATCGACAACGCACCTGCAATTTATGTTCTCAGAGCATCGTCTGGGTCACTAAGAATATAAGTGATTTTACTAAGTTGAAAGGGAACATTAGGGGTCACTTAGCTTGACTCCATGATTTTACAGATGAGGAAACTGAGACTCAGAGTCATTAAATGACTTGACTATGAGTCATACAGATAGTGAATATCAGAGATGTGAGTGTTCAGAGTTTTTTTCTTCCATTATACCATGTGAGAGGTAGCATATGAACCCAAGTCTTCCGAACTTCAAGGTCAGCTCTCTATGCATTACATGATGCTGTGTAATAGTTGACTTATAGTCAGTTGATGGGTTAATTGACAGGTTAGTGCAGATCCAGAGATCATTTATCAGCCTCTTCCCTGAACAGAAGGCAATACATGGGCACAGAACTATGCTGCTCATGTCCCCCTGAGTATGGTGAAACAGACACTTTGCCTCTCTGTCTCAGATATTCCGAAGTCACCGTATGGATGATGTATATTCTGCTGATTTATTTAGCCCCAGCATTTTGTAATTCTGTTATAGCAATGCTGCCTGTGGGCTCAGTTTCAAAGTCTATACTGGCTGGATCCCCAAGTGAGCAAGTCAGGATGGTGACAGAAATTCTGAGTTTGAATATAATTATTTTTCAGGCAAGGCTGAACTGACTGCCTTGTGAGGGGGCCAAAAGTATTTAAAAGACCCTGGGAATTGTATTACTTCCCAGCTAGGGAGGAGATGAAACTATAGTGGAATTGAACCTGGAAGACAGAATTTTTCCCATTGTAGCAGTGGTTTTGAAATTTCTTTCAAGAATTATGTGCAGAGAAGATTGGAGAGAGTGCTAACAGCAGCAGCAGATGGAGGTCACTTTCCAGAAGACTAACCCTAGGCTTTGTTTTGACTGGAGTCTTTCCCCTTTCCTTGGCTCACTGAGAGAATTCAATTCCAATTCTGCATTTTCTTTGTTTACTTGGGAAGGAATACTACTCCCAAGGTCTTTAGAACCTTCAAGGCAGATAGATGGTCCAAATGTTAACCTGAATGACAGTTACACAAGGCTCAAGGCGTTGACTTCTAGAATTACTTGCCAGCATTTGAGTCATCCTTGACTCTACACCAATGGTGTTAAGCTCAAATGGAAATGGGGGCCACAAACTTGTATATAAGGATCCTTGTGGGCTGCATATTGATTTAGAAAACCACACATATTTTTATATTTCTTTTGTTATTTACTTAGTCTTTTTAAATATTTCCCAATTACATTTTAATCTGGTTGGCCATGGGCCACATGTTTGACATCTGTGTTCTACACTATCTTTCACCCCCACATGCAATCAACTGTCAAATCATCCTGACTTCTTCTGCATGATTTCACCTCTTAGATCTCCAGGAAACTCTAAGATATTAAATTGCAAACAAGTGACTGATTTGCGTTGATGAAGGGATTTTCCACACCAGGACTTCTCTACAGCAATGCAATAATAAGTATCTCCTTCCCCCACTGGGGATACTGATATTCATACCGGCTACTTCAGAGTAACTTTGAGGACAACAGTTTTTAAGCCTTAAAGCACTATAAAACATTTTTATTTTTATCATCATTAATAATATTGTATGAATAAACATATCAGTACAGATAGCCAGTCACACATTATGCAAAGCATTATTTCAGATACATAGAGCTCTTCCTTTAGCTTTCCTCATATGGAGGTTTGTCTTTTAATCATTTTATTCTTTTAGGTAAAAAGTCCCAACTGACTTCCTCTACCCTTGAGTTTTTGACTCCTTGCCCTATCACCACACATCCTTTTCCAAACCCAAATCCTGGATCATTCCAACCATCTGCCTTCTCTGTTCCTACATGCATGCTGATGAACACAGATGGAGGAAGTCATAGAACTGTGCTGACTGGGTCCACTACAGATTGATGCTATATAACCCCAGTCTAATGCTTTACCTTGATCTTCTTCTACTTCAGTAATTAACTATAACCGTCTCCCTTCAGCATCTGTTCCAAACCCTATCTTGTATCTGAAGTTCCCTATACCACCCCTCCTCCTTCCCTCTCAGCAAGGAATCTTGCCAAATAGTTTACTAGAAAAATCGCAACCATTAGTTAATGTGCCTCATGACTGTGATGTTCTCCTTCCTCACTTCCAATCTTTTAGGATCTCCAGTCTCCTTTAGGCTCAGTTTAACCATCAGCTTTCTCTTGATTCCCACAGCTGCTAGTGACTCCCCTTCCCCCATTAGGTTACATTTTAAAAATAAATATATTATATAACATTTCATATATATTTCTAATTGATAATCAATGTATTCTATAAATACATATTTTAATAAAATAAAATATTTTAATAATAATTTAATAAAATACAAATTTTAATAATATTTTAATAATATAAATAAAATATTTGTATATTTTATCTCCCACATAGAACATAAGCCCCTTGAGGACAGGGACTCTGCTCCATTTTGTCCTTGTTATCCCAACTCTGAGCACAGTGTCTTGAACACAGTGTCTACTCACTAAATATTTGTTTGATTTATTACAAGTTCTCTCTTCTCTTCAAGTCTACTCTTCAAGTCACCTGAGTATCCTTATTCTCTCCCTCTTTTCACCAACCTTAGAGAAAGAGGTGTCCCTTTGCTTTGCCAATGTTAGCAATTCAATCTGAGTCCTGGTTTTTATCCCATTCCATCTGCTACAGCAACTTGGCTTTTTGATCTTGCCTTCTCTCTCCCAGATTTTCTTTTCCAATTCTCTGGTTTTCTCCTTACTGCCCAAAAACATGCCTCCATCTCCTTAGTCTTCAAAATATCTCCCCTTACTCTACTTCACCTATGGTTCCCTATTATTTTGTTATTTCTTTTCATAGCTGAATGCCTATACACTGTCTCTATCCACTGCCTCTGTCTTCATTGTTCCCCTTGAAAAATCTCCTTCAGTTTCCATTTTAAGCAAATGAGAAGCACAGTGAGACAGTGGAGAGTATTCACTTGAATGAGAAGACCTGAGTTCAAACGTTACCTCCATCATGGACTACCTTTAAGTAGTAAGATTTTAAGACCTTTAAAGTCTCAGGTCAAATGCTCCCTCTTTCACTAATTCTTAGCAAAGCCCTCCCCCAACAGTCAGCAATAAGCTAGTCAGATCAGTCTTCACAGAATCCCATATACACCCATCTTTGTACCTTCCTCAGGAGAAAGTTCAACACACAGTAGGTACTCAATAATTATCTATAGAACTGGATTGTCAGATATGATCTTGTCTTATTGTTACTAACTTATATGAGAGCAGTCTTTATCAGCCCAAAGCACAGCACTTTCCATGTGGTGGTTTGTTCTCCTGATCTGTGCCTTCATTGGTATAAGAAACTTCCTCTTGGTATGTGCTCCATATAAAGAAGGCAGCTACATGGGTGCATAGACTACTGTCTCTGGAGTAAAAAAGACAAGGTCAAACCCAATCTCAGACAATTAGTAGTTGTGTGACCCTGGAAAAGTCATGAAAGCTCCATCTGCCTCACTTGCATCATTTGTAAAATAGGGATAATCCTAGCCTCTTGTCTCCTAGGGTTATTGTGAGGATAAAGGGAGATAATAGAAGAAAAACACTTGACAAAGTTTAAAGGGTCATATAAATTCCAGCTATTGTTGTAAACTGTAACTCTGCCACTTCTCTATTCATGAACTCTGATATTCCTTTATCTGATCATAATGTTTTATCATTCTACCTTGTCTTGTCCCTTACAACTTTTTGAGAAAAGGTAGTTCTCCTTTCTGAAGCAAAGACCTCTACAGTTAAACTGAATTCCACCCTTTTGTGTCTCCTCCAGGGAAGGTAGATGGCACAGTGGATGGAGTTTTGGGCCTGGAGTCAGGAGGACTCAGCTCCTGAGTTCAAATCTGTTCTCAGACACTTCCTAGCTGTGTGACCCTGGACAAGTCACTTAACCCTGCTTGCTTCAGTTTCTTCATCTGTAAAATGATCCAGAGAAGGAAATGGAAACCATTCCAGTATCTTTGCTAGGAAAGTCCCAAATGAGGTCATAAAGAGTTTGGACATGACTGAAAAGTGACACAGTAATAACAACAGTGTCTTCTCCCCCAGATTTCCCTGGCTGTCATCCCCTTTCTTTCTAGTCTTCTGTCACTCCCTATATATGGGCTCTTCCTTCACTGCCTACAAACACATCTCTATCAATCCCAAACAATAAAAACCTTCACTTGATGGGACCATCTCTGCTGACTCTTGTCCAATACCTTTCTTTCTATTCTTGGCTAACCTCTTTGACAATGCCCTCTATACTCAGTGTCTCTACTTTCAAGTCCCTCACTTGCTGTTAAACCCTCAACTACTGGTTTTCTAACTTTAATAGTCAACTGAAACATGTCTCTCCAAAGTCAGTAATGCTCTTCTAATGGCTAAATTGAATAGCCTTTTCAGTCTTCATCCTTCTTGGTTCTTCTTCATTTTTTAACACTGTCAATGACCCTCTCTTGGATGTTCTCCACTCTTTAGCTTTTCCCAACATTGCTCTCACCTGGTATCAGTTTAACTACTAATCTCAAAATCCTTTACTGGATCTTCCTCTTGGTCATGCCTACTAATTGTAGGTATTTCCCCATTTCTCTATACTGAGTCATTATTTTTTCATACTGTCTCTAGGGGTTATCTCACCATCTCCTATGGGTTTACCTATCATCTCATTGCAGGTGATTCATAGTTCTCTATATCCAACCCTAGTCTCTCTCCTGAAACACAGTCACACACACATGCACAAACACACACACACACACACCTCCCACTGATTTTTCCATATCTCTTACTAGATGTCTAGTAATCATGTAAAACTGAACAATGTCCCGAATGCTAGTCATCTAGTTCCTGGCTTCCTTTCAGCCCTCCCCACCTCCATCTTTCCTATTGAGGACACCATCATTTTCCCAGTCCCTAAACTTACATCCATTATCTTAATCCCACACTTTCAATACCATCATTTATCCACATCGCTTATTCAATCTATTGTCATATTTTGCCATTTCTACCTTCACAACATCTCCTGGATATGCCTACTCACACAGACACCATCCTACTACAGACCATCACTTCTTGTCTGAATGATTGTAGGGAGCATTCTTCTGTTGCTGTCTTTGTCTCAGATCTCAGCCCAACCCTTTCTCCATACATCTGCCAAAGTGATTTTCCTGAAGTTCAGACCTGATCATGTCATGTGACTATTCCTGTCAGACTATCCCAGAAGTACTATTTTTCAGGGATGTTGGGGCCCACGGCCAAAACTCAGCAGCATGCAGGGCAGTCATGTTACCTGCATTCACTCACTGACACTTTTATAGGAAATTAAGTTAAAATGAATACTTGAGGCAACCTTAAGGGGAATGGAATTTGTTTTTTATAAAATAAAGTAAGAATCTGAGGAGTATATTTCTAATCTGCCTTTCTTTTAATGACAATATGTCTAATCCAAGGCTTTGATTAGGAATTTTTACACACAAGACGCGTATTATAAACCCCAATTGGGTCAAGAAACATGACATTGAGGACTTGGTTTCAATGATCCTATGAGATGGAGCATTGGGATGTCAACCATAGTGGTTTGGCTAACCAATGGTAGTACAGATGGGAGAAGGAAAGTGGCAAGGAGAACAGGCAAAGGATGTTCTTATTTTTAATAATTGTCCTCACAAAATAAGTTGTGGAAGTGCTGCCACATTCACTACTATCAGTACCCTCTATATTTGGTTCCGTACGGCCAATTCCTAGTCATCCCACCCTAGAGCTCTCTAGAGAGATAACTTCTAATATCGGCTCATTGGAATCTTTCTTCTTCCATCATCTGCCATCCAAAGAAAGGTGTCCAGAGCAATGATCTCGTTCACCTTCGTCCTTACTCTTGAGGGACAGGATATCATGCCATCTGCCAAGCTTCAGCACTTAGTACGTTGCCTAGAACATAGTAGATACTTAACAATTGTTTGTCACTTGCCTCAGTCTTGACCCTTGCTCATTTTAGCTACAAGCCCCAGTATCAGAAGAAAATACCCAAAGAATGATCTTTTCACAAATGGTTGCAGTTTTTTTTCACTAGTCCCCATACAACTATCCCTTGAAATTTATTTTAACCCCTTAAATTCTGCAGAGGCCAGGTCCTGGCATTACATGTAAATTAAGCAGGAGAGAATGAAGGATTTCCTCTGGCTAGTTTGCAGGCCAGGGTACTTTTCAGAATAAACAGTCCTCTTGCCTCCTGAGGTTTGAGGTAGTTATTCGCTGAAACACAATTTTTTGTTATCTCATGATGTAAACACACCATTTAGAGTGGAGCTTATTGGAGCTCTCCTTGTCATGCTTGGAGAACTTCCAGTGTGCACTTCATTCAAGACAGTGGCTTTTCTAATATTTCACATCTTCTTAGCACAACTCAGAAATTATTTTTGATATTTACTGATGAGAGCTCTCCAGAATCTCATTCCCCTCCTCCCCATTCTCCTACTGTAACTTGTTAGAAGATTTGTCTAAATTTTGCAGTGATCGTAAGTATTCTTATGCTTAAGAAAAAAACAAAACAAAACGGAACCAGATAGCATTGTGGATATCTGGGGCTCTTAAGGTATGGGCCAAGATAAAAACTGAGTTTTTTAAAAATTGCAATTCTTATTTTTTCAGGAGATATTTCAGTG